>CM077017.1:45553845-46178845 GCA_039090855.1 Macrothele yani
TGCTCACGGTGGTCGTAAAACCTCCAAACAAACAAAAATTTAATAGCTTTGATAAATTTAATTCGCGTCAGAACTGATTTAAAAGACGTGCTCATTACACCCGACAATTCGAGTCATCTTTCTTGTTTGTATGTGCGAGAGATATCGAGGTCATGATTAATGATGAACTTATTTCAAAGTGATCGGCAAAAGCTTCGCATTTTTCAGGAGTAGAATAAAAACGCTTTTTTTTTTTCAATTTTATTGTAGGTTTAACGACCACCGTGAGCAACTCAATGGGCTATAAGCAGTCGCCAGTCCCTAATTTAGGGTCACTGGTTCCAGGGAAGGGAGAGAGCCAGTGCCGTAAGACAAACAGAACATCCATGCCTCACCGGGATTCGAACCCGGACCCCGTCGGACGAATGATCTGAGGCCATCGCTTAGACCACTGCGCCACCGGGGCGGCAAAAACCCATTTTGTCTATGAATATTAGGAGTTGATCCTCCCTTGGTATTGAAGGTTTTAAAATGATCCCAAACAGAGGGAAGTTTACCTTTGGCCGTGGAGACGTACTAAGACAAGCATTTTTTTATTTTTTTATTTTTAATGGAATTTTAGAATCTCGTTCTGTGCTATGAAATTTGTAAGCCAGAAGTTCTTCCTATTTTACAAAGTACGATTCCCTTGGTATTTTCGGCGAGCAGCGTTTCTTTTACTGACTAGTTCCTTAATCCAGAGAGAGGAAACATACACTTTTTAGCAAGAAAAAAACGAAGCATCCAGAAGGAATCATTTCATCGATATGAACATTGGCATGTGCAATGCACATGTATAGAAAAGGAAATGACTTCAATTCCTGAGCAGTTGGGCACTTTATTCGTATAAAACAGCCAAACGAGTAGAACAAGTCATTACGTTGTAGCTCCACCTCCGGCTCGAATACCAGAGATTACCCGATGTGGCAAACACTCACACAGTTCAGGAATACTCTCCTCAGGTATAGCATGCTGTATAGAGTCCAAATTACGGGCTAGTTCGCTGTCATTTAAGGATGGGCATTGGTGGCGTCCTATCATGTCCCAAGCATGTTTGATACGTAAAAAGTCTGGCGATCGATCTGGCCATAGAAGGATGTCGCCATTACGAAGGCAGGCCTGGGAGAATCGTGCCCTGTGTGGTTGGGCATTTTCTCGTTGAAATATTTCTCGGTAATGCTGCCACAGGAATGGCAAAACAAGAGGTCTTAGAATCTCGTCGACCTACCGTTGAGCCGTGAGGACGGTACGGACTACGACGCAGGGTATCCGGCTATCGTAGAAAATGCGTTCCCACACAGTCGCTTCCGTTGTGACAGCCGTGTTCCCTTCCACGGTAAATGCAGGATCCCTGCGCTTGCCGGCTCTTCTCCAAACACGTATGCATTGGTCATCGGCGTAAAGTGCAAACCGTGACTGATCACTGAAGACTTTGATCGCACTTTGATCAGACCCGACACGTCTACAACCGGTACCGGCGAGGCTCGCTAGTCAGCGGTAGGCGGCGGAGTGTCTTCCTCGAATGTAGTCCCCGTGCTGTAAGTCGTCTGGAAACGATCCGGAGGGCCACTTCCGTATCTGTAGAAGACGCAACTTGGCCACGGATGGTTGTGAGCGACGAATTCGGTTCTGTAAACGCGGCTCTCACAATCGCTCGGTCTTTACGTTCTGTCACTACCTCCGGCCGTCCACTTCCCTCGTGTCACTGAGTTGTGCCCGTCTCTACCAATTGCCGTCAACATCGTCCGATTGCCGCGTCAATCCGATCCAAATACCCGGCGATACAGCGACTTGATCAACCGGCCTTGCTCAGCCCAATTATACCTCCTTTCTAAAAGTCGTTCAACTGCTCGTGTTGTGCACGGATACGACGTCGAGGCATCCTCACAGTCCGTGGAGGTTAATGCAACGGCAATCCGCTGTCACAATTTCCCCTGCGTTCAAGCTTTGTTCTTGATATACACTCCTCGATTTGTGGTTCCCATGCGCTGTGACGGGTCATTACTTCCTTATTGGTCGTTATTTTTTAGTAATTTGCATATTCGGCCCCGAAGTTCTTGCACGAGGAAATTCATCAGGATCGAACGAATTTCTCGGAGTGCTTCGCTTTATTTCGCAAAGAGTGTATAAGGATTTGGAAGAAAACTTTTTTCCTAGACCTTAATATTTTTAGTGAACTCTGACTCCGCACGGACAATATCCCTTCTGTTACTAATGCTTGAGAAATGCTGGATTTCTTCGTGAGAAACTAGTTGAGGAAAATGCATCCAATCTACCAAAAACCGGGCGGGAAAGGGTGTCGAGTCGATGAAAGACATTTTTAGAATAACAAGAATATTGTCTGAATTTAATAAAGGTTGGCCCTTAAAATTGTAGAAGTGTCTATGAATTTTAAAAACTGCGAAATCTCTCTCTCTCGCTCCCTCTCTCTGTCTCTTTCCCTCTCTCTCTCTCTTTCCCCCTCTCTCTCTTTCTATCTCCTTCTCTTTCTCTCTGTGATACCGGAACGGGGATTTCAGGTTCCAAAAATAGTGAGTGCGTTTAATATGGCCATGAGCGTATAGCTTTTCTTTTAAAACGGACTGAATTAAATTTTAGCCAAATCGATTTTCGATTCGTGAATTCCAAAAATGATGCTAACAGTTCTAATCCCCATGGCAATGGTTAGAGTTTTGTCTTAAAAATGAACCCAAGATCATGAATACCAGAGCAGGAACCTAGCTTATTATTAGGGAATGGACTTTAGTAGCTATAAAACAGAAAAAATCATTAATTTTTTATATATTAGTAATTTCAAAAATATTTGCTAAGCATTGAAACACATTTTCTTTACCGATAAAGTAAGTAGTTATTTTCTGTGGTAAAAGATATTGTTAGTATTCAACTTACAAATCACAGCCATACATTTGATGGGAAAAGTTCTTCGAAGCTGCAGCGGGCAACAAACCTCATCTCTAGATTTTCCATCGCATATCTATGTTGATTGTCATAAAACAACGACAAGTGAATTAAAAATACTAGGCACTAAAACTAAAGGAACGATATGGCCAGACCAATTCAAAACTTGCAACTGATTGAAATCTTCATTTGGAAACCATGTAATCCACAGGAGCTTCTAATAAGCATGGGAAATGCGAAACAAAACTGCAAACTTCGCAAAACGTTTTTAGCACGTCTTTTGTAAAAAAAGATGGTGCTTATGTTATCGGTTTGTCCGTCCGTACGTCCGCATGTACCCATGGTATCTCTGCAAATATTAGTCCGATTTGAAAAATTCTTTTTGCATTCGGAAGCTTGAAATATGCGAATTATGACCCTTTATTTCGTTTTTTTTACGATGTACAATTTCGCCGTTAGGGGGCGTAAATGCAGATGATGTCGAATTTAAAATTACGTTTTATTCCACATATTTGCTTCTAAACCTCCGATTGAAAAAATTATTTTATCTTTCGGTTCCACTTATGTCGTAAAGTATTTTAGATATAGTTTCTTTTTCAAATTACGTATAGATTTTCCGCTAGGGGGCGTTATATTAAATTACAATTTTCCCGATAACTTTTCTTCTAAAACTCCAATTTGAAATTTTTTTTTCAGCGGATACATCTCCTGATGGAAAATCTTTTGCATATAATTTCGAATTTTTGGTAAAGAATACTTTGGCCACCAGGGGGCGTAAGTGTTAATTTTTGCGTCTGATGTATTTGCCATAAAATCTAAGCTTTTAAAATACCGATTGAAAAAATTCTTTTAGTTAGACTGATGCCAATCACATCGATAAACCCTTTCGGAATATTTTCTTCCTAAAATATTCCACAGTTTCTCCACCAGGGGGCGTAGATGTATATTTTATTTTTGTCAATATCTCTACTTCTAGGAGTCCGATTTGAAAAATTCCTTCTTTGTTGGATAATGTTTTCCGTGTCACATGTTTTTCATAAAATTTCAAAATTTTTAAGTAATTCATAGAATTTCCGCTAAGGGTCGTAAAGGTAAATTGCGTTTCTCCCTCTATCTCTGCTTCTAAATCTCCGATTTGAAAAATTCTTTCTGCACAGGATACAGCTCCTGATGGGAAATTGCTTGCACATAATTTCTAATTTTTGTAAAAAAAATGGTTTGGCCACCAGGGGGCGTAAATCTTAATTTCCGCTTCTGATGTATTTACAGCAAAATATGAGCTTACAAATTCTCGATTGAAAAAAACGTCGTTTGTAGACCGATACTACTAATGCCGACAAACCTTTTAGGAACAATTTCTTCTTAAAATAGTGTACAGTTTCTCCGCCAGGGGGCGTATATATATATCTTACTTTTGTCAATATCTCGACTTTTAGGAGTCCGATTTAAAAAATTCCTTCTTTGTTGGATAGTGTTTCTAGTCTGACATGTGTTTCCTAAAAATTCAAAATTTTCAAGTAATTTATAGACTTTCCGCTAGGGGGCATAAAGCTAAATTGCGTTTCCCCCTATTTCTCTGCTTCTAAATCTCCGATTTGAAAAAATCTTTCTGCACCGGATACAGCTCCTGACTGGAAGTCGTTTGCCCAAAATTTCTAATTTTTGTAAAAAGAAAATGGTTTGGCCACCAGGAGGCCTAAATCTTAATTTCCGCTTCTGATGTATTTGCAGCAAAATATGAGCTCATAAATTCTCGATTGAAAAAAACGTCGTTTGTAGACCGATACTATTAATGTCGACAAACCTTTTAGAAACATTTTCTTCTTGAAATATTATATGGTTTCTACGCCAGCGAGCGTAGATGTATATCTTACTTTTGTCAATATCTCTACTTCTACGAGTCTGATTTTAAAAATTCCTTTTTTGTTGGACAGTGTTTCCGATGCGAAATGTTTTTCCTATAAATTCAAAATTTTCAAATAAATCATAGACTTTCCGCTAGGGGGCACAATGGTAAATTGCGTTTTCTGCGTTATTTCTGCTTCTAAAATTCCGATTTGAAAAATTATTCCTGTATCACATACAAGACCTGATGGAAAATATTTTTCACATAATTTCTAATGTTTGGTAAAGAATGGTTTGGCCACCAGGGGTCATAAGTGTTAATTTCTGCTTCTAATGTATTTGTAGCAAAATCTGGGCTCCTGAAAACTGGACTATTTTTTTTCGTTTTTCTTGGACCGATACTGCTCATATGGAAAAACCTTTGGTGAATACTTTCTTCCTAAAATAATGCATGGTTTTCCCACCAAGGTACGTAAAGTCATATCTTATTTTTGTCGATATCGTTGTTTCTAAACGTCCGATTTAAAAAAATTATTTAGGTGTTGGAGAGCGTTTCAGGTGCGAAATGTTTCTCATATAAATTGATGTTTTTCTTAACGCACAAGTCTGCAACCAGAGGGCGTAAGCTCATGATTCCGTTTACAGCAATATCTGAGGGATTAAAAACCCGATTGAAAAACTTCTTTCTTCCGTCAGATGCTATTGTTTTCCCTACCGGTTCCATTGACTTTGAATAGCTTTGATAAATTTAATTTCCGTCAGAACGGATTCAAAAGACGTGCTTATTACAACCGAAAATTCGGTGTCATCTTTCTTGTTTACTTTGCGAACGATAATGCGAACTAGTTTTTTGATCAATCTATTTTTATGGTACGATGTTGTTTCGTTTACGTTACTTTTCTTTGGCTTCGGATTCTAAGGACCCTTTTTCACTCACAGGCTAGTCCGCAATGAAGAGGAAGAACGCTCCTCGCAATTCAACACAAAAATCTTATCGGCACAGCTGTACAGCTCTTAGAAATAAGTAACTCAGTACAGTTCACAACCACTCTTTAGCATGTAATATTGGAATATAATAAAACTGCAGAAAGAACATTGCGACTGCAGCAATTCAATCGAACAGCATCAACAACAATTACTACACTGCTGGACAATTGCTAAGGACGGATCATAAACGGCTATATAGCGCATAAAAAAGTAAGTGTGGTTGGATGCCAAGTGAAATAAAATAATGTCAGAATGACAGGACATTACAAGGAAGACAATTTATTGTCCTCTCAAATCCAGAAGGCCTTGGAAAGTGTTCAAGGGACAAACAAGCCATTTTGTGCAGAATACGTAAACGTGAAAAAAATGCAATTACCGTCCGCAGGTGTTCCGGCGTAAGATGTCAATACGGGATATGGCCACCATGGAGGGCGATGCAAGATTCCACACGTCGTGTCATGCTTTGCACAACATTATCAAGCAGCTGTTGGGGTAATTTATCTCATTCCACTGTCAGTGCACGGATGAGGGTGTCCTTGTCTATTGGAGGGCATTGGCGACCAGCAAGACTCCTCCGCAAAGCATCCCACACATTTTCAATGGGATTCAGATCTGGAGAACGTGCTGGCCATACGAGGCGTTGAATATCCTCGCTCTCAAGACACTCCTGGACAGCGACTGTACGATGACATGTTGCGTTGTCGTCCATGAAAATGAATCTATCACCGACAGCACCACGGAACATGCGAACATGAGGTAGCAGAACATCAGGAATGTATCGTTGGCCAGTCATGGTCCCAGTTCGAAGCACATAGAGGGACGCACGGCCATTGATCATGATGCCAGCCCATACCATGACACTACATGTCGGATATCGGTCCCTTTCCTGTATGTTTGCTGGACAATATGCAGTACCACTATCACGCCAGATCAGTTGTCGTCGACAATCAGACGATAGACTGTATCTACTCTCATCTGAGGAGAGGACAGCAGACCAGTCGTTATCAGTCCAATTGCGATGTTGATGGCACCATTGCAAACGGGCGGTACGGTGACGTCTGGACAATGGGATGCACACAACAGGACGGCGGGCGTATAGTCCTCCTTCATGCAAACTTCTGGCGACAGTTTTTCGGGAGATCCGCTTGCCAGTAGCAGCCATAAACTGATTTGCTACCTCACTAGCTGTGCTGCGCCGGTGTCTTTTTGTTGATAGCACTATGTACCGATCTTCTGCAGGTGTCGTACTGCGAACACGACCTCCCCCGTGATGTTTGCTACACTCTCCATTTGTTTGAAATGATTTCCAAAGCCTTGAAACAACACTGTGGCTGACGTCGAACTCCCTGGCAACATCTGTTATTTTTCGCCCTTCTTCAATCTTGCCAATAATACGGCCACGTTTAAAATCATCTTGGTGATGTCGGAAAGACATACTGAAAATCGTAAGTTCGTCAATTGATTCTTTCCCTTTCAACTTTGCGTTTGAATGAAAACGGTCAATACGCGTCAAATCCTTTATATCTCTTATCAGCGCTATGACGTCACGAACAAGTTCGGCAATCCAAAATTTGCATACGCACAACACGTCTTACTGTATCCCGCACTTATGCTAATTTCCACATTTTCCTGCCTTCCATTTTATGGTTGCTATCGTTGCTATTGTCATCCGTCCTTAGCAAATTGTCCGGCATTGTATAACGTGGGCTGCGTATATTCACTCTCCATGTTAGACTTTGAGCCCTTTTCATTTGTTCCCTAAACCTTCGTGGGTACGAGAGAACTTCTGGTTTGGTTTCCCAAAGCGGGAATAGAAGCCATCATTCGCCAACGCCGTAGGGCTGATGACACGAGTCCTCGTGTAGAAGAAGAGGGGTGTTAATTCCGTCCAATCGCTACGATACTGTTCCCATTTTTTCCGCTGAATTTTGACTTTGGGGTTTATTTGCACTAAAGATAAAAAAAAAAAAAAAAAGAGGAAACATGCAAATTTATGTAATTATTACAGAATTTTAGAAAACAAGTATTTACATAATGTTTTTTCGGAAATATGTGTTTTTATGTAAAATATTTATTTACCTAAAAATCCGTCCCCTATTCACTATTCACACCAACCAATTTAGAGTTCCCCCTGTCTGTGTTTAAAATTATTCCATAAGCTTCCAAGGAATTTAACGGACAGTTTTAACCTACTACTGGTAAAAATATAGGAATCCATGCACTACGAAATATTTTATCATAACGATAAACGGTGTAGTTTGGTGGGGAGAAGCAAATATTTGGAGTGATATGTGTTTCGCAAACAACAGTAGAGTAAGTATTGCGCTGTGTCAAAAAATTAATGAAATCTAACTTATCTCTTTTAATGAGCGATCGTTCCAGAAATTAATCTAGAACGGAAACTTTCTTTTGTATTTGCTGCCTTTCCAGAGCTGGCAGTGAATTGAGTAAAACGTTGCTTGCATTGGAAGTCATCAGCATGGAGTTTCACAAAACACGTCTTCACAGCTCGGAGTCCAGAAATCAAGTTTTCTCTCAGTCACCGGTGGTAAGTGCTTCCTTCCAGTCCTTTATCCTCTGCTCCATGGTTCAAGGTATGATGAGGAAGGGCCAGTTCCCCTGACAGTGACATCATGCTACTGGGTTGAAACAAGTAACAATTATATTTTCTTCCCTTTCTTAGGTTCGTCGTCTTTGTTATAGCCCTTTTGTCAGGAAATAAGTCAGAAGGGATTGACGTCAATTATCTCTCTAAGTGATCGCTTTTAATAATAAAGCTAATGGGAAAGCAACGCTTTCTGATGGGCAGGTTCACTTGCTGCAGTTGCGTTTGGCCCATTTTTTAGACAGCGAGCTGGTTTCAGCAGCCCATTTTGCTAACCCCGAGTTACGTCTTTCCAGTCAGTAAAAGGGTTAAGAATCAGAATACTTACGCGAGACTGCTCCATGCTTTGTATTTCCCTCATTTCCTTCCACAGGTGAACCTTTTATAACGAAGTAAATTCCTCCGTCATTTTTATCTGCGCCGGGGTTCGAACCCGGATCCCCTCATTCCGGAATAAGTCACTCTAGCAATTGAGCTACGCGGACGTTTTATTCTGATTCCTATCTGCCTTTATGTCGTGTGCGTCCTTCTGGCAGGTACGTCACATCTCCTGGTACGTTACATCATCTACCCCTTATTTTTTATTTTTTTTTCGAAGTGCTGGAGAAGGGATTCTCTTATTTTTCCTATCTCGCGGTGTGGAAAGAACATCACACCAATGCGAGATTTTGAACGGTCGGGTCATTCGGAAAGTTCGGGCGCCATTATAACGAAGTAAATTTCTCCGTCATTTCTGTCCACGCCAGGATTCGAACCTGGGTCCCCTCATTCCGGAATACGTTGCTCTACCAATTGAGCTACGCGGACGTTTTATTCTGATTCCTATCTGCCTTTATGTCGTGTGCGTCCTTCGGGCAGGTACGTCACATCTCCTGGTACGTTACACTTTAACATTGTGAAATCAAAACGTGACCAGAGCAACGGTTCCACGAACTTTGTTGAAGGGAGACGACATTCAGTTTAGTTATTGAATATCGACGTGTTCTCCTTCGAAGAGAACGAGGGAGGCGATATAATCCATACACAAAACGTCAAGGGTCAGCCGTCGATCTGGACATATTTGAGCATTTCGATCCTGATTCTCTGGCGAGAGGTCAAGAAGGACGTGCCCACTTCACTCGATGTGCTTGAATGCTGCATCCTTTCTGTTCACAGGTTCATATATGAGATCCCTGAAGCACGTGTGATGATTTCCGGGAATGTCACTGATTATAATTTGAGCCACTAATTCCATTTTATGAAAAGTGTTATCATGTGACCTACATTTCAAATCTTCCAGATTAGTTGTGTCTCCTTATTTAAATTTTCGTTGCTGCTTCTTATGCTTCGTTTCAGAACACCACACCTGAACCGCTATGAGTCGTTTTTATTTTCCTTTGGCGATGTCTGGCAGTCAGCCAAATCATGACTAGATTCAATATAAAACAGGACTGCGGCCATTTCGGAGGAACTGGAAAACTGCATCGTTTCACGCATCAGCTTAGTTTCTCTTAACGTATGGGAAATACAATATTACTTAGTCTGAACGTTTTTGAAGGTGTCTGATGATAAGGAAACATCACGAATAAACGCTTTGAATCGGTCGGCTGTTTCGAGGTAATTTATTAATTCGAGTTCAGTTTTATATCTCCTTTTTTCTATCTTGAGTGTATTACTCTATCTGTCCAAGCTAAACTACATGTACTGCTCGTCACCGAAAAGGACACACCAGGAAGTATTTGAGCGCTATGCAAATTGATGGGCATGTGTCGACAGTTCAGTTATGTAAATGATTGCAGTTAAGAACTACATGTGAAGTCAGGGAGGCAAAGGGTCCAAACGGCTCGGCGTATTTATATTTGGTCGTCCTCACCTTTGCGAGTGGGCCACTACATCGTAGTGATCTCGGTGGCAAAAGCACGTGTAAAGAGTTAGACGACTTCCACTCACCGCTGCACATCGTTCGGGAAGTTTGGAGTTGTGCCATTTCAACATTCGTAGTGGGAAGAAAGGAACCAAGTCGTATTCACTTACGAGTGTGGCCGACGAACAACGATTGAGAGTCTGAAGAGGATGTGGTCACCGGAGTAATCTTGCTGCTATCCGTTTCAACGGCGGATCACCGCTCGTACGCATATTGCGTGCAATGGCAGCACGACAATACGTCGATGACGTGGTGCAGCCAGTTTTGTTGCTATACCTCAGTGGTATCCCTCACACCCAGGTTCAACAAGATAAGGCTTTTCCGCACGCTGCGAAAAATTAAGACAGTGCCTACAAGATGCTCAGTGACTGCTCTGGTCACCACGATTCCCAGACTTCTCCCAAATAGAGAATGTGTGGGACGTCATTCACAGACGAGTTAATGTCTATGCACGACCTACTAGCAGTGTTGACGAATTATGGACAGAGGGCAACACCGCATAATCAGCAATACCTCAGGACACTTTTCCGAGGACTTTTCTACTCGATACCGCATCGTGTTGCCGGATGTATAGTCCAGCATGGTAGTGATACGACCTAATGACACAGGCCACATCATTACACTGTCTCCTCGCCCATTGCATTCATGCAAAATCTCAGAAATTAAATCACTTATCCACCTTCCTATCTACATGTGTGGTAAATTTCGTCCACTCCTTCATGGTGTGGAATTTTCTATGTTGAGAAATGTATATGAAAAGTGAGGATATTTCGGGGATAGAGCGGTCAGCCAGTTTACCAGATCGCAAAACGATTGAGAACATTAGGGATGAGATACTGAAAGAAGACTTGCATTAGCCCCCTCTTTAGTGACTGAGATCTCACTTCTGGAAGCATGAGCTTTCTTGTCACTAAGCTGTCATATCTGTTTGGTTGAAACAACGAGCTTTTGTTTCGTCACTGTCATAAGGGTTTGCCTTCCCAATTTCACTTCTTCATGCTATAACTCTAAATTTCATGCACTTGCAAACGTCCTTATCTTAATGCGCAGTAATGCGACATTATTTGATGTTCTGTAATTTACGCTTAGTGTGTATGCACTGGTAGAGTTTTAATCTTTTTCTTACACTGCACTTTAAGCTTCTGACAGATGTGCCTTTTGGTTTTTAACAAAATGTTCTTAGAGAACTTCATAGAACATACTCAGTCGTATCAGAATAACATGATTACCTACCTAATAATGGGAATAACCACCTTTGGTTCGGCTGACAGCGGCGAGACGGCGTGACCTGGACTCAATGGGGCCCTGGAAAGTTGCCCGAGGCATACGTGCCCATTCGGACTGCAGTAGAGCATGGAGTCCCGGAGATGAAATGGTTGTGGGTCGGCACATCGAGCCTGTCGATCCAAATAGTCCCACAAGAGCTCCATAGGATTGAGGTCGGGCGGTTTCGCCGGCCAAGGGAGAACGAAGACATTGCTGTCGTGTCCCTGGAAGCAGTCACGCACCTCTTTAGCGACGTGGAACGGCGCATTATCCTGTGGGTAGACACCATCACCACTAGAATAAACGTCCAGCATGAGGGGATGCATGTGGTTAGCGAGGATGGAAAGGTAGCCACTGACGTTCAGGGACCCATCCCATGGTACCAGCGGTCTCTGCTTATACCAAGAAAACATTCCCCAGACATGCACACTGCCACCGCTGGCATGTACTTGATCGACAAGCGTGCCCAGGTGTTCTCGTGTATCATACAAACTGCATGCGTCGTTGCCGATGGATCTCGGTTAACATGAGCGCAGTGACGCAGCGTCAACTCCGGAGACCCATGCGTAACAGGGTTCGTTCTATTGATATCGGGGACACGTATCTGGGTGCCCAAGCGATCAATTGCGTGGTCAATTGCTGCATTGTTGCGCGTTAATTGTCCTTTACCAGTCGACGTTCTCCTCTGTGGTCGATGGTCTTTGGGGCTCCAGAGTTATGACGTCGGGAGGTACTCGGTGTGCCAGAGTCTGTCCGTTATTTGTACAACTTTACTACAACACCTCGCGAACAGCCCAGGAAGTCTGATGTTTCTGAGATGCTTCAACCGTTGGCGCTATAGCCAATGATCATTCCTTTTTTAACGTCCGTCAAATCACTACCTGTGTCCATTGTGCTCGCGTCACGCACTATGGTTCATCCATCCTGGCCAGTCGCTTTTATATCCGTATGGTCTGCTTTGTCACGTGCACTCTGTTATGCGCCTGGGTGGGTACACAGTGATTCTGAGGGTGGTCATGTTATTCTAATACCACTGTGTACATTCAGACTTCTTAATATTTAACCCACTACTAATAGCCAGAGAAAAAAATCAGAATGAGGGACTTACACAACAATTCCAACATCTCTATTCTTCCACTCATTGAAAGGTCAAAGGGGATGAATATAATACACTGATAAAATGCCGCTCGCTGATACACATAGATTTCAATCGTATGAAAGTAATACTCGATCACATATACACCGAGGACAGACAAAACCTTACGACTACCTGCCTAATATGATGTTGGTCCTCCCCTTGGCTCCAAAACAGCTCATTCCCGCCAAGACATCGACGCTACAATATTTCTAACGGGATCTTGTGTATTTGGTATCAACACGTTAGCAGTAGATCCTTTAATTCTTGTAAGTTACGTGGTTGAGCCGCTACAGATCGGATTTGCTGTTCCAACACAAACCACGGATGTTTCATTGGATTGATGTCTGGGGAATTTGGAGGTAACGGCAATACCTGTAGCACTGCTTCATCTTCATGTTCATCGAACCATTCTCGAACAATCGGGTAATTGTAACATGGCGCATTATTCTTCTAAAAGAAGGCACTGCTAGAAAGGGTTACCATTGCCATGAAAGGATGGTCAAATAGGTTGTAGACATCATAGTTTCCTGCACATGAATAATTGGACACACAGCCTTCCAGAAGAACATTGCCTGAAGCATTACACTTCCTCCACCGGTTTGTTTTTGTCCAACTGTTCACACTGGTGTCACCAATTCCCCAGGAAAACGATGCACACATACTCGGTGAAAACGAGATTCATCGGACCAGGCTACCTCCCTCCAATCATTGAAGACCCAGTTTCGATGCTTGCGTGCCCATTGATGGCGCTTGTGACGTTGAACTGGGGTTAGCATGGGTATTCCGAGCGTCCTGTGACCACGCATCCTCATTCTCAGAAGGGCGCGATATACTCTGTATCGTGAGACATAACTGCCGTCACCAACATTCAAATTAATTACCAACGAGTTACGCAGCAATATCCATTCTGTTGGCTCGTACCATACGGGATAGCCTTCGCTGAACTGTAGCATCGATGAGCCGTGGTCGGCTTACAGCTTTCGGCAGTTTGTGCTGTTTCCCTCCTCGGACCACATTTTCGAGGTACTAACCACGACTAACAGTAAGCATCCCACAAGACTTGCCGTCTCGGAAATGGTATGACCTAGGTTCTTATAATTTGGCCTTTGTCAAACTCGCTTAAGCCCGCTGCCTTTCCCATCTGAAGAACAAGAATAACATTGATTAACACAATTCAGTATGAGGTGTTATATATACCGTTTTGTGACCTACACACGAGTCGTCGTTAACCTGTAGTTTCTTCCATTTTCATAAAGACGCCCTGATCATTATGTATTGGCTGTTCGGTCTACATTAAGCAGGCATTAAGTCTTGCTTAATATCAAAGTTTAATAATCTACTCGAAATCTCTTGACATCGCAGCACTCTACTTTACAAATCTCTTTCTCTGTCTTCGTCTCTCTCTCTCTCTCTCTCTCTTACACAAATTTCTAATCTCTGTCTCTTAAATCTCGTTTCTCACTCTCTCTCTCTTACATAAATTTCTAATCTCTGTCTCTTAAATCTCGTCTCCCTCTGTCTCTGTCTCTCTCTCCTCTCTTACACAAATTTCTAATCTCTGTCTCTTAAGTCTCGTTTCTCACTCTTTCTCTCTCTTCTTACATAAATTTCTAATCTCTGTCTCTTAAATCTCGTCTTCCTCTGTCTCTCTCTCTCTCTCCGTCTTTCTCTTACACACATTTCTAATCTCTGTCTCGTAAACTCGTTTCTCACTCTTTCTCTCTCTTTTACATCAATTTCTAATCTCTGCCTCGCAAATCTCGTCTCTCCCTCTTAAACAAATTTCTAATCTCTGTCTCGTAAATCTCGTTTCTCACTCTCAATCTCTTACATAAATTTCTAATCTCTGTCTCGTAAATCTCGTCTCTCTGTCTGTCTCTCTCTCTCTCTCCCTCTCTCTCGCTCGCTCGCTCTCTCACTCTCTCTCTTACATAAATTTCTAATCTCTGTCTCTTAAATCTCGTTTGCCGCCCCGGTGGCGCAGTGGTCTAAGCGATGGCCTCAGATCATTCATCCGAACGGGGTCCGGGTTCGAATCCCGGTGAGGCATGGATGTTGTGTTTGTCTTACGGCACTGGCTCTCTCCCTTCCCTGGAACCAGTGACCCTAAATTAGGGACAGGCGACTGCTTATAGCCCATTGAGTTGCTCACGGTGGTCGTTAAACCTCCAATCAAAATAAAAAAATCTCGTTTGTCACTCTCTCTTTGTTATATCTAATATCGTCATTTTATATCCCTTTGACTTACGTTAGCGTTGTGAGATTGTAAAAGCTGGTTGGGGAAGTAGTGTGTCGTTTATGAGGAATCGTTTTTCCAAGAAATAACGCAATTTGCATAAGATAACACAAATTTAAAATGGAGGATAGTTGGAGGTATACATCACACACTTTTTCCGCATTTTTTTATTAACCCAGAGCATTGTGCATTCATTATTAGAGTTACGCCTGGATACAACGAATTCCATCGCGAATATATTATATTAACAGAAAGCTTATTACCTCCTGTTTCATTTTCTTTATACTAGCACATGCGTCTTTATCTTCATGTGTTTTATGGTTATGCGCTTTATCTCATTAATACCACAGATTGCTGAGTGAAAATAAAATAGATTATCCTAAAGTTGCAGTAACTTCTAAACGACTTTGTTCTTTCGGGCCTCTTTTTTACAAATGTTCGGCTGTCTTGAAAATTACTTTTTTTTTGTTTTCTAGAACGACGACTTTCCTAAAAAAAAAGGCAAAAGTAAAACAAGAAGCTCCTTTTGTTTCCATTTCGGGCGCCAGCCGTGAAAGGAACTTTTGATTTTTTTCCTCTTTCGAAGGATGCGAGGAGTAACGTTTAAAATGCTTCGAAAACTACTTTTTCTTGTTTTTACAGCAGGGAAACCAGATACATAGATGACGTTGCTTGAAGAGAAGCAGCTTTCGAATGAAATTCGCTTTGATCCCATCGCACAACGCTGATAAAAATAAAAATAAAATTACCTTTGTACAGTGAGAGTATGATCTCTTTACATTTGATCTACGAAAGTAGTTGTAAAATGTGTATCAAAATAATTTTGCAAAACGTAACAGTACTTCTTTAAGCAATCTTTCGTAGGGCAAAGCAGTAGTAGTTATAAAAAAATACGGCAGTACTTCAACATGCTTTGGCGTTTAAATCTTGACTTTAATATAAATAGTGATCATCATCATTATCATCATCAAAAACTTTGGGTACAAATCCCGTAGATGCCGGATGCCAAGGAGCATCAGATTTCATTCGTCTTATAGTGATATAAAATTCATTTAGACCCCATTGGAAGTCCACTGCCTTAATGCACTCATCGTCAAAAAAAGAAAAAAGAATAGTTGCACCGTGAAGGAAGCAACCGACAGAAATGAAACTTGGTGGGTAGGTTTGACATTGTGAGACATGCAATTGATTCAAGTATCACGCTCGGCCGCGCATATGACGCAAGCAAGGAGGGGTCATAGCGGTGTGCCTGACCGGCTAAATAAGGTCGTGCCGCTGCGCGTGCTTGCCATTCTGACCCATGCTGTTGTGTTGGTTGCATCCTTCGCAAGTGAAGTATGCCTCGGAGAAAAGTTTGGAAGCAATTCGAGCAGTTGGGGGAGTTTGAGAGGAACCGCGTCGTCGGGCTCAGGGAAGCGGGATGGTCTTATCGTCGTATTGCGCGCCATACCGGTCGTACGGATATCACCATAGCACGTTGTTAGCGGCAATGGATAGAAAAAGGCACGCAGCAGCGACATGGTCGGACTGGGAGACCTAGGCGAACCACGGAGAGAGAAAGGACCGATGGGGTGTACGACATGTACGGAGTGACCCCACATCCACGATTGCGGATTTTAAGCGAGCAGTAGCGAGCCTCCATGCATCGTCCGATTAGTGCCAGCACCATTGGCAGACGGATGGACGACGTAGGACTACACGCACGCAGACCGTTACGACGACTGCCCTTAACACCATTGCATCGTCGCCAAAGACTGCAATGGTGCCGTGCCAGAGTGTCAAGGAGCCATTCAGAATGGTAGCAGATGATCTTCAGTGACGAGTCCCACTTTTGCCTTGGAGGAAACGACCAACAAATCCGTGTGTGGAGGCACCGTGGTCAGCGCCAAGATAAACGGCTTGTGCACAAGCGTCACACGTCCAGAAGGCCTGGTGTCATGGTGTGGGGTGCAATTGCCTACGATGATAGATCACCTTTAGTGTTCATTACAGGCACTTTGACAGCGCAACGTTACGTTAATGAGACCCTGCAACCAGTGGCGCTACTTTTTCTGAACGCTGACTCCAGTGCGATTTTACAACAGGACAACGCTCATCCGCATTCTGCTGCTGTCTCGAGAGCTTGCCTTCAACACACTGACACTCTGGTTTGGCCAACAGCATCACCAGACCTATCGCCGATTCACAATGTGTGGGATGCAATTGGACGCGCTATCCACACTCCACCCCTACCGCACAATCTGGAGGAACTGCGTGAGAAGATTCAAGCTACATGGGATGTCTTATCGCAACATACCATTAGGAACCTGTAAAGCTCCATTGCGAGACATCTGGCATGCTGTGTGAGGAAACTTAGCTGCCCGACGCCATACTTAGAGACACTACGTATTGGCGTAGTGTCTCTAAGTATGGCTCAATAAATATTGCCCATATCAGTCTCAATGTTCGATCATTTACTGTTCCTGGTAACCTTGACCTTCCTCCAGAATAACATTGCAATTCGACACGTCCTACCGGGTGCAAATGTTTTTTTTATGATAAGGGTATATAGCCATCACTAGTCAGCTATCTACGTGTAAAAATATAAAAACTAAATGTCGACTGTCAAAAAGAAATATTTACAAATTTTACGTTTTTTAATTTTCAAAGTGCTTGGTATGGAAACATTTGATCTTTTTAAGAAAACGATCCCTCACAAAGTTTACTCCTTTTCTTTTAGAAGACGGGGAAAATACTTCCGTGTTCTTCTTCATGCATCTTTATTGAACTGACCCCAGTGTTCTAGACGACGAAACATATCGCGACTTACGCTCGCTCGCATCATACGGTAATCTACCACCAGAAGCACGGTATTTTTAGTTACATTTTCTCCAAATGCTATGATGCAAGACACAAGTAGTACAGTATTTGCAAGTTTATGGTTACTCAAAACCAGCGAGTCTAGATTTTGCAACGAATATCAGGGAAAATATAACTTAAGGAGAAGCCATCTAAACACATGCTATATTTTTCGATGAAACATTCCTCCCTACAAATTGATAAGTTAATGGTTGTAATTGTAGAATATGACAGAATTAATAGACAGGAACCGCACACGAACTATACTCAAAATAGTATAACTACATTAGTCACTCGAATTTCTTTACGTAGAATATAAAATCGAAGTTTCCAAGCTTTCACACATTAAACGAATAACTTTCTCAAGGAAGGTAAAATCAAAGTTTTCAAGCTTCGCACATCTACCAGATGGCTTTCTCAAGGAAGGTAGACAGCAAACTAGGTAATAGAACTATTCAACAATTTGAACGCGTTGACTTGACTTGACAATAAGTGAACAAATGCGAATGTAATTATTCATTCGCAGAAACGAGGCGTCTTGATTGTTGGGCACGCGATATCGTGGGAGAAAACGCAGCAAACGCAGCTGGTTCCAAACGTGTGGCAATTCTAAAGAGACGCTATCATTGCAAGCCTCACTATTGGTTATACGCAGTTCACTCTGTCCGGATTCTTACAAGGCAGCTTTCTTCCGTTCTCGAACTGGAAGATCCTTCGCCGTCTCCTCCGATGTTCACCCTAGACAATGCGAACTAAAAACATAACCGAATTGGCCGCTGAGGCAGGATACACCTCGAACCAGATACAAAATTTTATGGAAAAATCCAGATCCATCCGTGTTAAATTTCCAGTGCCGCAACTACGCTACTGGGATCCATTCCCCACATACCAAATGTTTCCTATCAATTCAAGAAAGCGCTTAGGAGGATGAACTTCGGTGTCGGCATAAGGTCTTCGGCAACTTTATATACCGTGCGTAGAGAAATATTGAAAAGATCAACGAGGCAGGTATTTATGCCATCCTACAACAATATCCGGACGGCTCCAAGAGATACTATATTGGAATGACCAAGCGTTCGTTCGAATTAGATTCAACGAACACAAAAGAAACACAAGAGACGGAAAAGTAACCCCTGCCCTGTCCAGAGAAGTCAAATTCAAGCCCGCTGATCCTATGTGGGATGATATAAAAAAAATAGCTTCCTACCCCACTCTAAATCTACTGCCATTCGCGAAACCTTAGAGATCATAACCAACAGTGAGGCTTGAAATTATTGCGTCTCTTTAGAATTGCCACGAGTTTGGAACCAGTTTTTCAAATGCGTTTTCTCCCACGATACCGAGTGTCCAATCAACATGACGCCCAGTTTTTGCGAATGAATAACTGCATTAGCATCTGTTCATTTATTGTTTAGTCAAATCACCGCGTTCAAATTGTTGGATATCCAGTTTTCAGTTGCCTGTCTACCTTCCTTGAGAAAGCCATCTGGTTGATGTGCGAAAGCTATGAAACTTTGATTTTCTATTCTACGCCAAGAAATTCGAATTACTAGTATAGTTATACTATTTTGAATATGAGGGAATTAAGTAATCTCCAGAACTTAGATATAGGTGGCTTAACGTTTGAAAAGTTGAGCTGTACGATCACGCATTTTTCTCTCCTGAGTGTGAGACCAAGCAAGGCAGTTGCCTCAACAGGTTGAAGAATTAAGCACATTCTTAAATTGGTTGACATTCAAACGTTTTATTTTAGCATGATAAATCACAGCCCGTTTTGACAACAACATGTTTAAAATTTTCATTATCTCACGACTTTTGTTCAGGACACCGAGTTACAGTAGCATAGTGCGTCCTCGCTTGCCAGACTATCCCACGCAATTTTTCTTTTGTAACTCTACAGATTTCTCCTTTGGTTGATTGACACTCAGATGCTCTATTCAATCATGATACAGCACCCACACAATACGGGGGAAAATGGTTACAGGCTTCAAGTTAGGACAAAAAGGTCAAGCATCCTGGCGAGCACGCCGACCATCAGAGGCCCGACTAGAATTTTTTTGTTGGCATTACATCAAATACTTCGCGCATCGCACACCAGCTGAAAGTGAGCACGACATTTATGAGCGAATGAGAGGTAGCTGGAGACAGTAAATTTGCCAAGGCACCCGTGGCAGAAAATGGAATGTAATTTTTACGTGTTCCATACAACAAAATTTTTGGTTGACCAAACTATTCCGTGCCGTTGTAGAACACTCGTAGATGACAGAGCACGGATAAAACAAAATTCGAGGGAGTATCCTAGTACTCTTTGTAAATAATTATGCTATGCATTTTTCGTATGGCGTGATCTTTGTGGGTGTGAAACGCAATGAGCCGCCCCGGTGGCGCAGTGGTCTAAGGCGCGGGCTTATAACCATTCGCCCTAGTTGGATCCGGATTCGAATCGAATCCCGGTGAGGCATGGATGTTTGTGTTTGTCTTTCCGCACTGGCTCTCAGTGTGTTACTTGATCAACACTGGCTATCTGTGTACATTGGTAATTTAGCATACTATAAAACCATGTTTGATGTGTACCTGTTTACAATGTGTTACTTGGCCGCCCCGGTGGCTCAGTGGTCTAAGCGATGGCCTCTGATCATTCGTCCGAACGGGGTCCAGGTTCGAATCCCGGTGAGGCATGGATGTTGTGTTTGTCTTACGGCACTGGCTCTCTTCCTTCCCTGGAACCAGTGACCCTAAATTAGGGACGGGCGACTGCTTATAGCCCATTGAGTTGTTCACGGTGGTCGTTAAACCTCAAAAAAAAAATGTGTTACTTGTTCAGTACTGGGTATCTCTGTGTAAATTGATCATTTGGCATGCTGTAAACCATGTATGATATGTACTTGTTGATGTAAAATATTTGTATCCTGTTTATGTCGGCCTGTTTGTCATGTCTCTGTACCACCAGGTCCAATAAATCATTTAAGGGGGTTCGGTAGGTAAATATAGGCACAAAAATCGGTTTTTATATTATTGTATATTTTTATTGCATGAATCATTGGCTTTAAGTTGACACCTCATTTGTACTTATTCCACTGATAGAACAAAAGTTATGGCCATAAATGTCAGTACATGTCAGGCGGTTTTTCACGCGTTGCCCTCATTTGGTATTTGACCTCACGTTATATCGTGTTTTTTTTTATAGTACTACATATTCCACAGTTCTAAGGACAGAAAAAAGAAAGCCTATATTTCAGGATCTGGTTAACCCTGCACTGTTGAAAAAATGCTTGCATGGGAAAAATCAAAACCCCAACGAATCTATGAATATGGTCATTTGGTCAAGAGTAGTCTACCGAAAACTGACTTTGTATGATTTGATACTATGGTTTTTGCAGTGTATGATGCCATCGTAAACTTTAACAAAGGGAATATATCTATACGCATGGTTTTGAAACAGCTTCGGATCAATGTCCACAAGAATACGGGATCAGTTCTGGCAGAGTTCGATAGTCTGCGGGTGAGAAGGGGTGAGCATATGTTATCCACACTCCATAATAAAGCTAGACAACAGCGTGTAAGTGCCAAGAGGAAGCTTTTCAACGCTCCTAGCCATTACTTCCCCAAAAGAATTTAGTTTGCACAGCTACTATCTCAGTAATCTGTCTCTCTCTGGGTTCGAACCCACGACTAGGACGTAAAGTGCAGTAGACAGATATTGAAATAAATTTACAATAACAAGTAAACAAATCATACACAAATTACTCTGCTAAACCCTTTTATATCATTCAATAGTTTTACTATAAATACAAGTCAATTACTTCAGAACACATTAAACTGAATTTAAATTCCAACATACTGCAGATTTTCACCCCGTTTGCTTCATCAATTTTTTTTTTATCACGCAAAACAGGCAATACAATTCCAATAACACCAGGTATTTAAACCCCATTAATCATTAGCCTCTCATTTCTTGAGACAACATTCAAGATTAAAGCACATAAGCACCCCAAAGCACAAGAATATTCACTCTGGGTATGTAAACACTATTAATTTGAAACTCCCAATAATACAACATGCATCAACAAACACTACATGAAAATAAACCAATTTGAAATAACTTTCAATTATTCTACAACCCTACTTTAAACTCTGCCAGCAACTACTAATTATACAAAGAAAAAACTTTTGCACTCACGTACTAGGATTTAATGGTATTCCTCTGACGGGCCCAGACCACACACAACAGGCTAAATGAGAAGAAAGGTTCCCACACAAACTCCATGCTCTCTCGGCATAAAAAAAGACGTGACGACTTTCACTGCTTCCGGCACCCAGTAACAATCAGGTAGAAACTCCGAGTTCTCACAGCATGGCAGAACGCAAAGTCACTGCTTCCGACACCCAGGAACAATCAGGTCGAAACTCCGAGTTCTCACAGCATGGCAGAACGCAAAGCAACTTCACTGCTTCCGACACCCAATAACAATCAGGTCAGAACTCCGAGTTCTCATAGCATGGCTGAACGCAAAGCAACTTCACTGCTTCAGACACCCAGGAACAATCAGGTCAGAAGTCCGAGTTCTCATAGCATGGCTGAACGCAAAGCAACTTCACTGCTTCCGACACCCAGGAACAATCAGCTAGAAACTCCGAGTTCTCACAGCATGGCAGAACGCAAAGCAACTTCACTGCTTCCGACACCCAGTAACAATCAAATAGAAACTCCGAGTTCTCACAGCATTACAGGACGCAAAGCAACTTCACTGCTTCCGACACCCAGTAACAATCAGATAGAAACTCCGAGTTCTCACAGCATGGCAGAACGCAAAGCAACTTCACTGCTTCCGACACCCAGGAACAATCAGGTCGAAGCTCAGAGTTCTCACAGCATGGCAGAACGCAAAGCAACTTCACTGCTTCCGACACCCAGGAACAATCAGGTCGAAACTCCGAGTTCTCACAGCATGGCAGAACGCAAAGCAACTTCACTGCTTCCGACACCCAGGAACAATCAGCTAGAAACTCCGAGTTCTCACAGCATGGCAGAACGCAAAGCAACTTCACTGCTTCCGACACCCAGTAACAATCAGATAGAAACTCCGAGTTCTCACAGCATGGCAGAACGCAAAGCAACTTCACTGCTTCCGACACCCAGTAACAATCAGCTAGAAACTCCGAGTTCTCACAGCATGGCAGAACGCAAAGCAACTTCACTGCTTCCGACACCCAGTAACAATCAGATAGAAACTCCGAGTTCTCACAGCATGGCAGAACGCAAAGCAACTTCACTGCTTCCGACACCCAGTAACAATCAGATAGAAACTCCGAGTTCTCACAGCATGGCAGAACGCAAAGCAACTTCACTGTTTCCGACACCCAAGAGCAATGAGGTCGAAACTCCGAGTTCTCACAGCATGGCAGAACGCAAAGCAACTTCACTGCTTCCGACACCCAAGAACAATGAGGTCGAAACTCCGAGTTCTCACAGCATGGCAGAACGCAAAGCAACTTCACTGCTTCCGACACCCAAGAACAATGAGGTCGAAACTCCGAGTTCTCACAGCATGGCAGAACGCAAAGCAACTTCACTGCTTCCGACACCCAAGAACAATCAGCTAGAAACTCTGAGTTCTCATAGCATTGTTTTCCTAGAAGCGATCAACCCGCACCTGTGTGCCACACGCAGAGCAAATGTGCAAACGATCCCAAAAAAAGAACCAGCAAACGGGAGATAAAAAATCACCAATATATAGCACCAAGAGACCCTGAGCTCCAATCAAGCCACTCCACTACGAGGGGCGTCAGCTCCGGTATATTTTTGCATAAAAGAATTTTCCACACATGAAATCCTTGATCTTAACTCAACTTAATAAATTCCGATATTATATCAATAAAATATACAACAATTTCTTTTACAAATAACACATAATAAACAATTTATACAATCGTAATTTCTTACCTCAGCACGTGAGCGACTACAAATATTCTAATGACGTGAGTGACTACAATTATTCTAAATAAAGTATTTAAAATGTCTACCTGTTTATAAAAAACTTTCTCAAATTGTAACCACTATTAACTTAACTTTACATTTACGTAATTTCTATCCCAGCGACTCCAGGCCATGACACCGGGATTAACTCCACCAAGACGTCACAGCTTGATGAGGCGTTCCACGAAGAAGTGGTACCAGATAACCCCTCCTATCGCGCTGAACTGTACTGAATCTACTGTTGTATGGTAAGCGTTAGCTCAATAAACTTCAATTGCATATTTCCGAGAGTTGTATTTTTGAACATTAATGACCCGTTATCTCAGAAAGTATAAAATATATACAGCTTTGCAATTTCTAATACAGGTTTATCTCTTGTATCTACAGACTTTCACGCAAGATTTTTGTAATATGATGTTTTGGTATCCTTTTATACATTTTTATGTTTCATTTTTTAAAACGTTTTTAGTGGTTCTTGAAATAGAAATCATACAATGACAACTAAAATTCATTTTGAGAAAGCCTTGTGTTAAAGTGTGTACCAGTATGTAGCAAAGAACACCTGCAAATTTCAGCCACTTCTTTCCAGTGGTTTCTCAGATACAGGGTCTTCAATATGTTACAGTTAACATGGCCGAGATACAACATACTGAACCCCCTTAAACCTCTAATCAGAACAAAAAAATAGAATGAGTGATACGAGAGTGTACACTGAAGAGCAATTGAATTAGAGATACCTGTCTAGTAACGTGTAGCACCACCTTTCGCCCTGATGACGGCGGCGATTCGTCTCGGCATGGAGTCGACAAGACACCGGAACTGTTGGGAAGCTATACGGATCCACGACCCCTGAACAAGCTCCCGCAGTTCACGAAGATTTGATGGAGGGGGGTCAGAGCTTCAAACATCGCTCTCGATGGCATCCCAAATGTGCTTGATGGGATTGAGGTCAGGTGACCTAGCTGGCCAAGAAAGCGAGCTCACGTCGGTGGAGTGTTAATACAACCATTCGGATACAATTCGGGAGCAATGGCACGATGCATTGTCTTGTTGCAAGTTGAAGTCCCCAGTGGGATGTTGAAGACGCACAAACCAGAGCAAATGTTCGTCCCGGATATCCCGGTAACGTTAACCTGTGAGGGACGATGTCACGCGTACCCGGGGTCCCATTTCAGTCCACGGAAACAGTCCCCAGGCGAGAATGCCACCCCCACCAGCTTGAAGAGTACCCTGCTGGCAAGAAGGATCCATCATCGCTTCATGTGGTTTGCACCGTACTCGTATCCTGCCATCCGCATGTACCAACGTGAACCTCGACTCATCAGTCCAGGCAACATTTTTCCACATGTCTAGGGTCCAGTGGCGATGTTTCCGCGCCCATGCTAACCTTTACACCCTGTGATGTGCGGTCAGCAGCGGTATCCTCGTGGGACGATGGCTTCTTTTTTTTTTTTTTTTTTTTTTTGATTGGAGGTTTAACGACCACCGTGAGCAACTCAATTGGCTATAAGCAGTCGCCCGTCCCTAATTTAGGGTAACTGGTTCCAGGAAAGGGAGAGAGCCAGTGCCGTAAGGCAAACACAACATCCATGCCTCACCGGGATTCGAACCCGGACCCCTTTCGGACGAATGATAAGAGGCCAACGCCTTAGACCACTGCGCCACCGGGGCGGCGACGATGGCTTCTGTACCCCATAACGAGGAGACGGTTCTGGATGGTGTAGCTGCTTACACGTTTTTGTGCACCAGCTTTGAATTGCCAAGAGATTTGTTACACTGTGGCCCGTCTATCCACTGTTACACTGCGAGCTACCCGACAATGATCCCGCTAATCCACACGCTGTTGTCCACGGCAGTTGGCCCTTTCAGGGATGGTTTTACCGGATTGGATGTAATCACGGTGCACCCGTGACACAGTGGCTCGTCAAAATCCCAGTGCCTGCACGACTTCCGAGATGGAGTGACCGATTCGTCTGGAACCGACAATTTGCCCACGATCAAATGGGCTTAGATCGTTCGTCTTCCCCATACTGCATCCGACTCTTACTTATTCCCATCTCATCACACCTTATATTGTCAGATCGCTGCATACGTCATGTCGTTTCCGTTCACAGGGCCGCCCACAGCGCCCCATTTGCATCACGCCAGCTGTCTCTAATTCACCACAATAACTGAATGCGGTCTAGACACGGAACCAAACAATGGAGATAATTGTAGATTAAAAGATAAACTTTTGTTTACAACTTAAAACCATATACACATGCGAGACCTTTCAGACCCACTGTGGGTCCATCATCATGCACCGCAGAGGGGTGGTTCCGGGTTTATAAAGTCGGAGAAAACAACCCACAATGCATTGGAATGGAAGCGCCGCTCAAGCCCACGCATGCGCACTTGTTAAATATATAAGCATGCAAATATTATAAAAGTACAAGAAACACGAGCCACCCCGGAGGCGCAGTGGTCTAAGCAATGGCCTCTGATCATTCTTCCGAAAGGGGTCCGGGTTCGAATCCCGGTGTGGCATGGATGCTGTGTTTGTCTTAAGGCACTGGCTCTCTCCCTTCCCTGGCTCCAGTGATCCTAAATTAGGGACGGGCGACTGTTTATAGCCCATTGAGTTGCTCACGGTGGTCGGTAAACCTCCAATTAAAAAAAAAGAAAAAAGGAACATGATTACGGATTACGATGATATATACAATGATGTAAAATAAAATGTCTCCATGATGAGGGTAATGTCGACGGCATGTCGTCATTACAACACTGGTTAGCAAATAGAGTTATGTACATGCTTTCAGTTAGTTGCAGGTGTTGCTAAGATCTTGGTGCTGTTCCAGTCCGGAATGTGTTGGCTTTGTTTAACCATTCGGGATAAGGCAGTGGTACCCGATCCAGTCCGGACATTGTACATGTGTTCAGAAATACGGGTAGCAACAGTCCGAATCGTGTATCCTACGTAATTGGTGTCCTGTATATCAGGCTCAGTAGCTTTTAATGGAATAGAATAGACACCGTGCCTTTGGAACGTATTAACCTTGTCCCCATCCTTCCTAATCAAGGATAATAACATATGCGTCTGTATGCCAAAGGCTATGTTCTGCCTGTGGCAAGCCTTTTTAAAATGTATATAACTTCAGGAACATAGTCGATTCAACCGACCTATTTAACCGTTTCCTCATTTCCTCATAAAGAGGTGTAGGTGGATCGTTGGCATCTACGAAGTTGCCTTACCACAAAATTCTGCGGGTACCAGAACCGGGAGGCCAAATCAAAATTAAATCGAATCTCTTTATTGCGATTTCTAGCAGCAGAAGAGTGTGAGTACGCCCTGCAAAACAGAAAAGACAATGCTGCAGTCTTATGTTAATATGGACTGACTGAGGCAAATGGAATCAATGTAAGGGGTGCAGAAGGTTTTCGATAGACGGAGAATGAAAAATTACGGTTGGAAGTGTTACGAGTTAAACAGAAATCCAGAAAAGGTAACGATCCCTGAGTCTCAAGTTCAATCGTAAATTTAATGATGGGTAAAGGAGTGGAAAGTAAATCAGTAAAATCATGGAGTGCGGAAACTGAGTGAGGCTAAATAACTAACACATCATCGACATATCTTAAAAATAAGAGTTGCTTAAAAGGGCACTGCTCAATCACTTGGTTTTCCAGTTGCTGTAAAACTATTTTGGCTAACAAAGCCGAAAGCGGTGAGCCCATGGTTGTGACGGCTTTTTGTCGATAGATAACGTCATTAAATCGAAAGTATGTTCGCCGGGCTATTAGTTTCAAAGAGTCTATAATGGCAACAGCTTCAGTAGGAGTAACACCTAAAATGCTAAGCTTTTCTTCGATAAGGGAGTGGGCTAAGTCAAGCGGGACATTAGGGAATGAAGAGACCACATCTAATGACGCTAGGATAAACGGTGAATCCCAAGAGTCAAATGACTTAGTTTTGGCCAGCGCTTGAGAAGAACTATGGATAGAAAAATTGGAACTACTGACTAAAGATTTAAGAAAACTAGTTAATGCTTTTTCAAGGGGGCGAGTGGGGTTAGCATAACCCGAAGCCAATGGACAAACAGGGTGGCCCTCCTTATGTACTTTGACCTTGCCAAATAATTCAGTGATCCTAGGGCCGTTGGGTGGATGCATACATTTAGAAATGTTAATTGGTAAAAAACCCTGGTTTTCAATTTGCTAAGAGCTACTATTGTTGCAGAAGTTGGGTCTGATCGGGTTGTTTCATGTGGTATTTTGTCAATAGCCCCGACAACTTTACGGCTGTAATCTAAGTGATTCATTAATATGATTTACTGTGATTTATCAGCCAAAATCACGGCTAAAGTAGAGTCGCGTGACAAAAGCAGCAGTTGTTCTCGTTCATATTGCTATGTCCTGTGTTGCTCGGTTCGCAGAGCCGAGCAACACAGAATATTGTGAACCTCAGTACAATGTCTGTTAACGACATTCAAGCTTCTGTCCTTTCCCGTGGATATAAATATTGCTATCCGGTCTTTAATCAAGACAAGATCAAGCTGATTTCTCAAACTGAGAGCATTATACGAAGTTTACCACACGAGGAACAGGAACCAACTCGTTACAAGATTACCCTTGTAATGGCACAATCTGGGAAGGCTCTGCGAACCGAGCAACACAGGATATTGCAATATGAATGAGAACAACTACTGCCTTTGTCACGCGACCCGACTTTAGCCGTGACTTCGGCTGATAAATCACAGCAAATCATACTAATGAATCACTTAGACTACAGCCGTAAAGTTGTCGAGGCTATTGACAAAATACCACGTGAAATAACCCGATCTAACCCAACTTCTGCAACAATAGTAGCTCTTAGCAAATTGAAAAACCAGGGTTTTTTTACCAACTAACATTTCTAAATGTATGCATTCACCCAATGGCCCTAGGATCCGTGAATCATTTGGCAAGGTCAAATTACATAAGGAGGGCCACCCTGTTCACCCATTGGTTTCGGGTTATGCTAACCCCACTCGCCTCCTTGAAAAAGCATTAACTAGTTTTCTAAAACTTTTAGTCAGTAGTTCCAATTTTTCTATCCATAGTTCTTCTCAAGCCCTTGCAGAATTAAGTCATTTGACTCTTGGGATTCAACGTTTATCCTAGGGTCATCGGATGTGGTCTCTTTATTCCTTAATGTCCCGCTTGACTTGCCCACTCCCTTATATAAGAAAAGCTTTCCATTTTAGGTGTCACTCCTACTGAAGCTGTTGCCATTATAGATTCTTTGAAACTAATAGCCCGGCGAACATACTTTCGATTTAATGACGTTATCTATCTACACAAAGCCGGAACATCCATGGGCTCACCGCTTTCGGCTTTGTTAGCCGAAATAGTCTTACAGCAACTGGAAAACCAAGTGTATGAGCAGTGCCCTTTAAATCCACTCTTATTTTTAAGATATGTTGATAATGTGTTAGTTATTTGGCCTCACTCAGTTTCCGCACTCCAGGATTTTGCTGATTTACTTTCCACTCTTTTCCCCATCATTAAATTTACAATTCAACTTGAGACTCAGGGATCGTTACCTTTTCTGGATTTCTGTTTAACTCGCAACACCTCCAACCGTACCTTTTCATTCTCCGTCTATCGAAAACCTTCTGCACCCCCTACATTGATTCCATTTGCCTCAGCCAGTCCATATCAACATAAGACTACAGCATTGTCTTTTCTGTTTCGCAGGGCGCACTCACACTCTTCTGCTGCTAGAAATCGCAATAAAGAGATTCGATTTATTTTTGATTTGGCCTCCCGGTTCTGGTACCCGCAGAATTTTGTGGTAAGGCAACTTCGTAGATGCCAACGATCCACCTACACCTCTTTACGAGGAAATGAGGAAACGGTTAAATAGGTCGGTTGAATCGACTATGTTCCTGAAGTTATATACATTTCAAAAAGGCTTGCCACAAGCAGAACATAGCCTTTGGCATACAGCCGCATAAATTATTATCCTTGATTAGGAAGGATCAGGACAAGGTTAATATTTTCCAAAGGCGCGATGTCTATTTTATTCCATTAAAAGCTACGGACCCTGATATACAGGACACCAATTACGTAGGATCCACGATTCGGACTGTGGCTACCCGTATTTCGGAACACATGTACAATGTCCGGAATGGATCGGGTTCCACTGCCTTATCCCGGCTAGTTAAACAAGACCAACACATTCTGGACTGGAACAGCACCAAGATCTTAGCAAAACCTGCAACTAAGACTGACTTATTATTCACTGAAAGCATGTACATAACTCTGTTTGCTAACCAGTGTTGTAATGACGACAAGCCGTCGACATTACCCTCATCATGGATACATTTTATTTTACATCATTGTATACACATGTATATCACCGTAATCCGTAATCGTGTTTCTTGTACTTTTATAATATTTGCATGTTTATATATTTAACAAGTGCGCATGCGTGGGCTTGAGCGTCGCCTCCATGGCAATGCATTGTGGGTTGTTTTTTCCGACTTTATAATCCCGGAACCACTCCTCTGCGGTGCCTAATGATGGACCCATAGTGGGTCTGAAAGATCTCGCATGTACATATGGTTTTAAGTTGTAAATAAAAGTTCATCTTTTAATCTGCAATTATCTCCATTGATTTGTACCGTGTCTAGACAGCATTCAGTTATTGTGGTGTGTTTAGTTTGCACGAATAGCACAGACGTTTGGAGGTCTCTAATTCAATTGCTCTTCAGTTTACATTTATTTACCTTCAACACATTGCATTTATTCGCGTCACTCATGACCGCACCGAGCTACAGTACGGTACATATTAAGTGGAATAAAATCATGATAATACGATTTAGTTATTCCTGACATTGAGTGGTATTTAAGTAGGTGGATTAACGAATGAATTTTATGGTCATAAAACCGATGGAAAGAGATATGTGAGTCATAAAAGTACATTTTTCTAAACTATGATGGCGGAAATACTGTTTAATATTTAAAAAACATTATTTATTTTAATTATTGCATATTATTTAGATTTAGACGAACGTAAGAAACGACCCATACACATATGAACAGTTATGTAGCTACAAGCGTTCATCTGCGCATACTCAAGCTTAAATCTGACCCCAAGATCGAAAGAAAAGCTGAATCGTAAGTGTGTTAATGGGGGGAATTGGTAACGTTTGGTCTAGTATATCTACAGGGTATAACCCCATCGTGTTGTACATTATTTTAAAGCTCTCATCAATAGCAAGTAACCTCACCTCCTCCTCCGAGGAGTCGAGAGGAAGCCAAGTTTCGTTACAGCGTATGCTTTACTTCTGTCGGAGAAGACGCGTGGCATCAAAACGTACTGTATTTTTGTAATGACTTTTATCACATTTCGCATTGGGTTACCGTAATTTATGCATATTGCAATGGTACATTATTGCGTTAATGCAAAACGTGATGAAATAATGTTCGGCGATAGTTTAGGAAATATATTGTTGATTAACAATGAAATTAACTATTGTTGTATCACTTCATGGGAAAGCATGCATGCGGCATGATCAGATTTCAACAATGGTTTCGGGACCGCTACCCATTTTCGTTACATCGATAATTTTTCCTTCGGATTTACTTTACTACAGTCTGGAAAGACGTAGAGCATAAAAAAAAAATGAACGTATTATAACGAAGTAAATTTCTCCGTCATTTCTGTCCACGCCAGGATTCGAACCCGGGTCCCCTCATTCCGGAATAAGTCACTCTACCAATTGAGCTACGCGGACGTTTTATTCTGATTCCTATCTGCCTTTATGTCGTGTGCGTCCTTCTGGCAGGTACGTCACATCTCCTGTTACGTTACATCATCTCCCCCTTATTTATTTTTTTTCGAAGTGCTGGAGAAGGGATTCTCTGATTTCTCCTATCTCGCGGTGTGGAAATAACATCACACCATTACGAGATTTTGAACGGTCGGGCGCCATTATAACGAAGTAAATTTCTCCGTCATTTTTATCCGCGCCAGGATTCGAACCCGGGTCCCCTCATTCCGGAATAAGTTGCTCTACCAATTGAGCTACGCGGACGTTTGTTCTGACTACTATCTGCCTTTATGTCGTGTGCGTCCTTCTGGCAGGTACGTCACATCTCCTGGTACGTTACAGTATTTACTCCGCAAAGCAGTGCCCATGTCTGAACACAACCTTTTCACAGCAAGAAACCAGCAAGTGCATGTTGGAATGATAAAACGCTGTGCTCTTCAATGGAGAAAAATAAATCTAGTGTATTTCGGATGTGTTGTTCGTTTTGGAACTCGTGTCTTTGGAAGTGGTTGTCTAAATCACGGAAAAGATGCTAAGCCGAGGGAGAAATATCTGGGGAATATGCTGGGTGACAACGTTTTTCAGCCAAGACGCATTATGGTTTACAAAGTCCTTTTCGCTATCCTGCAGGAACAGCATACCTTTCTGGTTAACCAATGCAGCGTCCTTGCGAATCAGTGCATTCTGAACCTGTTGCAACTAGAAGCAGTACAGGACCGATACGATGAAGTTTTTCCACGTGGAAGGAGCTCACAATGCATTATGTCCTTGACAGTCCAACACACACACACACAACAAAATCTTACGTGGGTGCAGAGGTGACTTAGTGGTAAGCTGTATCAGTTCATTTCGTGACAGTCAGTGTTCGGCACCTTTCGGAGTGTGATATTGATCCCACTTCACACCGCAGGTGAGCACACGGTTGATAAAGGGATTCTGGTGCTAGCGTGAGAGCAACGAAATGCATAAAACTAACCGCTGCTACATATTGTCATCTGAGAGACGCGGATAGCTTAGTGGTTAGCGAGTCAGACTATCGATGCAAGGTCCTCAGGTTCGAACCTGGGCTGATCTTTCAGAGATGGTGTGATTTACTAACAATAGCTGAATATCGGACAAGCACGTTAAGTGACGGCCCCCAAGCTGGACCCACCGGTTAAATGGGTATCCTTTCCTATGGCTCCCCCTGAAATTCTCTCACCCCTCTGTGTGCAACATCGTACTTGTATGGTGGCGCCATCTATTGTACTCTAATTTCATTACAAACTGTTCTGTCAAAATCGCTAAACTTGCTCTCATTCCTTCCGTTTCTGTGTCCTGCCCAAAAGGCGATCTCGCTGTAGGTGGCTGGGACTTAAACTCTACTCACTGTGGACGGAAGTCCTACAAGAAAATGACAAATACTGCACTATTGTCATCTGACAAATGGTGTGTGGTCGTCTTAGTTGTTACATATTTCCCATGTCATGTAAACGTAAGAGAAAGGATTTACCACTTACACCGAACTTTGTGGAAAGTTCGTGACACGTTTGCTTGATGTCATCTTAAATGGTGGTGCGCAGCTGGTTATCATCCAACACCTATGGTCATCCACTATGGTATCGTTCAAGGATTCATCGCCACAACGAAATTTTTAGAATATTTTTCTGGTGGTTCTCTCAATTACTACGCCGGTCCCAAATGCTCTAGAAATCCGTTTCTTTGCTGTGCTGCGTTTGTGCCCATTTTATACTTATAGAGTATACATCCCTTTATTATCGTCTGCTACGGCTACAAGCTGTTCCCACAGAAACGTTCAGCCCACCAAACACGTACAATTTACCCTATTATTGACCACTGTCCAGGCTTGCAGTTTACCATATTATTGACCACTTTCTAGCCTTGCAGTTTACCCTATTATTGACAACCTACTAGACTTGCATTATCGTCGAACAGTAGCGTCTCCGGTATCTTGTTTTGCATATATTTCACCTTCACTGTTTTAATGTGCAAAACTGCACGAACGTTTTTGGTTATCCAATAACTCACGTCAAGTGTTGTAAAAAGACTGAGTAGCCACTTCATATAAATTGAATTAAAAAGGGCGTTCCATAAAAACCGAGAGTAATTTTTTTAGAGTTGGCGGCAGTGCGAAGGGGAAAAATAAGCACGCAGACGACTAACTGAATGGCAACAGTTATTAGCCGTGGCAGACGATTTTGGTTTTGTTACTGCGCAGTTGTTAAAGGTACGTCTGCATTTCGCCATACAGCTACGGAGGTGAATGATTCAGAGTTAAAAAGTGAAATGCGTTGTGCAATAACATTTTGCTATCGTTTCGGTAAAACGGCTCCAGAAACAGTTGATTTACTGATAAATGCTTACAAAGATAAATGTTTGGGTGAGTCAGCGTTTTTAGGATGGCACCATGATTTCTTAAAAAAATGGCGTTTGTCGGCAGAACACGCTCCTATTCCTGATCGACCTGAAAGTGCTGTTTCGGAGCGTATTGTTAACACTGTTTGGGAAATGCTGCAAGAAGATCGACGAATGACGTGTGAAGACACAGCGGCGTCAACTACTATTTCAAAAACGTCGCGTCGGCATTCCGCACTCTACGCGACAAATTACTGCTGCATCGTGTGTGTTCCAGATGGGTACCTCATCACCTGACGAGAGAACAATTCTTAGCCACAGTTCAGGTGCGCCGTGAGTTGAAACAAATGATTGGAAATTATCCAAACTTTCTAAACACGGCAATAACTGCCGACGAAACATGGGTCCACTATTTCGAACCCCTCACGAAGCGTGCAACGGGTGTCTGGAAACGCACAGGCTCGCCTCCTCCGAAAAAAATCCGCGAAAACCAAATCAGCTTGGAAGGTGATGATTATAATTTTCTTTCATCATAAATATCTAATGTACCTGCCGTTCCTCCACAAATTACTGTCAATTCTGAGTATTACATTTCAGTCTTGAAGACGACATGTATCGATTAAACGATCGGAAGTGGTTGGCAACTTTACCGTACACCATGATAAAGCTTGCACACATGTGGCTGCTTGTGTTCAACAGTTGCTTACGGAATGCAGTATTGAAATCATGCCACAGTCTGCCTACAGTCCTGAGCTCGCCCCGTGCGATTTCTGGTTGTTTCCAACAATGAAGGAGAAGTTCCGTGGCGCAACATTCAACACAGATGCTGACGTTATTCAATCTGTACAGGAGTCGCTGAAGCAGCTTCCACAAAATGCCTTCCCCACATGCTTTGAAAAATGGACTGAACGATGGGACCGTTGCATATCATCCGAGGGAAGATACTTTGAGAAAGAATAACATATATTTTGCTGTACCTATATTTCTTCATTTTGTGTGATTTTACTCTCAGTTTTTATGGAACGGCCGTTGTATATTTCAGGTTCATTAATTTTCAGTTATAAAACGTCAAATTTGTGACAGTTTCATGTAGACACACTGTACGTTTTGGGAGTTCATCGCAAGAATGATTTTTTGTATAGTAGAATAACCCTATAACCGAGCAGCCGTCATTGATTTTCAGCTCAGTAAGTATCTGTGACTCATCAGTGCAATTTGGCATGTGAAAGTTCAGGATATTACGCTTTTTTGTCATTATATAGCAGCTCAGTAGTGTAGTAAAGCGTAACAGCTGAAGCGCTCAATCATCAAAAGAGTGCTCACGAACTGTTATGTGACAACTAATGAAACGAAATGAAAAGGATCGTTCTTTATTTTTCCCATAATTCGTGAGTTGCATGCCATTTAGCTTGACGTATATACCACGAAAGCTCAAGAATAGAATGTTGCATTTATTACTCTTTCCTCACCAGGAAATTCGCCAATATGCCTGTCAGTCAGGAGCTATTCGATTTCAGCAAGTTCATTTTTTTTTCGCTTCAATCTTGTATGTTCCATGCATTAGAATACGTTATAATTAAGCGCTAAATATTAATACAAATTGAAGAAATAACATATTACTGAAATCGATAGCAGGAGAGATTATTACGTGTGTTTAATAAAGAAAAGTAGGAGTTACGAAAGTCATAGGACTCGTTCGAAAGATATTTTTGAAGTTAAAGATTAATATTTAGGAGAAACAGTATATATTGGCAAAGAAACTGAGTTGGTCCTTACAGGCACGGAGAGTGATAACTGTTTTTGAACAGTTTAAGAACTATCATTTTTTTTATTTTTTGGAACATTATGGTGCTTTTTGAAGAACAAAACTATAAAGACGATTATTTACCTGTACTGTATAATATACAATTTTTTAAAGTTTTATTCTCTAAATATTTTCATTGGTAGTGAAAGCTGAGCGAAGTCATTCAACCCTTATTCAGGACTTCAAGGAATGAGAGCAATCAGAGCTAAAAAAGAAACGATAAGTAGAATCAAGGGAAACAGTACCTTACGGAGCTGATGGAGAACTTGAAAATAAGCTCGAAGAAAAACTACCTTGAAAATCATTATGAAGACCGTAACTAGATTTTTTTGTGCTTATATTCTCATTTTATAAATTAAAATATAATCTTATATTTTAATTGATCCAATATCAACAGATAAGTTCAAGTAGCAACAGTTATTCTTTTATGACATTATTTTAACGCTAAATACATAGACATAACCAACCCACAACAATTTCTGTTGCGAATTGTTTTCAATTTACGTGAATCCTATTCAATAAAGTAACGTGTATTTCTCATTCTTTGGTGGGGATTTGGTCCAACCACATCAGATATTGAGGTACTCTACGTTTTATGTTTGTAACGATCTTACTTCTGCATTTCATGTTCTTAGTGGTTTTACAAATGCAAGTGAATATTTAGCGATTTGTGACTTTAAGCTTTTCCATTACCCTTCAGCCTATTTCACTGCCGGAGGATAAAGGCTGATAACTGTTTGAGATTTACGAAAACGATTTGCATAAAGCAACACGCCTCCTGTCGTGCGAGTTAGTCGCCATAGATCTCATGCTGGAAACATCGAGCACGACAGTTAAGTGCTTCTCTTGTGACGTGGGATCAGCTATTATGACTCCGTGAATTGACACGTGATGGTGCAGGGCATACAACAGACCTTCCGGAGAAATTATACAGCTAAGCAGTTGTCATTGAGCGATGTAAATTGGAGGTCTTGAAAGTGTTGAAGATAGGGATTCATAATGTACTTCCCTGGAAGGGATGATGCAAATATAAGGGAAGCTAGCTTAGAAATCCGTCTGCTTCACGAAAGTTCTAGTTACACTCATTTTCTGATTGAAACACAATACACATGGCAGAAATCCATATCAGAAAGGCTAAAGCTTTTGAAAAGCCGTGCGCATTAAAAGCTTATTTCAGTTATAGGTGTGGATTACAGGAATATCAGTTTGGAAGAAAAGGATCAGATCTCATGCGATAGGCCGTAGAGATTTAATAACGATTAGAATTTACGTGATTAAATCACAGTCATTTGCAAAAGTTTAAGACCACCTTTAAATTTATTGAGAAATTAAGATTTTCAGAGAAACAACTAATTACTTGTCAGGGATATTTGAAAAAATGACACCGCAGATGAATACTTACGTTCTTTAGAACACAAAAATACTGAAATCAGTACTTTGTGTGGACACCTTTGTTTTTTATAACGGACAGAATACGATGTGGCATACTCATTGAGAAATTTGCAGTAGTCACTTGAAAGGTCTTTGCACCACACGTACTTTATCGCGTCAATCAAAGCTTGGAAATTTGATGGTTGTTTTTCTGCCACCTTGTCTTTTAAAATGGTCCACAAATTTTCGATGGGGTTAAGGTCGGTACTATTACCGGGCCAGTCAAGCACAGTTATATTTTTCCTATGCTGGTAGTCCTTTACTGTTTTTGCTCTATGGTATGGAGCACCATCATGCATAAAGGTTGTGCATCTGTGTACTTGTGTATGAGTTAACAGTATCTCACGCAATATTTTCACATAAAAAGGATCAGTCATGGTAGTGCCTGTACGCAAAAAGGATAATGAAGTCATACCGGATGCTGACATAGCAAAATGGACCAAACCCGACATAGCAAATGGACCAAACCCGTTTATGCTGCGTCTCGACTCGTCACTAGAGGGAACACAGGGTCCAGGGGTGATGTCGTCGGGCTCAAATCAGACAGATTCTTCCGTGCAATGCTGCGAGTTTGCATACAGACCTCTCTGGTGGAGTTTTCTGTAAATTGTTTGCCTCGATATCGCGGTCGCCGTAGCAGAGGACAATACTTGCAAAAGTTGCCTGGCTGTCGACTCCCTATGACGGCGAGCTGTTAGAAACAAATACCGGTCGTCTTGACTTGTTGTGGCTCGTGGGCGTCCTTGTACCGTCCTTCTTGTTGGCGTTTTGGTTTCTCTGAACTGTCTCCAGATACTGAAGATCATTTGCCGCGACGCGTTTAGCCATCTTGCTACCTCAGCTTGCATTGCTTCCAATCTGCCGATCTCTTTCCATCGTAAAGAGTCTTCTAAACGATGGTAAGGAGCCATTCCTCCACTAAAAGTCCGACATGGCCTGCACGTTCACCGGATTGGTCCCCCATTAAGCACGTGTGGGATTTTATGTGACAACGACTTATCCGGTCTCCACGGCCAGCCACGACCATCCCCGATTTACGCGTCCAGGTTGAGCATGCGTGGAACTCGATACCCCAAACTTACATCCAACATCTGTACGACAGACTCCATGCCAGAATTGCACAGTGTGACGCAGTTCATGGCGGTTCAACCTCGTACTAACCATGTTACGTGGAAATGTTATTTTTGAGTTTACCAGCAAATTACGCTGTATTTTGCATAATGTTTTGATCACGTTACCCTCTGTATTCCGTTATTATGCTGTATAAATTTCGTTGGTATCAGACGTCTCCTTCTTTGTGTTCTTTTTTCACTTTCCGCCAGATTATATACTAGCTACCCGGCCCGGCTTCACATGGTAGCAATTTAGAATTTACGGCGAATTTAAAGAGAGACTATTATTACGTTCAACAGGCGACTGTTTTTCACTTTGTAAAGCCATTCTTTGTATGTGATTTGCTAATTGAGATTCTGTTTCTTGGAAAGTTTCATTATGGCAGGATAAACAAATTCTTTTAACGTCCGATGTACTACGACCCATGTTCGATTTTCGTCTCGGCATAATGTTAATACAATACTTAAATTTTAATTAAAAAGCTGCTCAAAGAAAAACATACGTGTGGACGAAAACAATTACGCATTTAGTCTGTGCGAGCGCCGATAAACCAATTCTATCAGCGTCCGATGTAACTACGCATTTAGTCTGTGGCCTTACATGCTGTCAGACCGGCCGCCGCACATGCGCCTCGCGTCTTTTTCCCAATAAGCAAAAACGTTTTATAAACCGGTCGCCGCACATCGTTGTTTAGGCAGTGGAAGCCACGAAACAATGCGAACCGTGGTTTTTTATTTGACTTGCCACTATAATCGTTACTGCTCGGCTCCCTTTTGTCATATATTAATGTTTCATACACCTAAACATTCCTCGACAAATTCTCTATGGAATAGTGAAAACCGCATCAAAATCCGTCCAGCAACTCTCGAGATTAGCCCGAACAAACAGACAGACGCCTACCGGGGACTTTTTTTATACTATGACTATATACATATATACCCAAGAAGAGAGTCAAAGACAAAATTTTACCTAAGAATTTAAAACTAAATTTGCTAAAAAGCCTGAAGATCATGACGCGCAAAGCAGCAGTTATGAATTTTCAGAATTCACATACTATTAAGAAGAGACAGTTGCAAAAAAATCTTTATCTGGTTCTGAAACAACTAAGAAATACTCAAAAACCAACAGGTATGAGTAAAAAGGAGATAAAGTAATAGCAACCTAAATGTAGAAAGTGTCCACAATGCCGAGCCTTGGCTTTATCAAGGAGAGTTTTGCTGGTCCTTTATCTCCTTTTTACTCCTCATACCTGTTGGTTTTTGCGTATTTCTTAGTTGTTTCAGAACCAGATAAAGATATTTTTTGCATCTCTCTCTTCTTAATAGTACATATATATATCACTTAACTTAAAAAAACTGTAACTCGTAAACAAATGTAATATGATTTCTGCAAAGACCCCGCCATGCTGTAGGTTTCAAACATAATCAGTATAGCAATCTATCTGTTTATCTGTGGTTGAACTCATTACTATATATATATATATATATATATATATATATATATATATATACATAGTCAAAATAGGATATATATATATATATATACTGAAGAGCAATTGAATTAGAGTTACCTGTCTAGTAACGTATAGCACCACCTTTCGCCCTGATGACAGCGGCGATTCGTCTCCGCATGAACTCGACAAGACACCGGAAGCGTTGGGAACCCATAGGGATCCACGACCACTGAACAAGCTCCCACAGTTCACGAAGATTTGATGACGGGGGTCAGTGCCTCGAGCATCTCTCTCGATGGCATCCCAGATGTGCTCGATGGGATTGAAGTCAGGTGACCTAGTTGGCCAAGGAAGCGAGCTCACGTCGGTGGAGTGTTCATCCAACCATTCGGATACAATTCGGGAGCGATGGTACTGTGCATCGTCTTGTTGCAGGATGAGGTCCCCAGTGGGATGTTGAAGACGCACAAACGGTAGCAAATTGTCTTCCAGGATATCCCGGTAACGTTGACCTGTGAGGGACGATGTTACATGTACCAGGGGTCCCATTTCAATCCACGTAAACAGTCCCCAAACGAGAATGCCACCCCCGCCAGCTTGAAGAGTACCCTGCTGGAAAGAAGGATCCATCGCTTCATGTGGTTTGCGCCGTTCTCGCATCCTGCCATCAGCATGTACCAACGTGAATCTCGACTCATCAGTCCAGGCAACATTTTCCCACATGTCCAGGGTCCAGTGGCGATGTTCTCGCGCCCATGCTAATCTTTGCACCCTGTGATGTGCGGTCAGCAGCGGTACCCTCGTGGGACGATAGCTTCTGTACCCCATAGCGAGGAGATGGTTCTGGATGGTGTAGCTGCTTACACGTTTTTGTGCACCAGCGTTGAATTGCCAGGAAATTTGTTGCACTGTGGCCCGTCTATCCACTGTTATACTGCGAGCTAGCCGACGATGACCCCGCTCATTGACACGCTGTTGTCCACTGCAGTTGACCCTTTCAGGGATGGTATTACCGGATTAGATGTACTCGCGGTGCACCCGTGACACAGTGGCTCGTGAAAATCCTAGTGTATGCACGACTTCCAAGATGGAGTGACCCATTCGTCGGGCCCCGACAATTTGTCCACGATCAAATATGCTTAGATCCTTCGTCTTACCCATGCTGCGTCCGACTCTTACTGATTCCCGTCGCATCACTCCTTATATTGTCGGATCGCTGCATACGTCATGTCCTTTTCGTTTTCAGGGCCGCCCACAGCACCACATTTGCATAACGCCAACTGTCTCTAATTAAATTGCTCTTTAGTGTATATATATATATATATATACACTGAAGTGCCAGAAAAACTGGTACAGACGTGCTTATGCAAAATACATAGCAATGTCCCCTATGCGCGTACTTGGTTGCGTCCGCCAGCGCGTATATAAAGCGATAGACATCCTTGCCAGCTGACAGAGCTGTTTTCGGCATGAGAATGACAAGTAATATCGATTTACGCGATTTTCCACGCGGTGTCATAGTTGGCGCTTGTGAGATGGGTTATAGTATTTCGGAGGTAGAAACGAAGTTCGGATTTTCACGGACGACCATTGCAAGGGTGTATCGTGACTACAAGAATTCCGTCAAAACCTCGAACCTACGATACCAGTGTGGCCGTAAGAAACATTGGGTGAACGTGACCATCGTCGGCTGTCAAGAATCGTTTCGCGCGATAGGCGTGCAACACTTTCGCAGGTATCATCGGAATTCAATGCTGGAGCTTCAACAAGCATCTGCGTCCGGATTGTGCAACGTACCCTGCACAATATGGACTTTGGGAGCCAAAGCCGAACTCGAGTCCCTTTGATGGGTGCACGACACAGAGTTATGCGCCTTGCTTAGGCACCGCAACACCGCCACTGGAAACTTGATGACTGGAAACACGTAGCCTGGTCAGACGAGTCGCGTTTCCAACTGTATGGGGCAGCTGGAAGGATTCGTATGTGGCGCAAACCCCATGAAGCCATGGATCCCGCCTGTTAACAGGGAACTGTACCGGCTGGTGGGGTGTACGTAATGGTATGGGGTGTGTTTAGCTGGACTTCACTGGGACCCCTGGAATGTCTACAAACTTCTGCGACCGGCCAACGTTATGTGCGTATCCTTTCTGATGGGGTACACCCGTTGTTGTCCTGCATTCATTTTGATCGGTCGGGCCTGTTCCAACAGGCCAATGCACCTCCACACAAGTGTCGGCACGCCCCATTATGGTTAGAGGAGCATTCAACTGAGTTTGGGGTGTTCCCATTCCCACCCAAGTCCTCAGATCTGAACGTGATAGAACACATTTGTGATGCCATGCAACGCGCTATCGAAAGCAGGAATCCGAGACCTCGGAATACACCCGAATTGTGGAACGCTCTGCAGGAAGTATGGTGTGCATTGCCTACAGCATATTTCCAGAAACTAGTGGAGTCCATGCCCGGTCGTATTTCTGCAGTCCTGCGCTCCCGCGGGGGACCTACCAAGTATTAGACTGGTGTACCAGTTTTTCTGGCACTTCAGTGTAATATAGACATCGTCGGGCTAAGTGAGGTAAGGAGAAAAGGAGAAGATCTCATTGAACTGAAAAGTGGACATCTCTTCTACTATCGTGGGACAGATACTGGCAGAACTAGTGGTGTTGGATTTATAATAAACAAGAAACTCAAGGATAAAGTTGTAGAAGTTGAAAGTTCCTCTGACAGAGCTGCACGACTCGTTATCCAACTCTCGAGAAGATACCAGGCTCAGATTATTCAAACTTATGCACCCACCACAAGTCATGCTGAAGAAGAAATTGAAGAATTTTATGAGGAAATTCGTGATCTAAATAATAAAGGTAAGCAGCACTTGAAGATAATTATGGGAGATTTCAATGCAAAAATAGGGCAACGGCAACAGAATGAAACTTCAGTAGGTAAATTCGGTCACGGCAACAGAAACCAGCGTGGAAATACTCTCGTAGAGTTTGCAGAGGCAGAAGGGTTTTTCATCTTGAACTCCTTTTTCAAGAAAAAGCCACACAGGAAATGGACATGGAGACATCCAAATGGGACGACAAGTGAAATTGATTTTATTATGTGTAACAAAAAATTCGTCATAGAAGACTGCAGTGTGCTAAACAAGTTCAACACAGGCAGTGACCATAGATTGGTGAGATGTAAGATGCACCTCAACACTAAACTCGAACGTAGCAAGCTCATAAGACAAACAAAATGTATTGACATAACCAACCTTAAAAAACACCATAATACCTTCAAATTGGAACTGAAGAACAGATTCTCTGCTTTAGAAGGCCTAACATCGGAAGAAGTGGATATTTCTGAAGTTAACAGAAAAGTAACCAAAGCTCTTATGGAAACAGCAACAAAATTAGCTGGGTCTAAGAACAAATTGCATGTGAACAAATTATCAGGAAAAACCAAAATGTTGATGCAAAAAAGAAGAGTGATGAGGACAACTAAAGAAGATGTAACTTCCAAAGTGGAATATATAGAGCTATGCAAGACAATACGAAAAAGTATCACTGAAGACGTAAGGAAATTCAACTGTGAACTAGTAAGGAAAGCAATTGAAAACAACCAAAGCCTAAAGATAGCAAAGGGACATCTCAGTAAGGGGAAAAAAACAGATTATGGCACTGAGAAAAGAAGATGGTTCTGTAACAAGAAATAGAGGCGAAATTTTGACAAGAGTGAAAGATTTCTACTCCAAATTATATGAAAGGGATGATACATGTACTCCAGACATCATGAAACGTACCAGTACCAGAGTCCTTCCAGTCCTTCCAGCAGAAGTTGCACATGCAATCAAGAACATGAAGCGGGGAAAAGCTAAAGGAGAAGATGGAATTATTGTAGACATCATAAAAGAAGCAAGTGGAGAAATCGAAACAGTACTCGCCCAAATTTTCACTCGATGCCTTAATAAAGGGAAAATTCCTGAGGATTGGAACAACGCTAAAATGATCTTGCTACATAAAAAAGGTGACATTGAGGATCTCAGGAACTACAGACCTATCAGCCTCCTATCAGTGGTTTATAAAATCTTCACTAAAGCTCTTTCACACCGCTTGAAGGTGACACTGGACATGGCTCAACCGAGAGAACAAGCTGGATTCAGGAGTGGCTACAGCACAATAGATCATATCCACGTACTGAGAGAACTAATTGAAAGAGCGAGGGAATATGAGCTTCGATTGTGCATGGCTTTTATCGATTATGAAAAAGCCTTTGATTCGGTGAAACCATCAGCAGTTGCAATGGCTCTGAAATCCTGCGGTATTGAAGATGCATACATTAATATTATTAATAACATCTATGAAAATGCAAGTGCAAAGATTCTGCTGTTTGAAAATACAACACACATAAAAATTGGAAAAGGAGTGAGACAAGGTGACACCATATCTCCGAAGCTCTTTAATGCCACATTGGAAAATGTCTTTCAATCATTGAACTGGGAAAACAAAGGGATAAAGATTAATGGAGATTATCTAACCCACCTTCGTTTTGCTGATGACATAGTCATTTTTGCAACTACCCCATCAGAGCTACATAGTATGATCCAGGAACTTGCTGACAAGAGTAAAGAAGTGGGATTAAAAATGAACTTTCAGAAGACAAAAGTGATGTGCAATGCTTTTACAAGAAATGAAGATTTATCGATTGATGGAGAAAAGCTGGAGATAACAGACACGTACGTTTATCTTGGACAGCAGATATCAAGTGAGGGTCACATTGGTGAAGAAATTAATCGGCGTACAAAACTTGCCTGGAGAGCTTTTGGAAGAAACAGCATAATTTTCAAGAGCAATATGCCATTATGTCTTAAAAGAAAAGTGTTTGATCAATGCATCCTTCCAGTGCTTACGTATGGTGCAGAGACGTGGACCTTAACTAAAAGAGACATACAAAGGCTGCAGACAACTCGAAGAAGCATGGAGAGGTGCATGCTTGGTATAACCAGGAGAGATAAGAAGAGGAACTCGTGGATCCGAAAAATGACGAGAGTGGAAGACATCATGATCAGAGTTAAATCCCTGAAATGGCAATGGGCTGGACATACTGCCAGAAGAACAGACCATCGATGGACAGCCGAAATTTTAGATTGGATTCCAAGGGACAGGAAAAGGCCCAGAAGAAGACCACATGGAAGATGGGTGGATGAAATTCGAAAGTATGCGGGAGTGACATGGAGGAGACTGGCACAAGACAGACCGTTGTGGAGGAAACTTGGGAGACATTCGTCCAGCAGTGGATTGATAATGGTTGACAATGATGATGATGATGATGATGATATATATATACACGGTCGTACCAGAATATTATGACCACATCCGGAATCACAGTGTACCCGCCCAGGCGCGTCACAGAGATCACGTGACAAGGCCAATCAGATATAAGCGGTCTGCCAGTACAGATGAGCCATAGTGCGTAACGTGAGCACAATAGGCCGAGGTAGGGATTTGGAGGACGTTCAAAATTAAATGATCATCGGCTACCGCGGCAAGGGAAGAAGCATCTCAGAAACAGCAGACTTCGTGTGCTGTTAGCGAAGTGCTGTTGTAAGGATGTATGAAGAATGAACCGCTGTTATACCGAATACCTCCCGACGTCATAACTGTGGAGCTCCAAAAGGCCATGGATCCTATAGGAGAATATCGCATTTGTCAATTGGTAAAGGGAAATCGACGCGCAACAGTGCGGCAATTGATCACACAAATGAACGCTGAGGAACCCAGGTACTTGTGCCCAATAACAGTTGAGCGAACCCTGTTACGCATGAGTCTCCGGAATCGATGATGCGTCAAGGCGTCCATGTTAACCAAGGTCCATCGGCAACGACGCCTGCAGTTCGTATGGGACTACCGTCGTTGGACAGTGGAAGAATCGAAAAAGGTTGATTTCTCTGACGAATGGAGGTTTCTACTCCACGGAAGTGACGGTCGGTGGGACATACAGCATCAGACACACGAGAACTAACACCCGGTCAGGCTTGGAGGTCAAATACAGGCCGGCGGTGGCAGTGTGCATGTTTGGGGAATGTCTTTCTGGTATGACCTGGGATTGCTGGTACCAGTGTATGGGTTCCTGAACGACAATGGCTACCTGTCCATCCTCGTTTACCACATGCATCCCTACATTTTGAACTTTTACCTAGTGGTGACGGTGTCTACCAACAGGACTTTGCGTCGTGCCACGTCACAAAGAGGGTTCCTGATTGGTTCCAGGAAGACGACAGCAATGACTGCGGTCTCCCTTGGCGGGAGAAATTGTCCGACCGCAATTCCATATACCGCTTGTGGGACTATTTGGATCAACAGGTTTGACGTGCCGACCCACAACCATGTCGTCTCCTTATGTGCTTTTCTGCACTCCGAATGAGCACGTGTGCCTCATGCAGGCTTTCAGGGCCTCATTGCGTCCATGTCACGCCGTCTTACCGCTGTCATCCAAGCCAAGGAATGTTATTTCAATTATTAGGTAGGCGGTTACATTATTCTGATACGACTGTGTATATATTGAACGAAGTTAAAACAAGTTTGAAGTACACTATTCATTTTGCACCAAAGTTTTGCCTAGATTTAACTGCAGTTCCTGTGTCTTTCATGAAATTACTTTTCCCATTAGAACTCCCACATTCAGTTATTTCTCCCCGAAATATTTTCTTTTTTGAGGAAGATTCGTTTTTGTGATAACAGAACTGAGCACAATTTGACAGCCAGCTTTCAGCATTGTGACCGATGCTCAACTATGATTTTGTTTTTACCATTTCTCTGTCATAATACCAACATTTTACTTTGAGTTTCCTTGAAGACAAAATCCTGCGTAGGCGCAGTGATCTAGGTGTTGACTTCTGATCATTCGTCTGAAATGGATCTGGGTTCGAATCCTGGTGAGCCATTGATGATGTGTTTGTCTTACGACACTAGCTGTCTGTCTCTCTTCTCTGAAACCAGTGATCCTAAATTAGGGATGGGCGACTCCCTACAGCCCATCAAGTTGCTCATTAACTTCATAAACAAAGCTACCACAGTTTCATAGTTTGATCACTGCTTCTCAATACGAGAATCACTTTGAGAAAGGACTCGGAGGCATTTCTTCATCCAGTAATACTGCCTTCTAAACATCACGTAGTGAAAAAATTAATTTGGGAAAAACATGTTGAACTAGTCCATGCTGTTTTGCAGATCTTAACCACGACTCTGCGTGAACGTTATTGGATAAAAAAGTGTAGAAAGACGATACGGCAAGTTATTAAAGAATGTGTCACAAAAGCAAGAAGAAGCGACGGGTGGTGGAGACGTGCGATTCCGTTATGGACAGATCTTAAAGCCAATGCGGCGAATGGACTTATGACGTTTTATGTGTTTGAGTTTCGTGACTCGATTCCGAAGCTCAAAGGTGGGAGGATGTCGGAAGAATAACGACTCCCGAAGAGGAAAAATAAATAAAATCCGAGCAGCTGTGGAGACGATTTATGATAGAGGGCGCTGTCACTCCGTGGGAAGCGAGAGGAGAAAAATCGTGTGATTTGAACTTGAAAAAGGAGAGGTCTTGTGTTTTGAACAAGATGGAACTCAAGATGAAAAATAACGCCGGTGTTTTATGTTACGTGTCTTTGGTATGTGTGCGGTCGGTCATCTGTTTGTGTTAATTATATGTTAGATGTTTATTTGAGTCTCGAGTGAATTCATTGTGTCAACTGCTGCGGACTTACTTATTTCCTTTGGATTATTGTGCTATTTTCAAATGATTTTAACGACCTCAACACCCGGGATTTACAAAGAGCCGTCGTCCAAAAATTGAATGGCAGGTAAGAAGTCTTTTTTCTTCAATACTGTGCATTCCTGATTGATTTGAACGGCGACACGTTACAATCCCAAACAGAAGTCCTCCTTTTCAGCCCCAAGAAATTCTCTCCCCGCCGAGGTTTAGGTGTGAAGTAAGATAAGGAACCATCGAACCAGACGTTGCCAACATGGCTGTAAACATCAGAGAAACACAAATTAGTTGGAGTGCAATTAGGACATTGATTTACAGAAAGCGGGTTACTTTGGCGTTAAAAGATCCCAGCGGCATTTGGTTTTCAATGTGACTTTCATTTGAGTTCAGCAATTACTTGTTCTTCTTTGCACCAGAAAGTCTCTCCCCCTTTTTCCCCCACCACCACCTTACTGTCCGGCCTGCATACCGGAAGAAGTCACTGAAACTTTTGAAGGTGATCATCATACAATGCTTCCTGCCTATACATGGTGCTGTAGCCTGTTAAGCCACCATCACCTCACTTGAAAGTTGTCTTCTGGGTCAGACGGTATTTGAGTTAGCGAACGGCGTATCACTTGGAAATTGAAAGACCCTAGTTAACCCTCTGAAACAGAACGTCCACTAGGCTTAACATATTTTATTTTTCATTTTCTGAAAGGAAAGATTGGGCAAAACACACATACACATCTCTATCTTTTCTCATGATAATAATAATACACTGCTGGACAATTGCTAAGGACGGATCATAGACGGCTATATAGCGCATAAAAAAGTAAGTTTGGTTGGATGCCAAGTGAAATAAAATAATGTCAGAACGCCAGGACATTACAAGAAAGACAATTTATTGTGCTCTGAAATCCAGAAGGCCTTGGAACGTGTTCAAGGGACAAACAGGCCATTTTATGCAGAATACGTAAACGTGAAAAAAATGCAATTACCGTCCACAGGCGTTCCGCCGTAAGATGTCAATACGGGATATGGCCACCATGGAAGGCGATGAAAGATTCCACACGTCGTGTCATGCTTTGCACAACATTATCAAGCAGCTGTTGGGGTAATTTATCCCATTCCTCTGTCAGTGCACGGATGAGGGTATCCTTGTTTATTGGAGGGCATTGGCGACCAGCAAGACTCCTCCCCAAAGCATCCCACACATTTTCAATGGGATTCAGATCTGGAGAACGTGCTGCCCATACGAGGCGTTGAATATCCTCGCTCTCAAGACACTCCTGGACAGCGACTGTTCGATGACACGTTGCGTTGTCGTCCGTGAAAATGAATCTATCACCGACAGCACCACGGAACATGCGAACATGAGGTAGCAGAACATCATTAATGTATCGTTGGCCAGTCATAGTCCCAGTTGGAAGCACATAGAGGGACGTACGGCCATTGATCATGATGCCAGCCCACACCATGACACTACATGTCGGATATCGGTCCCTTTCCTGTATGTTTGCTGGACAATATGCAGTACCACTATCACGCCAGATCAGTTGTCGTCGACAATCAGACGATAGACTGTATCTACTCTCATCTGAGAAGAGGACAGCAGACCAGTCGTTATCAGTCCAATTGTGATGTTGATGGCACCATTGCAAACGGGCGGTACGGTGACGTCTGGACAATGGGATGCACACAACAGGACGGCGGGCGTATAGTCCTCCTTCATGCAAACGTCTGGCGACAGTTTTTCGGGAGATCCGCTTGCCAGTAGCAGCCATAAACTGATTTGCTACTTCACTAGCTGTGCTGCGCCGGTGCCTTTTTGTTGATAGCACTATGTACCGATCTTCTGCAGGTGTCGTACTGCGAACACGACCTCCCCCGTGATGTTTGCTACACTCTCCATTTGTTTGAAATGATTTCCAAAGCCTTGAAACAACATTGTGGCTGACGTCGAACTCCCTGGCAACATCTGTTATTTGTCGCCCTTCTTCAATCTTGCCAATAATACGGCCACGCGTAAAATCATCTAGGTGATGTCGGGAAGACATACTGAAAATTGCAAGTTCGTCAATTGATTCTTTCCCTTTCAACTTTGCGTTTGAACAACAACGGTCAATACGCGTCAAATCCTTTATATCTCTTTTCAGCGCTATGACGTCACGAACAAGTTCGGCAATCCAAAATTTGCATACGCACAACACGTCTTACTGTATCCCGCACTTATGCTAATTTCCACATTTTCCTGCCTTCCATTTTATGGTTGCTATTGTTGCTATTGTCATCCGTTCTTAGCAATTGTCCGGCAGTGTATTTGTAACACGATAAATGAACTTGGAGTGGTGCATTGCAACACACAAATTTTCTGGAGTGGTGCGTTAGCACTACTCGCAAAAAAATAGTCGCCGCCCCTGAGTCGGTATAAATGTCAACTCTTTACTGTTATCGTGCTCTTGAGTTAGATAAGAAAGCATCTGGTCAGTTTAATTCGGTTTACAATACGCCCGGAATAGTATAATATACAGTATTAAGCTTCTGTTGTTTTTTGTTTAAAAAAAACACTGACGCCCCGTTATTAAGAGGACCCGGAAACCATATTGCCCAATGGCAACGTAAGAAACATTTCCTTAAGACACCCTTGATTGCTGCTTTAAAACTTCAACTAGCAATAGTGTGAAATTTACTACATCTTCTAAAACAGGGATTTGAAAATACTATTTATAGAATTGCAGATAAAAAAATTTACCCTCACCGCATTTGAAAATCAAAACGTTCCTCTTGGAGCTCATGAAAGGAACTCTAAAAGATCGTTTTTGAAGAAGTCCTTTTATTAAAATTTAATCAAAATCAGTTGGACGAGAGTTGAGAAAATGTTTTTATGGTAACACTGAGCTGATGAGGAGATGAAGAACGACTCAGTCTGTAGACACTTCTCTTTACAGGCTTCAAAAATGAAAGACATGTGATCATGAGAAATCGGAGGAACGAAGTACACTTTTCAGAAAAAACAAAAACAAAAAAACAAAAAACTGTAGCGGCTCCCGTCTTTTGTTTTAATTTTTAACTTCAAAGAAAAATATTCTTTAGTAAAAAATAAATAAAAAAGTTATCAGGTTCGTGTGAGGTCCTGAAAAGCCACCCCATTATTATTTCAAAAACATTTTCTGTTTTTAGAGTAAGGGCAATAACAGAGATTCTATATTCTGTGGTGAGGACAATCGGATTTGCTTGATTACATTTTGTCTAACCCCGTTGTTGTTTCTTTGGAACCAGGAGAATTGAAGACTGAGAAAGAATGTCTTGGGGGAGTGAAGGACATAGAAAATTCCAGTCAGCATAGGCTTCAGTTGTTGGCGCACATATTCACCTCAACCCTCCTCCCATTATAAGGGTCGGTCGCTCCTATTGTCATGAATCGTTTTAAATGCTGCATTGGATTTAATTAGTCTCCCATGAGTCTCCCCTCCAAGAGCCTGTTCCATCCGTTCTGCAGTGCTATGCGCTTCCTGTTCTACCCCATCCCGCAAACGCTTGTATATACTGTATTTGGGTTCCTTTTCTCGCAGCAAAAATGCTGGTTGCTTTTTTGCCGCTTCTTACATCGTTCAGTCATGCATGTTCACTGAAAACTAACGGATGTAAGGAGACATGTAATGGCCTAAAGCAGACAACCTCAGCTCCGCAGTTTTGGTGGAAGGAGAGCGGGGGGGGGGGGGGGGAGTAGCGTCGGACAGGACCCACAGATATTTGTACACGTGTTCTTTAACATTCGTTGCAATTTAAAACAAATGCTTTCTTATATATCGTTATATAGCACTCAATTACATTTTCGAGAAAAACATGTTTACTTAAAAACCCACCTCGTAACTAATTAGTTTTTTTATCAACGCAGGTTTCGGTAAATTAAGGAAAACAACGGATCACAATAACTAAAAAATTACATGATTAATTTGTACGGAATATGATGGTACCTTGTATCTTATTGTATGTTAGAGAAAAACCATAAAACATTTTGCATGAAACATTCATTTCCCACGAAGAGTAAGCACGCACAGAACCGGATGAAAAATAAGGTGGGAACTTTGAATATGCAAAGTACCTTAATATGTAGAGTGGTCACCCCTCACAGAAATGCAGGGTTCAGTGTAGACCGCCCCACCGGAAGACTGCCACACAGGAAAACTGCAACACATCTTTCAGCAATTTGGAAAACTTACACACATCGGAAAGCCGCCACACAGGAAAATTGCCACACGCTTTTCATTAAAGGGTCCGGCACAAATTGGTGTTTCTCCGAGGAAAACTGAATGTGTGGAAGTTTTCCAAGTTTCCGAATTATGTGTGACAGTTTTTCAAGGTGCCTAACGACGGGAAGGAGCTCTTTTGTTTGTCTGAATTTTCATGTCGGTTCATTCTGAGGGCAACTGGCCACAGAAGTTCGAGGGCGGGGGGTATAAAGATTGCCTTTTCTTGGCCTATATTGAGAATTGAATTGGGCACTCCAAGCGAATTTCGAGAAAACGTTCTACGTAAGCCAAGCGAAAATTGCTCTGTTCAGGAAAGGACAATAAGGTGGGATTTTTTTATAATAACGCTGCACTTTTACTTAGGCACTAAATATTTACATAACATGTCATATTTGTAATTTTTTCTTTTACTTAATTAATTCATAGGCCCTAAACCTAGGCCTTTTTTAACAGCTTTTTATCCGCCGACTTCGTATTTCTAACGTTTACGTATCAAATCAATTGAAAAGCATTGCGCTTTTACTTAGGCATTAAACATTAAAGTCATAGTCCCTAAGCCTTTTTAGCATTTTTTATTCTACCAGTGTAATATTCACAGCGTTTACACATTAAATCAAGTTAATAATATTGCGTTTTTATTTCGGTACGAAATATTTATTCACAGGTCCTCGGCCTAGGTCTTTTTAATAGGTTTTATTCTACCAATGCCATATTCACAACGTTTACACAGCAAACCAAGTTAATAATATTGGGTGTTCATTTAGGCACGAAATATTAATCCATAGGCCCTTGGCCTAGGCTTTTTAACAGTTTTTATTCTACCTATGTCATATTTACAGCGTTCATACATCAAGTCAAATTAATAACATTGAGCTTTTACTTAGGTAGGAAATATTAATTCATATGCCCTAGGCCTATATGCCTTTTTGACAGTTTTTAATCGGTTGACTTCACATTCATAACGTTTACGTATCAACTTAAGTTAATAGCATGGCGCTTTTACTTTAGCACTAAATATTAATTCATAGGCCCTAGGACCAGGCCGTTTTAACAGTTTTTATTCTGGCTGTGTCGTATTGTTAACTTTTACATATCGGCACAAGTTAATATGTTGCGCTTATTAAAATTTTCTAAAAAGGCCAGGCCAACGGTATTATCGCTCGGGTTCCTAATTGGGTTCACCCGGCGTAATATTGGGAGCCACGGGGGTGTTTTTTTTTTTTTTTTTTGATTGGAGGTTTAACGACCACCGTGAGCAACTCAATGGGCTATAAGCAGTCGCCCGTCCCTAATTTAGGGTCACTGGTTCCAGGGAAGGGAGAGAGCCAGTGCCGTAAGACAAACACAATATCCATGCCTCACCGGGATTCGAACCCGGACCCCTTTCGGACGAATGATCAGAGGCCAACGCCTTAGACCACTGCGCCACCGGGGCGGCCCACGGGGGTGTCGAGTGGATTGTGATTCTGCGATTCCCTGATTTAGGGCTGACGCAGCTTCAGAATCCACTGACGGGGCGTTGTGTTTCACACAGCAGATTTTCCTTTGGGAGTCAAAGGGTCCGCTGTGTGCCGCAATATTTTTGTGAAAGTCTAGATTTAAAATAAAAAGCATAAGTGAAGTGATTTTCTAAGTTCCGGTTCCAAAAGATATATATATTCTCCAAATAATCTAGAGTTGAGCACACATATTGTAGTTAACGATACACTCATCATGGAACTGAGACAAAATTAACAACAAAAACAATTTATTGGTTATGATTTGGCATAATAATAAATATACGCTCATGATACTAGCAAAAATGATTTAAGACTCTCTGACAGGAACCTGTACTAAACTGAGTATTTGTTAAAAAAATTATTTACTCTATGTGTGGACTGCTCCGATAAAGATTTTATGAGGGGACACCAAAAAAAAGAATAGGATGGATTTCCTACCTTAACCTCCGAATCTGGCCTAGATATCGCGCTGCTGACCACTCCTGAGCCGGGAGAATTCTCGTCCGCCAAACACTTATCGTGGTTCCTCCACATAGGGTATACTGGTCTGTGATGTCTGCCCCGGTCCGTCAAACTTGGTGCGGGCTCTCGTCATCCTTTACCGGGTTCCTTTCCGTAGCAGCTCGGTTTAGAAGAACAAGTGAAAAGATGAAAGTGACGAAGTTCTTCTCTTCCCTTGTAAAAATCTTCGACGACCCCCAAGAAGACCCACACTACCTCAAAATATACCATCATCCAATCACTAGCTGGCAAACGCAAGCCTCCCTGAATTAAATTTCCCAGTGTAGATCTTACTGGTCAGAGAATTAACATTTTGATCTTCCATTCGCTAGGGGGCCAAGATTCCTACCCGCTCCAGTGAAATTCTGAGAACCCCTGAAGTTACGTTTGCCGCTTGATAGAACCACCGGCCATAAATCCTTACCCCAATTAAACTGTTAGGCCCGGTTCCAACAAGTCTCCAGTCGGCCCAACACGCATTGTTGATGCTATAGACGGTGGACACTTCTATTGCCCCAAATAAAACATACAACAAAGCCAGCTCGCCGATGGCTTTCGCCAGCTTTTACTCCTTACAGTGTCGGTCTGTCCTGTGCCGCCTTGTGCTGGGAGAGGGGGGACGGAGAGAAAAAAAAAGAAAAGATTCACCCGAAAGTATATGGCAAAATAAAACGTACTCCTTCTTCAAAAAAATACATGAATTAATAAAAATGAATAAATAAATAAATAAATGAATAAATAAAATAATAATTAAATAAATAAATGAATAAATAAAATAATAATTAAATAAATAAATGAATAAATAAAATAATAATTAAATAAATAAATAAACTAGAGAATGGATTTTCGACCTAAATGTGCAGCGCTCAGTTTGGGCGCTGTCACAACTTCCTCCCATCACGGACCTGAAAAGAAAGAGGACCGGGCTAGAAGATCCGGACCTGAGTATGTTCCTGCAGATTGAGTCGGTAATAAATTAACTTAATACTTAATAATAATACACAAAACGCATAAATATATCAGCAAATAAAATGCACGCCAATTTTCATCGAAATGAACACAGTATCATAAAACAAGGTCCTGTAAAACAAAGAAATAAACCATGACAAAATAATGGACACAAATGTGCCTTCCTTTGAGCAAAAGATAGGATGAATCAATCTCGTCCTCGTCACAGTACACGACATATCATAAGTCCGCTAGAAATTAGTATCGTGAGATTATCATAAGACAACATTTCTTTTTTTTTTCAGTTCATGGAGTTTACTCCCATTTGAAATGACAAAGTTTCTAGTGAGAAATATTGTTCGTACGCACCACCAGAAAGTTCACTAATAAAAGTTGTTTGTCCGAAATGCGGTAATGCTTTCCGCCATTTGGAAGGAGAAGGTACTCTCTCCTTGTTCCAGAGTCTGTGTTGGACTCCATCCGCATTAGTCCTGCCGATCGTGCCCTGCCGCATTCTGTCGAATCGGTCAGTATCGCACAACGACCAAGTCCACAAAATCGTCGCACAACTCTTTGCCGGAGGTTATCAGTAGCAACACCAACCTTTTGGTCGGTCGACGCTGGGCAGAAGCGTAGCCACTGGAATAGATAGTCCGCTCTCGCTGCACCAGTAGCACTGTTGCGGAACTGCGATCCTTGCAGCCACCACTTTGATTTTCTCACTCTGTTGCTTCGATTATTTGTTTTTTTCGCTGAGTACAACGAGTAAGAGAAACCTCGCTAGTTCTGTAAACAATGTCCAATTCCCGTTTATGCAACTGTGGACGCGCTATCCAGGCATCCCCATGCTTTGTTGCGCCAAAGTATTAGCAGAGTAGCAGAGTCTTTTACAGTCGTTTTCTTAGGAGCTAGTGTCCATCCATCAGGTTGAATGTAACCCTAAGAGTTTTTTTTTTTTTTTAGCAGTTGACACGGCGCAGTGTTTCGTTCTGCCGTAACACCAGTCTGGAAGAAATGTGGTTAGCATATGTAAGGCATAAAGGAAATTCCCCCTTTTTGGGCCCCTCGCGAAGAAAACAACATAATTATAAATTCTCTTTTTTTTTCTTTGAGGATAATGTTCCAGTCAGAAAGCCACTTAAAATTAGATTGATTCATTTACACTTCATTTCGTAAACACTTGGTGAATTCGTGACAAATATTCATCGACATAACAAACTCTATTTCGCTTTATGTCATTACAACACTAGGTGAATTAATTAGAAATTTTCAACGTTACAACACACTCTAATTCATAAACAAGACTGCAATAAAATACTTAAACAGTTAACGCGTTGGGTGCTCAATCCTAAATTACTGGATATAACTTCGAATAATTTCACCATGGATTACTGTACATTATTACTTTTTTTTCGTACTAATCGCTTATTTATCGCCCTTCGGAGAATTGCTTCATCTTCTCTCTTTCTTTCTTTATTATTATATATATATACATATATATATATTTTAGTGTCACACATTTATTCATGAACTCTTATTCATTTATCTCTTATGGTCCACTTTTTTTTCTATTTCTGTTCATCTCACTCATACGCCACTTTGTACATTAGTCTTTCCCTATTGATTTACGGTTCAAAATTAATCCCTTTTCCTTTCTACTATTAATTACCATATACTTCGCCTATTTCTTAACTACAACCCCTCTTACTTCTGACGAATTCAGTTCCTTCACTTTCTAACGATTCCTTGGTTAACCTCCTCAATTAATTAAACTTCTTCTAAATCAATGTCCTGTTAAGACATCTCCTGCATCATCCCGCCGTTTCTCGTTGCATTAAATGCTGCTATTTACCCCTTTCTGTTCTGCCCGGTTTTTTTATTTTCTTCTCTGTTCTTAAATTTTGTTTCTCTGTCTCATGGGTTAAAACTTTGCGCCTATCCTAGACAAGAAATCTTTGAACGCCATTTCTTCTTTCTTCCCTTTTGACCGGAAGCTTCATCTGGACTTAATTCCCGCGTATCGCCATACCAAAAAAATCTCTCTCACCTAAGGGATCCGAACGTTACCATGGCGACGCTTTAACTATACTCTGCGTTATGAGAGAGGGGTGACGTCTCAGCTACCGTTGCTGACCTCTGTAAGCCACTATTTGTACTTCCTGCCGGTAATCACTGGTTTCCGTTTTTAATTAGTCAAACTTCCAAAAATATCTCGTTCTTTTGAGCGACACGAAAATACAATCCACTTCTTCAGTAACCTCTGGGATGTTCTAGTCAATGGACTACGATATTCTGCTCTGATTTCTGCGTGGCTTTTTTTCTTTTTTTTTTTTTATTCTCTATGCCGTGCTCTGCGGAATCATCACCTAACTGCAATGTCGCGAATCTCCAACACTTTTTCTCCAATCCCGAGAATTTTTTTCATGCCTTTAGCGTACAAAACGCTTACCCCTTTACGGTGAGATACATTGATCGCTTTCATCCGTATTCGAATACACCTCAGTACTTCATGGCTCTTGCAGTTGCTTCCTCCCTTTTGGGCCCGAGCTTTCATGGGGCCACTGCTACTACTACAAACGGCAGCCTCTTTTTTTTTTTTTTTTTCAAGACAACCAACTTCTCCCTTTGTGCCCTCTCATGGATTATTTCCCTGAACACCAACAACAAAGGAGTAACCGGCCAATCTCAAACAAGGTAAGTACCCTTTTCTACTCGTTATCGCTATCGCCGTTAGCCCGTCTTGTTTCCCTCTGCAATTACAAATACTTGCACTCTCTACAGCATTGCCTTAAATTAGGAATTATTTCACTTGGAAAAAATAATTGCCTCGATCATTCGTAACCTTGCAAAACATTTTAAATGAAAGTTCTGAAATACCTACTCAAGTTGTATGACAATGTGCTACGTATTCCTCCTGACGTTTGATCATAATATATTAATTAATCAACCATCAATAATTACATGAACTAAATATGCAAAAGTGACTAGTACGGCAAATAAAAATTTATGGCACCAAATTATTATTCTATACCCTATTTTTGAACGATAATAAGTGCCGATGAACGATTAATTCGTACCGTTCTTTTCCCGATTCTGGGTAACGTGATAATCACCTTCACGTAAACTCACTCAACATAATATCACAATGAAACTTAGTTATCTTACTGTTTCTATTTACACACTGGCATTACACAAAATAACTCTTTAGCAAAAATTTCAAATACACATGAATATACACAAACTGTTTTTTTTTTCTTCACTATTTGCAGGATCATCACTGCCTTGTTTACTATCTCTCGTTAAACAAGTGTCTCGCTGGTTACTGGCCGTAACTCGGTGTATGAGTGGTTCGCGTTACTTACCATAGGGCCTCCCTCTTCAGGGTCCCAATTATCCTGAATAAATTTCGATAACCATCGACTTGCTATATTCACCCAGGAATGCGTCGATGCTTGCTCCTGTTCATTTGTGCACTGCACTTGTTGTACAGGTCTCGTGTTACCGTCGTACTGTACATTATTTATATGCTGGGTGAAGGGCATCTTCGGCACCGTGACTTGGTTTACGGATCGCTCTAACACGGGGACCCGTGACCTCAATGGATAAGGGTCTCTGGTCACCCTTTCAGACGAAATTTCAACCTTTTGCGTTTCATGTCTTCCGTTTTCTTCTGAGTTCCCAGCTACTTCTTGCTGTAGTGGGCAGCTGACTGTCCCTCTCGGAATGACATCATCTCCATCCCTTGCAACTTCTTGCTGCGGCGTATTTTTAACGGTGCTTCTCGGAGTATCTATCCAGCTGGAAAATGGCACGAATTCGTATTCGTCGGTATCTGAGCTATGCCGACTTCCTTCCGTGGTTGAATCACACGGCTCTTGCGCTTCATCAGATTCCTGTGCAGGTGAATTATCGACTAGATATGGCCTGCGCTCAATTTCCTTGACTTCCTTAATCCCTTCGCTTTTTCCTTCCCGAACACGGGGTGCATGCAGATGTGCTCTATCTTTAATTCTTAAATTCTTTTCTTTAGCAAAACGGTCGATGTATTTTTCTTGCTTCTCCGGAGCTTCCTGTAAATTTCCATTGACAGGTTTGTTCGTACCTACCGACGGTTTCACGCACACCACCCTCGTGCGCCTGGGCAAATAGTACGGTCGCTTGGTTAAATTTGATATCGAAATTCGTATCTTGCCCGAAGTATCAATTTTATTTTCCGAATGCTTAACTCTGACGCGCCCATTAGCATATCTATCCAAAGGTTGTACTAAAACTTGCCCTTTTAAATTTCCAGAAAATGATGGAATTCTAACCCAAACTATCTTCTCTGCATTCGGAGGAATTACCTCTTTTCTCACTAACCTTCCTGTTCTAGTCTCATCCGGTGGCAAAATTTCCTCCCTAAACCTTCTCTGATTATTCCTTGCATCCTCCTGTGCTACCTTGTTTACCCTTTTCGGCCTGTGGGCTCTACCTCGGCGTTGTTGTTTCTGCGCTCTCGCTCTTGATTTCTTCTCCAAAACACCTGTCTGAGCAGCAAAGCTAAAACCATGGGCTTTCAAGAAATCCCATCCTAAGATGACTGAGTAATCAGGATGCAACTCCTGCTGAGTAACATGGAACGTGTGCCTAATCGTATCATTTCCTACTTCTATGGGCAACTCGTAACATACTGAGGTTTGTAGGAGGGCGCCAGTAATCCCTTTTATATGCATTCCTGAGCTTTTGGGTCTACTGCGCAATTTTCCTTGAAATTTCCGAACTTGCGATTCCTTTATTAATGATACACCCGCTCCACTATCGATCAGTGCGTCCGTTCGCACTCCCATAATCCTAATTCTCACTACAGGTAGCTCTCCGTGCTCCTGATCTATACAAGTTGTAAGTACTATAGGGACTAAATTTCTCTTTTGACCGAAAGCATCCCTGCGATGCAGGTCACCCTCTAATTTAAATGATGATTACTGCGTCCTGAATTTCCTGATGTCCAATTGCTCTCTTCTCTGAATCTCACTCTAGGTTCTCTTCTATCATCACGCCTGTAGTTAAAACTCTCGTGACGATCACCTTCCGATCTGCCACCTCCATTCCTGAAATTTCCACTGCGCTGAGAGTAACTCGGCGCTATGCCACCAGGGGAGAAATACCGCGCTTCGTGATTGCTCCGTGCTGAACGGGTTGATGAAGCCTGGTTCCGAATGCGCCCGCTAGAGGGAGCTTCCTTTGCTCTCCTCTCGTCTCTCTCTGTGCCTAAAGAGTTGAAGCTTTCTGAATTCCGATTTCTCTGTGACCAAGGAGGATAATACTTTGATTTCAGCCTGGGGCAATTGTTCTTTAGATGAGTGAAAGAATTGCAAATAAAACAGGCACACTGATCTCGAGAAAGAATGCTTCTATCAACCCTTTCCAAGGTTTTATCCTCTTCAAACCTCTGGAGTCTCTCTACGTAGTCATGATGACGTTTTTCTGCTGCTTGTAGTCTCCTAGACAACTCTGATGCCTCTGTTCTAAGTGCATTCACCTGTGATTCGTGCTCCGTCATCTGTCGTGCCATTAAAGTACACAAATCAGCTATCGAGTTATCCAAATTTCCTGATTTTTCCTGGGTTCCATAATTTTTGCTGTCATATGGTCCTGCCGAGGCAGCAAAAACCTCCTGGGAAACTAATTTCGAATTTTGCTCCTCTAAAATTGCTCGTTTAACGGCTTCCGTAAAAGTTGTAGGGGCAAAAGACAACACCATGCGCTTCAACTTAGGGTCAAGCCCATTAAGAAACTGCGACATTTTTGTCTGATCAGCCATTTCTCTAACCTCCCTATTGGACTGATCCACATGCCCTAAGTACTGATGTGCCAGCCCTCTTAATCTGGCCACATATTCCGATACCTTTTCACCTGGCCGTTGCCGACAAGTGGTGAACTTCTGCATTCTAACCATAACTGGTTCTTGAGCTTCAAATCTTTGAATAACGGCTTCCTTAAATTTTGCATAAACTGTTTCACTCCTGACATCAATAGCATCCGTTAAAAAATGACTCGCTGCCTGTCGACACTTAGCTTTTGCTGAAAGAATTTTAACTGCATCTGTCCATCCAGCTACCTGTGCCACACTATCCACCATTTCAAAAAATTGCTTTGCTGTTGGACCCTCTTCCGTGCCCGTAAAATTTGTGAGATAACTTAACATACCCGCCATCGACTGAATTGTTCTTTGCGTAGCAACTGCTGAATCGAACTGCATCCTGCCGTTCTCCTGAACTTCACCGCTACCTGGCGCTCCGTTAATTTCCTGTCCTTCCGTATTATCACGTGCTTCATTAAAACTCGTACTACCCTCTATACCATTAACTGCCATCCCGAACATCTATTTGCAATACCTTAATCAAATAACAACACTCTACTAAGTTCCAAACTCTGCCAAAAAACAATAAAATATCTCCTGTTAGGACCTACTATCACCTCTAATTCTCGTAAAAATAGCAAAATTAACCTTCTTTCAGAGAAAAAGAAAACTGTAGTTTTTTTTTTAGGCGATTCAGCACACTACTCAAAGTAAACAAACGTGACCTTATGACTATTAATGGTATTATTAATCATCCCTAAATTACTCTTAGCAAATTCCCATATAGCAATATTCAATACGTAAATCATGAAAAAAATACACTTCATTGCAATAATAAAATAAAATAACACCAAAATGATCAAGCACTAATAAATCAATAATAAATCTGACCAACTCAAATCACTCATAATATTTCACTATGCAAACTCCTAATTATTGAACTTCAAATTAGCTCGTAATATCTCACTGTGCAAACTCTTAATCACTGAACTTCAAATTAACTGGTAATATTTCACAGTGCAAATTCTAAATTATTGAACTTCAAATTAACTATAATATTTCACTGTGCAAATTCCTCAAGTTAACTCTTAATACTTCACTTTGCAAATTCTTAATCATTGACTTTTAAAATTCAAATCAACTCTAACCTGCTTACTGAATAGTTTTTGTAAAATCTTTCACTTCTACACATATACACACAAAACCTTGCTGATGAATTATAATTCTCAAAGCAAAACACTAATTTCAGCATACTCAATATTTACTGCTTTCATTTAAAAATATATACTGCTTTCATTGAAATTATTTATGCAACACTATTGTTCATCATTACACTTTCTTTACTTTTACTGTTGAAATTTTCAATATTTTCTGCTATATCGACTGAGTAATAACACACATGAAATATTTGCTTTATTCCTTTGCTGCTAAAATTCTGAATCTGTGCCATTAAAAGAACCATAAATTAGCTTCCTTTCCAACTTCTTAATACCAAATCCAAAAATCCGAACTATCGTTAACTTTCCTACTACTACCCCAAATTCACCTTCTATAACCATTGGAAAAACTTTGCTTTTTAACATACCCAATTAATTGCTCCTCAATAGGCCTTGGTGTGACCACATCCTGGTCGAACGGCACCAAGTTTTTATCGCTCGGGTTCCTAATTGGGTTCACCCGGCGTAATATTGGGAGCCAAGGGGTTGTCGAGTGGATTGTGATTCTGCGATTCCCTGATTTAGGGCTGACGCAGCTTCAGAATCCACTGACGGGGCGTTGTGTTTCACACAGCAGATTTTCCTTTGGGAGTCAAAGGGTCCGCTGTGTGCCGCAATATTTTTGTGAACGTCTAGATTTAAAATAAAAAGCATAAGTGAAGTGATTTTCTAAGTTCCGGTTCCAAAAGATATATATATTCTCCAAATAATCTAGAGTTGAGCACACATATTGTAGTTAACGATACACTCATCATGGAACTGAGACAAAATTAACAACAAAAACAATTTATTGGTTATGATTTGGCATAATAATAAATATACGCTCATGATACTAGCAAAAATGATTTAAGACTCTCTGACAGGAACCTGTACTAAACTGAGTATTTGTTAAAAAAATTATTTACTCTATGTGTGGACTGCTCCGATAAAGATTTTATGAGGGGACACCAAAAAAAGAATAGGATGGATTTCCTACCTTAACCTCCGAATCTGGCCTAGATATCGCGCTGCTGACCACTCCTGAGCCGGGAGAATTCTCGTCCGCCAAACACTTATCGTGGTTCCTCCACATAGGGTATACTGGTCTGCGATGTCTGCCCCGGTCCGTCAAACTTGGTGCGGGCTCTCGTCATCCTTTACCGGGTTCCTTTCCGTAGCACCTCGGTTTAGAAGAACAAGTGAAAAGATGAAAGTGACGAAGTTCTTCTCTTCCCTTGTAAAAATCTTCGACGACCCCCAAGAAGACCCACACTACCTCAAATATACCATCATCCAATCACTAGCTGGCAAACGCAAGCCTCCCTGAATTAAATTCCCCAGTGTAGATCTCACTGGTCAGAGAATTAACATTTTAATCTTCCATTCGCTAGGGGGCCAAGATTCCTACCCGCTCCAGTGAAATTCTGAGAACCCCTGAAGTTACGTTTGCCGCTTGATAGAACCACCGGCCATAAATCCTTACCCCAATTAAACTGTTAGGCCCGGTTCCAACAAGTCTCCAGTCGGCCCAACACGCATTGTTGATGCTATAGACGGTGGACACTTCTATTGCCCCAAATAAAACATACAACAAAGCCAGCTCGCCGATGGCTGTCGCCAGCGTTTACTCCTTACAGTGTCGGTCTGTCCTGTGCCGCCTTGTGCTGGGAGAGGGGGGACGGAGAGAAAAAAAAAGAAAAGATTCACCCGAAAGTATATGGCAAAATTAAACGTACTCCTTCTTCAAAAAATACATGAATTAATAAAAATGAATAAATAAATAAATAAATGAATAAATAAAATAATAATTAAATAAATAAATAAACTAGGGAATGGATTTTCGACCTAAATGTGCAGCGCTCAGTTTGGGCGCTGTCACAACGGCCTTATAATCAATGTTTGGTGCCTAAGTAAAAGCGCAATATTATCAACTTGAGTTTATGTGAGTAGTATAAGACCGCGCTTGATAACCCTTTTCGGTGGCAACACTTCCGGTCACGTGACGGGTGGGCGGATCGTGCGCGACGTCACTTCCGGTCTCCTCTCGGCGCGAGGGAGAAATACGATGGCAGCGCCCTCTGGTGGTGGTTCGCGAAAATTTGCAGCCCCATCTGTCGGCACTTTTTGAAATTAATTTTCCAAAGGGGTAGTAACCTTTTTTCGATGGCAACACTTCCGGTCACGTGTCTGTTTTCGGGTATAAAAGGAGACGTTTTTGCTTTCGGAGTGTATAGCAGCTCGTGCAGGGTTGAGGTGTTGAACTGTAAGATAAAGTATTAAAACCTTCTGTATTGTGAGAAGCAGATCTGGAAGCGACAAAAAGACGTGTGGTCTACATTTGGGTGATATACGACATTTGGACAGCATGGAGGCCTCAAGTTCTTCTACCACTGATGATAAGGAGGTATGTGTAACTTCATTTCATTCTTTTTTCTTTTTTTTTTTTTTTTGAAGTGTTTGTTCATTTTTAGCACGTGCTGTTTTCTTAATGTGAGGGTGCCATGGTAGCAGATTAATGTTCATAAAAGTCAGTTACGAAAATGTCTAGTCATGTCTTTATCATTGTGTTAGCTGAAAATTTCCTTCACGTTAACACGTGGCACGTATTTTCATTGTCTGCGGGGATTCCCGTGTATTTTCAGGGATGTGTTAGCTGAAAATGTCCTTCACGTTAACACGTGGCGCGTATTTTCATTGTCTGCGGGGATTCCCGTGTATTTTCAGGGATGTGTTAGCTGAAATTAACTTCGCGTAAACACGTGGTACGTATTTTCATTGTCTGCGGGGATTCCTGTGTATTTTCAGGGATGTGTTAGCTGAAATTAACTTTGCGTGAACACGTGGCACGTATTTTTATTGTTTGTTCATTTTTAGCACGTGCTGTTTTCTTAGTGTGAGGGTGCCATGGTAGCAGATTAATGTTCCTAAAAGTCAATTACGAAAATGTCTAGTCATGTCTTTATCATTGTGTTAGCTGAAAATTTACTTCACGTTAACACGTGGCGCGTATTTTCATTGTCTGAGGGGATTCCCATGTATTTTCAGGGACACATATAGTACTTTATTCTTGTGATTTATAAAAAGTGATCTTAGTTTGAAGTGTATACATGTCTTTAGCTGAAATTAACTTCGCGTAAAACACGTGGCACGTATTGCCATTTTCTATGAGGATTCCCATGTATTTTCAGGGACACATATATAGTACTTTATTCATGTGATTTATAAAAAGTGATCTTAGCTTGAAGCTTTAACATGTCTTTATCATTGTGTTAGCTGAAAATTTCCTTCACGTTAACACGTGGCACGTATTTTTATTGTTTGTTCATTTTTAGCACGTGCTGTTTTCTTAGTGTGAGGGCACCATGTTAGCAGATTAATGTTTCTAAAAGTCAATTACGAAAATGTCTAGTCATGTCTTTATCATTGTGTTTAGCTGAAATTAACTTCGCGTAAACACGTGGCACGTATTGCAATTTTCTACGGGGATTCCCATGTATTTTCAGGGACACATATAGTACTTTATTCTTGTGATTTATAAAAAGTGATCTTAGTTTGAAGTGTATACATGTCTTTAGCTGAAATTAACTTCGTGTTAACACGTGGCACGTATTGTCATTGTCTATGGGGATTCTAAAGTTTTCGTCCTCAAAATTTAAGTTTGTAATTCTAAGTGGTTTGATGTAGTAGAAAATTTAACAAATGGTATAGAGCAAAATTTAACAAATGGTATAGAGCAAAATTTAACAAATGGTATAGATCAAAATCTGTTTTTTTGAAGTCATTGACATCATAATTACCATAACTATGTCACGTTTCTGTTTTTGAAAATGTTTTTTGAAAGGAGTTTCATTATTTGTAATGTTACATTCGATGGCAATACTCGGTATATTTTTCAAGTTTACCTTCGAGTTACGCTGGTGGAATGATCTCTAAAGGTTAAAACATTTTTCCATGGGGGGTGGGGTTATTAACCGCGTAGCACTTTTCCATACGGGGTTGTCCACGGCTATAAATAACGACGGCTTTCTTTCTCTCTTCGTGTGGCTTTCCTGTCGGGAACTCTATCCCTAATCTTCTTGCTTCCTACTTCTAAGGGTTGTTTAAGACCTGGGGGGGGGTGAGACAGTTCCTTCCTAAAATACTCTACATAAATCTATCATATGGGGTTGTATGAGCGTTTTTTTGCTACAAACGTTTTTTCGTTAAACGGCAAAGGAAACTCCAGAAATATGCTGAGTCAGCCATCCGTTTTTTTTTTATTTTTTAAAAATAACTCAGGAATTGTTCAAAATTTTTCTAGAATGATGACTCCTGGGGCGATTTGGATGCATTCGCGGAACACGATGCCGTAGCACCAGCGACAGAAGAATTTACCGCCGCATGGGACGACCTTTCCCCACACGCCCTGGATTTCAATAATGAACATAACAAGATGGCAGCTGGGGGAGGAAGCACTAATGGTTACAACGAAGTTCCATTAGCACCCAAAATCATTTGAATCTTCAGCCGGCTGGAGAACCAGGACCCTCGAGGGGAGGGCCCGTGATTGTTCCGACGCCTATCGAGGATGAAGCAATTAATCCACCTGTAACGGACCGTGGTCATGCGGGTTATCGTATTCTTCGCAGATTGACCCGACTTAGCAGGAGATACCGTACACAGTTCACTACTTACACTCTCAGAATAGATACCGAACACATAGAAGATCCTGAAGATTTTATGCCTTATCTCCGACAAGTACTCACCGCGGCCTTTGAAGAGTTTACACGAAGTTCTCCATATTCTCATGTTCGACTAGTCATGCGGTCGAGATACCTTGATAATCCCGTGAACTTACCACTCATCGAGGTTAGCCAGTTAACGGTGGAACGATTTTTTCAGGCTCTAGAAAAAGTCATTCAATCAAACACTGAAATTTTGACCGATGGAGAACTCGAATTTGATTTAGTATTTGTGAATATAAACAGAGTTGGAGGAGCAAGAACAGAGGGCCCAAGAAAACGAAAAATTGCTGATTTGAAGTTATATAATAAAACAAAAAAATCTCTTATAACCATTTCAAATCACGATAACCTATGTTTAGCCCGATCGCTTGTTGTGGCCCGTGGACTTGCGCAGAAAAATTATGGGGAAATTTCTGAATCGGAGTTCAAAGCCCTGCAAAATCCTGCGAAAGTTCGCCAACTTAACCTTGCACGGCTGCTACACACTACCGCGGGAGTACCTGAAGGAAGTTGTGGGATCCCCGAACTTCATAAGTTCCAGGAGTACCTCTCCTCAAAATATCAAATTATTGTGTATTCTGTTGAAGATGACTTTTCCATTGTTTTTAAGGGTCCAGATGCTGAAATTAAGTTATTCCTTCTTCTAAACAACGAGCATTTTGACGTAATTTCTAATCCTGTTGGGTATTTTAGTGCCAAATCTCAGTGTCCTGATTGTCTAAAATTTATTTATAATTCTAATATTCATGTATGCACAAACATGTGCCTTTCGTGTAAAGGAAAAAAATGCCCCCAGTCAGGTGACTACATCATATGTCCAGATTGTTCGAATTATTTTCGGGGTCAAATATGCTTAGATACACATAAAGCAAACAGTACTTGTAATACACATCATAGATGTATAAAGTGTTTATCACATTTTAATCCATCTAGAGGTTACCACGTATGCCAGCTAAATACTGACCTGTTTGTCGAGGGCCCCAAGAAAGAGAAAAAGGGTGGTATTTCTTACATGTATTTTGATATTGAAACAGTGGAGGGCCCCAATGGTATTTTGACCCAGTATTACTGATAGCTACTTTTCTCGAAGAAGGCAATTGGAAATTTGTCACCTTTCAAAATGTTGACGCTTTCGTTGATTGGCTGCTAGGTACAGAAGTGTATAACAACGGTGTCCGTTGGCGTCAGAAGTACATCAGACCCCGCTTTCGACACATGACAGTTTTAGCACATAATCTTAAGGGATTCGATGGTATGCCCATCCTTAACGCTCTTTACAAAAAGAGTTTGAAGCCAGAGATAGTCTTTCAGGGTGGGAAGGTGATGGGTATTTTTCTTTCGGCTTTAAAAATTAGATTCATTGACACTCTGTCCTTCATCCCTTGTTCTCTGAGGCAGTTTCCTTCAACATTTGGCATTGAAAATGCGAAAAGGATTTTTCCCTTATAACTTTGCAACTGCGGAAAATCTCGATTACATCGGCCCCATTCCATCAAAAGAGTTTTTTGTACCTGAAAAATTCACAACAAAAGAGATCAAAGAATTTAACTCATGGTATGATGAAAAAGCAAAAATAAAAGAATATAATTTGTATCAGGAGATGAAAAGCTATTGCACAGATGATGTAAGAATTCTCCGCATAGGAGCCGAAACGTTTCGTACGGAATTTTTGAACCTCACCGGTATAGACCCCTTTGAGGAAGACCTCACCATTGCAGGCGCTTGTCTCCGTGTCTTTAGATCCAATTTCTTAAAATCGAAAACGATAGGCGTTGTTCCTGCCCTTGGATACTCCTCATGTGACGTATCTAGTAGGAAATGTAGGGCATGGTTGAAGTACATCGAAGAAACCACCGGAGAGAATATACAGTCGGCATCTTCAGCATCTGGAGAACATAAAATTGGATCATACAAATTAGATGGTATTTGTCATGATACCAGTACTATTTATGAGTTTAACGGATGTTTTTTCCATGGATGTTCTACGTGCTATCCCGACGGAAACACTGTACACCCATTTTTTAAAGTCCCGATGAGGCAAGTGAGGTTCCGAGACATTGATAAACAGAGCTATCTGTTAGCTACTATGCCTAGTTTTCAGCTGAAAATCATATGGGAGCATGAATTCGATCGTATGGTTAAAGGTGATATCTTGGTATCATCCATATTAAGCTCATTGCCTGAGAGGATCTGTATAGAACCCCGAGAGTTTTTATATGGAGGAAGAACAGAAACCATTACCCTTTACGCTAACGCCGATGGAGGGAAAACTATAAAATATGTGGATTTCTGCAGTCTCTACCCATATGTCTGCAAGTACGGCAGATTTCCTATAGGTCATCCCCGAAGAATCACAGAAAATTTCTGTCACGACCCCGAAGCCTATTTCGGCATCATAAAAGCAACTGTACTGCCACCAAAGAAATTGTTTTTCCCTGTCCTTCCATTAAAAATTCAAGGAAGGCTGATTTTCACTCTATGTCCTCATTGTGCTAAAGATCTTAATCGTGATGTGTGTTGCCATGTTGACAAAGAACGTTTCATCACAGGATCTTGGCCCAGTAACGAGTTTTACAAGGCTGTGGCCATGGGATACAAAATCATTGCATTCCATGATGTCTGGCACTATGATGAGTCCTCCCAATATGTAAAAGGATCCCATAAAGGAATATTTTCTGAATATATAGACACTTTTTAGCAGCAAAGCAAAAATATTCAGGATATCCCCAAAAAATTTCTTCTGACGAAGAAAAAAAGAAAGTTCTGTGATGATTTTTTCACTGCAGAAGGTGTAAGAATTGCTCCCCATGAAGTTTCGGCTAATTCAGTTAGGAGGCTCACGGCGAAACTTGCTTTAAATTCATTGTGGGGTAAGTTCGCGCAAAATCCCGATAAACCACAGAATGTAATTGTCGATAATATAATGCATTATCTTGAAATATTAAACGACAAAACAAAGGAAGTCACTGACATATGTGAAGTCAGTGAAGAAAACATGATGGTAGTTTTTAAACATATTAAAACGTTTCTTCCTGATAATAAGAAAGGCAATATCGTAATAGCATCCTTTGTCACATCAACTGCTCGCCTTAAATTGTACACTATATTAGAAGCTCTGCAGACACGTGTATTATATATGGACACGGACTCTGTCATCTATATATCAAAGCCTGATGACAAATATCATCCTCCATGTGGAAATTACCTTGGTGAGTTAGTGGACGAAATCTCCAGCAAATACTCGGAAGGAATTTCTATAGAAGAATTTGTTTCAACGGGGCCCAAAGTATACAACCTGAGACTTTCAAACGGTGAAACTATTCAGCGTTGCAAGGGAATAACCTTGAACTGGCCCAACAAGAAAAAAGTTCACTGTTGGCTTATTAAAAAGCATGATTATGAACAAAGATGGCACGGAAATTAAATTCCAAAAACCATTTAATATTGTCAGAAACAAGTTTTTAGGAACTTTAACAAATATACCTTCCGAAAAAGGATTTAAAATGGTATTTGAAAAAAGATTATTAAGTGATGATTCATATGTGTCTTTCCCATATGGGTATGAGAAGTAATAAAGTTTCTGTGCCTACCTGTGTTTCTGTGTATTTGTACGGTTTTTTGTTTTTAAGCATTTGGTTCATTCGCATTTGTTTACTGAGTTTCCTGCAGTATTAAATAAAAACTGTACTTCTAGTATTTCTAAAGTACCAGAATTTTGTTTTTAAGCATCGTCCTTGTTTTATTTCTCCCCCCAAGGTTGTTAGGGATATATTTCTAGAAAATCGAAGAATATATGTTCTAAAATGGGTAATGGCGTTGCCAATTACCTCCCCAAACTATGTAAATCCGGCTGAACTAGATGATGGATCATTTCAATCTATCCCCATATGCATTGATCTAACCTGTGAACCCGATGTAATGGATTTCATTTCGCAGCCAGAGACGATAAATCTGACATCTTCCGAACCTGGGACAGTGGATTTAATTTCGGAGTCGGAAATAATGGAATCGGACTCCGACCCCGAGATTATCGACATCGTTTCGGGCTCTGAGGTAGAAAACCAGGGTTCCGAAGCTGGAAGGGATTCTGACTCTCTGCCGTCTACTATTTTGGCGGATCTAAATGACCGATTGTGGGTCTTACCATCATCAATGATAACCCCTTCGTGGAGTTCAACCCCAACTATCTAATTTTTGTATGCTTCAAAAAAAAATGTGGTATAATAAATGTTGTTGTCGTATACTTTAAGTATATTGTATGGCGGTGTAATGCTAAAAATAATTGCAATAAAAAAGCATGTTCTTTACAAAAATTCTAATGAGTTTTTTAAATTTTATGATTTTTTTATAGCCCAAAAGCTGCTGGTACTTGGGCGGTGGTATTTTCATCAGTATTGAAACGATTCATGACGAAGTTCAAGTTAATATATATCGTCGTTTTACTGTGCACGGTGAAGAGTGGCGTCCAGCAGAAGGGGGCATTTCTTTATTACAGGAAGAATGGATACGTATGTACAGAATGCTCGATATAATAGAGGAATATTTTCATTCAGATAGCCCACAAATCCGTGTGCTGTATTTTGGCGGGGAGCTAGTGATCACTGTATTTCCCGCTATTCGAAATGTACAACTACAAAAAAAACACCCCACAGCGAAAAGTGGAAAATCTAGCCAGGGCTATGTGAAACTCAACTATCAGCAGTGGAAATTTCTGTATCGGATCAAGCACAAAGCTACAAAATGCGTCATATTCAATTTTTTAAAATCATTTCCGCTAAGAGCTATGTTTAACGAAGTAACTGGGGAGGAAATCGAAGAATGTATCACTCCCTGTGATCACAGTGACTTGAATAATTTATTGTACAATATCCTGAAAACACAATTAGTCCAGAATTTAACAGAAAGTGCTCGTGATGAAGGAAAGGATATGTACGATATAGTGGCGAATGATTTCTATGTGAACTGTGCAATATTAGGCATAGAAATGTATGATATGATAAGTAAATTTTCTGACAAATGTACATCCGTAGAAAGCAATTTCATACGCTCAATCAACTTGAATTCAATACTATCTCAGATAATTTATGAACTCAGAGAAGTAGATGACTTTGAATGAACAATGTTTTCTAAATGTGATCGATGTCTTCAAATGATAATTGACTATTTTTTGTAATTTTCCCTGTTGGGAATAATTTATAAGATTTAATAAAATCAGTTTTCTTTGAAATACTTGTGTATTTTGTTTATATAGAATTACTGAAACAAACACAAATTTCCAAAAAAAAAGCAATGGATGTTTAATAAGAAATCCAATAATTACATTCTTTTGGTTTTGACAGAGATTTACCAACTTGATATTTTTCGCTTTTGATAAGAAATTGTTTATTTTTTACATATTTTAAAGGTAAGTTAACTTCTTTTATAGCATGCCTAAATTCAAGAGCTGCCGGAATGGGTCTTTGAATTTTTTTATTTCTCAGTAAATTGTCAACCAGATCAACAATATTCGAGTCAGGAAGAACTTTGTCTTTATACACAAATTCTCCATTAGGTGTCCATGAAATAATTTTTGAATTCTTCTTGAAAACGTCTAAAATATTATGTGCATATCTTCTTAAATTTTTAGGTACAGTCTGCAACACCATATCTTCAACATCACTATTTTTTGCTGTTGAAACATCAGTTTTAACTTTTTCAGGGGGTTCCCTTATATCAGCCGATACATCTAAGAGTTCTTCAGCTAAATGATCTTTCGTTGAAAAGTTTGACATAGGCGGATTTAAGAGGGGCACTTGAATTCTTTTATTAAGCACTTGGTTATATAATTTAATTTTAACATCAACAGGTTCTTTACTCAGTAAGATTTTCTTCATTTCTTTATCGAGGTCAGATAAAACTTCTTCCGTAGGTACATGTCTTGAAACTCTCTCCTCTGGGACGAGCACCATTTTCCTGGCGTATTCCATCTTATTTGTTTAACAGAGTTGTTAAAACACTCAGAGCCGCAGGTATCAACACACCTAAGAATCCACCTTTCTGAACCAAAATTCTTCTTTTCTTGAACAAGGGGACTTTTTTATCAGCTAACTTCCGTAGTGTGTGTTTATGTCCACGCAATTTTCCCTTCTGCGGAGGTGAAAGGGAACATTGCCTTTTAAAGTGTTCAAAACACATTCACATATGACTTTGATTCCACTGTTTGGCAGTTTCCTTAAAAAATCTTTCAAGTGTTTTTTGGGACAAATCTTCATCAGACGCAGCTGCTGAATGTGTTGCTCCGATAATGTCATGGCGAAGAATAACGAACTTTATAACACACTTAAGTTTTTAACCACTCCGCGTATGTGACTGCTTTTTGGGGAGCACAATGGTTTTTATCAGTTCGATGATGAACTAGGCACTGCACTTGGACATCAGGGAGGTATTCCACATTAGGACAACACAGAGCATCAAAGTCCTTAAAGATGGTACCTGTTAACTTTTCCACGTACTTGCATTTATTTAGTCTTTTGGCCTCGAAAATATCAGTTTCAGTACAGAAGGAGTGGAATATCTTTAAAAGGACATTCTACTCTTCGTTTCTGCTATCCCATGGAATGTGGTGTATATTTCGGGCCGTCCAAAGGCACTGAGCTTTTCTCTTCTTGGATGCAGTTCGCAGAAGGGGAACGGTGGCAAAGGGCAAACATCCCCCCTCCCCCGTCTGCAAATAACATGCAACGAGATCTTTCACTATGAATTTTCTGTTCTGAAGGAGAAATCCTTCTACGTCGACGACGACCGTTTTCATGGTAAATGGGGAGCTAATGCCGTGGTTGGTAAACATATTGAGTTTCTCCTGGGAGTATATTGGTGCGCAAGCGCATTTCTTCCGGTGTGTTTGGTTTGATGTCTATCATTAAGTAGCTGAACGGAAATTTCGTAGCATCCAGATACACCTCGTGAAAAAATTTCACTTTGTTAGGGTACAACTGTCTCCCCAAATGAGTGACCTGATTCACATCTCTACGTGACTTAAACAAAAACAAATAATGAGCATTAAGGAAATTTCTCTCATTTCTTTGCCTTTATGGAAAATATTTTGGGTAATAAAAACAACGGATACATTATAATGATGACTACCCCTTGTAAATAAATGGGTTAGTCTTTTATCATTCCCACATTCTACCATCAAATCATCTATAATGAAAAGCGTGTTTCCTTCCAAATAATCCTTGAAATTTGGAGGAATACCGTCGACAAAAGTAACATCAGGTATTTCATCATATAATGGTTGATGAACGCCGTAGAACCAAACCACATGTTGCGGTGATGGGTAGATGATTTCCACCTGATGTTGAAGTAAACGTTTCACAAAGTGAGTTTTACCACAACCCGTAGGACCCGCTATTAGAGCTGTGAAAGGATGATGCAGCTTAGGCACTTCCATATTGACAACTGAATGAAATAACAAGAGTCAGCCCAATTTAAAGACATGACACATAAAATAGTGATAAATCAATTTTTATTATTCACATTCTAAATTTTGATACAATTCCAAATTTTTTTTTAACGAAGCGAAAAACACGTACATCGTTTGTTTCACTTTTATAATTAAATAGTTTTACAATGGAATATAAGCTTTTTCCGCGACATCTAGAATATAAGTAAAAAATACAAAATTGGCCACACACGGCCGTAAACGAACTTTGGAGAGACATGTCATTAAAATTCACGTAGGTAAACTTGGAAACAAATCGGAGAATAGGTCCTTCAAAATATTCTGGGGGATGTCCATAGGAATCGAAAAATTCTACAGTTATTGGGTTTGGCATAAACATGGCCAGCCAGTGTTTCCGGGACTCCCATACTGATCCGTGTTCACAATGAGGCAGGCTGGGAACTTGGAAATTCTCTTAGGAAGTCGGTTGCATGCAAACACACCGAGAAATGAACGATGCGCCACAGGATCTTGCGTTAGAATCCTAGTTATTTGCACACTGTTCATTCCTTTTAATTAGCAAAATCACAAAGAATGCTTCTGGACTTGGAAATTTCGATAATATTCTGGAACTCTGCGTAGATCAACACAGAAATTGTTTTTGACAAAGCTTTTCTAAATTTGATTTCCACTCTCAAATTTCCTTGCTGGACCAAGTTCATATGTCCACCATCACATAAATCGGGACTAAGATCAAAAGCATACAGCGTATAACCCTTGGAAAATTCTTCACGGCCGATGAAAATTCCTATGTCTTGCCCCAATTTCTCGGTTCCTTGAAATAGGCTATGGTAAGAACGAACTGTATTTTCCGTTTCGAAGTTGGGCTCTAGTGGTTTATGGGGAACGGGTTGACCGTCAACGTACACGGCGATAAAGTTGACGTCATAATGTTTGAATTCGAAGGGGTTTGACTTATATGTACCATTAAAGGCATCGTTGTCCACACACCCAATGACCAATCTCTTTGGCATTTGTCCAAGGAATACGTTGTCTTGCACGAAGGACATACTTCCTTGAGAAATGGAATACACTTTGCATAAAACACGATCAATGGGATATTTGGCAGGAGATTTTTCTAAAGCTTTTGCATGACCTATGGCAACTCCTGGGTTGACTTTGACTTTTCTCACAAAAATTGATGCATGTTCGATGAGAACTCTGTAATTGGGTGTCCCGAAGGAGGAAACGAGACAGAAATCCGGTTTGCTACGAATCAGTTTGATTTTCACATCCACTAAATTTAGCAACAGTCTATTTTGAAAAATAAATCACAATGCAAGGTTCCAATCATGTCCAACGTCTTGCTATCCTTTACGAGTTCGTAGCGTTGATACAATCCCTTGTTCGTTGTAGCATTCGTGGGGTTAATTTCATGTAGATGTCCGGATGTATCCTTGTAAAAACCTTCACATGCTAAATATGTTTTCTTTGCTTCTTCTCCATAATTCAACAGAGTTTCAATATAAGCTCTGTATGGATACGTGTTGCTTGACGACGAAATCACTCTTTCGTTTAAACTGATGTCGACTTGCGAAAACAGAGAATGAAGGAAGCAGTTAATGGGACCCACGGGCTCTTTGTCGGGCAGAACGGAATTGTCGGATTTCACGATTTTGACTTTCACGTAAAGTTGACTGGAAGATAAGTCCATGTATTCTTCTCCACTCCCCGAAATATTAAATTCCAAAGGGCCTCCATCTCGAATATTGGCTAAGGGGTGGTATTCAATCCATTGTCCTTTTTCTATGCTTGTTTGTGTGGGCGGTAAAGCAAATAAATCCAGTTCCGACTTTAGGCATACGGAAGAATGACTGTGAATCAGAGCCATGGTTTTACGGATCAAAAATGTCACGTGTTACTCTCTTGGCTTTCTTTGAAGAAATGATATATTTCATCGTCTTTCTCTTCCTTTTAACACTTCCACCCATCATTTTCTTTACTTTGGTAGCGACTTTGTCGGTGAGTAGTTGTCCTGCTTCTTTAGCTCGTTGTTTGGCTGCTATCTTCACATCTTTTCCTTGAATAACATCCGTGACGAGATCCATCCCCGTTCGTAAGACTTGTTTTCCGAGCGTTTTAGCACCTTGTTTGAATAATGGTACCGCCGTTCTAAATAACGAACGAAAGAGGTACTCGATAATAATAACGAACGAAAGTGGTACTCCAAGTCCATAACCTTTTTGCAGTGGTACTCCTTGATAATAGAATAATCCTTTTCCAGTTTGGCTGATGTAATAATCCTCAAAGGATTTCGTACAGCAGTGGTAGGGTTCATACATGATTACAGATGTTTGAGACGAAAATGAAGTTTCACGATTGCTCTCCCCCGTTCAAATGGCACTAATTGACCTGTGTGATTCCTTATAACAATTTCGATGGTTTGGAAATTTTTCTTGCAAGAGGCAAATAATGAGGTCGATCGAACAAAGCGCTGACCATCTCTCCATCCACACCACTCACTTTAACGATGCGAAGGAGAGGAGCAACCATGTCCCCCACCGGTTGCGGTTCCACAATATCGCTGTACACATACAACAGAGAAAACCGACCGTTTAGATCTGCGATAAATTCACCATTTACAGAGAGAGCTCCATTCACAGCCGAAAGTTGCATGGGTTGGTATCCTAAGATTTCTGCAATCCTGGGGCAAAACCAAGCGAGTACCTTTAAGAAGAGTTGACTTGACCTTTTGAGTCGCTTTATTATAATTCAAAAAGATTTTATTGGCAAAGTGATTGCTCATGGATTTAACAATGTCCGCTACAGACTCGTAATGGCCTGGAGATATTCTTCCCGTCTTAAACTGACCCGTTCCTAAATCGTATTCGAAATGATTGGAATTTTTCGTGATATTATACCACGAATGGGGGTAGATCAGTTCGACGAGTCCCACTTCCCAGTCTCCATTCAGTTCGATTGAGGAAGGAAGATGCGTTATGAAATGAGATATTTTGTTGTCCAAAAGTAGCCGAGAGAGCTATCGCTCGGTAACGTCAGATAGAAACTCATTTTTCATACTGAACGTCTCAGGTAAGTACTTAAACTTTTATATGTTCACTAAATCGTTCGATGGTATCCATGAATTAAACTTATCAGGGTAGCCTTTAAATTTAACAAAATATTCATATTTGTCTTTCCGTTTACGTTTCTTCAGAACCATTTCGATTGGGTAGTGGTCATTTTTTTACTTTTTGCAGTTCTTCGGCATAGAAGGTACCACCAATGTCTTCTCCTAGTAAATCTTTAACTTTATACACTGGAGGTGATCTAGCGAAGCGTTGGGAAACATTAAATAACTCCTCTGACCAATTCGTTTCGTACCCCTTTTCGAATTGTAATTTGGTTTTAGATAACCTCACAGTATCACCTATATAGAATTTATAAACTGGATGAGATTCAGATATATCGCCATATAAGTTATTCCACACAACCTCTTGGTTTTCTAGACTGACATTTACTGGTTCCATCTTAATACTTCGATGATGCGTTGCATTGTAACTATGTATCAATTTCTGCAAGATGTTAATATATGTGTATGTGTTTCGACTAGTAAAGTACTTCCACATTTTTGTTTTTAGAGTTCGATTAAACCTTTCTATTACACTCGCTTTTGTCTCATTTCTGGTAGTAAAGAAATGGACGTTGTTTTGTTTCAGGAAATTCTGGAATTCTCGATTTTTAAATTCAGAACCTTGGTCAGTTTGTAGGTTTAACGGTTTGCGTTCTTTAAATATTTTCTGAAACACTTTGATCATGGATGACCCAGTTTTTTGTATCATAGGAACACACCATGCAAATTTTGAAAACACGTCAATGCATGTTAATAAATATTTATATCCGTTATTATGTTGTTTCAGACTGGTCAAGTCAACTAAATCAGCCTGCCACTGTTCATCGATTCCCATCACAATGACTCGATTTCTCTGAAAATGTCTCCTCGCAGGTTTATGAAGGGTGTAAGTTTTCTCCCCCTCAGCCATTCCTCGATTTCCTTTTTCTTTATTTTTCCGTTTACAGCATGGTACAAAGCATTTACTCCACCGAAACTTCCGGGGTGAGCTGGATCCAGATAAGTCTTTTTCAAGAGATCGTGATTCTCCATTACAACAACTGATTTGAATACTATCAACAGAAACAGTAAAACTCATGCTTACACTAAAACACAGACAACAGAAATGACACAAAAGGGTACTTACATGGGATTTTATTGATGCATAGGGTCTTCCAAAATGTACAGATTTTTTAGCACTTTCTAATACATCGCAAATATTCAAGTGATTAAAAAAATCAAATAAGTGTTTTCCGACATGAAAAATGAGTCGTTCACAAATTCATGGGCGATCAATTTTAGATCCAAATTGGCTACGGCCTTTTTGAACAATGCATGCACTTTACCTTTTCGAGTTGAAAATTCACAGGCATGTCCTAATCCATAGCGATCTTCAATTTTGCACATAAGACAGTCGATCAGTCCATCGATGGCTGAAGTAATGTTCTTTTTTATCACGTGGCAAAATGTCTTTTTTAACGCAAATTCACCATCTATGGAGTCAACACTGCTATGTCCAGTTTTTTCAGCCTCGTCGAGAACGAGCTTCTTAAAGGACGATCAAAACATTGTTTGGTGAATGCTTGCCCTAATATCATCACTACATTCATTAAGTTTTTCCCATTGGTCTTCAGTCAGAGATATCCGGTTACGATATGCTGATAAGAATCCATTGTTCACACCAATGCTTTGAATATGCAGATAATTCCTGTCGTTTTCCTTATGCATTGTCAGAAACAGTTTCCTTGCTATACATTGGGTTAGGTCGGTTAGGGCGGAGTCAAACGGACCCGTGAACATCATAGATTCGAGGAATTCCTCCCATAAAAATGGCGTCATCACTAGCCCGTGACTGGTCGGGTAAAAATGCAAGTCGACGCACTTATACATCCGAAGGTGAACTTTTACACGATCCTTAAAATCGCTGACAACAGCAAACGCATCGCCACCAAGATGAAAATGATGACTTGGTATATTATCCAATGTGAATCCTTTCGAAGTTTTAGTCCGAGAAGTAAAGGGCCTTTCATGATAATCCACTTGTTCACAAATGCCATCGTTACTGCGCTTCATCCTGGAGTCAAAAAACTTACGGATACAACCACACAACCGACACAGTCGACAACACACACAGGAGTGACTCTCTCACCACGCTGTGAAAAGCACATAACTTTCGGAATTCAAGCACAAACACGCCCTGTACGGTTTTTTCAACAAGAATATTTCCTAAGATGATGACGTCAACAGACCTCCGTTGCCAATAAGCGAAAAGAAATAGAAAGTTTTCTCCACCACTCCGCCCAACCCCAATCCTACAGAGAGCGATGCCATCGCCTTGCTCCCTCGTGTCGAACGGAACTGAGGTCACACGCCACGCCCACCCATCACGTGACCAGAAGTGTTGCCATCGAAAAAAGGTTACTACCCCTTTGGAAAATTAATTTCAAAAAGTGCCGACAGATGGGGCTGCAAATTTTCGCGAACCACCACCAGAGGGCGCTGCCATCGTATTTCTCCCTCGCGCCGAGAGGAGACCGGAAGTGACGTCGCGCACGATCCGCCCACCCGTCACGTGACCGGAAGTGTTGCCACCGAAAAGGGTTATCAAGCGCGGTCTTATACTACTTATGTGTAAACGTTGTGAATATGGTATTGGTAAAATAAAAACGATTAAAAAGGACTAGGCCTGCCTATGAATTAATATTTTGTGCCTAAGAAAAAGCGCAACATTTTAAATTGTGCTGATATGTAAAAGCTATAAATACGACACCGTCGGAATAAAAACTGTTAAAACGGCCTGGGCCTAGGGTATATGAATTAATATTTAGTGCCAAAGTAAAAGCGCCATGCTATTAACTTGAGTTGATACGTAAACGTTATGAATATGAAGTTGTCGGATTGAAAACTGCCAAAAAGGCCACGACCTAGGGCCTTTGAATAAATATTTCGTACCTAAGTACACGCCCAACATTATTAACTTGATTTGCTGTGTAAATGTTGTGAATATGGCATTGGTAGAATAAAAACTATTAAAAAGGCCTAGGCCGAGGGCCTGTGAATAAATATTTCGTGCCTAAATAAAAACGCAATATTATTAACCTGATTTGATGTGTAAACGTTGTGAATATTACACTGGTAGAATAAACAAATGTTACAAAGGCTTAGGGGCTTATGACTTTAATGTTTAATGCCTAAGTAAAAGCGCAATGCTTTTGACTTGATTTGATAAGTAAACGTTAGAAATACGAAGTTGGCGGATAAAAAGCTGTTAAAAAAAGCCGAGGTGTAGGACCTATGAATTAATTAAGTAAAATAAAAATATTACAAATTTGACATGTTATGCAAATATTTAGTGCCTTGGTAAAACTGCAGCGTTATTAAAAAATCTCACCGCATTGTCTTTTCCTGAACAGAGCAGTTTTCGCTTGGCTTACATAGAACGTTTTCTCGAAATTTGTTTGGAGTTCCCAATTCAATACTCAATATAGGCCTAGAAACGGCAACCTTTATACCCCCCCCCCCTCGAACATCTGTGGCCAGTTGCCCTAAGAATGAGCCGACATGAAAATTCAGTCAAACAAAAGAGCTCCTTCCCGTCGTTAGACATCTTGGAAAACTGCCACACATAATTCAGAAACTTGGAAAACTGCCACACATAATTCAGAAACTTGGAAAACTGCCACACATTCAGTGTTCCTCGGAGGAACTGCAATTTGTGCGGCGGCTTTTCCATGTGTAGCAATTTTCCAAGTTGCTGAAAGATGTGTGGCAGTTTTCCTGTGTGGCGGTCTTCCACCAACCAAATACAGAACTTACAGCAATGTTTCATATTGTTGTTAATAGTGCTTAGGAGCTCAGATGGAGCAAACACCACTGTTCTTGCAAAGCTACTCTGAGGGAATCCCGGGAGATGGGAATCCGGCAAATTGGTACCCACGCAGTTACATCTCTTCCTATTCAATTTTAATGTCTTAATTTCATGCTTTAGCATCATCTTCACTTCTTCTAAGAATACCGATAGCATTTTTTTCTTCAGATTCGTAAATTATTTCATAAATTGAAGCAATCACGACGTTTTCCAATATTTGAATTTTTGAAAACTCGTACCCAGAAGAATGGGATCCGGCAAATTTGTACCCGAGACGTTCGTACCAGGGAGATTGGTACCCTTCTGTTGTTGCGACGTTACGGGGGCATATACTGTGGGGGACTTTTCCAATGTGGCCGACTTTTTCAAATGTGGAGGACATTTCCGATTACCGGCATATACAAATTGCATTAACGGAATATTCTTTCTCTTTGGTGATTGTCATTACGGATAGCTGTTCTTTTGGAGAAAACTCCTGTACTTTCACCCACCGCTAAGAAAACACACCGCGGAAAACTCCTACACCTTCTCATATAAGGGAATGCACACAAACTGCATTTCGTACGAGATATTGTCAAAGTGTCGGAGTTTTCCTAGTTGCATAAAACGATAATAGGAAATTTCCTACTGACAAAAAGGGGTACACAGTATAAGATCCTAGTGGCATAAGGGAGAAGTTTTTCAACTTATTAAATTTTGTGTTATGATTTTAATACGTATTTTTTGTGTACTAACATATAATAAAAGCTAATAAAAAGAAGAACTGGCCACAAAAATATTAAGGGGCCAAATAAAAATTGCGGTTTTAATCTCTTCGTGGCCACGTGCCCAAAAGTTGGTTATATCTGAGTCACATAAAGTTTCTGTAATTTCGTATTTAATTGCCATATTTAATGTAGTTCTTTATAAAAAAATGTTTATAATCAACAACTCAACAAAAGAATTTCAGGGTTTATAAACTACAGGTCAACATATTCTCTGTGGGCATGTGCAAACTCGCGAAACCTACTCTGGTGGGGGGCTTTAATACCGAAAATATAAAATATAAAGATTTGCTGATCCGATTTTCTGATTCGGTTTTCAGCGTTTGCAAACTAAAACTGCACAGAATTTCTGCGGGCATCCGCTATCGCAGGAAGCCTGTCTGTGGAAGGGCGGAAGGGAAGGGGGGGGGGGGAGTTAATGCCAAAAGTATGAAATATAAAGAATTTGTAGCCCAATCGAGAGATTTTAACGCGTTTACAAACTACAGCTTAACAAATACTCTGGGCATGTGCTAACGTTAGAAACCTGTCGGGAGGCTCAGCCCCCGACTAGTTTCCTACCTTTGCACGAGCCCTTGGATAATTTGTTGAATTGTACTTTTTAAACGCTGAAAACCTCCCAATCAGACAGGAAATACTTTACATTTTATGTTTTCCGCATTAACCCCCCCCCCTCCCAAGACAGGTTTCCTGCCTTTGCACGTGGCCTCAGATAATTTCTTGATTTGTAGTTTGTAAACTCTGGAAACCTCCCGATCGGACCAGAAGTTCTTCATATGTTCGTCATTACTCCCTCCTGCCCCTGCCCCGACAGGATTCCTGCATCAACACATGCCCAGAGAGAATTTGTTGAGCTGTAATTTGTAAACGCTGAATATCTCCCGATCGGGCTACAAATTCTTTATATTACATATTTTTGGTATTAAGCACCCCCCCACCCGACAGGTTACCTGCGTTTGCTCGTGCTTTCAGATAATTTGTTGAGTGGTAGTTCGCAAACGCTTTACATGTGCCCCCAATCGGACCCGACATTTTTTATATTTTATGCTTTTGGTATAATCCCCGCGCGCGCCCCGGGGAGGGTTAATACCAAAAATAACTTTTATGTAATTCAGATGACCAACCTCTGGGGGTATAACCACGAAGCGGCCAGAACCACGATTTTCATAAGTCTCCTTAAGATTTTTGTGGTCACAGTTCTCTTGCACCCGAGCTGTCATTTATGCAATTTGTATATGGCCCGTAACGTCGCAGCAACATAAGAGTACCAATATCCCGGGTACGAGTTCTCCGGGTACAAATTTGCTGTTTCCTACTCTGAGGAGACAACAACACGTCTCCCTAGAACATCCGACGCATCCTCAACAGAATTAAGGTTGGGAGACCTGGCTAGCAAATCAGTATACATAGTGGTCTCTTCAAGATGTCGTTCCACCAGCCTGGCTTGGTGGCGACGAGTATTATCGGTTTGTAGGATAAATGCACCTCTTATTGCACATGCATAACGACTAACATATAGGGATCCACGAGATCATCTGTTTATCGTCTAGCATTTATGTTACCTCATGGAAGCACATGCAAGTCCGTGTGTCCACGTAGTGAAATGTCACCCCAAACCAGCGCGCCACCTCCACCATAAGTGCCCCTTTCACGAATATTAGAAGGGTTCCAGCTTCTCTCCAGATCAGAACACGGCTGGGATCACTCTGTAAAGCAAATCTGGACTCATCTGTAAAGAGTACAGATCTCCATTGGTTTTCAGTCCAAATAACGCGAATCCTTGCCCATTTTAAACATTTCCTCCTGTGACGGAAGGTAAGATGCTCGCATAGTGCTGGTCGCCTGGCATAAAGACTACCTTCGGGAAGCCTTCTGCACACAGTGAAAGCTGATACCAGAGTTCCTGTAGCCGCAGCTAGGGCAGGTCGTAGCTTTGTCGGGGTAGCAGTCCTGTTTCTTCGAGCACACAATAAAATATATCCGTCATCCACAGAAAATTAATATTTTCATGCGTATGTGATATATTGATTGTGTAAATTTTAATCTTGTCAAAGTGTAATCTTCCCAGCAAAAACACAAGTGCTGGGAATCTGCTGGCCTCCAGCTGGCAGTGATGGGTCATTGCTGGCTAAACTTTGCCGCTCACAATACGGTAGCGATCCGTTAGTAGCAGTGCCATCTCTTGGCAGCCTCTGGTACACCGCTGATGGCCCGGATGTATCGCTGAGAATTACGGTCCTCCAAGCTATCGCCAGGACTGGTCCGAAGCTATCAACCCAAACAACCCCATACGAGATGCAAGCAGAGGGACTGCACATGCGCAAAAGGAACGCGTGCACAGAGTCTCACGCCAGTTAGTTGAGGTTGACGCCATCGTGTAATTGTAGTAGTCACTTCTGTGCAGAATGTTATTACTACAATGGATCAAACAAATGAAAGCTAAGAGTGCTTTAATTTCCACGCTCTTAAAACGATTTTGGTATCCATCTAAGAATATTTGAATAGCGTACTTCAAAAGCTGGGTGATACTTCTTTCCAAAATTCGTTCTGTCTGCTGAACCAATTATCGATTTATTTTAATTACAGTAGAATAATGTGAACATTTTTCCTTTGACACTTCATTAAGACACACCGACGTAGAGCACATTTAAGGAGACAGGGAGCTCGGTGGCTGGACAGTATTTTTGTGCCCCAGTATTAGTGGCACTGGCACATCAAAGATTTCATTATGGGTGGATGAATAAAAACATCCACGAGAAAACATTCCCAAAATATGATGAGTAATCCATAAAAATATCCACGCGGTATTCAAGTGTGTATTCCATAATTCATAGACGAATCAGTGGTAGCAAGAAAATGTAAAAATGCTTAGTTGAAAAATGGATACCAGTCTCTTCACCCCCACCCTCCGAGTTGGGTTTCAGCTTGTTTAAATTATATCGAAGTAGTGGTAAAAGGATATGATCCAAATCTCATGATTCAAACGAATTCTTAATGTTCGAAAATTCCCTCCAATTACAGATATGTACAAAAAAAAACTTCTGTAAAGCTTTCGAAAGATTTGAGGATGGAGTAGGGGCAACTATATTTTTTGCGGACTCCTCCTAAAAAGCGGATATAGAACATTTTTTTCACAATGCAGTTCCCAAGAACTGTGGACTAGTAGCGGACTACTGGACACGGACGGCTTCTACTTGTGAACTTCATTTAAACTTTGTTTTGTTTTGTTAAAAAAAAGATTGTTGGTCTGGTGAGATGGCATATTCTTCACTTCCTTTCCTTGATTTGCAGATCGAGTTTGTAAAGCGGGAGCAGCAGAGCGCCTGTTAACAAACAAATCTATATCAGTTTTGAGAACCTAATTTACTTCCCTTATCGGGAGGTACTCTCGTAAGTCAAACCGGAAGCCTTGCGGTTAAGTGATTACGCAAGTTAGTCGGAGTACCATGCTCACCCTTACAGTTGGTTTCACCAAACGTTATGCTTTCAAACAACATATTCTTGATTCCGTGGAATCAATCAACTCCGAGGTCTTTGAAACGCAGGGGACCCAACTTCCCCTGAATTTATGACAGTTGAAGAACTTCGTAACAAGTTTCTTCCACAGAGAAAACATGCACTCAGTCGCTTAAAATTATTGGATTATACACAAACAGATCCTCAAAACAGTTTTTCTACAATTTGAACAAACTCAATACCAGAAAAAGAATATCACGCACCTCGAGCTTTCGATTGATTTCATCACGGATGATGAAACACAAATCTGCTCGGAAACCCGAAAGTATTTCACTTCTCGTTTCAGTACCTATACCCAGGGGTTGCGCTGGCTTTTTAAAAGATTTCGCCAACCCATTCGCCAAATTAATTTTTTTTCGCCAAATGTAATCTAATATCGCCAATTTTTTTTTACTCTCAATTGGAAATACGGAAACCATAAAGTGTTACAAAACAATAAGTTAGAGATTGCTTACAATTAAGCAGCAAAATATTATGTCATGGATCCTTAATCCTAATACAAAGAATTATGGACACTTATTTTCAATTTTGAATTCATTACTACCTATAAAATTCCTAAACAAAGAATTGTTGGCAGGATAAGTTTCAAATTGATTGAAAATTGGTATTACATTTATTCTGTGGCTTGGTTCTAAAAGGGCCTGTGTAAAAAAAAATACAGATGTTGTTGAAATATTGCACTTTATTACTTATAGAACTTTCATCTAATAACAATTTTCATATAAGTCGTGCAATATTGGTTGATGCTTCATATCAAAACATAACAAATCCACAAATATGATCGCATAAAAAGATTATATATTAATTTTTAAAATATCATTGGCATTGCCAAAGCAAAATTTGACATTGTTCTGGTTAGTACCAAGCCACAGAATTATTCAAAATACATAAGTCAAGCATAGACTAATTAAAATAATGAATTCTGTGGGGAAGTTCTGCCCATTTTCTGCACGCTTCCTCAAAATTGAATTCTTCCATTTTGGAACCTTTAATGTTTATAGCCATTAAATATTGCAAATTTATCACTTTGAGTCTGCTTCTTAAGTGAGTCTTTATCAAGTTTTGGCATGAAAAGCCCCTTTCACAGCCCACTATTGATTGTGGCAGCGCGAGGAATATCTTCGCAAGACTAGCTAAAATAGCATATATCTTGTCTTTCTTTAGCACAAATCTTGTATTTTCTAAAACCGAAAAATCTTTGTAGCTGTTGCACAACACCTTTTTTAGACTTTGGACCTCATTCATAAGTGTATGTACTTCTCCTAAAAAAATATCAGTGTTTGAAGTGTTCACAAACAGTACGCACACACTTCTCTTTGTCCTGGAAAGAAAGGATCAATGATACGTTGCAGGTCACTTCACAGTCTTTCTGTTCAAAACGTGCATGTAATTGTTCAACAAGCTTTTGCCCAAACAATGAACACGTACTCTTAGATTTTAATTTAAGATCTTCACTGTACTTAACTGTATGCCCATGGAATGATGCATTTCCTTCATCATCAACCACAATTTCTTCCAGAAAGGTTTTCAGTTTTAAACCTTGTTTTGATGCGGTTAATTCTGTGATAATATCTATATTAGAAGACAACAGTAATTTACAGCTGAAAAATCAAATTTTGAATTTTGAAAGCTTTTACATAAAATGGCTACATGGTTGAGGACATCACTGAGGAAATGTGTGGCATAAAGAAACACATATGTGCTGATACTTTTTACCAAGCTGGCTGATTTTGCTGACCTTTCTTCAAGAAGAACACCAGCTAACGCATCATAATTGCATAATATTGACTGCACAGCACCGTCAAATGATAACCATCGAGTGTTGAATATTTGTTTGAATCTGGTTGAACCTCTTTCAACACAGCTTGTACTTTTTCCAACTTGGACTTATACTTCGAGGACAAATGAAAATAAATGAAAATACTATTCACCATTTCTTGGAATTTTATAAGGTAGGGGATGAAGTCAGGAGCAACAGATGCAGACAATGCTAGCCTATGAGCAATACAATTCGAAGCTCAAGAGATGTGGAGCCGATGTCTTAAGTCTCGTTGTGGCACCCGATTTTCTACTAGTTATTGCGGCTGCACCATCAGTAGCAACTCCGCATAAATATTCCAAACGAAGATTTTTTCTTTCAAACACTTCAACAGTTCTTCTGTATTGTGTTCTGCAGTAGTATCCTCTAACTGCCTGATAGATAGGAATTTCACCACTGCTTCGACGTCTTTCGTGTAGCGAATATGTACGATCATGTTCTGATGAACAGATGAATCAGTAGATTCATCTATCATTAAGCTGAATACTTCTGTTTCCAAAACTTCCCATAGAATTTCTTCCATATTAATGCTAAAAATAGCCTTTTGAAAATTGGTAACACTCGAATGATGTGTATAACTTGTGTGCTTATCAATATTCCGGGGTTTTAATTGTGTTGAGCCTTGAATGGTGCACAAGTTATTCAAGTCTCCAAAGAGACTATAGGGTAGATTATTTTTGGCCATAAAATATATATTTTGCAGTGCAGAAATTATTACTTCCTTGCTTTTTGAAAGGCTTTTCATAACAGCTTTTTTCATATTTTGCTTTTCCTTCAAAGCTTTTCCGGCAGTTCCATGGCTGTTGAGATTAAAAGACTTTTCATGTTTAACTACATTTTCTTTCTTCAGAATTGTACATCCAATTGTGAAAACATTTTGAACTTGAGAATTTATGCAAATTTCACAAAACATCGCCCTTTTGCTTCGAATCGTACCATAACTATGATCTGTTACGAGTCCATTCTAATCTAAAATCTCTTCGCTCCTTTTCAGTATCTTTATTCTTAATTCTTGTGTTGTGTGTAACATCCAATAATTCCGAAGAATTTTGTAATTTATCGACATTGTCAATTTCTGAAGAAGTAGAAGCACGCGGTTTTTCGCAAAAAGCTTGTAATGGCGGAGAATCGGTTAATTCCTCATTCGTTTTGGTCCTTGACGTAGATGTCGATGATATTCGGCATGTAGAATCTTGTAGTATTGAAGGAGAATTGGAGATCTGCGGCAGAAAAAAACTTTTTATAGAACGTGCACCAGCTTCCGGTAGCCATTTTCTTTTCTTATCCATTGATATATTCAATCAAGCGTGTAGAGAACTTCAGCAGGCGGAATGTGAATATCGGAATGACCACTTTACCGGAAGGAGTGCGAAACAAATCACATTACGTCATCGATGGCGTCACGAGACTAAAACTCCTGGTAGGGCTCAAGAGAAGTGAAGATGAGACACGAGGACACGAAGGTCGACCACAGAACTGGGTCAACGCGAGATATGGATATTGGACAGCCAGGAGCATGGAAGAGAAGGGACCTTATGTCAGCGATGACACCACTTTTTTCATGCAATTGCTTTCCACCTCACGCGCGATGTAAACAAAGAAAAAAGTAACTAACATTCGAATTTCATTTTTCAAGTACAAAATCGAGTAAAAATTGATAGTCTTTGCTTGGACGTCATTAAAAAAGGTAATCATCAATATTTTCGTCAAAACATTTTATCAGTCGCCGAAACGATTTTTTTTTCGCAAATTAAATTGCGAAAATGGCGATCGGCAGCGCGACCCCTGCCTATACCAATCCAAGACAATCTACTGATGCCATCTTACAGAACTTACCACAAGTTCCGGCAGATCTGACAGACACACTTACAGCTCCGATAATGAAAACTGAAATTTGTACTTCACTCACTCAAGTGCGTCTTAATTTTCTGTTCCCGGTAAGGATGGCTTACCGGTCAGCTTTTATCGTGCTTTTCAAACATTTCATTTACCTATCCTATACTCTCCTGCTACACCGATCTCTTCACCATGTCAACAATCTCGCCAACTTTTACTGTTGCCTTGATTCGATTATAACCACAAAAAAAGGATGTTTACTTGACCTCAACAATAAAATTTTTGCATTACGACTAAATCCAGTAATTTCTTTTATTTTACAGGATGATCAAACATATACCATGTCGGGCAGGAGCATTCTTAAAAATATCACAGTCCGATATCATTATCACCTTGCAACCCAAAAGAAAGAATCACGTGCAATGTTCACTACTGATCAAAAACAGGTGTGACGTACCTGCCAGCAGGACGCACACGACATAAAGGCAGATAGGAATCAGAATAAAACGTCTGCGTAGCTCAGTTGGTAGAGCGACTTGTTCCGGAATAAGCGGCCTCGGGTTCGAATCCCGGTGTTGACCAAAAATGACGGAGAAATTTACTTCGTTATAATGGCGCCCGAACTATCCGGATGACCCGGCCGTTCAAAATCTCGCATTGGTGTGATGTTATTTCCACACCGCGAGACAGGAAAAATCAGAGAATTCCTTCTCCAGCGCTTCGAAAAATAAAAATCTGTGATGTTGCATTCCACACAGCAGATTGACTGGGAGTTCTCAAGTGCACTTTCTACAGTGGATGGCTGCCTGCAACGATTCATGGTCACGGCTGACCCGTGGGCCATGCCCCCGGCCCTCTTTCGGGGGGGGGGAGGAGATGTGACGTACCTGCCAGCAGGACGCACACGACATAAAGGCAGATAGGAATCAGAATAAAACGTCTGCGTAGCTCAGTTGGTAGAGCGACTTGTTCCGGAATAAGAGGCCTCGGGTTCGAATCCCGGCGTAGACCAAAAATGACGGAGAAATTTACTTCGTTATACAGGCTTTCGACAATGTAAGCTATCAGAACCTTCACTGTATAGCTTCAGGTTTCCCCATATCTTCAGCTCCATCATCCTTAATCTATATAAAAATACTAATAATGTTCATATCCACAGCGAACAAGTTTCAACAAGGATATCAGACACGGATGTCCGGGAAACTATTTGCGATAATTTTTTAACCATTATTACGTTTAGTAACGTGTAGCACCACCTTTCGCCCTGATAACGGCGGCGATTCGTCTCTGCATGGACTCGACAAGACACCGGAAGCGTTGGGAAGCCACACGGATCCACGACCACTGAACAAGCTCAGATCCTCGAACAACTCTCTCGATGGCATCCCAGATGTGCTCGATGGGATTGAAGTCAGGTGACCTAGCTGGCGAAGGAAGTGAGGTCACGTCGGTGGAGTGTTCATCCAACCATTCGGATACAATTCGGGAGCGATGGCACGGTTCATTGTCCTGTTGCAGGATCAGGTCTCCAGTGGGATGTTGAAGACGCACAAACTGGAGCAAATGGTCGTCCAGGATATCCGGTAACGTTGACCTGTGAGGGACGATGTCACGCGTACCAGGGGTCCCATTTCAGTCCACGTAAACAGCCCTCAAACGAGAATGCCACCCCTATAAGCTTGAAGAGTACCCTGCTGGCAAGAAGGATCCATCGCTTCATGTGGTTTGCGCCGTACTCGTATCCTACCATCCGCATGTACCAACGTGAATTTCGACTCATCAGTCCAGGCAACAGTTTTCCACATGTCTAGGGTCCAGTGGCGTTTTTCCCGCGCCCATGCTAATCTTTGCACCCTGTGATGTGCGGTCAGCAGCGGTACCCTCGTGGAACGAACCCTTCTGTACCCCATAGCGAGGAGATGGTTCTGGATGGTGAGGCTGCTTACACGTTTTTATGCATCAGCTTTAAATTGCTGAGTGATTTCTTGCACTGTGGCCCGTCTTTACGCTGTTACAATGTGAGCTAGCCGACGATGACCCTGCTCATCCACACGCTGTTGTCCACGGCAGTTGGTGCTCGCAAGGATGGTTTTATCGGATTCGATGTACTCGCGGTGCACCCGTGAAACAGTGGCTCGTGAAAATCCCAGTGCCAGCACGACTTCTGAGATGGAATGACCGATTCGTCGGGAACCGACAATTTGCCCACGATCAAATGCGCTTAGATCCTTCGTCTTACCCATACTACATCCGACTCTTACTGATTCCCGTCGCATCACTCCTTATATTGTCGGATCGCTGCATATATCATGTCGTTTCCGTTTACAGGTTCGCGCACAGCGCCACATTTGCATAACGCCAGCTGTCTCTAATTCAATTGCTCTTCACTATATATATAGTAATTGCTACCGGTAAAAATAAGTTTAATTGAGAGTTCAGTTGTTCTCTTGGTGTAATACACTTTCTATGTTGTACTACATGTCATTGAACGATTTTATTTTTTATTTCAATGTTCTCCCAAATTACAGAAATTTAAAGACTTCCTTAATACTACTTATGAGATTCAAAATAAATCTGACAACCGTATAATCACCCAAGTCGTACATTTATGAATTTTAAAATTCGACGAGGTGTTCAAATTTCTCCATATTTATTTTGCATATAATTTACGATGGAAAAGTAGTTTTCATATAAACATTTGTGTGTAGTAAGAATTTCAGTCACTGTATAAAAAAATCAAATTTAAGATCACTCTTTCAGCATGGAGCTTTTCGAAGAACGTGCTGTTATTTTTGCGATCGATTCTCTTCTGGTTGGATGTTTTTTATATTTTTGTATTTTCTTTTCCGCTCTCCTTTGCCAGAATCACGGACTGATAACAATCAATAATTCTGTAAGTGATAAATTCGGGACATTGCGAACTTGCCGATTGAACATTTAAGAAATTCCTGACATCGCATAGAGAACAGGCTACAATGGGGACGTTACGTTTCGGTGAAGTGATCTTTCGGTGAAACGGCCTTTCGGGGAAATGAACATTTAGGTGAAACGACCTTTCGGTGAAATGAACATTTAGGTGAAATGACCTTTCGGTGAAATGAACTTTTCGATGAAATGACCCTTCGGTAAAGTGAATTTTTTGGTGAAATGACCTTTCGGCGAAATAAACTTTTCGGTGAAGTGAACCTTTCGGTGAAATGACCTTTCGGCGAAATGAACTTTTCGGTGAAGTGAACCTTTCGGTGAAATGACCTTTCGGCAAAATGAACTTTTCGGTGAAGTGAACATTTAGGTGAAATGACCTTTCGGCGAAATAAACTTTTCGGTGTAGTGATTTTCGGTGAAGTGACCTTCGGTGAAATAATATTTCGGCGAAATGAGTGATACCCAGTTTAAACACGGATTATAGAAGTGTGTACATTTGGAGAGTGGCGGAAAGCCGAAATCTTACCACCTGACATCGCATAGAGAACAGGCTACAATGGGGATGTTACGTTTCGGTGAAGTGATCTTTCGGTGAAACGGCCTTTCGGGGAAATGAACCTTTAGATGAAACGACCTTTCGGTGAAATGAACATTTAGGTGAAACGACCTTTCGGTGAAATGAACTTTTCGATGAAATGACCCTTCGATAAAGTGAATTTTTCGGTGAAATGACCTTTCGGCGAAATGAACTTTTAGGTGAAGTGAACCTTTCGGTGAAATGACCTTTCGGCGAAATGAACTTTTCGGTGAAGTGAACATTTAGGTGAAATGACCTTTCGGCGAAATAAACTTTTCGGTGTAGTGATTTTCGGTGAAGTGATTTTCGGTGAAGTGGCCTTCGGTGAAATAATATTTCTGCGAAATGAGCAATACCCAGCTTAAACGCGGATTATAGAAGTGTGTACATTTGGAGAGTGGCGGAAAGCCGAAATCTTACCACCAACATTAGGGAAATTGACCACTAAGGTTTTGGAGGATTCCTTATATGGGCGGGCATCATGCTAGACAGATGTACGGAGCTTCACGTGTTTCCAGCAGGCACCCTGACTACTGCACGCTACAGGTATGATATCCTAGAGCTCATGTACGGCTTTTCCGGGAAGTAGTTGGGCTCCAGTTCCTTTTCAAGAATAACGCCCCCCCCCCCCCATAGGTCACCTGGACAGTGACAACATTCACAGGATGGTGTGGGCGGGTGATCTTCGTGCCTGAACCCAATAGAGCATGTCTGGGAAGCCCTGGGATTAAGAATTGTAAACCGTCGGACTCCTACCAGAACCCTTCCGGGACTCCGACGTGCTTCGGTAGAGAAGTTGCACTTATTGGCGCAAACTCTAATTCACCACCTTGTAAACAACATTAGGGCTCGTCGTACAAGATGTATCGCTGTTCGGGGTGATCATACCACCTATGAGCTCCTCTAAATCTGCGCCACTTTCTGCAATTAGAAAATTTATTTCCGCTCCTTAAATTCTCATGGTGTTATTTGAACGTCCCAACGCACAGAAACGCGCTCCCCTGAGCAGAAGCAGGTAGAAAAGAATTAGAGGTAATTTCGTAGCTCAATCTGGCTAACGGAATCAGTAGCTGTTTCAGCTGATTAGAAATCCTTTTTCCTGGGTAATGTAACACCTATCAAATTTAAGGAAACATAATGTAACGGTTCGAAAGTTCTCCAGTTCTTGAAATACATGTTTTGCAAAAAAAACAAAGACAAAAAAAAAAAAAAAAAAAAACAACTAAGCAGCCAGAAGAAATAATCCAATTGACATGAAAATTGGTATGTGCATTGTACATGCATAAAAAAAACCGATTGCAATTCCAAAGCGGTTGAGCAATTTATTCCACTAGAACAGCTGCTACACGAGTGGAACAAGTCAGTGCTTTGTAGCGCCCCTGTGGCTCGGATACAAGCGGTTACCCGGCGTGACATAGACGCATACACTTCGAGGATAGTCTCCTGAGGTATAACATGCTAGATGGTGTTCAAAGTGCGGGACAGTTTGCCGACATTCCCGGATGGTCGTTGGTGGCGTCCCACAAGTTGGAACGTGAGTGTCTGGGATAATGACTATTCAGACAGTCACTGCCGGTATGTGTGCCGTGCGCAGCTCCACGGCCAGGGCGGGATTCATGTTCTGGCTTGCTCCTCTCCAGACACGTATGCGCTGGTCATCGGCGGCAAATCCAAAACGTGACTCATCACTGAAAGCAACACGACGCCACTGGACCCTATCCTACTTTGATCGGGCCCGACACCACTGCAATCGGTGCCGGAAACGCTCGATGGTCAGTGGTAGGCGGCGGAGTGGCTACCTTAAATGTGGTCCCTATGCTGCAACTCGACTGGCAACGGTCCATATGGCCCTTTCCGTATCTTTAGAAGACACTGCATCGACACGGATGGTTGAGAGCGACGAATTCGGTTCTGTTCGTGCGGCTAAAACAATCGCCCGACCCTCGTGTTCTGTCGTTGCCCTCGGCTGTCCACTGCCCGCGTTTCGTCGGGTTATGCACTCCTTGACCCATTAGCTCCACCATCGTCCAATTGCCGCATCGCTCCGATCCGAATGCTAGCCTTACGGCAACTTGACTAACAGGCCTCTGTCAACCCAATTATACGCCCTGTCTCAAACTCGCTCAACTGCTCGTATTGTGCACGGATCCGACGTCGAGGAGCACCTTCACAGTCAGTGGAGGCTATGCAGCCGTAATCCACTATCACAATCGTCCCTTCATGCGAGCTTTACTCTTGATACCACTCCTCGACAAGCGGTTCCCTTGCGCTGTGGAGGGCCACTATTTAGTCATTGTTCTTTATTTTTTAATCATATGGAGATTCAGCCCTGAGATATTTGCATGTGGGGGTCCATCAGGATCGAACGACTATCCCGATGTGCTTCGTTTTCTTTTCAGCAAAAGGTGTGTTTTTGACGTGGATACGTCTTTAAAATTGGTACCATGGGGGCACCCTCTAAGAAAACTTGACTGACATAATTTCTTACGGTTGATTAAATGCTTATAATTTCTAAATTACGACAAATAACTAAAATCTAATAACTGACTTAAAAACAGTAATAACCAATTATTCTAAAAATATCAACTTCAAGGTCATTTGCATCCGCTGGGAGAGGGGGAGGGCGTTCTCCATTTTGGGGTCGAATACGCTGTGAGTCAAGTACCTTGAAATCAGTATAACTCGAGATCGCGTAGAGGTAGGATCGTGATATTTGTCTCAAACGATTCGTCTGGATCAGATCTATCTAAAAACTAATAATTCATAAACATTTAATAAATACTTTATAAGTCATAAACGAAAAAATATTTGTGAGAAAATCAAAATGTCTAAATATTTGAAGCAAAAGTCCGACTCAAAATACGACAAACGTATATCAGAAGAAAGAAGAACTCAAAAGGAATCCAATAAGCTCAAAACGACTAATACAGAACGATGTAGAGCTTATAGACAGAAGAAGAAAGCCGAAGAGGCGCAACGAATGGAGACGCAACCTATCACTTCTCCAGTTACTACATGTGAACCAATGGACTACTTGACCGAGAGTGAAACTTGGATGGATGATTCTAGTCCTATACATTTGCTCGGTTTCGAATTGAAGGCGAAAAGAAATAAGGCAATAATCCAACACAAACCATCAAATTCGAAACGTACTACTTCGCCCACAAAACGAACTGCGGGGGTGGGGAAGTGTCCATTTGCAGAAACATCAATAATCTAACAAATTGTCAACACGAAAATGTCTCAGTCAACAACAGATTGAGAATTGAAGATGACATGTGTCTAGTTGATGTGGCAGTGGCTGCTCAAACTCGCTTCATACTTAGTTCGGTTTCCATTCATCCCAACGTTTCACAAACATCATTCACAAACATCACTAAAGGTCTTCATGTTCCGGATGCTATGCGATTATTCTGAAAATATCAAGAAAATCCAACCGAGTATGGTACTGGATACCCAAGTGCCTATCATTCTCACTGGTGACTTTAACATTGATGTACAACAAAACACCAACTTACTCAAGTTCATGAAAGACAATTTCGGCTTGACTAATATAAATTATCCACCAACTACCTTAGGCAATACTTGTATCGACTTAGCCTTTGTACGAAACATACATGTGAATTGTATGCCATATGTTTGTTACTTCTCATATCATAGCCCATTAATAAATAAAATTATAGTCTAAATGCATTCCTGTTTCATTTATCAACCGATTTCTACCTCAAACTCCTTATTGTCAAACACGTATCCACGTAAATAAAACCTGCACGTGTGTCCCGGACAAAGCCTACCCCACTTTTTACGCTTTCCAATGTAAGTTGAAGAAGCGTATATGATCCAGCTATGTCCGTTGTCCGTCCGCACGATAACTCCCGTAAAAATGGTTCGATTTCGATGAAATTTTAGTATGTGGTAGGGGACTACCTGGGGGCGAACCCTAATGACAATGGGCGTAATAGGGTCAAAGGTCAGGACATAGGAGAAACATCCATTCCATCAATGCCCTTATGCGTCATAACTCGCGTAAAAATGGTTCGATTTCGATGAAATTTTTGTATGTAGTAGGGGACCATCTGGGGACGAATCCTAGTGAAAATGAGCAAAATGAGGTCAAATGTCAGAACATAGGAGCGGGATTCATTCCATTGCCCTTATGCGTCATAACTTACGTAAAAATGCTTCGATTGAGACAAAACTTTATCATGTAGTTCCGGAAGTATAATTTACCGGTTCTGTTGAATATCATCGAAATGGGTCAAAGGTCAGGTTATAGGTACAATATTTATTCTACAGCCATTATCCTCGTAACTTGAGTAATAACTTGAGTAATGATTTCTGTTATGTTAGAAAGCGTATCATAATCAATGCATTGCATGATTTTCCTAACTTGTTTTCATCATTAGCTGTACTCTGCGCCGGATTGGGCTGGTATAGGTTTTAAGATGGGATCTACATATCCCGATCTTTACTATAACAAAAATTATGTTTCTTAATCCCTTATTAATAGACTCTATTTAAATAGTATTTACATTTTCATTTGTGCTAAGAAAGAGTAAATTACTAGTTGACAAACACACACTGTATGATCTTTTATAAACCGAAGACAAAATGATTTACTTACCTCAGAAGAAATGTGATCGGCAGATAGAGGAGTACTTAATGGAGCGAATGACGTAGATTAGTCACAATTAAATATTGTGACAACCTGTGCACTAACGATGCTCAGATAACCGAAGCATTTTTCTTTTCCTGCTGCACACGTGACAGATACATCCTCATACCGTCGGCAATCAAAACTAACGCACGGCAAACGCTTTATGATCACATATGTGTTTTCAGCTGCCTCTTTAAAAAGTTTCTGGTTCCCATAGAAATACCATGGTAAATATTTTTGCTTCCAGCAAACCCACATTTAGAATTCTGACATGATAGCGCTAACTCTAACCCGGCTACAATGGATAGCAATCTTTTAAATTTTGAAGTGTCTGATGCGAATCCCCGACGAGTTTTCACACACACACACACAAACACAACTTCTCATTTATTTTTCATCATAGACCTGCTGGCAACCGCCGTCATTAAAATAAATATTCAGAAAAGCCACCGCCGTTCCCGAGTTGCCTGAAGTGCTGCCCATTGGCCTTGCGTCCGATATTAGTCGGGGCACAAGTCCATGAAGAGGCATGGATGGTGTGCGTATCTTTCGGCGCTGGCTTTGTCCCTTCCCTTGAACCAGTGGCCCTAAATTAGGGACGAGCGTCTGCTTATATCTCCAAGAGTTGCTCATGGAGGTCGTTGCACCATTGGGAAAAAATCAGCTTAGTAATATGCCACTCGTAGATAATTTATGCTATGTACCATCCGGCTGCCAAGAGCTTGGTGGTGTGAAATAAAACGCGGGATTCGAGGGTACATATTTATTTAAGTAGAACACGCTGCATTTATTCGGTCGCTTACGACCGCACCGAGCCCCAGTCTGGTTCGTACTAAGTGGAATTACATGATAAAAACAAACAATAAAGTTTACTAATTCCTCACATTGAGTGGTACTTAAAGTAGGTGAACTAATCAACGTTATTTTCGTAAAACCAATGAAAGAAGACATGTGAGTCATAGAAATAAATGTTTACTAAACTATGGCGGTGGCAGTAGCATGTATTTCGACAGTTGAATTTTTCAAAAACAATATTTATTTTTATTATAATAATTATATGTTATTCAAATTTAGACGAACGTAAGAAATAACCGTGACACCGATGAAATGTGATGTAGCTACGAAAATCCATCTGCGCATGCTCAAACTGAAATCTGACCTCACGATAGAAAGAAAAGCTGAATCGCAAATGCATCAGGGAGGGGATTTAGTAACTTTTAGTCTGGGATGTCTTAGTTTACATCCCATCGTGTTATACATCCTTTTGAAGCTCTCGTCAATAGAAATTCATTCCCTCTCCGAAGAGGGAGAAACTGGAGAGGAGCCCAGATTTCGCTGCGACGCATACTTGGTTATGGTCGGGAAAGATGCATAGCATCAAAATGCATTCCATAATGGCTTTTATCACATTTAGCATCAGGTTATCTTAATTAACGCATACTGCAATAAGATACTGTTAGGTTTATGTAAAACGTCACGAAATAATGTTCGACAGCGGATAAGCAAAATACAGTCAACTCTGGATATAGTGAACTCTGTTGTAGTGAACATTCGGCTATAGTGAACCTAAATCACTGGTCCCGACCCGCAAAATTGGAAATGTACATTAACATTTTCTTTCATAGTGAACCCTCGACTTCGGTTATAGTAAACCAAAAAAACAAAACTTCAAAGAAAAGAATGTACTTTTGTTTTGATTGGAGGTTTAACGACCCCCGTGAGCAACTCAATGGGCTATAAGCAGTCGCCCATCCCTAATTTAGGGTCACTGGTTCCAGGGAAGGAAGAGAGCCAGTGCCTTAAGACAAACACAACATCCATGCCTCATCGGAATTCGAACCCGGAGCCCTTACGGACGAATGATCAGAGGACATCGCTTAGACCACTGCGCCACTGGGGGGGGGGGCAGAATGTACTTGTAACATGAAATTGTAAATTATTTCAAAACAAACCTTCTTGTAAAAACTTCAAAGAACGTGTAGAGAACAATACTCTAGGCCTGCTACTCCTTAAAGGCATTGAAGGCCGAAAGTAGGATTAAAAACCTCAGCAATATCAAGCTGGTGTTCATGCCTGCCAACATCACGTCAGTCCTCCAACTCATGGATCAAGGTGTGATTCGCAGCTTTAAAACCTATTGCAGAAGGGAAATAACGCTTCATGTAATCCAAGCGTTGCAATCAAAGCAGAACACATCAATAAATGCTCTGAATGCTGTATATTTTGGAATCAAAGCCTGAAGGAGTGTGTCAACTGTCACTAGAATGAACTGTTTCCGGAGGTCTGGTTTGGCTACTAGATGTGTTGCATTCCAAGAGAAGGATGATGTGCCTCTCGAGGACCTGCTTCAGCATATCCGTGCGAATTCCACTCAAGCTGAAGATTTTATCGATGCTGACTGTGAAGTTATAATGAGTGAAATCCTATCGGATGAAGCTATTGTCGAGGCTGTGAAAGGCGGTTACACGGGAGAAAATGAGGCTGAAGATGACATGGACGATAATGAAGAACGTCTTCCAACAGTGAAAGAGGCGTTGGAGGGCGTCGGGACTGCGCTAAAGTAACTAGAATGTATGGAAAATGTAGAATCGAGTGTAGCAAAAGCACAGAATCTAGAAAATGACATAGCGAAAATGCTTATTAAAACTATTTGAAGCAATCAGCGGCACATAACAAACTATTTTCATGTTGATTAAGGTAATGTAAAATTAATTTTATTTACTTAATTTAATGAATATACACAACGTACGTAAAAATACTATTTTTAGATACATATGTACATATTTTATTTTCGTTCTCACCATTCCACTCAATTCAGACTCAATTCGGTTTTAGTGAACCTCGGACATTGTGAACGAAACATGCGAGTCCGCTGAGGTTCACTATAAGCGGAGTTGACTGTATATTGTTGAGTAAAAATGCAATTTACTATTGTCATTTCACTTCATGGAACAGCATTCAGATTTCAACAATGGTTTTGAGTACTTGCGTTACCCATTTTCGTTACATCGAAATTTTTTTATTTGGGATTTACTTGACTACTGTCAGTGATAATGCATAGCATCAAAAAATAAACACTCCTCAGAGAAAGTGAAAAACAAATTGTCTTGGAATCAACCTCATCACTCGGTTTGCATTCTGTAAGCTGGCGATTGTCCTCCACAGAGCACAATTCCCCAACTGTTGTATTTAACGCTGAAACATCGGCTAAAAGGCGATAGTCAAGAAAGTCTTTCCGCAGCAGCCAAACATTGATATCAGAACAAAATTTTGTGAACTACTGCATATGTAGCCGTTGACTTACTGTCACAGAACCGGAGCATACTGTTTTATCCTGTGAATCAGATTTATTAAGTAAATCACAGTACATAACTGATCTTTATAAGTATAGACTTCTGTCTTAAGAGTTCACCATGGCTTGCTGACGACACCAAAATTATTGAATTTATAATTTCGAACACTTTTGTCATATAAACCGTAATTTTCGATGAAACTTACCTAGATGTAAATTCGGAAAATAAATTAGTTCAATTGAAGAAATAAAAAAGTACTACAGAATATCTGAAGCCCTCATATCATAGTGTCTTCTGTTTGTAATTAATTAGGTGTGCAACTTAATTCTCGGCCAGAGGCACGACACGTTGACAGCAAATTATAGCAAATCGTATACGTGCCTAAACAGGCAAATAATCCCCGTCGTGTTGGATACATCTGAGCCATCGGTCAGGGAGCTGCCGAATGCCAATGTGGAAAAAAGAGGACTGTTTCGAGTTGATAAAGACATCAATACTTCTGTGGACCTCCTCGACAGAAGTGAAATGCGTGTCACTCAGGTGATGTTGTAGGGAGAGAAAGAGGTGATAGTCTGGAGAATACGCCGGGTGGGACAAAATCTCCCAACCCTGGTCCGTGATCATGTTTAAAGTTGTTTTCGCGGTGTGAGGACGCACGTTATCCGGAAATTAAATTTTAAAATTAGACCAACACACGCATGCGTAGATATGCAGTGTTTGGGAAACAAGGATGCCAATGAGTTCACGGGGTAAGTGATTGACAGCTGCTAACAGCAGGACACAGAAAGGAGTGACGCGGATGAACATAACTCTCGGCCGTCCCCGAAGGCTCAGTGAGTGCGTAGGCTCTTGTACCTTAAACTGCAGTGTCATCTTAGGGTGAATCGAAGTATAGTAGCTGAGCCTGCAACCTTTCTTCATCTCCGGTAGCAGCTTACCATTCAACCAGACAGGCATGTAAGAAATCGCCAGTACATTCAAATACAAATGGGGTTATTAGTAGTGCAGTGGCCAATTTAACCCCAAAACTAATGATTTTATTATACTATACTTTAATTCAGTCTCATCTGATCTATTGTATATCTCTATGGGGATCGACCACTTTATATAATATGTAAAAACTTCAGTCGTTACAAAATAGATTCATGAGACTATTACAATTTAAAATATACTCAATTTTCAAATACAGTCTTTCAGGCTAGACTCAGTCCAAATGATTTTAATATACTAAATATTCGACAATTGCATATCTATAGTATAGGTAAACTGATGTTTTTGAGAATAAAAAATGGTTACTACCAAGATTTAATTTCAATAAGTACTCGTGGTCATGATTATTCCACGAGACAAAAAACAACACTAATCCCCATGTTTCCACTAACAGAACGATTTGGATCATTTATTAATTATACTGGTCCGGCATTATGGAATACATTTCCTACTGATATTGTATCACTCAATAATATTAATATATTTAAACGAAAACTCAGGTATTTCTTACTGACCAAAAGCTCATAATGTATTATTACCTTTATTAATTTATAGTACCACCCTAGCTGAGTTTGATATTGTGTGGACTTGACTTGTTTATGTTTTTTTTTTTTGTTTTTATTTTTTTTTCATGAAAATTGTGATGATTTGGGAGAAGAGGGCACGTCAGGCCTATCAGGCCTTTTCCCTCCTCATTCCCTGTTGTTACAAAAATATAATGTGTGCTACATATTTATGATTGTTGTAATACCATGTCTGTAACAACTAAAATGCAATTAATGAAATGAAATGTCACAGAATTTAATTGGTATTTAATTTTGGATGTTATTAAACGGCAGTAATTTCAGGAAGCGAAGTGCCTTTAACAGCTGTCATTTACTTCTGAGTTGATCTATGACTGGCTGATAGTTACCCACGCCATATCTTTGTTATACCACTCTCTCGGAGAAAGAAACTCTTCTCGTTTTGAATATATAATCTCGTTCTTTACATGCCTTCTCGTTTTGAATATATAATCTCGTTCTTTACATGCATTCCTTTTTCCTAAAACATTCCTACGCCTAATATGCATCTCTCCTCACTTATAATTATCACGTGCTCTTCTTGTTTTAACTGAATTTTTTTTTTCAAGTGATACAGAATGATACAGACACCGAAGAAATATCGCTGAGAAATACAACTGTCGGGTCTCAAAAGGGTCTTTTCTCTTCATAAAATGAAATAAAAAATACATGCATATAAGTTAAAAAAAGGGAAAAGTGTGAGTCTCATGGCAGATGCTCAAAGGTATGGATAGCATGTTTCCATTACAAATTAATTCGATTCCCACTAGAAGTGAAATAAAGACCACAGTTTTAACTCCGTATTTCAGATCGAAAACACTTCTCATAATATTGATTTTTCGAAAAAGATAAATGGAAACTATTGGTTTTGTCTTGTAACTGCATTACCCTCGACGCTCACAGATACTCCCCGCTTCCTTTTTTTTTTTTTCTATTTCATGTTCTGATACCATACGCCGATCGTTGAGCATGACGTTCCCGGAGGATAAGAGAATTCTTTTCATCTCTTCGTCACAATACACACTTCGTTCTTTTTTCATCAAAAAGATTCCGTCTCGAGATATTCATCGTCGGATGGCAGCAGCAGAAGAAGTACCTATCATTTCTTAGCTTCCGTGGCTGTTCCGCCTCTGCGCTTTCTAAGAATGGTTAGGTGCCGACGTATACATTAGCCGCACTTAAAAAAGTGCTTACGCTAGGGGGTTGTCTTTAAGGTATCACTTGATACAAAGCATTTCTTTTTGCTACTTAACAAAATCTTCCAGAAAATCATTTCACGCTTTTCTATTGTGTTTTAGGACAGTTCAGAGACTTCTCTGTATGTGGTGTCATTAATTTTCTGCAAGATATATCATTGCTGGCTGCCAACGAGCAAAAACAATACAACTTGTTTTCGTTATGGTCCCACACGAGATCACAAAACGTGTGACTAACCCAGGGGTCATGATTCCGAGAAAATAAAACAAACAGGAATTTTCACCTTAAAACGAACGCAATTACTTCTTCCTTTCAATTCTGTATCTATCGAGAATACCGAAATGGAAAAGCCTTTTAAGAAAAATGCGTTTCTTAATTTACATTCAAATTAGCACGTGCCCCAAGATCTAATTTTTAACATGGATTAGTTTAGCTGGTTAAAAGAACAAATTGAGCTGGAAGTCAACATTTTGGTTTACACGCTAGATCATCGCACATACAAAAATGACTCTGAGAAATTATAACAAGATTACAGCAAACGAAGTGAACGAACAAAAACGGTTCTATGATTAAGACGTGTGACATAGTACAGAGGTGAAAATATGTGTCAAGACGACAAATCTGCAGAGAGACATGCGGTCCGCGTAGCTCAGTTGGGAGAGCGGCTTACTCCGGAGTAAGGTAACAAGGCTTCGATGGCCGTCGCGAACAAACTTGTTTTTTTTCCATTGGCGCACGATTGTGGAAAATGGATCCACTGGCCGTTGGGTTCTTGGAAAAATATGTGATGTTTGTTCCACATATTGTTGGAATTAATGAAGAATTCCTACTTCGCTTCTAAGACAAAAAAAAAAAAAAAAATTCGGAGTAGGTAGTGTCGGGGTCACCACCGCTGAGGTGTTTGGCGGAAGACGTCTTATCCAGGTGGTGTTGTCGGGACGGGGTGTTGGTAAGAAGGAAATAAGCGAAACGAACTTGCATGTCTTTTATTTTATTTATTTCTCACATTGCTGACTAATTTGTCAAATTGTGTTGAAGACAGGACAGTGGTACGAGTAGTACGATATGTAAGACTTACATGCTACACTTACATCTCTAGAGAACGTTAAGTCTATCATGGTATTCTTAAAAGTTGTGAAGTCAGTTGGATCCGTGGCTAACACCAATCTGAACTTGTCGTTCGGAAACTGTTTCAGACGACCGTTCGACGCCTCAAGGTTAAAGTCCCCGGTGAGCAGAAGCGGTATGTTGGGATCGCAGGGCCAGTCGCTAACTATGGTTCTGACATGCCTCTGTGTAGTAAAGCATTAGTTGAAACAGAAACATCTCGATGTAATTGAGTGGTGTCTGTGGATGATTGTAGACTGACACTAGAACGAATTTGAATTGGTTGGGTACCTCAGCTTCCACTAGTACGCCTTCGCCGACATGAATATCCTGTAAACAATTGAATCCGGAATACTTGGGCATTGGCCGTCGTGAAACGGGTCTAGCGACATGAGCCCTGCACGTTTTCTGATTCTTGAAGACTCCGTGCCACCGTAGAGTCCACTATGCTCTTTCTTGCCAGTGCCACGACTCGTACTGGGCTCTTGAGCGTCGTCATCGACGTGTCTGTCGCACTCTTTGGACTCAATGTGTTTGAAGCCGGGTATGTAGATGGTTTTGTCTTTATCCATCCAAGTCTCCGTGAGTGCCAAGTAGTCGGAGCGTGATACGTGAAGCGTTACTCTTACTCAACGTTGGCCCCTTTCCTTGCTGTTCTGATGTCCAGCAGTTTGAGCACAACATAAACTGTTGAACGTCTTCATCTGTGAATTCCTGTTGTAAGAATTGCAACATAGCTGCATTCGTTTTAAATCATTTTGGAACCATATGCAATCACAAATTCCACAAACCAAACTCAACTTGTTACCATAGAACCACTTTTCAAAGTGCTTCGTCGCCAAACGCCAATGGGTTATAAACGTTAAATCTCAATTTTCAAACGTCTCATCTGTTTGTATTTCGCCGCATACCATCGGTTCTATCTCAATGTCAACATCCATTGCCTGTGAACTGGCGTTAGGAGTTGCGGCGTCTGCGCGACTGGTACTCGCCTCAACTTGTCGACGCTGCCTCATCCTACGCATTCGTTCTACTGCTGTCATAGGAGCCTTTTTGGATTCCTCATTTATTTTTCTTTCACTTTGTAACTGTTTACGCTAGACATTTACCTTCGTGTTTTGAAGATATTTCGACATTTTTCAAATTTTAACGAAAATTTGTCCAAGTTCAACACTTTATCACTGTATATATTTCAAGGTCTTTCACTATTGTCACTATGAGTGTTTTATTTTATAGTACTCGTCAAGTTCTGTTAAACGATACCTCACACAACGTCCTACGCGCACGCGTTCCCGAGCTATACTAATTTTGCTGCGCAGCGAACCGGTAATTTTCCACTCCAATTTGGCAACCATCTTGTGGCAGCGTGTGACGTCACGCGCTCAAGGCTAATGTCGCGTGCCATTCTTTCACATTTGCTCTTTTAAACTGTGTATTGCTTATTTCGATATGCGTTATAGATTTAATGTTATTAAGATTTGTCTGGTTTACACAAAATTGTAACATCGACTTTCGCATAGTTTCCCCCCATACAGGACCTGCAGGGTAAGACGTTTTACGTCAAATAATTAAGAGGGAGATGGTGTGACGTACTACAAAAGTAAAAACATGTATCAAGACGACAAATCTGCAGAGAGACATTCTGGCCGCTTAGCTCAGTTGGGAGAGCGATTTACTGAGGAGTGAGGCGACACGGGCAAATTTGTGTTTTCACAAAAGATAGAATACAGTTTTTTGATTAGCTGAAGGATTCTGGAATATTTTAACTCACATAACTGTAGCGAAAAAGTCTTTTCGACTTCTACGCTGTTTTAACACATCAATATACTAAGAAATAGTTCCTAAATGAAAGAAAACCTTAACGGCCAGACGAAACAACCGAAGTCAACCTACGGAAAAGTTTTATTCAGGCTGTAGAAAACACATCGTAATATGGCATACTGCAGTAAACGCTCCACACACCACACATTATCCCAACACTTCTATCAATCATCAGTTTACAACCCAACGCTCGTAATAATCGCTCTCTTACAACGCTCTCTCACAACGCTCTCTCTTACAACGCTCTCAAGCAATAGATCAGTCGTCGTTTTTATCTCTTGTTCTTATCAAAACTCAGGCATACGTCACGTGCATTCAATCTCAATTGTGTTGCCAAACGTATTCGTTTGAGAGAAAAGATATTTAATTAAGCGTGAAGAATACTGAGAATAAACTCAGGATTTACATAGGGAAAGAAACTAAAAAAGGATAGTTAATCTAGAATATACGTCACATAACATTTGCATTAAAATACGTTTACGTTTCAATATAGCATTTACAGTTACACAAGATTTCTGTAATTACATATAAGCAATGGGGAAATGAAATGCAGAATTTTCTCTGACGCATTTTGAAATTTGGGATGTTCTTGTTATTACGACAAAGCCAATTCAGGCGCATCTCGTCCGAGTAATCACAATACTAAATCAAACATATTGAAGGCTTTTGTTCAAGGGGTAATGCTTTTGACTTTGACTAACACTGTACTGCTCAGAAACAATTACAAAACAATAAATTTCAGCATTAGGCCCTCAAGGGTGGCGCAGTTGTCTGAGCGATGGCATCTGACCTTTCATCCAAGTGGGCCCAGTCGCGAGGTCCGGATGAGGCCATGGGTGGTGTGTTTATCTTACGGCGCTGTCCCTCCTTCTGACGGAAACCAATGGCCCCAAATTAGGGATTACGACTGCTAATAATCTGTAGAGTTGCTCACGGTGGTCGTAAAATCCCGAAACAAGAAACAAAAGGAAGAAAAAGATTGTGGTGCAACATTTGTGAAAACCCCAATTTGCCGGTGGCGGGCCTCGAACCCGAATCCTACTACGGAGCCGAATGGTTTCCCAATTAAGCTACACCGACATGGGATTATCACTGTTACTTGCCATCTTGACATGTGCATCACCTTTGTAGTACATCACATATATTCCGTCATTGAGAAAGGGTTTGGATAGAATCGTGGGTCCCGTGTCAGCCGGAAAACCACGCTTGAAGTAACTCTCCGTAGAAGAAGACATTCTGATTAATTCCAGACGACGTGTGGAAGCAGCATCACACATTTTTCGTAGCGAAGACAGAATTCTCATTCATTCCAGACGATATCTGGAAGGAACATCACACATTCTTTCGAAGAACCTAAGGGCCGGTAGACCCATTTTTATGTTCGGACGGCAAGATAAGAACTTAAGTTCGCCGGTGGTGAGATCGAACTCACATACTTCTTCCGCGGCGCGAAATGTTTTCCCAATTAAACGGTCGCAGCAACTTTGGTGTCTTTACATGTGCGTCGCCACTGTAGTACGTCACATATATCACCTCTTGAGAAAGACGGGGACGCGAAATCGCACGTTTTGGGTCCACCACAAACCATGCTCGAAGTAACTCTCTGTACAAGGAGAAATTCTAACTAATTCCAGAAGATGTGTCGAAGAAGCGTGACACATATCTCGAAGCGAAGAAAGAATTATTAGTAATTCCAGACGATGTGTGGAAGGAACATCACACATCTTTCTAAGAACCTAACGGCCAGTAGATTCTTTTTTTTATGTTCGAGCGCCAATGTGAAATTCCAATTTTCCGATGGCGTGGTTCGAATCCGCATCGTTCTGACCCGTAGGCGAATTCTTTCCCAATAAAGCTACACCGACAAGGGCTTGTAACAGCTATTTGCCATCCTGAAATGTGCGTCACGTCTCTAGTACGTCACACACCTCTATAGAAGAAAGAACATGATGCTTCCTTTTCTCTTTCTTCTCTTACGTTTTCGATTTTTGGCAGTGCAATAAAGCTGCAAATGTTATATTCTAAGGGGAAGCACAATTCCCTAATTTCGGCTTGCTGGGGTAAGAAGAGAAACGTTTCTCGAAATCGCACAAGCCAATTTCTCATTCAAATTTGTGTGAATGTCTTAAAGTTTCTTAAATATAGGTGCTCAATATTTTAAAGATGAACTGATACAACGCGTCTAATTATTTTTCTTTTTTTTTTTATGTAGTTTACAAAATATCTTTGCAATTATAGAAATCTAGCAAATTCTTAAAGGAAGTTTGTGTGTGTTTCGCACCTCCTTCTTAGTTATGGTAATGTAATTTTTGGCATGTGTTCTTTGATACTGTCAGGCAAATTTCTTGCCTTGATATCTAAAACACGAAACTCCGTTTTCCATTTAAATTATTTTTCAATAAAATATATAAATGGAAAATACAATAATTTTTTTAGCGGAAGTACGTCAATTTCAGAGCACCTGTGAAATGCTAGAAAAAGCTGAATTTCATGAGGAAGGAAATATTAAAACAACCGATGCCCTATGAATCGTGTATGAAACATAATAAGACAATTAGCTGTGAGTTTGAAATTGAAAGAAGACCTGCATTACGAGTATACATGAGATGTTTATGGAAAAAAGTAAAATTGTGGTACACTTTTTTTTTGATTGGAAGTTTAACGACCACCGTGAGCAACTCAATGGGCTATAAGCAGTCGCCCGTCCCTAATTTAGGGTCACTTGTTCCAGGGAAGGGAGAGAGAGAGCCAGTGCCGTAAGAGAAACACAACATCCATGCCTCACCGGGATTCGAACCCGGACCCCGTTCGGACGAATGATCAGAGTCCATCGCTTAGACCACTGCGCCACCGGGGCGGCTGGGTACATTTGCACCGTATCAATATAAGTAATTCTAACACACCAGTTGTCTCACTATTACCGCTATTACCATCATGTTTCGATTTATGGATTTTTAGTGAAAATTGTTTCAATTGGATGAAGAGTTGCATTAAAATTTTTAGGCCAATGTTAAATAATGTGTTGCACTGTATCTTTACTTTTCAGTTTAAATCAGTGAATAAACTCAAACCAGGAAATATCATTAGTGATCATATATTTACAATCTTCTTACGTTTTCCCAATTTTGCACTGAGATTTCATGTAATATCTGCGAGCGAGCTCCACTGGTGACATCACGCTTCTGTGTCATGACCTCCTCCCTCTTCTAGTTGGCCTTGGTTGTACCCTCCTCGGCAAATTGGGCCCGTATGTCATCCGGTTGCCGCATCGCTTCGATTCAAATGCCTGGCGATTCCGCGACTTGACCAACCGGCCTCTCTCAGCCCAATTATATGTCCTTTCTCAAACTCCCTCAACTGCTCCTATTGTGCACGGATCCAACGTCGAGGTGTCTTCACAGTCCGTAGAGGTTTGGAACGGAAATCATCAAAGACGGTAAAGAACAGTAACTTTGAGACAGCTTGTAGAAATCTGATTAGTTTTAATTTAGTTGCTTTATTCCGAAACTCAGCCAACGCTAATTATTAAAGTAGATGAAAGGGAAATATTATTATGGAGGACCACAATGTCCACGAATGCATTGCGACAAAGCGAAGGAGTCTCTTAATCTAGTGAGTTTAGGCTGTATCAGACTAAAAGTGTAGTATAGTAAATGTTAAACAAATGAGCGCTATATGAGAGCTTCAATCATTTAGCCTTTCAACCATTGTTCTGAGAGCGGTATTCCTCTCTATATCTCTTTATAGATAAAAGATAATTCTATCGGTGATATCCGATGTTATAGCGTGTGTTTCTCTTGTCATTTTCCGTCACAGAAAGCAGCCTACGATGTTTTCTCTCTCCTTTCTGGCAGAAAAGATGCCGTATGTCCAGATAGAGGACGAATGTATGTAATCCATGTAAGAAATCCTTTTATCGCATGTATGTTGGGCAAACGTATAATAAATTACGCCAGCCAAACGATGAGGTGTTTTGCAGTCCGCTGTTTTGCCAGAAAAATGTAGAGTGGTCTAGCCAACGAACAAGCGAAACTTACTTCTAGGTTTCGTGTACGGCTTGTAAATACTTCGGGATAATTTACGTCTTCCTAAACCTTCTTGACTTCACTTCAGTGATCTTACCACAATATCTTAATTATCACGGGAGACTTAGGATTCTGATTTCAGACAAGTCAACTTTGGCAAAGCGTAAGCCGGGGTTTGCTAATGGAAAGAAGAGTAATTACCCTCATCCAAGTAAGTGTTCCTTTTTTGGCGTTCAGTTAACGTCTGCCCACTCTTTGTGTTCTTCATGGGAAAGCATTCCTACACAAACGTAAATAAGGACTGAGTCCGATTTTAACGTAGGCAAAGATTTGTGCTTACATTAGTAAAGCTTACTGAAAGACATTGATAAGTGTTACCCATTAAAAGAGAACAAACCAGATATTTCTTTTTTAAAAGCAAAGAATTTGTACCTGTGTGAATGCTGCCTCGTGGAAAAGAGTCCCCTTATCTTATTAGTCCGGGTTCCATGTTATGGGTAATATTCTCATGAACATCATCGGCCTCATTATCTTCGTGAAACACACCCTCGCTGGCAGATTCCATGACGGGATTGTTTTGGACCAAGTGTTGCTGTACATACTGATCGTGCATCCGGATGCCACTGGACTCTTTCAGAAAGACAACTCGTGTCACAAGGTTCGCATTGTGTAGGAATAGTTCATAGGACAAGACCAAACATTTCGTATATTCCATTGATTGCGAAATGTTCCATGCTTAAAACACATTAAACATCTGTGCGATGCAGTAGTTAGCAGATACGAATATATTCATTCGCGCTGATTTCAGCTCATTTTGCTAACCATGAGTTAATTCGTTCCACTCGATTCAAGAGCTAAGTAGATATGAGAAAAAATAATTTTTTGACTCACTCTCCTGAATGAATCTAAAAGTTTTTACCTTCTTGTCATTGTCTAAGTTGTAACCAGGTTTTGGTATTGCGCATGAGTTTCATATGTGTGATAATTTTTTGTCCTTTACTGTTAAAAGTAAGTATCTCAAATTTCAAAAATTATTCATTTCCACTGCGCTGTTACTCTGATCAAAATATTTTCCAAAAAATGACACGTATTCCTCTTAAATATTATTATCAGATATTTCAATGGAAGAAGATATGTTAGGGTTGCCATTTTCTAGTATCCTGAGGTATGTTGCATGGATGATCGTAAGACCTACAAGGAATTTCAGTATGCATAATCGGATTGATGTTGTGACGTACCTGCCAGCAGGACGCACACGACATAAAGGCAGATAGGAATCAGAATAATCGTCTGCGTAGTTCAGTTGGTAGAGCGACTTGTTCCGGAATAAGCGGCCTCGGGTTCGAATCCCGGCGTAGACCAAAAATGACGGAGAAATTTACTTCGTTATAATGACGCCTGAACTATCCGGATGACCCGGCCGTTCGAAATCTGGCATTGGTGTGATGTTATTTCCACACCGCGAGACAGGAAAAATCAGAGAATTCCTTCTCGAGCGCTTCGAAAAAATAAAAATGTGTGATGTTGCATTCCACACAGCAGATTGACTGGGAGTTCTCAAGTGCACGTTCTACAGTGGATGGCTGCTTGCAACGATTCATGGTCACGGCTGACCCGTGGGCTCGGCCCTCTTTCGGGGGGGGGAGATGTGACGTACCTGCCAGCAGGACGCATACGACATAAAGGCAGATAGGAATCAGAATAATCGTCTGCGTAGCTCAGTTGGTAGAGCGACTTGTTCCGGAATAAGCGGCCTCGGGTTCGAATCCCGGCGTAAACTAAAAATGACGGAGAAATTTACTTCGTTATAATATGAATAATTAGTATTCATCATCTAATTTTTATGAATATTTTTGTTGAAAAAAAATTGTATCAAAAGGACAGTGCAATTAATTTTGGAATTATCGCTCTGCGCTTACATAGGAAATGAAAATGTGTTGTGTGAAGTTTATTCGACTTTGGAAATACTCACACAAGTTTATCCTTTTTTTTTTTTTGTTACCTTATTTTTTCTCAGGCCCCCTTCCGAGACGATTAGAATCTAAAATAGGCACTTCGGTGAATGAGAATAATTTACGCGGTCGCGAAATCTTGTTGGCCGAACTTTTAGGGTTGCCATTGTTACTACAGGTACTGAAAACGCTTTTTCGGAGATGAAATTGAGGCTTCTCGTGGCTCACTTCAGTTGGTGATGTTTAGCTTCAACGGTCAGTCAATTCTTTGGATGCTACTTTCTAGGATTCCAGTTGACAGATTGGCCAGAAGACTTACAACAGAACTCTAAAGTATTAAACCTCCATGCAAGTCTCTGAAAAGAAAAAAAGTAAAAAATAATATAATCGAATGTGTTCTGGATAAAGGTTTAAAATCGCATACAAATAAATTACTTGAAGCCACATCAACGAATCGCGAATTATATCACGCTTGAATCATATTTCACTTCAAATCATCTACAAAGTCTCACTTATGAAACACCATTTAAATAATTTGTCTTCAAGGAAATGAAATTTAAACAAAGTAGGAGGTGAGCAATGTGTATCAGTGCATTATTAACCCATTATTCTTTATCCCAAGTGACGATCTAAGGATAATATCACTCCCTTTCAGAGGTTAGCTGTTCCCGATTTCTTGCGAAATGTCAATACGAACGATATTAATAAGATTTAATGTAGGGATTAAATTTACAGCATTCTTATCCAATGCAGAGGATTAAACGCGCATAGAGGAAAGCAAAGCAAAGCCCTTCAGAGAATAAAATGTTTCGTTGTGGGAGCCAACACTAATGTCATCCTCAGTTTGATGGCCGAGTCTTTTATACCAACAATGAGGGCAGATCAGAATGTACTGAGAAAATGCGTGAAGTCTGAAGTACTTTCTTTGCTCAAGGAAAAGAAGACACTTATTTCTTTATTTTCGTCCAGGAATGAATGTTGCATTTATTGCTAGATTCTGGTTTCCTCTCTTAGATAAAAGGGACACCTCCACTTAACGGACAATTCTCCTAGAACCAGTCCCTTGGTATCGGGATCATAATGTATTTACCTCCGAATAAAATACACTCTATTTTAGGCACACTCACAGAAACCAGAAAAATCTTTGAAAAGAAAATGTCCCACTCAAAAATCAGAAAATGTCTAGTCATAACAACTTTTAATAGCAACCACTGGTCGAAGGCCATGTCCTTTAGTGGCAAGCACTGCTTGAAAGTCAAGCAGTGCTTTGCGATTACGGGAAACCTTTCTTTCTCAAAGTTCTTTTTGTGAGAACAGCACGCAACTTTCCATGTCTCTCAATGTAGGTATTGAATACAATACAGTGAATAACTACGTTGTTAATTCATACCGCATAGTTGTGTTGAACAGATTTTAAAATGGCAGGCTTCACTATATCAGTTTCCAGTGTAAGTTTACTGACTGAGTACACTGAAGAAAATACAGAATTGTGGGAACTTGTCAAAGACGGTGGCTGTACTGCTGCGACAGAGGAGTATATTGCGATAGACGAACAGCTGTGTACGGACGATACTAATAAAGACGTCAGAGCTTGTTTTCCTGTAGTGGATAATCAAGGTATAACAGAAAAGAGTTCGAGGATACGAAAAGTGATGATGAAGAAGAAGAAGAGGAAAGTTGTGCTGTCAGATACTTTAACCCTTTAACGACCAAAACGCACAAAACGCCCGTACATTCAAACGACCATAGCCGCCCGAAACGTCTGTCTAGAGTGAGTCAGATTTCCTTCCCTTACCTGTTCTTCAAATTCTCACGACCTATGAAGAATCAGCTAGAGTCACCCTCAGCTACTATTGTTGTTATTAAACAAAGAAGTGAACCAACAGACAGTTTCGGGCATTATGCTAATTAAAGTGATACAATATTTTTGGGTCGTGGTCGTTAAAGGGTTAAGGAAGCCTTAAAATACGCCTGGCACTTGCATCAGTTATTTTTAATAGTTGGTGACAGTGAAGGACTCAATTTAATTCGCAAACTTAATATTCATGTGAAGAAAAATACCTGTAAAATGAAAGCTTCAAAACAAACACTTTTGTTGCATTATTTCAAATAAATACGTAGTACACATACTTTACACTGTTTCATGCACAGGTACTGTACTTTTACACATGTACTGCATTTGTTTTATACTTATGTATTTTACATTTTTTTCGTATTTAATATTTGTTATTTTCATAAAAAAATTACATTCCTTTTCTTTCTTTTTTTTTTGATTGAAGGTTGAACGACCACCGTGAGCAACTCAATGAGCTATAAGCAATCGCCCGTCCCTAATTCAGGGCGTCTGGTTCCAGGGAAGGGAGAGAGCCAGTGCCGTAAGACAAACACAACATCCATGCCTCACCGCGATTCGAACCCGGACCCTTCTTGGACGCATGATCATAAGCCAGCGCTTAGACCACTGCGCCACAGGGAGTGGATTACGTTCTTTATAAAATTAAAATGTCTGTTATATATTTATTTAATACATATCTCGTTAGGAACCTCCCAATAAAGGAAAAAAAACATAGCGGCCCATTGGTGTCCTTTATTGAAAGGTACTACTATATATATATATATCATCATCATTGTCAACCATTATCAATCCACTGCTGGACGAAGGTCTCCCCAAGTTTCTTCCACAACGGTCTGTCTTGTGCCAGTCTCCTCCATGTTAATCCCGCATACTTTCGAATTTCATCCACCCATCTTCCATGTGGTCTTCTTCTGGGTCTTTTCCTGTCCCTTGGAATCCAATCTAAAATTTCGGCTGTCCATCGATGGTCTGTCCTTCTGGCAGTATGTCCAGCCCATTGCCATTTCAGGGATTTAACTCTGATCATGATGTTTTCCACTCTTGTCATTTTTCTGATCCACGAGTTCCTCTTCTTATCTCTCCTGGTTACACCAAGCATGCACCTCTCCATGCCTCTTTGACTTGCCTGCAGCCTTTGTATGTCTCTTTTAGTTAAGGTCCACGTCTCTGCACCAAAAGTAAGCACTGGAAGAATGCATTTATCGAACACTTTTCTTTTAAGACATAATGGGAAATTGCTCTTGAAAATTATGCTGTTTCTTCCAAATGCTCTCCAGGCAAGTTTTGTACGCCGTATAATTTCTTCATCAATGTGACTCTCACTTGATATCTGCTGTCCAAGATAAACATACGTATCTGTTATCTCCAGTTTTTCTCCATCAATCCATAAATCTTCATTTCTTGTAAAAGCATTCAACAACACTTTTGTTTTCTGAAAGTTCATTTTTAATCCCACTTTTTTAATCTTGTCAGAAAGTTCCTGGATCATACTCTGCAGCTCTGATGGCGTAGTTGCAAAAATGAGTACGTCATCAGCAAAACGAAGGTGGGTTAGATAATCTCCATTAATCTTTATTCCTTTGTTTTCCCAGTTTAGTGATTGAAAGACATTTTCCAATGTGGCATTAAAGAGCTTCGGAGATATGGTGTCACCTTGTCTCATTCCCTATTCCAATTTTTATGTGTGTTGTATTTTCAAACAGCCGAATCTTTGCACTTGCATTTTCATAGATGTTATTAATAATATTAATGTATGCATCTTCAGTACCGCAGGATTTCAAAGCCATTGTAACTGCTGATGGTTTCACCGAATCAAAGGCTTTTTTCATAATCGATGAAAGCATTGCATAATGTAAGTTCATATTCCCTCGCTCTTTCAATTAGTTCTCTCAGTACGTGGATATGATCTATTGTGCTGTAGCCACTCCTGAATCCAGCTTGTTCTTTCGGTTGAGCCATGACAAGTGTTACCTTCAAGCGGTGTTAAAGAACTTTAGTGAAGATTTTAAAAAAAAATCGATAGGAGGCTGATAGGTCTGTAGTTCCCAAGATCCTCAATGTCACCTTTTTTATGTAGCAGGATTGCTGTAGCAGTGTTCCAATCCTCAGGAATCTTCCTTTCGTTAAGGCATCGAGTGAAAATTTGGGCGAGTACTGTTTCGATTTCTCCACTTGCTTCTTGTATGATGTCTACAGTAATTCCATCTTCTCCTGGAGCTTTTCCCCGCTTCATGTTCTTGATTGCATGTGCAACTTCTGGTGGGAGGACTGGAAAAAATCTGGTACTGGTATCTTTCATGATGTCTGGAGTACATGTATCATCTCTTTTATATAGTTTGGAGTAGAAATTTTTCACTCTTGTCAAAATTTCGCCTCTATTTCTTGTTACAGAACCATCTTCTTTTCTCAGTGCCATAATCTGTTTTCTTCCCTTGCTGAGATGTCACTTTACTATCTTTAGGCTTTGGTTGTTTTCAATTGTTTTCCTCACTATAGTTCACAGTTGAATTTCCTTACGTCTTCAGTGATACTTTTTCGTACTGTCTTGCATAGCTCTATATATTCCACTTTGGAAGTCACATCTTCTTTAGTTGTCCTCATCTCTCTTCTTTTTTGCATCAACATTTTGGTTTTTCCTGATAATTTGTTCACATGCAACTTGTTCTTAGACCCAGCTAATTTTGTTGCTGTTTCCATAAGAGCTTTGGTTACTTTTCTGTTAACTTCAGAGATGTCCACTTCTTCCAATGTTAGGCCTTCTAAAGCAGAGAACCTGTTCTTCAGTTCCAACTTGAAGGTATTATGGTGTTTTTTAAGGTTGGTTATGTCAATAGATTTTGTTTGTCTTATGAGCTTGCCACGTTCAAGTTTAGTGTTGAGGTGCATCTTACATCTCACCAATCTATGGTCACTACCTGTGTTGAACTTGTTTAGCACACTGCAGTCTTCTATGACGAATTTTTTGTTACACATAATAAAATAAATTTCTCTTGTCGTCCCATTTGGATGTCTCCATGTCCATTTCCTGTGTGGCTTTTTCTTGAAGAAGGAGTTCAAGATGAAAAACCCTTCTGCCTCTGCAAACTCTACGAGAGTATTTCCACGCTGGTTTCTGTTGCCGTGACCGAATTTACCTACTGAAGTTTCATTCTGTTGCCGTTGCCCTATTTTTGCATTGAATTCTCCCATAATTATTTTCAAGTGCCGCTTACCTTTATTATTTAGATGACGAATTTCCTCATAAAATTCTTCAATTTCTTCTTCAGGATGACTTGTGGTGGGTGCATAAGTTTGAATAATTTTTGCTGCTCATCGCAAAGTCCGGCATGTTAATGACAATAATGTCATCAACATACCTCAGAACGATACCAGGCAAAAGGCAAGCAGCAGTAAATCTGTTTTCAAAATAGTGGAGATAAAGGTAGGCTACTTGAGAAGCGACATCCCATTGGAATACCACGATATTAGAGGTACAGCCCATTGCCCACGGTACCAAATTTGTTATTAATACAGAAGTCCACTAAAAAGTGCCAAAATTGTTCTGTAACTTCGGACTTACACTTCGTGTGTAAATTTAGGGCTACCTGCCGTAAACACTTCAATGAAACCAAAGTGAATAGGTTCTTAAAATCGTAGGTATCAAACAGATGATACAGTTGTTCATGCGTTCAACGCTTCTAAAACTCTGCCATTGTTACCGATGATCCAGGTCGAATCTAGTTTACGAAGCACTACAAACAAGTATCTCTGAAGCAACCCACCAGCTTTACTATTGTAGCAGTTGCGTCCACTGGTTATAAACCGAAAAGAAACAGGTTTCTTATGGAACTTTGGAATGGCATAAACAAAAGGAAAATTCCAACGTTCCATAAGAAACCTGTTTCTCTTCGATTTATAACTAGTGGACGTAACTGCTACAGTAGTAAAGCGGGTGGGTTGCTTCAGAGATACGTGTCTGCAGTGCTTCCTAAACTGCACTGCTGGCCACCCAAAATGCAACACCAAGGACACGAAATAACAATACCAGATTTACTGGACAAATACCAACAGCTACAAAGATGAAACAATTGAGCTTACAGGCCGGTGCGACTTGCGGAACACGCAGACATCAATAGTTCGTGTGGCCCCATGGCTGGCAATAACGGCCGCTACAAGCCGCGGCATCGAACGAAATAGGCTTTGGATGTGTGCTTGGGGTATCTCGGTCCAGGCTGCTTCCACACGTTACCACAGTCCATCAGGCGTAGCCGCGGGTGGTGCTTGCCGGGCCCCTCGGTTGCCGATCAGCGACCAGACGTGTTCGATGGGTGACATATCAGGAGAACAGGCGGGCCACGGCAGCAGTGATACCTAGTGGGCTGTGAAGAATTGTTGCACGATGCGTTCCACGTGCGGGCTGGCATTGTCCTGTTGAAACGTGGCCGCTGGCAGGTCCTGCAGGGAAGGGAGGACTACTGCTCCAAAACGTCGGAGATGTAGTGGTGGCTGTTGAGTGTACCGGCGATGCGTATCAGAGGGGTGCGGGTGTCATATCCAATTGCGCCCCAAACCATAACGCCAGGCGACGGACCGGTATGGCGATGCATAATGCAGGCGTCATACAGTCTCTCGCCGCGGTGCCGCCACACACGGATCCGACAATCGTGGTGTTCCAGGCACAAGCGGGATTCATCGGAGAAGACAATGTCCTGCCATTCCGTAGCCCAGGTGTGGCGTTCAACGGCCCACTGCCGCCGCACTTGCCGGTGATGTAACGTCAATGGTAATCGAGCAACGGACGCGGTGCGACTAGTCTCCGCTCCTGCAGACGACGTCGAACGGTACGTGCTGACACAAGGTATTGCGCAACACACCCTAATTCCTGCGCTAACGTTCAAAATGTGGCGGTGCGAGCCGTCAATGCCCGCCGCACGACATGTCGGTCCTATCGTTCAGTGGTGTGCCGCGGCTGCGGCAATCGCTCACGTCGGTCCGTCCGTTTTTCTTGTATCTACCGAATCCATACTCGCCTCACTGTGGCTGGATGTCGTCCCACACGTACGCCGATGTCTCGGTACGATAAACCGCTGTCGCGATAAGCCACTATTCGTCCTCTGTCGAACTCCGAAACGTGATGGAATGACTGCCGTATTCTGCGACGAGGCATCAAGAAGCTTCCCACGCACAGGTCCGGCAGCACAACACACTTGCACTTCTTAAACACCCCGCCTTCTGTGCACCCTTCTTATAGTGTTTCTCGGTGGCGTGCCGGGCACACATGATTTGCATATGCCCTGCAATGCAAATCGTTTGCATGTCCTCTCGCGGGCGACGCTTGCTGCGAATTTCAGACCAATCGGATGCTTCTTTCTTGTTGTTGCATTTTGGGTGGCCAGTAGTGTAGATACGACCTGGATCTTCGGGAACAATGACAGAGTTTCAGAAGCGTTGAACGCTTCAACAACCGTCTCATCTGCTGATACTTACGATTTTAAAAACCTATACACTTCGATTTCATTGAAGGGTTTATGGAAGGTTGCCCTAAATTTCCACACAACGCATGAGTCTGAAGTTACAGAACAATTTTGGCACTTTTTAATGGACTTCTGTATTAATAACAATTTTGGTACCGTGGGCGATGGTCTGTACCTCCAAACTCGTTTTATTCCAATGCGCAGCCGCTTCTCAAGTAGCCTTGCCAACCTTTATCTGCACTATTTTGAAAATAGATTGACTGCTGCTTGCCATTTGCCTAGTATCGTTCTGAGGTATGTTGATGATATTATTGTCATTAACATGCCGGACTTTTTGCGATGCGTTGCTGACTTGGATCCTGGGGACCTCACCTTTGAAAAAACCAATGGCTCTTCTACTTGCGTTTGTTACCTCTATTTGGAGGTGCAGGTGGACGGGGGAGGGGTGTGGTGAATTCTTACGATAAAAGAAATGCTTTTGATTTCGATATCATTCACTACACAAATTGGTACTCAAACATTTCTAAAACAGTACTTTGTAACTTAATTCTTTCTGAATTCCACAGAACAGCAAAAATATGTTCTACACTGGTTTTAATAATAACAAATCTTAAAACAATTCTAACCAAATTGCAATTTAACAATTTTCCCTTACATTTTCTAAAACACTGTTTAAAACATTTAATTCTGAATTTCAATTTAGTTTCAAAGAGTTTCAAATTATACACAGACATGCTTTACTAATCCAGGATCTAACAATATTAAGTAAATCAAGCAATACAAAGTCTCACCTGGTAGGTCCCTAGTAGCTTAAGATTTACATTTACATACACAGTTTTGCATCTCGTCATCTGACACATTTTGTTTGGCTTACTAGGATGTTATTTAACCGCGACCACTTATTTTACGATTCAGTATATATTTGTGTTCTAGTTGATCGTCGGTATAGTGTTTCGTTTTCATTAGTAGCGTTAACCTCTTTGGCCTGCCGGTAAGCCTTTTTTATCATTGTTTGCATTATGAGATTTTCAGTCCATTTTGTTTTTAGTCTGGTGGCCTTGGGAGCATGACCAAAAATTTTTTGGTTCTCCTTGTGGTTTTTGTTGGTACTAGAAAGGCCACTCTCGCAGGTTGGTGCTCTTCTGACGAAGGCAACCTGCTTTTTGTTTTATAATTTTTTGGTTTTCAATTCTGAACTTCAATTTTGTATTTTCTAAAAATGATTTTCTTTTAATTTTATTATATTTTTTATTAATTCACTCTGTATATGCTATTACAGGAGGTACAGCTGCCTTTGGCGCATCTCATGGTACTAGCGTTATTTCTTTTGTGCTGTTTATATATATCATCATCATCATCATCATTGTCAACCATTATCAATCCACTGCTGGACGAAGGTCTCCCCAAGTTTCCTCCACAACAGTCTGTCTTGTGCCAGTCTCCTCCATGTCACCCCTGCATACTTTCGAATTTCATCCACCCATCTCCCATGTGGTCTTCTTCTGGGTCTTTTCCTGTCCCTTGGAATCCAATCTAAAATTTCGGCTGTCCATCGATGATCTGTCCTTCTGGCAGTATGTCCAGCCCATTGCCATTTCAGGGATTTAACTCTGATCATGATGTTTTCCACTCTTGTCATTTTTCGGATCCACGAGTTCCTCTTCTTATCTCTCCTGGTTACACCAAGTATGCACCTCTCCATGCTTCTTTGAGTTGTCTGCAGCCTTTGTATGTCTCTTTTAGTTAAGGTCCACGTCTCTGCACCATACGTAAGCACTGGAAGGATGCATTGATCAAACACTTTTCTTTTAAGACATAATGGCATATTGCTCTTGAAAATTATGCTGTTTCTTCCAAAAGCTCTCCAGGCAAGTTTTGTACGCCGATTAATTTCTTCATCAATGTGACCCTCACTAGATATCTGCTGTCCAAGATAAACGCACGTGTCTGTTATCTCCAGCTTTTCTCCATTAATCGATAAATCTTCATTTCTTGTAAAAGCATTGAACATCACTTTTGTCTTCTGAAAGTTCATTTTTAATCCCACTTCTTTACTCTTGTCAGCAAGTTCCTGGATCATACTCTGAAGCTCTGATGGGGTAGTTGCAAAAATGACTACGTCATCAGCAAAACGAAGGTGGGTTAGATAATCTCCATTAATCTTTATCCCCTTGTTTTCCCAGCTCAGCGACTGAAAAACACCCTCCAATGTGGCATTAAAGAGCTTCGGAGATATGGTGTCACCTTGTCTCACTCCCTTTCCAATTTTTACGTGTGTTGTATTTTCAAACAGCCTAATCTTTGCACTTGCATTTTCATAGATGTTATTAATAATATTAATGTATGCATCTTCAATACCGCAGGTTTTCAGAGCCATTGTAACTGCTGATGGTTTCACCGAATCAAAGGCCTTTTCATAATCGATAAAAGCCATGCACAATGGAAGTTCATATTCCCTCGCTCTTTCAATTAGTTCTTTCAGTACGTGGATATGATCTATTGTGCTGTAGCCACTCGTGAATCCAGCTTGTTCTCTCGGTTGAGCCATGTCCAGTGTTACCTTCAAGCGGTGTGAAAGAACTTTAGTGAAGATTTTATAAACTACTGATAGGAGGCTGATAGGTCTGTAGTTTCCGAGATCCTCAATGTCACCTTTCTTATGTAGCAGGATCATTGTAGCGGTGTTCCAATCCTCAGGAATCTTTCCTTCATTAAGGCATCGAGTGAAAATTTGGGCGAGTACTGTTTCGATTTCTCCACTTGCTTCTTGTATGATGTCTACAGTAATTCCATCTTCTCCTGGAGCTTTTCCCCGCTTCATGTTCTTGATTGCATGTGCAACTTCTGCTGGAAGGACTGGAGGAACTCTGGTACTGGTATCTTTCATGATGTCTGGAGTGCATGTATCATCCCTTTCATATAATTTGGAGCAGAAATCTTTCACTCTTGTCAAAATTTCGCCTCTATTTCTTGTTACAGAACCATCTTCTTTTCTCAGTGCCATAATCTGTTTTCTTCCCTTACTGAGATGTCCCTTTGCTATCTTTAGGCTTTGGTTGTTTTCAATTGCTTTCCTCACTAGTTCACAGTTGAATTTTCTTACGTCTTCAGGGATACTTTTTCGTACTGTCTTGCATAGCTCTATATATTCCACTTTGGAAGTCACATCTTCTTTAGTTGTCCTCATCTCTCTTCTTTTTTGCATCAACATTTTCGTTTTTCCTGATAATTTATTTACATGCAACTTGTTCTTAGACCCAGCTAATTTTGTTGCTGTTTCCATAAGAGCTTTGGTTACTTTTCTGTTAACTTCAGAGATGTCCACTTCTTCCGATGTTAGGCCTTCTAAAGCAGAGAACCTGTTCTTCAGTTCCAACTTGAAGGTATTATGGTGTTTTTTAAGGTTGGTTATGTCAATAGATTTTGTTTGTCTTATGAGCTTGCCACGTTCAAGTTTAGTGTTGAGGTGCATCTTACATCTCACCAATCTATGGTCACTACCTGTGTTGAACTTGTTTAGCACACTGCAGTCTTCTATGACGAATTTTTTGTTACACATAATAAAATCAATTTCACTTGTCGTCCCATTTGGATGTCTCCATGTCCATTTCCTGTGTGGCTTTTTCTTGAAGAAGGAGTTCAAGATGAAAAACCCTTCTGTCTCTGCAAACTCAACGAGAGTATTTCCACGCTGGTTTCTGTTGCCGTGACCGAATTTACCTACTGAAGTTTCATTCTGTTGCCGTTGCCCTATTTTTGCATTGAAATCTCCCATAATTATTTTCAAGTGCTGCTTACCTTTATTATTTAGATGACAAATTTCCTCATAAAATTCTTCAATTTCTTCTTCAGGATGACTTGTGGTGGGTGCATAAGTTTGAATAATCTGAGCCTGGTATCTTTTCGAGAGTTGGATAACAAGTCGTGCAGCTCTGTCAGAGGAACTTTCAACTTCTACAATTTTATCCTTCAGTTTCTTGTTTATTATAAATCCAACACCACTAGTTCTGCCAGTATCTGTCCCACGATAGTAGAAGAGATGTCCACTTTTCAGTTCAATGAGATCTTCTCCTTTTCTCCTTACCTCACTTAGCCCCACGATGTCCCACTCGATCCTTTGTAGTTCCTCTTCCAATTCAAGAAGCCTTGAATCAGAAGATAGGGAGCGTCCATTGTACGTAGCCAAGGTCAGCATCAGATGGCAGCCTAGTCCGGTCCTCCAGGGATTCTTAGCACCCTCTGCCTTCATGTCGCACTGGCCGCTGCCTTGGCCAGGTACATTCCAGCTGCCGGAGACTGAGGGCCAAGATTTAAGTTGTGGAATCATTTTGGAGGGGTTTGGCCATAACTCACCACGCTGGCCAAGCGGGTTGGTGAGTGTGGGATAGAATTTCCTCTAATCCCGATGGTATAGTTATACCGCTATTGGCGGTCGTCAGAGCCCCTTTAGTGGGAACAGGATGCACCACGAGAAGGCGGGGTTGACATTTGTCAAGGAGAGGCTGTGATGTTACGCATCACCTGACCTTACATCCCTTATATATATATATATATATATATATATATATATATGTGTGTGTTTTTTGGGATTTGCAGAGATTTTGCGAACACAATATTATCAAGAGGTCCTGGTTGAGTGGAAGTCGGATGCAAACTTAACCTTATCTCACAGATTTTGTTTACTCTTGCGACGTTGAATACACACGAGAGGAGCAAGAGCTATTTCTGTATTAAGGTTGTGTAAATTTATTGTTTTATTAGAGTTGTGTAAGTTCATGCCTTTTTCATTCTCGTCTTCAGTATGATTGGTTCATAACAAAGATAATGTAAGATATTATTGCATATTAATTATAGGTTTGTGGTATTTACCGTTCGGGTAAGAAAGACAGATTACGACCAAATTCTATGTGTCTAAATTTTGTTGCAAAAATATTTTGGTTTAATTCTAGTCTTAGGTAATCGCATGAAATTCGAACCCACAGGACTTCCGGCTTCCGGACGTCTTTCCCTGAAAATTGGTTCGGGGATTGGGAGTCGTATGATTTTGATATTTATTGAGATTTTTCTTATTTTCTTTCATTTTGTGTATTTCTGTGTTTTTAATGTTTAGTGTGGCTCGGGTTTGGGTTCTTTTGTTTTAATTTATTTTTATTATTTATTATTGGTTTATATATGGTTTTTGCGTTGCAGATTTTTTAGGAAAGTCGGTAGAGTGTAGTGTTTGATCGTTTGGCTGTCTCGTTGCTGGCAGAATGCTGTAGTGGTGTTTTTTTGACAATGATTGGGGTGGAGTCCGAGTCAGATCACTTATTTTCTCCCACTTGAGCAGGCTAGCTCCCTAACCCTATGTGTATTCTAAAGCTAGAAAAAAGAATCTTGGTTTATGCAGAGATAAAAGGTGTCTCACTTGCAAGTCCGCAAATCCTAAGCTATATGGGAATATACAACAAGCACAAGATAATAAGTTTTGAAAAGTATTTAATTCCATCTATAAACTTACTGGCAGCATTTGTGATTTGGTTTACATAGGACAGTCCAAGAAACCTCTGCACCTCAGGATTAATGGGCACAGGTCACTGGTTAGCAAGTTTCAACCTGGCAGTGAAAGTGGACAACACAGAGCATTAAGGCTTTCCACTCAAGAGCTTGAGCACTTTCACCTTCACGGTTTCGATAATGTGCAAATTGAGGTGCTGCACATTATTATTAATTTGAAGGACAGGCTGGCAACACAATCATTTGAAATTCTTAAACAACAGTCCTTGTACCTTTATGAGTAGAACTCTACCATTGCAGAAAATAAACACCCTCGGTTTAATGTGGCCGTTAGAAAACGTTTCTTCTTGTTTCCGCAACAGGCTTGTAGCAAAGGCAATAGAGGGAACAGGCTGGTTAGGTCATCCAGTAATGTTAATTTCACTGAATTAAATCGGACTCTTCTTGAGTACAAAAATAACCAGAAATGTGTTAAACATACTGTTTCCCTTCTTAAAACTTTCAAGCACACAGCGCTAAAAGCGTTTTTTAAATTCTGGAATTCTCAAGCTGGTAATATACTGTAGATTCCCATGTGTTCACTCTGGTTTCATATATTTTGAAATTTATTCTCAAAGATAAAATTGCACAATATCGCAAAACTATATTACTGTTAGATTCTTAATAAATGCTATGATTTACTCAAAATTAGGAAATTATTCTACGATATAATAATACCGGCAGCTTCCATATTCCTTTTTAGCAAACAGTAGTAAGTTACAAATATGTGAAAATGCTTGGTTCTTATGTTAAGAATTACAAATCACTTTTTAACCTTACTAATTTAGCTAATCTTAGCTGTAGTTGTAATGAGTATCATGGTACGGTTTTTATGATAACCTTCATAAGCACACAATTCCTGGTAATTTAGATTTCATTGATAATCCTCATTTAAGAAGAATCTTAGGTTTGGAGCTATGTTCAGGCCATTGTTCCACCTGTCTAAAGATAGAATTAAGTTTGTTTTCTATCAGGATTTGGATAAGCATATAGTTAAAACTAGTTTAGCCTACAAAATGCCAATCGAGGCCTTTGGTGAATGGAAATGCAATATTATTCAAGAATTTAAAACGAATTTAGCAGACCAAAATAGTTTCTACAATAACAGCTTAACTCTTTCATCTGAGTTGAAAAATCACTTTCCAAATTACAAGAAGAATTCACTTTTACCACTACAGATAAAGCCAATAATAATTTTGTAATTATTTGCAAAACATTCTATTATGGTTTAATTTCTCAAGAGCTTCACAATAAAGTTACATATAGGCCAACTATAGTTTCTAGTAAAGAAGTTGCTAATAAATTTAAAGCATTTCACAGACAGCTAGGGTTTAGAATGGGAAACATGGCAACCTGAATTTCCTTATCTTTTTGCTACTGCAAAAATTTCATAAGGAACCGGTGAAATTCAGATTCATAGCTAGTGGGACCAAAAGTCATAAAAAAGTTATAGACCACTATTTTGAATCTGTATTGAAGAAGTTTTTAAACCAAATTAAATCCAAAGTAAATTTAGCATGTAAGAACTTCCGGATTATTAAAAGCAATGCTGAGGTCATTTCTGATATTCTTGATATTATGCCTGCATAGGCCAATAGCTATGACTTTGAAAACCTGTACACCAGCCTCCCAATTGAGGACATTATCAGAACCCTCATGTAACTTTTTATTGAATTTAAAATCTCTAACATCATTTCGGAAAATTCTTGGTATACACTTTTGAAAACAGCAGAGCCAAATGGTTTCTCAAAAGGTGAAATATCCCGGGTCTTTCATCATTGGAAAAATCAGTCACGTTGCTTAACTATAGGCGTACTTGTGGCGAGACGGTAATCTGTCAGAAACGAAATCGCCGTCGTCTAAAAACGCTTGTACGGAGAAACGGAGACTTCTGTGTGCAGCAATTGAGCAAAGCATACGCTGAAGACTATTCCTGACACATATATAAGCGACCTATGCGAAGGGAATTAAAGAAGAACTGGCAAGTTTGTCTACAGAGTTGTCAGGAATACCACGACTGTGCACTAGAAGATGAAAAAAAGTATATGGTCCGAAGAGTCATGGTGTACCTTGTTCTACATTGACGGTAGGCAGAGAGTTTGACGCGATCCCCATGAAGCAATGAACCCAGTTTGTAGACAAGCTGGGTTCATTGCTTCATGGGGCTTCTATTGCTTCAAGTTATGGGGCACGTTCTTTTGGTACGGAATTTTACCTAGCCAACGCAAACCCCGGATCTGAACTCCATTGAGAATGTATGGGACATGTCGGGAAAACAAATCCGAAAGAAATATTCTCTCCTGCCAGATATGAGCTAGTTAAAGAACTGTCTGGTTAATGCCTGTATGCAGTAGACGTTGATGCACTCCAACTCCTTGTTGAATCTGTTACCAAACGGCGTATGTGCTGTAATATGGGCTAAATGAGGTCCAACAGGGTATTGAGTAAAAATTTATAATTCATTGGCTGGTATATAAACACTGATGGCCACCCAAAATAAAACAACCAAGAAGGAAGCATCCGATTGGCCTGAAATTCGCAGCATGCGTCGCTCGCGAGAGGACATGCAAACGATTAGCATTGCAGGGCATATGCAAATCATGTGCGCCCGGCACGCCACCGAGAAGCACTATACGAAGGGTGCACAGAAGGCGGGGTGTAAGTAGTGGAAGTGTATTGTGCTGCCGGACCTGTGCGTGGGAAGCTTCCTGATACCTCGTCGCAGAATACGGCAGTCATTCCAGCACGTTTCGAAGTTCGACAGAGGACGAATAGTGGCTTATCGCGACGGCGGTTTATCGTACCGAGACATCGGCGCCCGTGTGGGACGACATCCAGCCACAGTGAGGAGAGTATGAATTCGGTGGGTGCAGGAGGGACGGACGGGCCAACGTGAGCGATTGCCGGAGCTGCGGCACACCACCGGACGAGGGGACCGGCATGCTGTGCGGCGGGCATTGACGGCTCGCACCGCCACATCACGAACGTTAGCGAAGGAATTAGGGTGCGTTGCGCAACAACCTGTGAAATCACGTACCGTTCGACGTCGTCTGCAGGAGCGGGGACTTGTCGCACAGCGTCCATTGCTCCGATTACCATTGATGTTACACCACCGGCGAGTGCAGTGGCAGTGGGCCGTTGAACGCCGCACCTGGACTTCGGAATGGCACGACATTGTCTTTTCCGACGAATGCCGCTTCTGCCTGCAACACCACGATGGTCAGATCCGCGTGTGGCGGCTCCGCGGCGAGAGACTGTACGACGCCTGCATTATGCATCGCCATACAGGTCCGTCGCCCGGCGTTATGGTTTGGGGTGCAATTGGATATGACACCCGCACCCTTCTGGTACGCATCGCCGGTACACTCAACAGCCACCGCTACATCTCCGACATTTTGGAGCCTGTAGTCCTGCCTTACCTGCAGGACCTGCTAGCGGCCACGTTTTAACAGGACATGGGTGACGTTCTCCCGATATGTCACCCATCGAACACGTCTGGTCGCTGATCGACAACCGAGTGGCCCGGCAAACACCACCCGCGGCTACGCCTGTTGAACTGTGGCAACGTGTAGAAGCAGCCTGCACCGACATGCCCCAAGCCTACATCCAAAGCCTATTACGTTCGATGCCGCGGCGTGTAGCGGCCGTCATTTCCAGCCACGGGGGCCACACGAACTATTGATGTCTGCGTGTTCCGCAAGTCGCACGGGCTTGTAAGCTCAATCGTTTCATCTTTGTATCTATTGTTATGTGTCCAGTAATTCTGGCTTTGCTGTCTCGTGTCCTTCTTGGTATTGCATTTTGAGTGACCAGCAGTGTATGAATTGAAATTCAGAAAGAAAGTTAAGTTAAAGGTATATGTCACAAGGAGTAGTGACCTTAATCATGATATTAACAAATGCAAACTGATTTACAGCGGAAAACGTTATGGGAACTGTTTACTATGAAAACGAATAACAATAGATTCGCTTTCTATGATTGACTTTTGTCTTAGGCTGCAAGATTACTAACGACTTTAGTACGTAGGTATAGGGTTATGCCATTAATTTATTAAACGAACTGTACACGTCAATTTTTTGCGAGATTGTGTAAACTTATGACACGAATATTTAGAGGGATGAATCATTTCGTTCATCTTGACATATGTGAGAAATATATTACATTAAAAATATAAAGCTACCATGCACAATTTGCTAAGGATTTGTAGAAAAATTATGTTATTTGGATCTTGTCCATAGTATCGGTAAAACGCCCGGATAATATCGGTTTAGAAAGATTTCTGATGCTATCCGTTATTGCTAATGGATAATAATACTCCAGGTTTAGGGTCTGGGAAGCCGCTGTCTGTTCCCTTTCTAAACTAAGTTCAATGAAGAAATGTAGAAAATCCGCAGAAACCCCAGGGCTTTAACACAATCTCCCTAACATTCATTTTGCTGCTTGTGATACTGCTAAATAACTTTTAATTGAGGAATCACTTTTTATGTTCAAATTCGTTTTTAGTTTTCCTTTAGAAAAAAGATTTTCCTTTTGCACAATAGCGATTGAACTTCAGTAGAGTCAAAAGCGGCTTAAAGGTCTTCAAGGGGTTTTGTGTCTATCCCCTTTTTTCCCATCGTGCGCACTGGGTAAGAGGTTTACCTCCTCTCATGCTTTCAGTCGCTTGGTTCCCGACTATCATTCAAGAGGGATCACCGTTGGAGCTTTAAGATTTGGCACGGACGACAAGCTACTCCATCTAAACCCAGTGTGCATTCTGTGGCCATAAAACATCAAATTCTGCCAGCATTTTCTTTCTTTATTTATTTCTCCTGTTCCATTGTTCTTCTCACTCTCTAACAGAAACACAAATCAGTGATTATTTAACACTTTTTAGAAGTGAATAACACCTTTATTCTTTATCATTATCCCCGTTTTGTAGAGTGACACACGAAACGCCAATTCAAAATTCGATATACAAAAGCAATTTTCAAAAGGATAAAATCAGAATTCAAAATAAAAGGAAAAGCACTTTTTACATGAGCGACATATATCAGAAATTCCAACTGGAAAAAAAATGACTCGACGAGGAATTAATATCTGAGAAAAGAGAATTCACTGCACTGCAGCTAGGATTAAACAGATTTTCAAAACTCCAGGGTACGTAATTACACGCTCGTTAGCTAGCTGAATTTGTGAAGCGCGCAAAGTTAAAACACCCGGAGCAAGAATTTTTAGTCCATTACTGATGCATAAAGTTAAGAAAACAGTAATGCTCATTAAAACATACACACATGTGTATATTCAAACTTCTTAACGAACGTATGTAGCTCCATTTTACACAAGCCACATACCTCCCGGTAGCTGCAGGTTCCTTTGGGTGCTCGTACTATGTATGTTGGCCCATGACTGTACAATAATTGGAATAGTGTCACAGCTCTTGCTTTCCTTCAGGAGCGTTGAAAACATTCCGTCATTGGCAACTTATTCTGACTGCAATTCCACTTCAATAAGATAACGCAAAGTGGGAGGAAATAAATTTGAAAGAAATGAAATCCGTAAACGTTATTTTGGAAAAGGATTTGCTGTAGTGTTATTAAAATCATAAATGCAGCAATATATACAGTTCCCAAACGATGCTACCGCAAATTCAATTACGTCTGTTTGGAAGAACATATTAAGGTTGTGCAGGAAAATAACCCAGTTACAGAACCTTCGATTTTAATGAAATTCTCGATGAGTCTCCAGAGACAGAACACAGAAAATCTGGTGACATTTTTGCACAGCTGAATTTTTTGGTAGTTTATGCTCAAAACAGCTATCAAGGAAAATAAAAATTGTAGGGATACATCACATACACTATCTACCAACAACTAATTGCACACCTGTGATAGTAAAGGAAAACGAAGTTTATTCACCTTCAATAGTTGGTGGAGCCTGCACGAGCGGCGATTACAGCTGCGACCCTCCGGGGCATACTCTTAACCAGGGGTTGTACGACGGCTAGCGGTATTTTCTTCCACTCGGCTTGGAGAAGACAGGTCAGTTCCTTCACCGACTTCGGACGGTAAGGGCACCCCTTAAGTCGACGCTCCAACTCGTCCCAGAGGTGTTCGATAGGGTTAAGGTCCGGGCTCTGCGCAGGCCAGTCCATTCTATTAACCCCATTGTCACCATACCAAGCCATGGTGGACCTCGCAACATGACAGGTGGCATTGTCATCCTGAAAGTAACATGGGTCCATCCCGTAAAACTGCCACAACGTAGGAAGCGCATAGTCATCCAAAATGGTGCAGTAGGTCTCGGCGTTGAGTCTACCAAGAATTGCGACCAAGGGTCCCGTGCCATACCAGGAGAAACACCCACATAGCATAATTCCACCGCCGCCGAACTTCACAGTTGGCACAATACATTCCGGCAGGAGGTGTTCTCCAGGCAGACGCCAAACCCAGACCCTGCCGTCCGAACGTTAGAGGGTGAACCTTGATTCGTCGCTCCAGAGAACCTGTTTCCACTGTTCAATGGTCCACTGTCGACGTTCTTTGCACCACGTTAGCCGAGCAGCGCTATTGGACTTGGTGATCAAAGGCTTGTGGGCTGCAGCACGTCCATGATAACCAAGCAGATGGGCTTCCTTATTGATGGTATTCATCGAAAGAACACTCCCGGATGCCTGTTGAAACTCCTCGCGGATGTGGGCTATCGATTTGGGGTGGTTCTTCCGAATTTCTCTGGCCAGCACCCGTAGGTCTCTAACTCCCAGTTTTGTGGGCCTGCCGGGTCGGGGCACATTCCGACAGTCACCTCTCATCTTCCACTTGCGAATCACGTAGGCCACTGTCGATTTTGGGTACTTCAACTCATTGGATATGTAACGTATGGATCGGCCATTTCTGTGATACCCGACGATTACACCTTTCTCGAAATCAGAGAGCTCCGAACTGCGTGGCATCTTGCATGCGACTGGTTGCGTTGTTGTTTCCCACACGATATTTAACGGCTGCGGCCGTGACTAGTATCAGGACCGCAGATATCGTCGATTGCAGGGGTGTCCAATTACTTGTTGTTAGATAGTGTATTATATTATAACAGTCAAAAAATTCGGTTTCTGTCTGTTGCAAATACTAATTTCTTCTTATGTGGAATTTTTGGGTAATCACTAAAGGAAACTTCTCCTTTAAAGTTTTTTTTTTTTTGATTGGAGGTTTAACGACCACCGTGAGCAACTCAATGGGCTATAAGCAGTCGCCCGTCCCTAATTTAGGGTCACTGGTTCCAGGGAAGGGAGAGAGCCAGTGCCGTAAGACAAACACAACATCCATGCCTCACCGGGATTCGAACCCGGACCCCTTACGGACAAATGATCGGAGGCCAACGCCTTAGACCACTGCGCCACTGGGGCGGCCCTTTAAAGTTTGCAAAGCAAATATAAAACCTTTTCGGTCTCAAGTCTGAGAATATTTGGAAATTGTTTACAAAATGTACCTATGGCTCTCAACGTGTTTCTCAAAAGTCGAAAATCTGCAAAATTACTTTAGAAACTGCCAGAATCAGAAGATAAGCTAATTCAAAGATATTAATTTTATAAAAAGAAAGATAATTCCAGTGTATCTAGGTTTTCGGTTCTAAAATTAGCTTTGTACGTCAGCCAAATGTACACCACTAATCGTTTTTACTGACAATTGCAAAATTCATTTTGACGTAGGACTACGTCTAACTCCGTAAATATTATGGAGCGACTTACCGCCGACCGCCTTTGACAGAAATATGTGCAAATTGAAATCATTTCAACGATAAAAATACGTGCTGCACGCTAAACGTGTTAACATATTCGTAAACTGAATGGAGTCCAATTTGCGTACTGCGCAATACATCGTGCGCACGACGCTCCTCCCGATCCCTGTGCGCGGGGTAGATGATGCAATATTTCTGGGGTGCCCGCGCCTCTGACCCCGTCTATCTCGGCAAAGGTGAGCAACGAGTGTCTGGAAACCCACAGGCTCGCGCCCTACGAAAAACGTCCGCCAAACCGAATCAGCTGGGAAGGTGATGATGATCATTTTCTTAAGTCATAAAGGTGTAGTCTACCAGCATACCGTTCCTCCACGAATTACTGTGAACGCTGAGTATTACATTTCAGTCTAGAAACGTCTACGACGGCACATGTTGATTTAACGACGGTAACTGGTGGGTAAGTGGACCCTTAACCGTCATAACGCCTGTCCTCATCTGGCATCTTGTGTTCAACAGTTTCTTACGAAATGCTTGGCTAAATCATGCCACAGTCTGCCTACAGTCCTGACATCGCCTCGTGCGATTTCTGGTGGTTTTCAACAAAGAAAGAGAAGTTCCGTGGCGCAACATTCAACACAAGTGCTGACGTTATTCAAGATGTATAGATGCCGCTAAAGCAGTCTATTAAGAAGATACCTAAGCAAAAAAATACATATATAATTTTGACTCACACCAAGTACAACATAGAAAAGGTTATGTATCTACCTGTGTGAGTAAAAGGAGAAAAGATAAAAAATAAAATAAAACAACTGAATGTAGAAGGTGTCGAGAATACTGAGCCTTGGCTTTATCAAGGACCAGCAAAAACTCTGCATTTTCTCACTTCCACAAAGACCTAGTTGGAAATGGGTTTCTGCAAGGCCATAGATGCAAGTAACATTCCCACCTAAAATTGTTTTAAAAAATATATATATATATGTCATGTCCTCCGCAGAGTTGTATGACCTAGCACTAGTTAACAATTTCGCTTGCATCCATTAACCTTCCTGGCCCGACCCATGCTCTTCATCTGTTACTATTAAACAGAGAGAAGAAGATTAAAGAGAACTCAAGCTGTGAGAGTGACATAATAATTAGAAATAATTTTCAGCTATAACGAAATGCCAAGTTCGTTTGAGAGCGAAATTAAACCTGAAAATCAATGCAAAAGAAATCCAAATTTTTACATTGCAATTAAAAAAGGAAATATTAATTTTTAAAAAACAGATTTTTGAAAGAAAACTTGAGTCTAAAACCCCTACTCTACAACTTATGACAGCACGTAAACGAAAATAAGTTAAGCAGCTTATACAAAATGCCTTCGCCACATGCTTTGGAAAGTGAACTGATCGATGGGACCGTTGCATATCATCCGAGAGAAGATAGTTTGAGAAAGGGTAACATATATTTTGCTGTACTATATTTCTTCATTTTGTGTGATTTTACTCTCAGTTTTTATGGAACGGCGTTGAAGATTTCTCACAAAGATGGAAGCTAATACTTTTCCGTGGGTAGGAAATGTGTTCGTAAATTGTATTGTTGCGGACAAGAAATTGCACTCCATTTGACTTTGTACAAATGAAAAAGACTTTCTACGCAGCCCAATAGAACCTGCGCTGAAAATCAATTCTGCACGAGATTTCTTTTCTGATGTTGACATTCTTATTATTTCCAGTCTGTCTTCACTTTGTACTTTAGAACTGTTTCTAATATGGCTCCTAGGAGTGATAGTGGATGGTGTCAGTTTGCTTGTGCGTTTGAATTCCTGGATATCCGACCGGTGGCGCAGTGATCTAAGCGATGGCTTCTGATCATTCGCCCGAGGTGGGTCCGTGTTCGAATCCCGTTGAGGCATGGATGTTGCGTTTGTCTTACGGCGCTGGATCTTTACCTTTCCTGAGGCCACTGGCTTCAGGAAAGGTAAAGATCCAGCGTTATCTTTAGACGGCGGTATAAAAACTGAAAAAAGTGAAAATAAGCGCGGATTATCGATTACATAACAAGTTCCTCTGAGAAGGAGGAGGGCCGCCAAAGGACAAAGGTTCTTTAACTTTCCTGAAGTTACCATCCACTATCACTCCTAGGAGCCATATTAGAAACAGTTCGGCCGCCAAGGACAAAGGATCTTTACCTTTCCTGAAGCCAGTGGCCTCAGGAAAGGTAAAGATCATGGCCTCAGGAAAGGTAAAGATCTAAATTAGGGACTGGCGACTGTTTATAGCCCACTGAGTTGCTCACGGTGGTCGTTAAACCTCCAAATAGTAACCCCAGGTTTATGGCGCGCTCTTAGTTTCTTCGCGGTGGCAAGAAACGCGGTGGGGTCACGTGGCAAGAAGAAATCGTCATGATCTGGAAGGGACATCACAGGTGTGTGTGGTCCTTTTTTCTGCATGACGTCACGTACCGCATTGTTCTCGTCAAAGCAACTTCTAATTCTGAGATTATCTTTTTTGGTCCGCCATTTTTTATTTCGAAATAATCGAATACATTTATTTTTGAAAAAGCAATGAGTACATGGTGAACTGGGTGGATACGAACCCGGACCGTTCATGTCGTAGTCAAATGCTCTACCGATTCGGCTACCGAGACTTTGTTTGGGGTATCCAAGGGGATTAAGAGATGTGGTGCGCGTAATGGGGGAATGAATGCCTGAGGGACTTGCTGTAGGACGTCTTCAGATTGAATACAGGAAGAAGGGTGTATGACTCACTCAAACAAGTACTGACATGATTTTCATAACCACGCAAATATAGTGGCTATAACGCAGGCGTGTTCCCACAACCATGGAGAAATACTGCAGTGCAATGTTATTGCTACTGGCCAGTCTCGCGTTCGGAAACAGGACCAGGGAAGTTTATTTTCTCTGTGAACAGAAGCTCATTTTTTTTCATGATGTATTATTCTTAATAATCCTAAACATACTTTTTTCTTCACGAATTTTCCAAATGTAAGGTGTTCTGCAAACTTTTTCCCCGACGTGATTCATACGCGTTTAATCTGGATAATATATTTGCTCGCGAAATGACTGACTTTTCTTTTCATGTTTTAGAATTATTTTTTCTGTACAGGTTTTGTATAATTTAATTTTTTCAATCGGAGGACCATATGCATTTTTTTTCATAAGTTTTTTCAATGCAACATGTTGTTTTCAGTAATTGAGATCTTCCGATCGTTCATAATTTTTTCTCGTAAACAGCATAAATTTATTTTCTTCACGTCTTCAACATTACTTTTTTTTGTGTGGAAGTTTATTATAATTCATTTTTCTATAGGAAAACTTAGTACTTTCTTCTTCATGAATATTCTATACAACATGTTGTTTTCAGTAATTGAGATTTTTCTACCATATTTTTTGTTCATGTTTTTTACCTTGCAAAATGAAGAACTTGGTTTATTTTCTTCATGATTTCAAAGTTATTTTTTTCTCTTTATGGGTTTATTATACTTTATTTTATAAAGGAAGTCTTAATAATGTTTTATTCGTTATTTATTCTACGGAACGTGTTGTTTTTTAAGAATCCATATTTTTTGTATCACATTTATGTTCGTTCATGTCTTTTTCTCCTACGAAATTTTGGGGGAATTATTTTTTCTTTCACGTTGAAACAATTTTTCCTTAGAGTTTATTATATTTTACTTTTTCTATGGAGGGACAAAATTTATTTTTTCCTTCGTGATTTTTCAAAACGTTACGTTATGCTTTGAAAACTTGGGATTTTTCGATCTGTTACCATCGTGTTTGAAAAAAAAACCAGTTCGGTCATGTATTTTTTTGTAAAATAAAGGACTTCTTTTTTTAGCATGTTTCAAAATTATTTTTCTGTAGGACTTTATTATGTTATGTTTTCACAATTACTCCATGTAGCGTGTTTAAAAATATTCCGATATTTGTATAATCACGTTTATGCTCGTTCAAGCTTTTTTTCTTGTAGCATAAAGAACTTTACTTTTTCCGCATCTTCAACATTAATCTTTGTGGAGGTTTATTGAAAACCTTTCTGTAAGATCTACATTTTTCATCAGTATTTCATGAAACATGCTGCTTTCAGTACTGAGATTTTTTGGGGGTCATGTTTATGTTATTTCATGTATTTATCTTGTGAAATGAAGAACTTGATTTATTTTCTACGTGTTTTCGAAATTACTTTTTTTTCCAGGGGCTTATTGTTGTTTATTTATTTTTTCTATAGCAGAACTTAAATTTTTTTCTTCGTAATTTATTCTGTGTAACGTGTTGTTTTCAGAAATTAATATATTTTCTGGTCTGTTTATGATCGTTCATATGAAATAAATTAATTCCTATTTCAACATTATTTTTCGTCGGGGTTTGTTAAATCTTTTCGCTATGATTAGTTCTGTGCAACGTACTTAAGATTTTTCTTTTCTATTTACTTCAATCGTTTTGAAACTCGTTCTTGCTTTTCTCTATAAAATATAATTTTTATCTTCATGTTTGAACATTAAATTTTCTGCAGAGGTTTATTTTAATTTACAGAAGGGCTTATTAAATCTTTTCTTTAGGAGTTATCCCGCGCAGCATGCTATTTTCAGACATTTTAGGATTTTATGATCGTTTATATCTTTTTCATGTGAAACAAAGTACTTTCTTCAGGGTTTGTCTTTTTTCGGTAGGAATTACTATATTTTATTTTTGTAGGAGAGCTTGTTAAATTTTCTTTGCATGATTATTTAAAACTTAACATCAGGTTTCAGGACTTTAGATTTTTCGATCTGTACCGAAAATGTGTCAGCTAGTTTATGTTTCTTTGCTAATAGAAAGAATTTATTTTCTTCCGTTCGAGCATTATTTTCAGCAGAGGCTTCTTATAAATATTGAGTATTATTTTCCATAGCCAATGTATTTAATTTCAACGCATTCTGACTGACATGTGTAAGAGAAATTTTTATAATCTAAACGACTGTATGAACATTATTACTCCTTTTTCTGTGCTTTGTGTCTTTGATGAAAACTCCGGAGGAAAATATCAAGATATGCGTAAGATAGAATGCAAATATTTTTTTCTTGATTACTGCATTCATCCTACAGAAAGTAGAAAAAAAAAACATAAATCATACTTAAGTCATACAAAATAAATCATACCAGATAGAATGCAGATAATTTTTCTTCATTACTGCATTCATCATGGGGAGTGTAAACAAAATCATACTTTTCTTTAATGCTTTGCGAAATGTAATACAAATTACTACAATTATGCAGATATCAGTTTAAAATATTTGAAATGTAGAAGAAGATTTTTTTTTCATGATTTCTACCAAGATTTGTAGAATGGCGGCGGAACACGGGTCAAGCCGCTATATATGTGCTGAAGTTTCACTGATTAGGAAATAGGAAACTGAATGAGAATTTTCCTGAAAATGATCAATTTTTGGAATAGGAACATCCCTTCACGGAATGTGCGGTAAGACTTCAATATGGATTATCGCCCGCTTTTTAAGAAATCACACATTAGCAAGCATTATGAAAGAGCGTTTTATATTAGATATTTTAGTCTTGGCATTAAACACATTGAATTCTGAGTGAACTCAGTTAAGAAGAGGGTGAGAGTCAGAGCGAAGAATTTATGACAACGCAATCATTTGCAAAGGAATATATAAAGTACTAACAGATTAAGAAACACTTAACAAGAAACTGCATAAAGCAGGAAAGAAAAAACGCCTTAGAAAAATTCAAAAGCAAAACTATCATTTTCACAACCATAAAAATATATTCGAAGACATGTTGTCAAAAAAATGTAGGATGGTTTAGTGTGAACGGCTTCCTTGAAAGCAAATAGTCTGAAAAATGCGAAGCAAATTCTCTCTTTAGTAAGGAGAAAAATAAAGACTGCCTAGACAATAATATAATTTCTGAATCATAAAAATACGTTTAAATAGAAGTCAGCATTCTGGTCGTTTGAGTTATTTCTGCATACAAGGGAAAAATGAATTATAAAAAAATTAATATACGTACAGAAAATAGATCTCAGCAATGGAACAAGGTTGGAGGATATTAACATATTCATTTTAGTAAAGTTGTGAAAGATCTTTAGTTCGCCAAAGATACAATGCGAGAAAAAATGCTGTTGGGTAAAAGTTGCTGAATAAGTTAGATGATTATTTTTTATATGTTGTATTAAGAAACCGAAATACAAATAAACGAGAACATTGACAATAAAATAAAGTTTTGTAAAACAAAGGATGAAGACATGTAAAATAAAAAAACTAAATGAATAAGAAAAGAACAAATATTGGTGATCAAGCGAAGCTGGATGATATAAACACAATCCTGTTAATGAAAGTGTGGAATATCCTCAAAAGACACGGTGAGAGAAAAACAATACTTTTAAAAAACAAATAAAGCCAATAACGATTTCACGTGAGTGGCAAAAATTATGGCTCGGAAGCAGTGAAATTTGTGAACAGCTGAGCATAGTTAGAGATAAAGCATTTACAGTACTCACAAAAGTTTCATATTTGGTGTCACTTAGACGAAAATGGCAGTCCTCTAGTTGTCTTTAATCTTTCGAGAGAATTAGCATATACCGCACTACGTATCAATGTCGTTTATTGAGATGTATTTGCTCAATTAGTGTGAAATGGACAAAATTCTTGATTTTATCTTTCTTTCCAAGTTTTCACCCTCTTAATTTTCTTAGAAACAACACGGCCATTTACAGTCCACAATAAATTTCATTCGCACAAATTACATTTGTTTTGGATAAGTTCGTTTTTTTTTTTAAATCAAAAACGGGTGCGAAAAAATTCCAAGTTGAAAACATTGCTGATTGTTACGATTCAATGGATTTTCTAAGCGAAGATTTGCTGTGTGTGAATGAGAAAAATTTGGAGATCCTGGAGAAGGTGATTTTCCTGAAGACGGTTGAAACCACAGTCTTTATTTACCTTTATAAGATTGAAGATGAACTTGTCTCCACTGAAAAATTCTTCGTCAGTCAAGGAAGGATTCGGTGACAATAAATTGATTCAATCAGGGCCAAAAAGAGTTCAACACAATAATAGGGTATATCTCAAACGCTTTGAAAGGTTTTCCTTTGTAAAACTACCTGTAGTTTTCGTGGAACTTATTTTTTTTAACATTCGTGCTTGAAATTTGTGAAGCCTTGTTTTCTTTTTTTCTGAAGTTTATTTGTCGCAAATTTCCTTTTTTCTTTTTCTTTTTGGTAAACATTTTTCCTTTGAAAGCTTTCATTTTTGTAAACTTTACTGTTTTAAACCATTTTTCCAAAACGTTTTTTCTGGAACTTTTACTGGCAATTTTACTGGGTTTTTTTAATAATTTTTTCCGCAATGTCCTTTTTAAAACATCATTGTAAATCTTTTTTACATTTTCTCCTTGAGATTTATTTTTCGTAATGTTTTTTCTTAAAAGTTTTGGTAAGCACGTTTTTCAACTTTTCCTTATAAAACGTTACACTTTGTAAACTATTCTTTCGTACTGCTTTCCTAAATTTTAAGTGTTCCCTTAAAACTTTCAGTACGAACGTTTTTATTTTTATTTTTAAACACTACTGTTTGTAAATTATTCTTTCGTACTGCTTTTTTAAATTTTATATTTTTTTCCTAAAACGTTTTTTCGGAATCTCTTACTTTTTCAGGAAAGCTTATTTCACAAAATGTTTTCACTTAAGTTATGGTAAACACATTTTTGTTTTTAATGGCAAACCTTATTATTTTGTGAATATTTCTTCTGTAATACGGCTTTACCGAATATTCGTGCTTAAAACATTTTTGGGAATCCCTTTTTGCTTTTTTATGACGTTTATTTGTCGCAATATTTTCTTCCAAAGCTATTTTTTTTATTCTTTTTTGGTAAAAGTTTTTCTTTTGCAAGTTTTCGTTTTATAAACTTTACTGTTTCAAAACATTTTTCCGAAATAACTTTTCTAAACATTTAATTGATAATATTACTGTTTTTGTAAATCATTTTTTTTTCGCGAAGTCCTTCCTAAACAATTTTTTCACCATTTCTCTTTGTGACTTATTTTTTATGTTTTTCCTCAAAACCTTTGGTCAGCAGGTATTTTATTTTTCTCTGTAAACGTTACTATTTGTAAATTACTCTTTCGTACTGATTTTCTAAACCTTATGTTTTACCTTTAAAACTTTCTGTAAGAACGTCTTCATTTTGTATTTTTAAACATTGCCCTTTTTACATTATTCTTTCGTATTTCTTTTTCAAAATCTTCTGTTTTTCCTAAAACTTTTTTGAAGTCTCTTACTTTTTTAGTAAAATTAATTGCGCAAAATTTTTTCAATTAAGTTTTGGTAAACACATTTTTGTTTTTAAATGAAAGCACTACTGTTCTGTACATATTTTTTCTGTAAAACGTTTTTAAAATTTTTGTGAAAACTTTTTTCCATTTACTATCACAAAATATTTTCACTAAAATGTTTGGCAAATCATTTTATTTTATTTTTAAACTTGACTGTTTTATAAATAATTTCCCTGTAATGTCACATTAACTTTTGTAAAAACGTTTTTCGACAGAATTTATTTTCGTAAAGTTTTTTGTTTTCTAAAGTTTGTAGGAAACGAATTTTATTTTTGCTTTTAAACTTTACTGTTTTGCATAAATTAATTTTTGTAAAACTTGTTTTTCGATAAAATTTATTTTTGTACAATTCTTTATCACTAAAATCTTCAGGAAACGTATTTTTATTTTTATTTTTTAAACTTTACTGTTTCGCACATAATTTTTTTGTAATGGACTTTCGCAAAAACTTTTGTTTCAGTTAAACTTTTTTTCACAAAAAATTTCGGTAAACACATTTTTTATTTCAATTTGCAAATTTTACGTGCTGTTTTGTAAATAATTTCAGCAAAAATGGTTTTTGTAAAACTCATTTTTCTCAGCCTTTCCTCTAAACCTTCAGTTAACCACTTTTATTTTTAGTAAGCTTTGTACTGTTTTTTTTTTAATTTTTCTGTGTTGTGTTTTCATAACGTTTGCACAAATTGTTTTCAGTAAAACATTTAGTGAAATACCCCATAGTCATTCAACATAAAAGTTTCAATAATGTGCATGCAGTCTGAATTAGATCGTATGGCTGGTGTTTTAAAGAAAACTGTTGACAGAAAGAGATCTTAGTTTTAATCAAATAGTATCCTTTATTTTTTAACAAAGGAAATTAATTGGAAAGTCAACACACTCGTGGGAAATGTTTTGTTCCATGATGTCAGCTTATCTCCAGAATGATGTGCCAACAACAAAAAAATCACAAACATTACATACCCACAAATTCACAATTTATCGATGTCCCACTGCATTACGTGAGATTCTGGATCTTGGTAAAAACAATGTAGCACTGCAGCGTTGTTTCCGTTGTTATCCTCATATTCTTATTCTACGATCACAAGTGAACTTGGCTGGCTTTCAAGAAAATTTAGTATTCACGATGCTGTTTTTTACTTCCTCTAGGAAAATCTCAATTCCCTTTCCCTTGGCATCAGTTCTTTGCTTTTGTGAAGTGAGCTTTCGAATAAAGTGTTTTTCAGGGATAACTCATATCTTTTTCATGTGAAACAAAGTACTTTCTTCAGGGTTCGTACCCACAGATTCACAATTTATATACCCACAGATTCACAATTATCGATTTGTGAATCAGTGAGCTTTCAGGGATAACTCCTGAAGAAAAGATCTAATAAGTCCTTCTGTAAATTAAAATAAACCTCTGCAGAAAAATTAATGTTCAAACGTGAAGATAAAGTTTTTCATTTTATAGAGAAAAGCAAGAACTAATTTCAAAATGATTGAAGTAAATCGAAAAGAAAAATCTTAAATACGTTTCACAGAACTAATCATAGCGAAAACATTTAACAAACCCCTACAAAAAATAATGTTGAAATACCAAGTACTTTTCTCATATGAACGATCATAAACAGATCGGAAAATATATTAATTTCTGAAAACAACACGTTACACAGAATACATTACAAAGAAAAAGATGTATGTCCTGCTATAGAAAAAATAAATAAACAACAATAAACCCCTGGGGAAAAAATAATTCTGAAACACGTAGGAAAAAAAAAACAAGTTCTTCATTTCACAAGATAAATACATGAAATAACATAAACATGATCCCAAAAAATCTCAGTACTGAAATCAGCATGTTTCATGGAATACTGATGAAAAATGTACATCTTATAGAAACGTTTTCAATAAACCTCCACAAAGATTAATGTTGAAGACGCGGAAAAAGTAAAGTTCTTTATGCTACAAGAAAAAAAGCATGAACGAGCATAAACATGATTATACAAATATCGGAATATTTTTAAACATGTTACATAGAATAATTGTGAAAAAATAACATAATAAAATCCTACAGAAAAATAATTTTTAAACATGCTAAAAAAAGAACTCCTTTATTTCACAACAAAAGACACGACCGAACTGTTTTTTTTTTCAAACACGATGGTAACAGATCGAAAAATCCCAAGTTCTCAAAGCATAACGTAACGTTTTAAAAAACTACGAACGAAAAAAGTAAATTTTGTCCTTCTATAGAAAAAGTAAAATATAATAAACTCTAAGGAACAATTGTTTCAACGTGAAAGAAAAAATAATTCCCCAAAATTTCGTAGGAGAAAAAGACATGAACGAACATAAATGTGATACAAAAAATATGGATTCTTTAAAAACAACACGTTGCGCAAAATAAATAACGAATAAAACATTATTAAAACTTCCTTTAAAAAATAAAGTATAATAAACCCATAAACAGAAAAAAATAACTTTGAAATCATGAAGAAAATAAACCAAGTTCTTCATTTTGCAAGGTAAAAAACATGAGCAAAAAATATGGTAGAATAATCTCAATTACTGAAAACAACATGTTGCATAGATTATTCATGAAGAATAAAGTACTAAGTTTTCCTATAGAAAAATGAATTATATTAAACTTCTACACAAAAAAAAGTGATGTTGAAGACGTGAAGAAAATAAATTTCTTCTGTTTACAAGAAAAAGATATGAACGATCGAAAGATCTCAATTACTGAAAACATCGACAAAAGTTATGAAAAAAAATTGATAGGTCCTCCCATTGAAAACATTAAATTATACAAAACCCTCACAGAAAAAATAATTCTAAAACATGAAAAGAAAAGTCAGTCATTTCTCAAGAAAATATATTATCCAGATTAAACGCGTATGAATCACGTCGGGGGAAAAGTTTGCACAACACCTTACATTTCGAAAATTCGTGAAAAAAAAAAGTATGTTTAGGATTATTAAGCATGATACATCATGAAAAAAAAATGAGCTTCTGTTCACAGAGAAAATAAACTTCCCTGTAACTGTTTCCGAACGCGAGACCGGCCAGTAGCAATAACATGTCACTGCAATATTTCTCCATGGTTGTGGGAACATGCCTGCGTTATAGCCACTATACTTGCGTGGTTATGAAAATCATGTCAGTATTTGTTTGCGTGAGTCATACACCCTTCTTTCTGTATTCAATCTGAAGGCGTCCTACAGCAAGTCCCTCAGGCATTCATTTTCCCATTACGCGCACCACATCTCTTAATCCCCTTGGATACCCCAGACAATGTCTCGGTAGCCGAATGGGTAGAGCATTTGACTACCATATGAACGGTCCGGGTTCGTATCTACCCTGTTCTCCATGTACTCATTGCGTTTTCAAAAATAAATGTATTCGATTATTTCAAAATAAAAAATTTGACAAAAAAAGATAATCTCAGAATTAGAAGTTGCTTTGACGAGACCAGCATTACGGCGATGTGCGAAACGAACGCATCTTTACGTACACCAACTAAATAAGGTTGTGCGTTCTTTTAGAGTTTCACTACATTTAAATAAGAACTTGTGTGCTAGTTTTTAAATAACTGCAGAGTTAACAAGTTTGTTTAATAATCTTTTAAAATACAGAAGAAAAAGAAATTACAGCGTAAAATTTAGCGTAGCAATAATTTCGACTTGAAAGGGTAAGCAAGACAGATTCGTCAACTTAATGAAAGCATCACTGTCATTTCACTGGAAGTGATAAACCATTCCTATAATCGAAATTATAAACTGTTGTCGTAGTTTCACTTGAAGTTATAGTGTCTTTATAGTTAGCCGAATGATTCCTGTACTTGTGAACAAATCGTTCTTGTACTTGAAAGATTAGTTTGAGGGTCCATTACGAAGTATCGCGGTCGTTTCAAAAGATGTCGATTGACTAATTTAAGGAATCAGATATTTCATTCATTGCAAACTTATGACTATGAAAATTTTAGTAATGAAATAATTCCTTTAGTGAAAATGTATTTTCACATCAGACAGTAACTAGCAATTTATATGCAATCCGTGATCACTAATATATAAAAAAAGGTCAAGCAAAACTGAATTTTTTTCTGTGTTTTTTAATTATTACTAAAGGCTCAATAAAACACGTTTTAACATGCATATAGTAAAATGCTGCTTGATCCACTGATTGCATCAAATAAATTAAGATTTCAAGAAAATTATGCAATTGCTACATTATTAAACGTACAATAATGACATAACAAGTTTTCCTAATTTCAGTACCATCTAGTAAGGTGTTTGGACAACTTCATTTTGATAAGCAAATATAAAGTTTATCATTTTTGTCTTCCAGAGCACTATTTCAAAAAAGTTAATTTGTCAAAGTTCAACACATCTTTTTTTTTTTTTTGATTGGAGGTTTAACGACCACCGTGAGCAACTCAATGGGCTATAAGCGGTCGCCCGTCCCTAATTTAGGGTCACTGGTTCCAGGGAAGGGAGAGAGCCAGTGCCGTAAGACAAACACAACATCCATGCCTCACCGGGATTCGAACCCGGACCCCTTCGGACGAATGATCATAGGCCAACGCCTTAGACCACTGCGCCACCGGGGCGGCTCGACACATCTGCATTAAGTATATTAGTAGCATTAAGCAAAACTATTTGGATACACAATAAAAGCATTTCTTTTTATCTGGATAAATGCAAGTAACTTATTGGCAGAAATTTCCTGAAATTTGATTTTCAAGAAGTATTCAGGAAAACTGCCAATGTACAAATAATTATGGTTGTGTAGTTCTTTGTGTATCACAAACACAATTTGATTATGTGTCCGTTAGCTGTTTCTTGGAGAATTTCAAAGACACATTTCTAAGAAAATCTGAAATTTGTTCCAATAATTTCTTAAAGTATTTTTTCAGATAATTATTATATTTTTTGAGATCCTGACAAATGCACATGCAGTGATTGTACTGAATAAATCTAAGCGATTGTTTTGGTACTATAGGATGTATTTTAAAAGATGTAAATGTTTCATTATAAATTGACTAACTTGATGCACCATTTTCTCAGAAACTATAAAAAGCAATGGTATAAAATTTTGAACAAATGTTTTGTCATTACTAAAGCTATTGAAAAAGATTGCTTTTTTCCTTTTTTTAGGATTTTGGTTTCAAAATTAATTCTATGAAGGATTAAAGAAGGTTTCCCCATACAAAAATTGACACCCACCCCCACGTTTGGATGCACACTTTCCAGTAGTTATCGGATAATATGAGATATATTAGTTCCAGTTATTATAGCTGTAGCTTGTGAAGACACAGTGCAGGAAGTCTGGAAACAGATAAGTCTAGACAAATGAATAAAAAGTTGATCTCTCATTTTAAGCAAATGTTTACAAATAAAAAAAAGCGAGTATATATTTATACTTGTATTTTAAAAATCTTGTTTGTTTAGAACATAGTTTCCACAATATGTAGATTCATGTCGATCCAGGTACTTTTTTTCTCTTAAAAATAACAATATCCAAGGCTTAAAAATACCATGCCCGAGATGCCCAGAGCATGTAAATCATTCGTCTGGGCAGGTAAATAAAACATCTAATTGCATGTGCATGGTAACTAAATTTTAAAATAAAAAAGTTTGTAATAAAAGTTCCTACTACACAAGAAAAAAAAGACAGTCATCACATGTCTTGTTTCATGTCATTGTTAATTAATGGAAGTTGTATTATTGTTACGAAGTACCAAGGAAAGAGCAATATCACATCTTTAATTATGTTATGCTCTACGCCCAGAAATCGGAAACCTAGTTTTGCTCCAAATTTTGTTTATAATCAACAACAGGATGCATGCCTTTGATGTAACTGGCCTCTCATGTTTAGTGACAAAGGGAGAAAACTTTAACAAAAGGAACATGGCAGAATTACTAAATTTCCGAAACACCAGTTTCAGCATCGAACCATTTCATACCAATTTTAGCATCAGCGTCTTAAAAATTGATATACACACGTTTGTGCATTTAACATTTGTAATACTGACCCTTAAAATGGAAGTGTAAACATGTTAAAACAGTTCATATTTTTAACTTAAAAAAAAATAGGGTTCTGGTTTGTTATCTTAAAAGATAAATTTTCCTGGGCATCCAGCTTTTACTACCTGGGCAAGTAAATAATTTCTTGCCCATGTAGTACTGATATATTTCACCTAATTTTTAAGAAATTGAATGGTTCTGATAAATTCCCATCCTACCACAGATAGAGCATAACACACTGCTCACATGAGAGTTCTTCAGTGTGTTGGTTTTTAGAAAAATGCTTCAAAATCTTTAAACAGACATTTTAAAGGCAAACTTACTCCTGAACTATGTGTGAACTTCTGTTTTTGTGCATTTTTGTGTTCTTTTAGTAATAAATATTAAAAATGATAATTCAATGCAACTCTCCATGTCTGCAAACACAAAAGATGTATTTCACATGGCAACAAGGCCTTAGCATTTATATAAAGGACAAGGCATGTTAGATGTGTACATGACATACATATATTTCGTATAGGATATAGATAATTTACAAGCACGTGTGCCCAGAAATAAGGACCCCCAAAAAGTTAATCTGTCACTGCCTAAACACTTAAATAACTAAGTACGAATGTATCAACATATTACTCTTGGGATTAAAAACATGCAACCCTTATTATTCTGTGTCCATAATAAAGTTTAAAATCCCTTCCTAAATATACATATTTTAATTTGAATTTATTTGATACATTGGCAAAAACATGTTATGGGTTACTATAACAACACAAGTAATCTATTATTTCCATTACAAACATAAATTTCATTTTTCAAAAATCTTTTCAGTGCTTTGACTTTCCGCTGTGAGATGCATTAGATTATAAAATTAGCCAAATTTATATTTTCTATTTCAAAATTTTTATTTTACGAGTAGTTTAAATAAGGTTAACAAAAGGTTTACACTTACCTTAGAGTTCAGACACTTAATATCCCTTTATGAAAATAAATTTAGTTGACAATTTGACAAGAACAACCACGTACATCCACAGTCTCGCTTACACAGAGTGAGCAGCACATGCATGCTCGACCACCCACCACAGACATCAGCCTACTCTCCCCTACGTCACGCAGCTTCCGGTGTTTGGTGCGCGGGCCTGTTACGCTATTAGGGGGTGATGGAACAACGCGGTACGTGACGTCATGGAGAAAAAAGGACCACACCCATCTGTGACGTCCCTTCCAGATCATGACGATTTTTTCTTGCCACGTGACCCCTAGTGTTGCCACCGCGAAAAAACTAAGAGCGCGCCATAAACCTGGGGTTACTACTCCTCCAATCAAAAAAATAAAAAAATAATTCCTGGATGCGTTGAGACGCGGATATTGTTATAGATGAATTTGATTCTTCATTCACAATGGAAACTTCAAAGTTCGTCTAACTGTATCACGTTAACATGTGTGAAACCCAAATTTTCCAGTGGCGACACTTGAACACACATCTTTCTGCTCTAGAGCCGAATGCTTTCCCAATTAATCTACGACTTCATGGGTTTGTCACTGCAACTTGTGCCTCACCTGTGTAGTACGGCACGTGTGCCTCGCCTCTGTAGTACGGGAGTGCCTCTTGAGAACTTCAATCTCTGTAGTACGGGAGTACCTCTTGAGAACTTCAATCTCTGTAGTACGAGAGTACCTCTTGAGAACTTCAATCTCTGTAGTACGGGAGCACCTCGTGTGCCTCATCTCTGTTATACGTAGTACCTCTTGAGAAAGGCGGGTGCACGATATCCCAAGTCTCGGGGCAACCGGAAACCATATGTTCTGCTGATGCATAAGTTCATGCCATTTTCTTCACCGCACTACAAGAATGTATTACATCAGAAGGGAAAACGGAATCAAACAACTACAGTATGTATTCCCCCCTTTGTTTACGATGGTGTTTCAACGTCTGGATAGGTCTGCAATGCCATTCTTGAAAAATGTGCAGGTTTTGCTTCGAAGAAATCATCAAGGAAATTCTGGAGATCAACATAACTGTTGAACGTTCTTCAACGGAGTGCATTCGACAGAGATCGGAACAGGTGATAGTCTGGAGGGGGACATCTAGGGAATAGACCAGATGTGGAAGGATCTCCCATTTCCTCTCCTGAATGGCCATTTTGGTCATGATTGTACTCAGTGGCGGCGGAACCGCCCGGGCCGCCCGGGCCCGGTCAATAATTTCAGCCAAGATTTTTATTATTATTATTATTTTATTTGGCATGTGTGCGATTGTTGTGATGTGCCTTAGAAAGTTCCTCTAGGTAAGTGGTTGGGTGGTTCTAATTCCCAACAAAGCTCCTTAGGAACAGTAGGGCACCCAGAAATTTCCCAAGGGAGGAACCCGTGCGCCCTGGCACAAGTGGCGTCGCGTGCCCATTTAGGTTGGGTGTGCGTTCTTATTGGAAAAAGCACGTAACAATTTTATTATGTACCCGGAGCTGCGAAATACGCGCATTGATTTTAAACATATGAAGGTATTTCTTTTATTTACGTGGCGTCTAATAACTTACGGTAAAGATCTTTACATACACTCCGTTGTAAGAAAAAACTGAATTTCCTGTGGAAATACTAGAGTGATGAACGAATATTCGGTATCTTATATACTGTATATAAACACTGCCGGACAATTGCTAAGGACGGATGACAATAGCAACGATAGCAACCATAAAATGGAAGGCAGGAAAATGTGGAAATTAGCATAAGTGCGGGATACAGTAAGACGTGTTGTGCGTATGCAAATTTTGGATTGCCGAACTTGTTCGTGACGTCATAGCGCTGATAAGAAATATAAAGGATTTGACGCGTATTGACCGTTGTTGTTCAAACGCAAAGTTGAAAGGGAAAGAATCAATTGACGAACTTGCAATTTTCAGTATGTCTTCCCGACATCACCTAGATGATTTTACGCGTGGCCGTATTATTGGCAAGATTGAAGAAGGGCGAAAAATAACAGATGTTGCCAGGGAGTTCGACGTCAGCCACAGTGTTGTTTCAAGGCTTTGGAAATCATTTCAAACAAATGGAGAGTGTGGCAAACGTCACGGGGGAGGTCGTGTTCGCAGTACGACACCTGCAGAAGATTGGTACATAGTGCTTTCAACAAAAAGACACCGTCGCAGCACAGCTAGTGAGGTAGCAAATCAGTTTATGGCTGCTACTGGCAAGTGGATCTCCCGAAAAACTGTCGCCAGACGTTTGCATGAAGGAGGACTATACGCCCGCCGTCCTGTTGTGTGCATCCCATTGTCCAGACGTCACCGTACCGCCCGTTTGCAATGGTGCCATCAACATCGCAATTGGACTGATAACGACTGGTCTGCTGTCCTCTTCTCAGATGAGAGCAGATACAGTCTGTCGTCTGATTGTCGACGACGACTAATCTGGCGTGATAGTGGTACTGCATATTGTCCAGCAAACATACAGGAAAGGGACCGATATCCGACGTGTAGTGTCATGGTATGGGCTGGCATCATGATCAATGGCCGTACGTCCCTCTATGTGCTTCCAACTGGGACTATAACTGGCGAGCGATACACAAATGGTGTTCTGCTACCTCATGTTCGCATGTTCCGCGGTGCTGTCGGTGATAGATTCATTTTCATGGACGACAACGCAACATGTCATCGAACAGTCGCTGTCCAGGAGTGTCTTGAGAGCGAGGATATTCAACGCCTCGTATGGCTAGCACGTACTCCAGATCTGAATCCCATTGAAAATGTGTGGAATGCATTGGGGAGGAGTCTTGCTGGTCGCCAATGCCCTCCAATAAACAAGAACACCATCATCCGTGCACTGACAGAGGAATGGGATAAATTACCCCAACAGCGGCTTGATAATGTTGTGCAAAGCATGGCACGACGTGTGGAATCTTGCATCGCCCTCCATGGTGGCCATATCCCGTATTGACATCTTCCGCCGAAACGCCTGCGGACAGTAATTGCATTTTTTCACGTTTACGTATTCTGCACAAAATGGCCTGTTTGTCCCTTGAACACGTTCCAAAGCCTTCTGGATTTCAGAGCACAATAAATTGTCTTTCTTGTAATGTCCTGGCATTCTGACATTATTTTATTTCACTTGGCATCCAACCACACTTATTTTTTTTATGCGCTGTATAGCCGTTTATGATCCGTCCTTAGCAATTGTCCAGCAGTGTATATAAGTTTTAAATACAGCACGAGGGTTACTTTCTTTAACCCGCATTACCCAATCTGCAAAGTTTCTGGCAGAAAATGGGACACTTAGTACATCATCAGCCTAAATGGATGTCGAAACTCAAAATGTATATTTAAATCTGTGCTCATAAACACACTGATTCATGCAGCGACGAAAAGACATAAAAAACATTAACTCATACTTAGCAGAACGTTGATTGTGTTTATGACTCCACGCTATTCCAAACGCAAACAAGTATGACCAGTGGTGCTTTTTTAAGTGCGCACACTCAGGAAATTTATACCTTTGCGTTGGATCCACGAGGAAATAAATCCATGACCTGTAGTGCCATCTGGAGAGCTTTGAATTGCAGTTGCTGTGACGACTTAGGGTGTCCGCTGGTAAAATAGCACTCCTGCAGCTGTAATTATTTACTACGTTTTGTTTACTGCACGAAGCAACGAATCTTCTCCTCTTCACGAAAATATTGCACAAGGGAATTAGCTTTAGCTGACAAACTTTAGCGATTCTTATTGGAAATACATAAAAACAAAATAACAACAACAATGTAACAGCAAATGGTTGCACTGCTCCGTGGGACTCAAACAGTGCTCATTTTGGGTAGCACACCTTTAAAGTTCCGCTGTTAATGTTTGAAACCACAGGAAAATTAGAACGTGGCCTGTAACGCCGTCGGAGGAGCTCTTGTACCGCAGCTACTTTAAGACCGTCGAATGTGCGCACGAGAAACAACCACACCCGAGGGTTCTAGCGCGAATGCGATATGTTTGCTGAACGAACCTTCTCTTCTTAATGAAAACATTATGTGAGGAAATTAATTTTAACGACCACTCGAAGCCTTAGGACGAACTCTGGGGAGTTTTATCAGAAATAAATTCGTAAATGTGACTGGGGAGCGCTTGTGTTTGACCGAGGAGCTCTTGTACCGCAGCTGCTTTAAGATCGTTGAATGTGCGCACGAGAAACAGCACACCCGAGTGTTCTAGCGCGAATGCGATATGCTTGCTGAACGAACCTTCTCTTCTTAATGAAAACATTATGTGGGGAAATTAATTTAAACCACCACTCGAAGCCTTAGGACGAACTTTGGGGAGTTTTATTAAAAACTAATCCGCAATTGCGACTCTGTGTGGGTGTGCGCTGCACGCTTAGCACACCCCGAATATTCCTCTGTCTGCCCCACAGAATTTTCCCAAGGTGGGGCGACCCCCCCTCTAAATTTTCCGGGAAAAGTAGTCAGGTGCTGTAACAATTAAGGAGTATGACTTTTGTGAATTTATTTTTATCCATTTACTACTAATGTAACAGTACAAGAAAGTTAAATGATTAGAAGAAGCAGTGAAAGTGTTTTCATGTTAGATTTTTCTAAATTTATTTAACAGAACTACTCCCTTATAATTATTGTATGTTATAAGCAGTGGCGCACCTACTCGTGTGGGTGCACCACTGCTTAGACATTGTTTTTCTTCTGTTTGTTTCGGGAAGGTAGAGGGCGCACCATGAATCGAAATTTCGGGCCCGATCAACGAATTTCACTTTCCGCCGCCCCTGAGTGTACTGTGAAGGCGTGCGTTATCATGCTGGAGAAGGACACCATAGCGGCAACGTGGCCGTTTCTGCTGAATGGCTCCCTGTACACGGCGGAGTTGCTCACAATAGAATGCAGAATTGATGGTCCGATTCCTCGGCAGCATTTCCCAGTGAATAATGCCCTCCATGTCGCACCAGACACATAACATGATCTTCGCAGGATGAAGATCATGTTTTGGAAGTGGTGTAGACGACTTGTTTGGGATTAACCATTCCTTCCGATGCCTGAATTTCACGTACAGGCACCACTTTTCATCTCCAGTAACAATACGTGACGGAAAAGGTTTGCGTTGCTTAGAACATTCTGTTAGAAATTCTAAAAGGTTCGCGCGTTGATCTCAAATGACGAATTCAACAAACGAAAGAGAATTCTTGAACTCACAGAACGAATGGTTGAAAGCATAAAGAGTACTTACCACCTTTAAATAGATACTCATTTATTCACAGCACATCACACTGAACACTGAAACATCTAAAACACTGTAGAGATTTTAAATCACACGCTATCTAATTTTATATTGGTTTTGGAACAACATCACAAACGCAGTACGTTCACACATAAGTCCATCTTTTAGTTTCGGTTCTCACGGTAACAGTTTTTCTCTTTTCAGGTCGAAGGTCAGCGTATCACACCTTCTTGCCTTGGAGTGAGAATGAGAGCATTCTTTTTTTTTCAAATAGGTTTGCTAGCGCAACAGCGCCATCTATTTTTCTGTGTGGAACTTGTACGGACACATCGCACTCTTTCCAACATATTCGCGATAACGGGCGAGCAAGAAACCACATATGGCAACACGCTGATTCTTGTTGTCCTCGGTAAGAGTGTGAGGTACCCAAGACCCCGATTTATGGACCTTCCCCATGCGTTCCAGGCGTCGCATCACTGTGGCCTGATCACAGTCCATTTCAGTGGTCGATTCGCGTGAGGTTTGACGCGGATCCAAGTGGATGAGATGACTGAAACGATCCTCATTAAAGTGAGATAGACGACCTGAGCGTGGAGAGTCGTTGTGGTCAAAATTGCCACCTCGGAAACGCTCAAACCATTTGCGGGCTGCCTTCGGAACAATAGCATCCTCCCCATACACAGCACAGATTTTTCAAGTAGTCTCGGTGGCTATGGAACCCTTGTTAAACTCGTAGAGGAGCAGATGTCGGAAATGTTCATTCCTCTCTATTTGACACTCCTTACTACCGGACCTGAAAACCAAAAAAACTATTAGCCACAATCACACAACGCAATATGATTTAGATACACGATATTACTGGCTGCATTTTGATGTACAACTGGCCATTTACACCGTCACTACTGACCTGAGAAACACTCGTGAAATAAAACGGCATGAACTTATGCATGAGCCCAATAACTCTCTGTATAAAAAGGAATACGCACTGACAACACACCAGGACCGGCTGGACCATAAGGGCAACTGGAGCGGTCGCCACTGTCCCTGCCCCTTCAAAGGGCTCCAGAGTTTGGGAAACATCCTTTTTAATAGATTTTTTTAAATATTATTTTTTATGTTTATGCTTTGGGGCGGGAGTCTCTCAAAAATAGTTTTTTTAATTTTTTGTTTTGTTTCCAATCCCTATTTTTGGATACGTTATCGCCCTTCGCCGTTCAAATACTGAAGTTTGCAAATTTCAAGTGATTAACCTTAATATATTCCGCATTCGCGAAATAGCAAATTAAATTTCATCATCTTGGGGCCTTTACATTTTTATATATTTAACATTTAGCGTGCAATCCGGATACTTTGTTTTAAAAATAAAAATGAAATTTCGCCCGGGGCCCTGCAAAAGTTCCGTTCGGCCCAGCTCCGGACGTTGTGTGGAAGAAGCATCACAAATGTTTCGAGCGAGGAAGTAATTCTTATTAATTCGCACAGATTTCAAAGAGCCTAACAGCCGTTAAATCCATTTTTACGTTCGGATGCCAATATTCCTGTGACGCACTTGATTCCACATCCATTTGCTCCGAAGCCGAATGCTTTTCTACTTTAGCTACACCGTCAAGAGGTTGTCATTGCTACTTCTTGTCTTGACATGTGTGTCACCTGTGTAGTACGTCACGCAAGGTGAGAGAGTATATTTAGGTAGTTCAGTAGCGCGTGGAAAACCAGTTTTCTGAAGCATATGTAACAAATAATCCAATGAGACTTTGAACAGAACGAACTGAATGTTCATGTCAGAGGAGTGAGGTACTAAAATTTCACGTAAGATAAATGACTTTAACGAAAACAAACTTCATGCGTTGTCTAGAGCTTTGGTCTAATATGATTATTATTTGATTCGTGTGATTCAATTATGTTCTTTTTGAAAAATGGTGAACAGAATTGTGTTCTTAACACTTTTACAGAATGTGGATAAGTTGGTCATTGGCGTCGCAGTTCGTATTCATTTGGACTGCCAATAAGATATCCCACGCCTCAGCATTGTTAAAATCAAATGGCAATGTTTTTGAAGTTATCAATAAAAACATTGATTCATCAACATTGTCGCGTACTTGTTTTCATCATCTTCTTATCCCATTAAAATTCCCAGGAGACTTTCTGCTTGTCTCCTGAAATCCCTGTGTTGTGCTCTAAACTGAATCCTATTAATATCGTCAAATGTTTGGGTACTTCTGTTGAACTACTCGATTATATGTTTACTTTATGTTTTTATGATACAACGTATATTTGCATTTGCTTCCTCCTGATGGAACACGCATTTCTGCTCACTAGGGGTTCTTTTAATCATTGAAATATGCTCCAGAATTTCCGATAATACCTGATGACGATGTGCCGCTACGTATATCATCTGATTTTGAAGCGATTTTTTCTCTGATCGTGGGTTACCAAATTCCGCTTTATAGATTATATACCAAAAAATCTGGATGTGTTTGTTTCTAATGTTATGTTCTTACCATTTCGGAAGGTAACATAAAACATGTTCTTACCATGTGTGTGTAATCCATATTTAATCTGGCGATGTTCCGGTGTTAATGACAGCACACGTAAGGAGCTCTGGGAATGCAGATTCCCTTCAGCGAGGCGACGGGAAATGGTTCGTGGGCACACAGGAGCTGCTACATCTACCTGTATGGTGGACCGGGTCCCGTAGGATCCGTTCGTGCCTCGCGCACGATCCGTCGATTCTCTCTACCGTGGTCCTCTTAGTCCGACCGGAGCAGTTCCGTCGTGTGGCAGTGCCGCCACGTGTCCACTGCTCCCAACACAGCCAGACAGTATGGTCAGAATGATCTACGTGGCGGCTCTACGGTGCGCAGACCACCCTGAGGTTTTCAGCCCGATGATCCGGCCTCTGTCATAGTTCGCAAGTTACGTAAATCGCCGACTCTGGCCTCTACCCGGCATTCTTGTTACTCTATACTCGTGCTTGCGTCGGCCGGTCCCTTTCGCTTTCATGGGGCATCGACTACACGCCGGTTTATAAGGCTGCTGATTCGTACTTGCAGCGCCACCACAGGGTGTGCGGCCATGCGCGCTTGCACCAAACGTTGATTATTTTCATACCAGCACGCACTCTAGCTATTTGCAAAGTTTCACGTTTGTAGCATATTTTCTTCTAGGTGCACAAATTTCATTGTCCATAAGTGTACTTCAGAATTTAAACTGCCGTTCCCACCGTTGGTGAATACCGGATCGAGAGACAGCCTTACTGCATTTGGTATAATTCTCAGAGTTTTTGGGTTTTCAGAAACGCACATACATATACACTCAGATATTATAGTATCTTTGCATGTTTATACACCGATGGGCCGCTACATAATGACCATCCCCAACCTACAGAAATGAACGCGCCTGGAGGCCGAACGATGGTGCACGTGAAGTTCACAGAGCAGTATATATACAATTCAACGACCGGACTTCGGTTTGTAGAGAGTTCGGAGTCAGAATGGGGAAATCTGCCGATTTATCAGAGTTTCATAAAGGACAAATTGTGATGGCCCGGCGCGTCGAACTACGATCTTCGAAACGGCGCAGCTTGAGGGTTGTTCACGTGCCGCTGTAGTGAGTACGTATCAAAAGTGGTGCACAGATGCCTAAACGACGTACCGTCGTCCAGTCGTGTGTCGTCTGTAGCTCATTGATGCTAAAAGGGACATTGTGTATTCAGCCCGATGATCCGGCCCCTGTTAAAGTTCGTAAGTTGCGTAAATGGACGTCTCTAGCGTCACACATTGTTCACAGCGGCCGAAGGCCACAGTGCCACAAATCACCCGCAGCTACAACAGTGGTGATCAGGGCAATGTGTCACAGCACACAGTTAGTCGCAGCCTTCTGCGCATGGGCCTGCGTAGCCGAAGACCCAGCCGGGTCCCCATGCTCACTGCACGTCATCGCCAACAAAGCATGAAATGGGCCCAAGATCATCGAGATTGGACCGTGGATGATTGGAAGAAAGTGGCCTGGTCTGACGAATCAAGATTCCTGGTGCATCAAGTAGACGGACGAGCGCAGATATGCCGATTAGCAACGTAGGCTGGCTATGACACCTGGGTGCAATGTTGGGCGGAAACAGGCCGGTGGCGGAGGTGTTATGCTGTGGGCGATGTTTTCTTAGGACATTTTAGACCCTATTATCCAAACAGCACAATCCCTGACAGCTGTCAGTTATCCGAACATCGTTGCGGACCCAGTTCACCCATTCATGGAAACAGTGTTTCATTGCTGGTGATGGCCATTACCAACAGAATAATGCGCCATGCCACACTGCCAGAGTAGTGAAGGAGTGGTTCGAGGAACATGCTGGTGACTTTTTGTTAATGCGCCGGCCTCCAAAGTCACCTGACGTGAACACAATAGAACATTTGTGGTTCGACTTGGAAAAACGGGTTCGCGCTAAATCATCACCACCCCGAAATATACAGGAACTGGAGAACCTGCTGTTGACATTATGGTACTAGATAACACAGGATTTCTGTCGCCACTTCATCGAATCGATGCCTCGCGGAGTGGCTATTGTTTTGCGGGCTAAATGGGGTCCTACAGCTTATTAGGTAGGTGGTCATAATCTAATGGTTCATCGGTGTGTATTGTAAGTCGTATAAAACTTGGCTGGAGTGTACTTGAAAGAAACGGCACAATTTTCAAGAGCAATTAACCATTATGTTTTAAAAGAAAAGTGTTTAATCACTGCCTTTTTCCTGTCCTTACCTATAGATCATTGACATAGATCTTAACTGATAAAGGCATTCAGATGCTGTAAACTTCTGAAATAATCATGGACAGGTGCATGGTTGGTATAACCAAGAACGATAGGAAGATGAACTCATGGATCAGAAAAACGATAAGAGTTGATGGCATCAAATAAAGGCCCTCGTGGGGCAATGTGATGAACAAGTCGCTAGAACAGCTGCCAACCGTTTGGCAACTGAAATACTAGACTGGATAATAAGATGCAGAAGAAGACCACGTGAGTGGTAGGTGAATGAAATCCGAAAACATTGCGGAGTGATATGGAAAGGAATTTCTCAAGAAAAGATGTTGTGAAGAAACATAGGGAAACCTTCGTCCAGCATTCGATTGAGAATGGCTTCTGCTGCTGATAATGAAGATACATACATCAGGCTGTTAGTGCACTTCAAAAGCTGAAACCGCAAAATATTTCCTTAATAAAATTTATTTCGTTTGAAAGAAAGAAATTATTTCCTTAAGCAAGCCCTGAAGCGTTAATGTTCTGCCCTTGTCACACGAAATAATTTGTGTTGGCTGTGGGAATTCAAGCGATCACACTTAAAACCGTAGTTCTTTATGTGAAAAAATGTTTGCAAGAGATTTTACTGAAACTATAAAATTTTCTACTAGCTGGGTGTTTCACAATCCCTGGAGGGATTCAAGAAACACTTTGAAGAACAGTGAGTCGAAGTATTGTGCCATTATTTGAGAAAGGCATCATCATCATCACTTCGTGTAACAGAACATCTGAAATGGAACTAAAGAAACGGAAAGAAAGCAATAAACTAATCGATCACCCAAACCTATTTCTCTCCTTCCATGGATCATTCATTCCTTTGTGGTCCGCTCCATGATCTGATCTTCGGACCATGAAATGGCTTTGTCATTCGTTCCCCTCATTCATCTGGTTTTTTGCCCTTTTCTTTTTTTTCCGCTTTATTCTCTGTTTTCTTGGTTTGTAGATAAAGTTAGAGGGACGAAACTGTTTGGAGCTGGGAATAGTTTCAATCTCTTTCTCAAATGCCGAACCTTTCACCGGAAAAAATGGATACCTCTCTTAATCAAAATGCGTCCTTTCGTCATGCTTTCTTTTCCTTTTTTTTTAAAAAAAAAAAAAGAAGTAGCGGCGATGATTCCCACTGTGTCAATGTAGAACCGCACGACGAAATTCTGTTCCAGTTTTAAGATATTTCTCTGGAATTCTTTAGGTTTCTTAAATCTCTTGGAAACTTCAAATTTTTGCAGAATGTAAATGTTTGGTTACTTTCTTTACAAATTTGCTAAACTCCAGTCTCCTTCTTGAAGGTTTTCTTAACCTGATTAAAGCGTGAATGTTATGCAAAAAGTGAAGAAAAACTGTTTTAGAAAGAAGACTGTCTTCATTTAATGAGAAAGTAATCTTTTCTGTCATATTTCTAAATGTCCTTTTTGAAATGAAAAAAACTTTTCTAAATTAATCAGCATTTTGCAACAGTAGTGTGGTAGTAGAAACCACTAAAAACGTGTTGCCATTAGCTTGAAAATCACTGAAGTCTGAGTTAAAATAACAGTGAAACAGCTAAAAACCAGCCAGTGTAGTTCAATGGGGAACACAACCGCTCCGAAATAGAAAAGTGCGGGTTCGAAACCCACTGTCGGCAAATAGAAGGTTATATTGATACCCAAACCAAAATGGATTTCTTGGTCGTAAAAAATTAAAACTTTGTGTGGTGATACTTCCTCACAACGTACATACAGTATACACTACATTGACAAAAATCACCAGACACCCCTTCAAGAGCAAATGAACGGATCTGCTGTGTCGTTAAGATGCGCGGTAAAGATGCAAACGGTATAAAAACAACGTATATTAGGACAAAGTACTCTATAATACTGTTACACAGGTAATATATGAGTTTCGAATAGACAAGTTGACTTCAATGATAATGGAATAGTTATAGTTGAAATTAAGAATATTTCTTTATTTACAGTATCATCATCATCATCATCATCATTGTCAACCATTATCAATCCACTGCTGGACGAAGGTCTCCCCAAGTTTCCTCCACAACGGTCTGTCTTGTGCCAGTCTCCTCCATGTCACTCCCGCATATTTACGAATTTCATCCACCCATCTCCCATGTGGTCTTTTTATGGGTCTTTTCCTGTCCCTTGGAATCCAATCTAAAATTTCGGCTGTCCATCTATGGTCTGTCCTTCTGGCAGTATGTCCAGCCCATTGCCATTTCAGGGATTTAACTCTGATCATGATGTCTTCCACTCTCGTCATTTTTCGGATCCACGAGTTCCTCTTCTTATCTCTCCTGGTTATACCAAGCATGCACCTCTCCATGATTCTTTGAGTTGTCTGCAGCCTTTGTATGTCTCTTTTAGTTAAGGTCCACGTCTCTGCACCATACGTAAGCACTGGAAGGATGCATTGATCAAACACTTTTCTTTTAAGACATAATGGCATATTGCTCTTGAAAATTATGCTGTTTCTTCCAAAAGCTCTCCAGGCAAGTTTTGTACGCCGATTAATTTCTTCATTAATGTGACCCTCACTTGATATCTGCTGTCCAAGATAAACATACGTATCTGTTATCTCCAGTTTTTCTCCATCAATCGATAAATCTTCATTTCTTGTAAAAGCATTGAACATCACTTTTGTCTTCTGAAAGTTCATTTTTAATCCCACTTCTTTACTCTTGTCAGCAAGTTCCTGGATCATACTCTGCAGCTCTGATGGGGTAGTTGCAAAAATGACTACGTCATCAGCAAAACGAAGGTGGGTTAGATAATCTCCATTAATCTTTATCCCTTTGTTTTCCCAGTTCAGTGATTGAAAGACATTTTCCAATGTGGCATTAAAGAGCTTCGGAGATATGGTGTCACCTTGTCTCACTCCCTTTCCAATTTTTATGTGTGTTGTATTTTCAAACAGCCGAATCTTTGCACTTGCATTTTCATAGATGTTATTAATAATATTAATGTATGCATCTTCAATACCGCAGGATTTCAGAGCCGTGGTAACTGCTGATGGTTTCACCGAATCAAAGGCTTTTTCATAATCGATAAAAGCCATGCACAATGGAAGTTCATATTCCCTCGCTCTTTCAATTAGTTCTCTCAGTACGTGGATATGATCTATTGTGCTGTAGCCACTCCTGAATCCAGCTTGTTCTCTCGGTTGAGCCATGTCCAGTGTTACCTTCAAGCGGTGTGAAAGAACTTTAGTGAAGATTTTATAAACCACTGATAGGAGGCTGATAGGTCTGTAGTTCCTGAGATCCTCAATGTCACCTTTTTTATGTAGCAGGATCATTGTAGCAGTGTTCCAATCCTCAGGAATCTTCCCTTCATTAAGGCATCGAGTGAAAATTTGGGCGAGTACTGTTTCAATTTCTCCACTTGCTTCTTGTATGATGTCTATAGTAATTCCATCTTCTCCTGGAGCTTTCCCCCGCTTCATGTTCTTGATTGCATGAGCAACTTCTGCTGGGAGGACTGGAAGAACTCTGGTACCTTTCATGATGTCTGGAGTACATGTATCATCCCTTTCATATAATTTGGAGTAGAAATCTTTCACTCTTGTCAAAATTTCGCCTCTATTTCTTGTTATAGAACCATCTTCTTTTCTCAGAGCCATAATCTGTTTTCTTCCCTTACTGAGATGTCCCTTTGCTATCTTTAGGCTTTGGTTGTTTTCAATTGCTTTCCTCACTAGCTCACAGTTGAATTTCCTTACGTCTTCAGTGATACGTTTTCGTGCTGTCTTGCATAGCTCTATATATTCCACTTTGGAAGTCACATCTTCTTTAGTTGTCCTCATCTCTCTTCTTTTTTGCATCAACATTTTGGTTTTTCCTGATAATTTGTTTACATGCAACTTGTTCTTAGACCCAGCTAATTTTGTTGCTGTTTCCATAAGAGCTTTGGTTACTTTTCTGTTAACTTCCGAAATATCCACTTCTTCCGATGTTAGGCCTTCTAAAGCAGAGAATCTGTTCTTCAGTTCCAACTTGAAAGTATTATGGTGTTTTTTAAGGTTGGTTATGTCAATACATTTTGTTTGTCTTATGAGCTTGCCACGTTCCAGTTTAGTGTTGAGGTGCATCTTACATCTCACCAATCTATGGTCACTACCTGTGTTGAACTTGTTCAGCACACTGCAGTCTTCGATGACGAATTTTTTGTTACACATAATAAAATCAATTTCACTTGTCGTCCCAATTGGATGTCTCCATGTCTATTTCCTGTGTGGCTTTTTCTTGAAAAAGGAATTCAAGATGAAAAATCCTTCTGCCTCTGCAAACTCAACGAGAGTATTTCCACGCTGGTTTCTGTTGCCGTGACCGAATTTACCTACTGAAGTTTCATTCTGTTGCCGGTGCCCTATTTTTGCATTGAAATCTCCCATAATTACCTTCAAGTGCTGCTTACCTTTATTATTTAGATGACGAATTTCCTCATAAAATTCTTCAATTTCTTCTTCAGGATGACTTGTGGTGGGTGCATAAGTTTGAATAATCTGAGCCTGGTATCTTCTCGATAGTTGGATAACGAGTCGTGCAGCTCTGTCAGAGGAACTTTCAACTTCTACCACTTTATCCTTCAGTTTCTTGTTTATTATAAATCCAACACCACTAGTTCTGCCAGTATCTGTCCCACGATAATAGAAGAAATTTAAATGTATATATATATTTACAGTATATATACATTTAAATGTTGAAACCTCACATAGGTTATATTTAGTGAGACACAAAAACGGCAATGAAGCAAATGGAACAACACATATTGCGCTCACCTTGCTCCGGTTTCAATCCTTCTGGCTTGCAATCGATCATGCTTCTTCTCTGGTGTTGTACCACATCATTAAACGTATTCCACGTTTAAAGTTCAACACAAATACGAACATCAGCACAATTCTACAAGAAGGGGGTGATGAGTTAAAATAATTTTGAGATCATTGTCAAGACTAGAGTACGTTGACGCAGTCAGAATTTTAGCAGTTGAAACATTTCGCTGTTCTATGCCAAGCTATTATGAAGTATCAAAATTAAAAGATTTAAAAACTTTAAAAAATTTAAAAAAGTCAACAAGTCCCTCCTCGCTCGTCCGGACATGTTTCTGGCAATACTGTGCTCATCTTCAGCGGCTGGTTGTAAGATACATCCGTATGCTTTTATTGTACTGATTACCTGCCTGTCATCAGTCGACACATCGCTCATTGGTCCTGCATTCGTGCGTAGGTTAATCATGTGATTTACAACTTTTTGCTATTGTTGCACCATCTGGTGTTCTTTCCTGTATTATAAGTCGTGATAAATATTTTGTCACAATACGTGCGGAGAACGCTCATCAATATACAAGTAAGAAGTAGTATAGTAGTCAAAAAACCAAAAAAAACTGCGTATGGCAGGAAAAAAAAACTACAACATTTTTAACGTGGAGTTAATTTACACATTCGTCCACTCCTGATAACTTCTCAGGGAAGACAAAACATTCAAACTAAGTTAATTGAATAGTCGAACATTGTAACATGGTGTAAATTTAGTTAGTTGAAAAAAAAACTGCACTTGCAGAAAAAAATTCAACACCAAACACAACAAGTGTCAAGCACACAAAAAGGTTAATCATAGAACAACAACACAAAAAACCTTTAACTGCACACTTGGCCGCCAGGGCCGACTTCGAACCTACTCCCATGCATTCGCACATCAATTTTTAGATGGAATAGGGAAACCCTGGAAAACCCTACCCTGGGAGTGAAACATCTTTATAGATATCAACAAAGGCAATGGCTGATATTTATGTTATGCCGAAAAGACAACATTTACAAAATTGAAGTGACAAGCATTTTAGTACTAAAAAAAAAAATTAATGTGGCGCCACACCAAAAAAACAAAAAAACAAAAAAAAAACACTACATACTGACAAGGAGATAATGTATGCAGTATGTTGTCCTCAAAGTCTGTCATAAAAGTTCTGTGATACTTTGAGTACAGAGAAAAGTTCAAATAAATAGTCTTTTAAGGTATTTAATATTTTTTCCCTCAAAGTTTGTCATAAAAGATCTGTGATATCTTGAGTACAGAGAAAAGTTCAAATAAATAGTCTTTTGATAGAGCAAAGATCTGTGATACATTTTGAGTATAGAAAAAGATTCAAATAGTCTTTATAGAGGAAAGCTCTATGTAGCAAAAAGTTCCTTTGAGCTTGAAGGTCAATTGTAATAACAAAAAAATGTTTTAACAGTACATTTTACTAGCAACGAATACCCGTGTGCGGACATGCTTACTTTGCTGTCGGGGCGACAACTACACTCTCGAAGCTTCACGCTTCACAGGCTGAGGTTGCAGGTCACTGGATCGCCGGGATGTCTCAGGATTTCTCGTGGACAAGGCAAGTTGACCAGAAGAAGCAGGGTCATCAGGCTGAAAGCAAGGAGGTCCCAGGCTGAAGCAAGAAAGTCCCAGTCTGAAGCAAGGAGGTCCCAGGCTGAAGCAAGAAAGTCCCAGGCTGAAGCAAGGAGGTCCCAGGCTGAAGCATGGAGGTCCCAGGCTGAAGCATGGAGGTCCAAGGCTGAAGCAAGGAGGTTCCAGGCTGAAGCAAGGAAGTCCCAGGCAGAAGCAAGGAGGTCCCAGGATGACTTGGAGACGAGTCCGGAATCTGAGAAGAGTGTAGATCCGGTGGTTTCTTTGGCGGTCGAAGAAGCGGTGTAAAACTAGAAGGACGAAATCCTGGCGGATGCAAATACTGGACTCTATGTCTGGATTGTAGCCCAACACTAGAAGTTGCAATAGGAGACTGTGGAACAGGAGGGGAACATTTAGGCGGCGGACGCTTGGCAGCTTTAGATGGCACAGGTGGCGAAAGAGGGCGTTTTTGCCCTACTGCAGATTGATTAAATGTTCCTAAAGTAGGCAGTAGAAACAGAAGGAGGATTTTTTTACTTGGAGACTGAAGAACCTCAACAATATTGTCCGATGATTCAGATTCAGCAAGAGGTATGACTCTTTTAGGCACAGGAGAGATAGAAACACCTGAAGATGAAATGTCAGTTCTTGTCCTTTTTAGCGTTTTAGATTTAGAACCAAACGGAGGCACCATGCGTGAAGAAGTAAATGGAGCGATTAAAGTATGAGAAGCAGATGAAAATGAACCTAGTTGTACATGACAAGAATATCCCGAGGAACTGGAAGTACTTGAACTCTCGTCTTTTGAGAAGGCAGGAGACGGAGGAGTTGAAATAATTGCAGCACCCCGAGTGAATGGGATAATGCCAGAATGAGAATCGTTAAAAGTTGAAGCGAAAACCCCGCTCAGACGAAGGTAGAAAATCGGACAGGACAGGGGTGGGGTCAATAATTTCATCATCAACTATACATACTTGTGAAGAAGTCCCACCCTCTGCCTGAGGATTCCTACTAGATTTAGGGTTAATAATTGCATCATTGCTTCTAATAACCCATTTCGTACATTGCTGCACATGGGCAGAACGTAGGGAGCCATCTGGCTTCTTTAATATGACATTATTATTGTACAATTCCACCAATTGAAAGGGGCCTTCATATAAAGGTGCAAATTTTTTCATGAACGTATGTGCAACGGAGGATTGGAAATGAGTTTCTAACAAGACCAGATCTCCAACTGAGAGATCTGGTTCTCTCCGTTTCGCATTATAGTGCCTAGCTTGGCTTAATTGAGCTCGACTGATAGCAGTTCGTGCCTTTTGCGCAAGTAGTTTTACAGATTCAGGTGTTGGTCTTTGGTTGATTTCATCGATAATGCCAGTTAAATTCTCAAACGGGTTGCGGATTTTGCGCCCTAGAAAAAATTCAGCGGGCGTAAGCCCCGTTGATTCATGAAATGATGAGCGAAGGGCGAAGCAAAACATTTCAACGTGTTCGTTCCAACACTCATGATTATTGCCAATGAAAGTTGAGATCATCTTTAGTAAGGTGCGATTAACACGCCCAGCCGGATTGGCTTGAGGATGATATGGACTGATAAATTTGTGTTTGATTTGAAGCCTCGCACACATTCGCTCAAATAACTCCGAAATGAACTGAACCCCGTGGTCCTAGACTACGCTACGGGGACAGCCAAAACGAGAAAAAACATTATGTATTAAAGTATTACATATTACATCAGCCGTAGCTGCTTTAATATGAAATGCTTCTACCCATTTAGAAAATTTATCTGTAACAACTAAAATATAACGAGACTTAGTTTTAGTTGATAATGGATAAGGGCCCAATATATCTATAGATATGGTTTCAAATACATTATTATTTGAACTACAAATAAAGTGGCCGGCCGGTCGTTTATTATCATAATTGTACTTTTGAAAGTACTCACATGAGCGAATGTAAGCGAGTATACTATTGTACATGCCCGGCCAGTAGGCTACGTCTCGAAGTTTAGTACGAGATTTTAGTATGTCTAAGTTGCCGGCAAGAGGAATATCATGCAATTCAAATAATAAGGCCATGCGGAGAGACTGAGGTATCGCAGGGCGGTACTCAGCTCTCGAATTCACGAATTTTGTATAATACAAAATACCATCGATGATCTCATAATTTTGACTACGACCCGCTAAAGAAGGTTCACTAGGAGCAGAAGAACCAGCGAGTAAGAAATTATAGATTTCTCCAAAATCTGGATCATTGGGCAGTTCGAAAATTATCTGCTCCCTTGAAATGATTTCCGAAATTAAAATTAGGAGGGAGGTTCAGTATCCGCCTGGCCACCAGAACTGACCGGACAGCGAGACAGTGCGTCAGGCAGTAGGTTTGACTTACCAGGGCAATACTGAATTTGAACATTATATTCCTGAAGTCGAAGTGTCCATTTTAACAATCTTCGAAACAGATTCTTTGCAGTGGTTAAATATTGTAATGCCGAATGATCCGTAATGACATTGACAGTTAAATGATTGGGATAACATTTAAATTTGGTAACAGCAAATAAAATAGCTAAGCATTCTCGTTCAGTTACAGAGCAATTTCCTTCTGCTTTGTTAAGAATTCGAGAGGCATGTGCAACAGGATGCCCTCGTTGAGATAGAACAGCTCCTAGACCAACACCTGATGCATCAGTAAAAATATTAAACATTTCTGCATGGTTAGGAAAAGCTAACAAGTTGGCGAAACCAAGGCATGTTTAAGAGCATTAAAAGCAGTTTCTGCCTCCGTGGACCAAACAAAGTGTCTATACTTTCGTTTTAATGCAAATAAAGGTTCGCATACAGTAGCGTACCCCGGAACGAACTGTTCATACCACCCGGTCATGCCTAGGAATCTAGACAATTCTTTTGCCGACTTAGGCCTAGGAAAGTCAGAAATTGGCTTGACCTTTGAGTGGTCAGTTAGTAGACTTTAAGGGGTAATTTTTAATCCTAGATATACTAGTTCGTCCCGTCCAATTTGACATTTGGCAGACTTTAAAGTCAACCCTGCATTATGTAACAGTTCGAAAACTTGATCTAACAGAGACAGATGCTCCTCAAAAGTTTCAGAAGAGACAATTATATCATCCAGATAGAAATGGACATTAGGTCCGAGCACAGGACGTAAGACTGAGTCCATTAGGCGTTGAAACATTGCAGGAGAATATGCCAAACGAAAGGGCATTTGCAGGAATTCATATGCTCCAAACGGGGTAATAAATCCAGTTTTTTCTACAGAATTTGGGTGGACAGCAACCTGCCAATAGCCGCTAGCTAAATCCAAAGTTGACAGCCAGTTTGTTGACGATAAGTCTTGGAGAATATCGCTAATTATAGGCAATGGATAATTGATAGCTTTAGTCACCGCATTCAGTTTACGATAATCTATCACAAAGCGATACTCTCCAGATTGTTGTTTTGGAACAAGAAAAGCAGGTGCTGCCCAAGGACTAAGGGATTCTTTAATAATTCCTGAATGGTGCATGTCCTGAATTTGCTTTTAGAACTCAGCTTTTTTCTGGTTCGGACATGGCTAAGGCTTACATGCAATGGGATTAGCCCCTTCCGTATCAATGGTATGATACACCACCTGTGTAAACCCTGGCTTGTCAGAAAATAACCCTGTTCTGCTGTGTAGAACCTGACCAAGTTGACTCTTGTGCTCAGGCAGTAATCTGTCACTCGCAAGAACTGCAGAAAAATCAGTAGGCTCTTCTGGGGTAGAAGGACTAACCTCAGGCATTAAGGTTAGGCCAGGCTCGAAATCAAGTGTAAGCTTAAACATTTTAATGAAATCCACCCCCAGAAGGCAATCCACGGGTAACTCTTGGATCAAGAAGAAAGTATAAGAAACTTGAACTTTGCCAATCTTGACAGGTAAATGAACTAAACCCGAGATGGAAAAGACATTATTGTCGACACCTCGCAGGCATTGCTGGGAGGGCTCGACAAAAGCATTTGGAAAGGTAGCGGCACCGAAATCAAAGTTTAATGCAGAAATGTCAGATCCAGAATCAATTTTAGTCGACAACACTACTTTACCTAAGGTGACAAGAATATCAGGCAATTGCGGAGCTTGAATTGTTAAAAAAAGAGATTTGAGGTCTTCAGAAAAACGAGAAGATAGACTCGACCCATCTACCTCCTGCTGAAGTTTAAATTGTCGTGAAACTGATGAGAATATTTTGATTGATTTTGGAAATGTGGTGAACCACCAGAAGGTGCTGAATTGTAGTAACGTGCAGGAGAGGCAGCTTTAATATCATTAGGCTTGCCTTGCCCCCCAGCACGGTGTTTTGGATATGTCTTGTTAACCGGGTAGTAATTATCCCGGGGACGAGAGACTTGGTTGTTATCCTTGTTCCCATAATAGTCAGGATGTCGCACCTCTGGTGCACGACGATGCGGCGGCACGTATCTAGACTGCAGATAGGCGTTCTCCACCCTTGACTGATTAGCAGCCTGCCTAGGCTGATTGAAAAATTGTCCTTGACGAAAGTTCTGTTTTGGCTGCTGATACCTAGTAGTTTGAATAGGATGTTCATGGTACTGCGTAGTTTCGCGGTTTCTTGGACCTGTGAAGATTGCACTTTACTCTGTCGTTCTTCATAAACTCGAATGAGTTTTAGGCACTCTTGAATGGAGACAGACCGTCGAACTTCCAAAAAATCCTGCAGGAAGGGATCCAGCTGCTGTAGCAAAGTATCACAAATATCTGACTCGACTGCAGCGGGATCATATAATTTATAAAGTCGAACTGTTTCCAGGGCGAACGAGACGGGACTAACTGACGCTCGCTGTCGTTGGAAAACAGTTGTTGGGCAAGACTGGCCTTATTGGTGCCAAAAGGAAAGACATCCAAAAAGTCAGCTCGAAATTGCTGATAGGAGCCCTCTGGGTTTATCCGACGCCACTGTCTGTACCAGACCTTTGCCGTGTCTTGCAAACATGTGCCCGCAATAGGTATCTGACAGTCTTCAGGAACATTATATAAGTTATAACGACGTAAATTTCTCCGTCATTTCTGTCCACGCCAGGATTCGAACCCGGATCCCCTCATTCCGGAATAAGTTGCTCTACCAATTGAGCTACGCGGACGTTTTATTCTGATTCCTATCTGCCTTTATGTCGTGTGCGTCCTTCTGGCAGGTACGTCACATCTCCTGGTACGTTACAAAGTCAAAATGATCGTTAAGATCCTCCAGAAACCTAAGCGATCCGCCGTTTCTCCTGAATACAATAGAACCCGCATGGGGTACGTAATGAGCGATAATTTTGTTCCTTCTCCAGGGGGTGGTGAAGTAAATTGCTGTTGAGACACTGCAGTCGAAGTACGCGGTACAATGGCTTCGTACATCGCGTATTCGCTGTCTGGTAAGTCGGAACCACAGGCTTCGTACAGAGCACTGGGAGAATTGTTTGGTACTCTATAACGCTGAGTGCGTAAAGTGTCTGTTGTAGAATTATGAGCCTCGTGATCATGTGTATAACAGTCATAGAAGAGACCGATAGGTTCCGTGAGGTTTTCCATTTTCCTTGACTTTTATTATGAATCTGTTCGGCTATAGTTCGGGGTCCAATATAACGTAAATGTCTTGTCGTCCTGCTACGTTATTTTAAAACATCACCATACGATGTAAAAGTTCCTAAATTAAACCTTAACGGCCAGACGAAACATTTAAAAAAACAGAAATCAAACTTACGGAAAAGATGCTTTATTTCTCGATGTAGCACTTCACATAACAAATCGGTATCAACAGTAAACACTCCACACACCAACAACGCTACGTTCCAGAACGCTCCACATTAATCGCTCTCCAACACAACGCTCCACAAGCAACGGTTTACTCGTAGTTTAAATCTCTCGTTCTTTTCATATAACAGGCATACGTCACGTTCATTCAACCTCAATTATGTTATCAACAGTATTCGTTTGAGAGAAAAGATATCACGTTAAGTGTGAAGTATAACTGAGAATAAACTCAAGATTTACATAGGGAAAGAAACTAAAAAGGAAAGTTAATTTGGAATATACGTCACAAGGTTATAAACCTACGGCGTGTCGGTAGGTTTAACACTTTATTTCCCGGAAGAATAATTTAAGAATTCAAGCAGCACTTCTCCGTGAATAAAACTGTTCAGTTACGAAAACATTTTGCAGATAATAAATCATTTATATATAATTTATGACTACAAAACTTGTGGTTTTGAGATAAAATAAAAATACCAACGTTTACCACAATCAAATGTTTATTATATATCGACAATCGAAAACAGTTTATCGAAAACCATTTGATGTTTCCTTATCCCCACATGCAAAATCAAATTACCCATGGAAACAGAAAGTCTCTGCCTTCTACGCATACGTATATCGTGCAATACATATATGCTCAACTAAGGATTCCTTGCAGAAAGAGCTTAATTTTCTTAAACGAATTGCTGTACACAGAGGATATACCCATTCCATTATAAACAAAGCTGTCCAAAAATTTAGGAAACCGAAGCCTATCTGCTCACTCACGCTAATAGACAACCCAATACGACAGAATTGGGTGGTTATCCCATTTGCTCCACAGATTTGCTTCATAATTTCAAAAATCCTCAAGAGTTTCAATTTCAAAGTTATTTTCAAACCCATAAACACGATAAATTTTTACGGATCAAAAGACCACGTCGAAGACACAAATTCATGGTGAATTTATCAGATACCTTGTGAATGTGGGCTTTCATATATAGGACAGACCCGCAGGGCTTTCAATTTCCGTATGAAGGAACACAAGACCTACGTACGGAACTGTGAACTAAAAAAGTCGTCTACAGCCCAACATTGTCACGAAAATAACCACAATTTTTTGTTTAAAAACGCTACGCTCATTGATAAACCTGATTCGACTATCAAGCTTAATGTATTAGAAGCTTTCCACATATACCGGAACTCTTCGTAGCGTGTCAACGACATGACGTCGACTCCATTTCTTTCAAGCGCGTGGAAACAACTCACCAAAAACCATGACGGTCAGAACTCTGATGATGTCACAATGATTTGAATGTTTACGCTCCATTCGTCCTGATGATGCCGAGCCAATAGCTCTGCGAAACTATAGTCGATATATAATAAACCTTTGATTGTGGTAAACGTTGGTATTTTTATTTTAATAAATGAATTAGGCTTAGTAGTGTAAAAGTGTATAGAGACAACAGGTTTCAATTATTTAATCGACGAACCCAAAGATTTTCAACGAAAAGTACTTCTCTTAAGTTAGTTGAATAAAAACAGTGTGACGTACCTTCCAGCAGGACGCACACGACATAAAAGGAAGATAGCAGTGAGAACAAACGTCTGCTTAGCTCAATTGGTAGAGTTACTTATTCTGGAATGAGGGGACCCGGGTTCGAGATACGGCGCGGATGAAAATGACGGAGTAATTTACTTCGTTATAATGGCGCCCGAATTTTCCGGATGACCAGACCGTTCAAAATCTCGCAATGGTGTGATGTTCTTTCCACACCGCGAGATAGGAAAAATAAGAGAATCCCTTCTCCAGCGCTTCGAAAAATAAATGTGTGTGACGTTGTATTCCACACACAAAGTTGACTGGGAGTTTTCAAGTGCACGTTCTACAGCGGACGGCTGCCTGCAACGATTCATGGTCACGGCTGACCCATGGGCCATGCCCCGGCCCTCTTTCGGGGGGGAGATGAGACGTACCTGCCAGCAGGACGCACACGACATAAAAGGAAGATAGCAGTCAGAACAAACGTCCGGGAAGCTCAATTGGTAGAGTGACTTATTCCGGAATGAGGGGACTCGGGTTCGAGCCCCGGCGCGGATAAAAATGACGGAGAAATTTACATCGTTATAACAGTTTCGTGCATTTCAAGCTTGTGGATTAATTTTGCCTTTCCATCATAGCGACCTGATGTTCACAAATGTATATTCTTATTTGCTTCATTTAAAAGTATCATGATATGATATCGCTCATACATAGTGCCAGAAAGTAGAGAACCATGTGATGCCAAACTGGTGAATCCGTGTCCTACAGATCCCTGCTGAACGGAAGTAAAGTACCGGTTACCATTTTGCATGAGAGTTTAGGATTATCAAAGGTCTGTGCCAGATGTGTTCCTGGAATGTTGACTCCTGAGATGAAGAATTATCGTGTTGAAGCAAGTTCGGTTCAACTTGATCGAAGCAAGTCGGGGTAACAGAGAGCCATTTGACTTCTATTCCTGCATAACGTCTGGGGATGGGACATGGATTCACTATTAGGACCCTGATACTAAACGAAACAGCGTGCAGTGGAAACATCATGGATCACCAACAACGAAAAATTTCAAAACACAACCATCTGCAGGAAAGATTATGGCCACCATTTTTTGGGACTCAGAATGATTGCTGTCAGTTTGGTTACTTGCCTCATAAAAGGAACATTAATGCTGCCTATTATGCCGCGCTATTACGACAACGGCGTGAAGCCATCAACAGTAACCGTCGAGGAAATTTGCTGTGGAGTGTCCTGCTTGTGCAGCACAATGCCCCAATCCACACTGCAGGTGTTGCCATGAAACTTGTGATACAGTGTGGTTTTCAACTGCTCCCTACCACCGTACTCAACTGACCTCGCCCCTAGTGACTTTTTTATCCCCAGAAATTTGGAGAAAGATTAGCGGGATAGATGTTTTGCGAATGATTCTGAACTAAATAAGGCAATGAAATGTTGCTTTGAGGAGGAAGATAAAACGTTTTTCGCAGTTCCGGAATGACGGGACCCAGGTTCGAGCCCCGGCGTGGACAAAAATGACGGATAAATTTACTTCGTTATAATGGCGCCCGAACTTTCTGGATGACCCGGCCGTTCAAAACCTCGCAATGGTGTGATGTTCTTTCCACACCGCGAGATAGGAAAAATTAGAGAATCCCTTCTCCAGCGCTTCGAAAATTAAAAAAATGTGTGACGTTGCATTCCACTCACCAGATTGACTGGGAGTTCTCAAGTGCACGTTCTACAGCGGATGGCTGCCTGCAACGATTCATGGTTACGGCTGATCCGTGGGCTATGCCCCCGGCTCTCTTTTTTGGGGGGGATGTGACATACCTGCCAGCAAGACGCACACGACATAAAGGCACATAGCAGTCTAAACGAACGTCCGCGTAGCTCAATTGGTAGAGTGACTTATTCCGGAATGAGGGGACCCAGGTTCGAGCCCCGGCGTGGACAAAAATGACGGATAAATTTACTTCGTTATAGGTTATATTATTCTGATACGACTGTGTATAATAGAACGAGGTCTGCATGATGTTAAATCGGACTTTGGAGACAACATGGACAGACCAAAACAGAGCCGACTAGTTAATGAGAAAATGTTTATAAGAACTTCGGTTCATTAGGCCCATGGAGTAAGTAAAGACTTTTCTGTGTCTGTCTTCTCCGTTTCGGTGAAATTTAGAAGTAGAATGTGTGAGACCGGTTCCTACGTTAGCATAATGAAGGTCTTATATGTTCTTGAAATAATAAATTTTAGTGTATTAAAAAAATTCATTTGGTTCAAAATCTCTTCAAGCTTTCAGTAAAGTGAAGGTAATCGTAGACAAATAACGAGTAAATGTAGCTGTAAAGCACACTAAAAACCGAATGCTGAGAACCTTCCAACGCAGACGTGTAACATTCTCTTTACATTCAAAACAACGCTTCAACTTGTCATTGCAAGAACGTAGGTATAAGCTGTGCTATGCCTCTTTCCTTTGCTTCACATAAAATGGAATTCTTACCATCGTGACACATTCAAATTTCCTATCTCGCAAGATATGCCTGGAAGTTTCCTTTTTTCATCCCACTTCTTTTTCTATGCAGCTCCCGTTTGACTTCCCTTGATGCAGTGAATAGAATAATGCAAAAACTGTTCTCTATATGCATCGTGTTTTCTCCGGAGTCTCGTGTACTCCCGCCTCTTCTGCGAACAAACAAAGGAATCCGGGCACGTTGCAGCTGTTACGTGTATTTCTCACAGAGATCTATGCAACAAACACCTTACTTGCAACAGCCGATCACGTATCTCGTAAAGTGCTTATGCGATAACTTTTCAGGTGTTCTGTGTATCATTCCTTCTTTAATGCGAGTGAGAAAATTGACCACTTCTTTGACGTGACATAAGAAGAATTGAAAAGTAAATCCTTGAAATTTTAAATCCCAAATGTGCTTCTTCACTTTTCATGGAGTCGGAAGGATTTATGTGTTTCTTCTAACTGAGCAAAACGCAGCGGGATCAGATGATCTTAAGTTCGCTCGTTGATCTTACTAAGCTGTCTCTTTCAATACAGAGTTTTAGTAAATCTTTCTTCTGCATCCGCAAGGAAAATAACATGTATAATATTATAAATACATTGTTTAACAATATCTGAAAACAGTTGTTTCCTAAGTTATAGAAGAAGAGTTAAAATGATTGAAACGGGTTTCTTTTCTTGGATGTGAGTTAATGATTTGACATTAACACCTAAATACCCATTTGCGCTGTTCAATATTGAAGTGTCTTTTCTCAAGGCTGCTAACACAATGTTGGAAAATTATTATGTTTATCTTATTTCTTAGTTTAACGGTGAAGCTATGGATTGTTCTATGATATCTGTAAAAATATGTTGTTTCGGTTACTGTTGAAGTATGAGGATTTAAGCTATTTCTTGAAGACTTATAATTAGGTATGACTTCTTACTCTGTAACATACTACGTGGCATGACGTAGATAATGTACAACTAAGGTGATGCTTGAGTCAAAAACGACAGTAAAGCAGCGATAAGCCTCCCGACGTAGTTTAGTTGGGAGAACAGCCGCTCCGGAGTAGGAGGATTTTCGTTCGAATCACACCACTGTCCGGAAGGTCATATGTTATATTAACTCTCGAACTAAAATAAATTTCGCCGGCCAGGTGGCGCAGTCGTTCAAGCGTCGGCTACTGACCATTCGTCCGAGAAAAGTCTGAGTTCGAATCCCGGTCAGACATGGATGGCGTCTTTGTCCTACGGCACTGGCCCTCTCCTTTCCTTGGAATCAGTAGCTCTAAATTAGGGGCGGGAGACTGCTTATAGCCCATTGAGTTGCTCACAGTGGTCGTTAAATTAATTTCCTGGCCGTTAGGTTTGAAATATTTGTGTGACAAGTCTTCCATACAACGCACATAATTCATAAAATTAGTTGCCGCCCCGGTGACGCAGTGGTCTAAGGCGCTGGCCTATGATCATTCGTCCGTAAGGGGTCCGGGTTCGAAACCCGGTCAGGCATGGATGTCGTGTTTGTCTTACGGCACTGGCTCTCTCCCTTCCCTGGAACCAGTGATCCTAAATTAGGGACGGGCGACTGCTTATAGCCCATTGAGTTGCTCACGGTGGTCGTTAAACCTCCACTAAAAAAAATAAAAATAAAAATAAAATAAAATTAGTTATTCTACAATGATATGGTCCTTGGAGCATTGTTGTCTGCTGATCCGAAACCTGCAGTGGTCTAAGCCGCGGTGGCGCAGTGGTCTAAGCGATGGCCTCTGATCATTCGTCCGAAAAGGGTCCGGGTTCGAATCCCGTGAGGCATGGATGTTGTGTTTGTCTTACGGCACTGGTTCTCTCCCCTTCCTGGAACCAGTGACCCTAAATTAGGTACGGGAGACAAAATTAGGTACGGGCCATTGAGTTGCTCACGGTGGTCGTTAAACCTTCAATAAAAAAAACCAAAAAAACCTGCAATTTCATGCTCTCCTGCCTTTCTCAATGGGAAGGGGATTTAACGTACTACGTTACATGACGTAGATGACGTACCACAAAGGTGATGCGTAAGTCAAGACGACAATGAAGCAGCGATAAACCTGCCGTCATAGTACAGTTGGGAGAACAGCCGCTCCGCAGTAGGAAGACGTGGTTCGAAAACTACCACCGGCATAACAGTTTGGTTATAACTTGAGTAGCTGCAAACTCAATTAAGCGTTGAAAATGTATCTAACTAAACACTTCTAAGTATTTAGATAAAATGGCCCTGTGTCAATGAGTCAGAAGTAGTACTTTCATTTCAATGTCCCTCTTTACTCTCTGATTGGCACGTTATTGTCGCATATCGGTAATTGTAATTCATTTCACGTAATAAAGGCTAATAACAGCCTGTAGTTCTTAAAAATATCAAGACTTTTCTAAATTTTGATCAAACCTTTAACTTAAAAGATACTGCCTTTTAATAAATCATTAACTTGAAAGAGCTGCTTTTATCGTGAACATATCAACTCTGTTCTCATCGGTAACAAATAACTCTCTGATCTCTCACCTTTTGCTCTCCTAAACTGCACACATCATATCATTATATTGATCTTTGTCTCACTGCCAGGGATGCCAACATAGCAAATTCGTGGGAATAAATAATGTGTCATTGAGTCTGAAACGTATAACGAGAACAAAACAAATTTAATCATATATAGTGTAAAATAAAGTCCCCGGTAGGCGTCTGTCTGTTTGTTCGGGCTAATCTCGAGAATCGCTGGACGGATTTTGATGCGGTTTTCACCATTCCATAGAGCATTTGTCGAGGAAGGTTTAGCTGTATGAAACATTAATCCATGACAAATACGAGCCGAACAGTAACGATTGTAGTGAAACGCCAAAGAAAAAACTGCCGTTTGCATTCTTTCGTGGCTTCCAGTGCCTAAACAACGATGCGCGGCGACCGGTTTGCGACACTTTTTTGCTCATTGGGAAAAGGGCGCGAGGCGCATGCGCTGCGGTCGGTCCGACAGCATGTAAGGCTACAGACTAAATGCGTAGTTGCATCGGACGCTAAAAGAGAATTGGTTTATCGGCGCTCGCACAGACTAAATGCGTACTTGTTTTCGCCTACACGTATGTATCTTACTGGGTAGCTCTTTAATTAAAATTTAGATATTGTATTAACATTATGCCTAGACGAAAATCGAATATAGTTCGTAGTACATCGGACGCCAAAAGAATTTGTTTATCCCGTCACAATAAAACTTTCTAAGAAACAGAATCTCGATTGGCAAATGACAGACAAAGAATGGCTTTACAAAGAGAAGGACAGTCGTATGTTGAACGCAATAATCGTAACTCTTTAGATTAGCCGTAAATTCTAAATTACTACAGTGCGAAGCCGGGCTGGGTCGCTAGTATAAGAATACAACAACTCAAAAGGAAGATTAAATTACAGATATACGTCAGCTGTTTAAATGTTATTTGTAAAACACACTGGTAACATCTGTGTAGGAATAATAGTCGAAATGAAAGTTTTTATCTCGTAATGTGAGGGAAAATTATACCTCGGATCAATTAAGCAGTACTCGGTCGGGTACAAACATAAAATAGCATACGATTTAGGGGTTGAGTGCGACCCACTCTTACCTTCAGAATAGAGTTAGCCGCACAATCTACCAAACCGCCGATTGATAATAATGCAAATGTACGTTGCGGCTCTATTCAGAAGCAAGGAACTTGCTTCCGAATAGAGCCGCAACGTATATATGACATGTACACTGCTGGACAATTGCTAAGGACGGATCCTAAACGGCTATATAGCGCATAAAAAAGTAAGCGTGGTTGGATGCCAAGTGAAATAAAATAATGTCAGAATACCAGGACATTACAAGAAAGACAATTTATTGTGCTCTGAAATCCAGAAGGCTTTGGAACGTGTTCAAGGTACAAACAGGCCATTTTGTGCAGAATACGTAAACGTGAAAAAAATGCAATTACCGTCCGCAGGCGTTCCGGCGTAAGATGTCAATACGGGATATGGCCACCATGGAGGGCGATGCAAGATTCCACACGTCGTGTCATGCTTTGCACAACATTATCAAGCAGCTGTTGGGGTAATTTATCCCATTCCTCTGTCAGTGCACGGATGAGGGTGTCCTTGTCTATTGGAGGGCATTGGCGACCAGCAAGACTCCTCCCCAAAGCATTCCACACATTTTCAATGGGATTCAGATCTGGAGAACGTGCTGGCCATACGAGGCGTTGAATATCCTCGCTCTCAAGACACTCCTGGACAGCGACTGTTCGATGACATGTTGCGTTGTCGTCCATGAAAATAAATCTATCACCGACAGCACCACGGAACATGCGAACATGGGGTAGCAGAACATCATTAATGTATCGTTGGCCAGTCATAGTCCCAGTTGGAAGCACATAGAGGGACGTACGGCCATTGATCATGATGCCAGCCCATACCATGACACTACATGTCGGATATCGGTCCCTTTCCGTATGTTTGCTGGACAATATGCAGTACCACTATCACGCCAGACCAGTTGTCGTCGACAATCAGACGATAGACTGTATCTACTCTCATCTGAGAAGAGGACAGCAGACCAGTCGTTATCAGTCCAATTGCGATGTTGATGGCACCATTGCAAACGGTCGGTACGGTGACGTCTGGACAATGGGATGCACACAACAGGACGGCGGGCGTATAGTCCTCCTTCATGCAAACGTCTGGCGACAGTTTTTCGGGAGATCCGCTTGCCAGTAACAGCCATAAACTGATTTGCTACCTCACTAGCTGTGCTGCGCCGGTGTCTTTTTGTTGATAACACTATGTACCGATCTTCTGCAGGTGTCGTACTGCGAACACGACCTCCCCCGTGATGTTTGCTACACTCTCCATTTGTTTGAAATGATTTCCAAAGCCTTGAAACAACACTGTGGCTGACGTCGAACTCCCTGGCAACATCTGTTATTTTTCGCCCTTCTTCAATCTTGCCAATAATACGGCCACGCGTAAAATCATCTAGGTGATGTCGGGAAGACATACTGAAAATTGCAAGTTCTTCAATTGATTCTTTCCCTTTCAACTTTGCGTTTGAACAACAACGGTCAATACGCGTCAAATCCTTTGTATCTCTTATCAGCGCTATGACGTCACGAACAAGTTCGGCAATCCAAAATTTGCATACGCACAACACGTCTTACTGTATCCCGCACTTATGCTAATTTCCACATTTTCCTGCCTTCCATTTTATGGTTGCTATCGTTGCTATTGTCATCCGTCCTTAGCAGTTGTCCGGCAGTGTATAATGTCATAAGAATAATGTGGGAAATACCACAGTTACCTTTCTTTATTCAGGAATTTTGTTGGTTCAGTATTTGCATGCTACTTGTACTAGGGTGCTGTCCTATCACGGAATACATAGTGGTGCAAAGTGCATGCTAAAATGTTATCCTGAAAAATAAATTTAAAAGGAATTGGTACAAGTTAGGTATTGATGCCAAATTCCCGCTTCGCACTTGTTTGAGTTTACTAACTCATATAAACTGGAAACATTACTCTTCCAGTCAGAGATGTTGTGCAATCTTACCAGAAATATTTCTTCAAGCACTACAGCAAAAAATAGTTATTTCCACAGTAATTTTAGTACCCACTTAATGAATTAGTTTTCCTTATAGTAGGGCGGTGACTTTTGCCTAACTTGTTAAGCTGCATTTCAAGAAATTGAGGGAGACTTATCAGTAAATGACTTCCGTACTTAGGTGTAAATAATCATTTATTTATTTACTAGCCAATGTTTTGCATCTCAACGGAGGGCTTTTTCAAGGCTTCATACAACTTTTAAGAATAAGTTACATGACTTAAGATATAAATAAAGGATAAACATAACAGACGTTAAGACAATAGACATGAATCTACTTCCGCGTGCATCAAAGGCTATTGCTTATTAAACATTCATTTTTGCGACGTCACATATTTGATTTTAAACTGATTAATATAATCGATAAAATGTTAAAAAATAACAACATTCTACCCACTAAAATTTGTTTCCATAAATTTGAAATTTCATAAGATACATTGTCATTACATATATTCGTCGTAGAAATAATTTCAATAGATTCTCTTATTGCCGATTCATATCTTGTAGTGTACGTTGCAACGCACTTTGTTTCGTTCCAATCAGGTCTCGCCTCTTCAAATAGCACATCTCTGGTTAGGGCTGAAACAGATTGTTCATTCTTCAAATTCCTTTTGTGTTCTTGTATACGAACCTTAATTGACCGTTTCGTTAGCATAATATATAACTTCGTGCTTCCGTCTGGGTATTTCAGGGGTACTGAGGAAATTCCCGCTTTTTCCCATATTTCTCCTCTAACTTGGGGGCTTTTATAGCTTCGCAGTGAGTCATTTATTGTTCCTGCTGTGCGGTCCCAACATTACGTTGGAAAATTAATACGGACATTTGAGGTGGACCAGGAACATCAAACAGAGATCATCGCTCTTTCCACGTTTATAAATGAGTCACAGAAAAATTCTCATTGGCCGCCACCAGGAATCGAACCCAGGTCTTCCTGTTACGCGCCTGATATGCTTCCACTGCACCACAGCTGCCTCGAATTCCTACAGACTCACACACACTAACTGCCAAGCCAATTTGGCAGGTTGATTCTTGGAGCCCCGCACAATGCTGAGGATTCACCAAAGATGGTAAGCAGCAACTGAACAAATAATTAGAAGGCGAATGAATAATTAATTCAGACCTTTGACGTGGACCAGGAACATCAAACATAGGTCATCGCTCTTTCCACGTGTATAAGTGAGTCACGGAAAAATTCTCATTGGCCGCCATCGGGAATCGAACCCAGGGTCTTCCAGTTACGCGCCGGATATGCTTCCACTGCACCACAGCTGCCTCCAATTCCTCCAGACTCACATACACTAACCGTAGTAATTATTCATTCCCCTTCTAATTACACTGACGGAAAAAAATCCCAACACCAAGAAGGGGTTGTGTTAGATAAACGACAGTTAGTAGGCGGTGAGAGTACATTTGTAAGATGACGTCTATGCAGATTTCGCGCTCAGGGCATACGTGTGGCGCTAGTAGCGCCCCTCGGAACATGCAAAGCAGGTTTGCTGTAAATACGCGCTGTAACGTTCGTGAGCGTTAGTTATCGTCGAGATTCGACGTAGTGTGTTGATGTTAGTCAATAATGCCTTTAAGAAGACGAAGAAGCCATTATCAACAGCTCACGGAGTTTGAAAGAGGTCGTGTAATAGGGCTACGAGAAGGTGGATTTTCGTTCCGCAATATTGCAGAACGACTTGGCAGGAATGTAACCACTGTGCATGACTGTTGGCAGCGGTGGTCAAGGGAAGGTACTGCCTCAAGAAGACCGGGTTCCGGCCTGCCACGTGGCACTACTGAGAGGGAAGACCGCCGTGTACGGCATATGGTCGTGGCGCATCGTACCGCGTCTGCTGCAGCAATTCAAGCTGCAGTTGCCACCACAGTGACACAACGAACTGTTACAAATTGGTTACTTGAAGGACAGCTGCGAGCCAGACGCCCTGTAGCGTGCATTCCACTTACTCCAAACCACTGCCGTTTGCGACGTCAGTGGTGTCACGCTAGAGCTCATTGGAGGACGGAGTGAAGATCTGTTGTGTTTTCTGATGAAAGCCGGTTCTGCCTGGGTGCCAGTGATGGCCGTGTGTTGGTTAGAAGGAGGCCAGGTGAGCGCCTGCAACCAACCTGTCTGCGGCCGAGACACACTGGACCTACACCTGGAGTTATGGTCTGGGGAGCAATTTCCTATGACAGCAGGAGCACTCTCGTGGTTATCCCACGCACCCTGACGGCACAGTTGTACGTCGGTCTGGTTATTCAACCTGTTGTGCTGCCATTAATGAACATCATTCCAGGGGTGTTTTCCAACAGGATAACGCTCGCCCGCATACCGCTGTTGTAACCCAACATACTCTACAGAGTGTCAAACATCTTGCCGTGGCCGGCTAGATCACCAGATCTTTCACCAATCGAGCACGTAAGAGACATCATTGGACGACAACTCCAGCGTCACCACCAACCAGCATTAACCGTCCCTGTATTGACTGACCAAGTGCAACAGGCATGGAACTCCGTCCCACAAACTGACATCCAGCACCTGTACGACACAATGCATGAACGTTTGCGTGCTTGCATTCAACATTCTGGCGGTTACACCGGTTATTAATGTACCAGCATTTTACATTTAAAATGGCTCTTCTCGCGCTTACATTAAGCTGTGATCTTGAAACCTTAATCGATTAAATATGTTACCTATACAAATGTATTGCCACCATTTCATTCCTCTACTACTATTTTTTCGTGGTGTTGGGATTTTTTTCCGTCAGTGTATTTGTTCAGTTGCTGCTTAATATCTTTGGTGAATAACCAGCATTGTGCGGGGCTTCAAGAAGCAACCTGCCAAATTGGCTTGGCAGTTAGTGTGTGTGAGTCTGGAGGAATTCAAGGTAGTTGTGGTGCAGTGGAAGCATATCCGGCGCGTAACTGGACGACCTGGGTTCGATTCCTGGTGGCGGCCAATGAGAATTTTTCCGTGACTAACTTATAAACGTGGAAAGAGCAATGACTTCTGTTTGATATTACATTGGCGGTTCTTCAGTAACCTCCAACGTAATATATGTTCTCTCTCTTTTACTCTATTTACTCGTTTTAATATCGCATCTATAGCTTTCCTACTGTATCCCGTTTTAACCCTGCATTAATCATGTTTTTGATTTCTTTCATACGAAGGGATTCATTCGAACATACCAAGAACGCTCTATGAAATCGTGTACGGAAAGCTACCATCTTGTATGACCATGGGACATATGAACTTGGGCTCATGAAATTATTCACGGCCATCGGTTTGTAATATACCTCTGTGTTAACTTTTTTATCATTTCTTCTACTTATCATTACATCTAGGAACACTATCTTACCTTCTTTCTCAATTCCCATCTCAAACTTTATAGAAAGTTCCAAGCAACTGAGGCATAGGAATCTGAAAGTCCTCAGATCATAGGAATCTAAAAGTCTCTCTGTCAGATTCCTATGTCTCAGCTGCTTGGAACTTTTTTTTTTTTTTTGATTGAAGGTTTAACGACCACCGTGAGCAACTCAATGGGCTATAAGCAGTCGCCCGTCCCTAATTTAGGGTCACTGGTTCCAGGGAAGGGAGAGAGCCAGTGCCGTAAGACAAACACAACATCCATGCCTCACCGGGATTCGAACCCGGACCCCTTTCGGACGAATGATCAGAGGCCATCGCTTAGACCACTGCGCCACCGGGGTGGCATGCTTGGAACTTCACTGTCCTGGGTGGTGTATTGATTAGCATACTCGACCGGTAATCGGGAGATGCGGATTCGATTCCCGCTCCAGGACGATTGAAATTTTCAAGTTTTCTGAAAAGTGTTACATGAATGACCAGCAAACGGTACAAGCAAATTCAGTTTGTTTTGCTTGAATATTCTGTGAATGTTCCATGTATTATGAAGAATATTTCTTCCTTCATTGATTTAAAATGTCTTTATATGTTAGGCTTAGAACTTATTGAACGTCCTACGTATAAGCAGGAATCCTTTCAATAAACAACGCTGAAACCTAAACATATGGCATAATGAGCTTCAGAATCTTTTAGCTATGTATAGATTCGTGTTTTACATCATTAGTCACCTTCATTTAAGCGTTGCTAATGTTTAAACCTGATATGCTACCTATACGAGCGAAACAGAGAGCTGGATGCAAAGAAAAAAGAAGGGATATCCGTATCAGTTTTAAGCTGAGCACACCCTTTGGTTCGATGCGAATGGATGATCTGTCTAATCAGTGATGACAAAAGAGTGTTCCTTTGCAGCCGGTCGTCTTGCATCCAATTACCCAGTTTCATCTTCTGATCGAAGCAGAAGCTTCTTTTACTGATGGTAATAATAAAAGAAAAAGACACACGTATAAGAACAAAAGCTTTTCTCATAATCTGTGATCAGCGTTCTGTTTCCTTTCAGACCGAGTTTCTACGAAATTGCCGTTCATGTTCGTTATACTGGCGACTTGCATTCTCCATTCCCATCAAAGTTAACTTTTTCTATTTGTGATTAGGTTGACAAAGGAGTAAAGAAAATGATTTCAGTATTTTACAAGCGGATTGACTCTACAGATTGGAAATAAATTAATGCAAAGAGTGTTGCGCTTTACGTTTCCATGGCTCTGCAACTGACTGCAATACAATGTTTTTGTTACAAAAGTATATCAAATGTCGCGAAATATTACGCAGCATGCGCTAGCGAAAGAAATTTGCCATTCAGTGAAGGAGAGTTTAACGTAAATCGCGCTATTTCCAGATATTAGGAATGAGACCTGAAGAAAGCAAATTTTAGCAGACAGGTCCGTGAAAGAAAGAAAACGTAAGATTACAATGGTTGTTGTTGTCTTATAATCTTTATTTTGTAGGAGAAAATGGTGAAAAAGCAGTGACATACCGCTACGTTCGTAAAAAAACTTCTTTCTTTCTTTGATTGGAGGTTTAACGACCACCGTGAGCAACTCAATGGGCTATAAGCAGTCGCCCGGCCCTAATTTAGGGTCACTGGTTCCAGGGAAGGGAGAGAGCCAGTGCCGTAAGACAAACACAACATCCAACATCCATGCCTCACCGGGATTCGAACCCGGACCTCTTTCGGACGAATGATCAGAGGCCATCGCTTAGACCACTGCGCCACCGGGGCGGCTGAAAAAAACTTCCTAGAGATTACCGAACTCAATATTTTTATTTCATACTGGAGATGAAAAATCAGAAAACATGAATAGATAATACTAGCTTGAGTCAAAAGTTTGCGGAGATTTGAGCTATGCAGAATCGTGGACCTCAGTTTCTGTGCAGAAAGCAGCCCCGGTGGCGCAGTGGTCTAAGCGATGGCTTCTGATCATTCGTCTGAGTGTAGTCCAGTTTCGAATCCCCGTAAGGCATGGATGTTGTGTTTGTTTTACGGCGCTGGCTCTCTCCCTTCCCTGGAACCAGTGGCCCTAAATTAGGGACGGGCGATTGCTTATAGCCCACTGAGTTGCTCACGGTGGTTGTTAAACCTCAAATCAAATCAAATCTGTGCGGAACGCCCGCCGAGCGTCTATTGAGTACCGCGATGACGTGCGTTTCGCACGGAGCCTTACTGCGTTATCAGGTTAGCAGCAGAGGATAAAGGTCCAAAAACTCGCTGTTCGGGCTCTTCTACGCCATTATTAGCTATCCCTAGTGTGATGACGTGGGAAAAATTGCGATATTTTTAGGGTCAGAAAGGTGGAAATAAATCCAAGCTGAGAGATGGGACGCCATTTCTTTTCAGTGAGAAGGACGACAACAACACATCAGCCATGTTATGTGTCAGGGCCGGTGGAAGGAAGAAGAGGAAAAAACAAAAATATCCTTTCCTCAGTGAATTCTGCGTGGAAGAGAGACTCCGAAATACGCGAGCAGGGATGGTCACAGAAAGTTTTGCTGGACGCTGGGACGGTGAGAAAAACCAGATGGCCCGATGCAGCAAGGCGCGTGCACGTGATTGGTCGAGCAAGGTCCAGGGGCCGAGTGTTCGAAGAGGCGCGAAAAGTTGCAATGGATTTTTCACTCTCTTGGGTCTCAGAATTAAAGCAGATAATATGGTATTTTTTGGTCGTCGCTGCGTGGACGATGAAATCCAGCCGTTAAGAAAGCTATTCAGCTGCGGTTGTATAGCTCCGAGATAAAACCGACCTGCGGGAAGGTTCATGAGAATGATGCTCTGGTACCTGAGGGTCACTATTTGAAACATCAAGATATCAGGCCGCGGTATGACTAAACGGAGTCACCCCTTCACCTGTGTTTTTCTTGTAGAACATTTGGAACGCTGAGTGCTTTACATTGAATCTCACCCGAGAACTGAAACACCGTATACAATATGCTGGTATTTGCAACTATGACTGTAAATAATTCATGATCTATCGTGGCGGATGCAACTGTGTGCTGAATCTGCTCAAGATTAAGATGTCGATACTCTGAAGTGCACATTCTCATTTATGCCGGAAATGTAAATAAAACCGTATATATATTTCTACGGGATGTAAGGTCAGGTGATGCGTAACATCACAGCCTCTCCTTGACAAATGTCAACCCCGCCTTCTCGTGGTACATCCTGTTCCCACTAAAGGGGCTCTGACGACCGCCAATAGCGGTATAACTATACCATCGGGATTAGAGGAAATGCTATCCCACACTCACCAACCCGCTTGGCCAGCGTGGTGAGTTATGGCCAAACCCCTCCAAAATGACTCCACAACTTAAATATTGGCCCTCAGTCTCCGGCAGCTGGAATGTACCTGGCCAAGGCAGCGGCCAGTGCGACATGAAGGCAGAGGGTGCTAAGAATCCCCGGAGGACCGGACTAGGCTGCCATCTGATGCTGACCTAGGCTACGTACAACGGACGCTCCCTATCTTCTAATTCAAGGCTTCTTGAATTGGAAGAGGAACTACAAAGGATCAAGTGGGACATCGTCGGGCTAAGTGAGGTAAGAAGAAAAGGAGAAGATCTCATTGAACTGAAAAGTGGACATCTCTTCTACTATCGTGGGACAGATACTGGCAGAACTAGTGGTGTTGGATTTATAATAAACAAGAAACTGAAGGATAAAGTGGTAGAAGTTGAAAGTTCTTCTGACAGAGCTGCACGACTCGTTATCCAACTCTCGAGAAGATACCAGGCTCAGATTATTCAAACTTATGCACCCACCACAAGTCATGCTGAAGAAGAAATTGAAGAATTTTATGAGGAAATTCGTGATCTAAATAATAAAGGTAAGCAGCACTTGAAGATAATTATGGGAGATTTCAATGCAAAATAGGGCAACGGCAACAGAATGAAACTTCAGTAGGTAAATTCGGTCATGGCAACAGAAACCAGCGTGGAAATACTCTCGTAGAGTTTGCAGAGGCAGAAGGGTTTTTCATCTTGAACTCCTTTTTCAAGAAAAAGCCACACAGGAAATGGACATGGAGACATCCAAATGGGACGACAAGTGAAATTGATTTTATTATGTGTAACAAAAAATTCGTCATCGAAGACTGCAGTGTGCTAAACAAGTTCAACACAGGCAGTGACCATAGATTGGTGAGATGTAAGATGCACCTCAACACTAAACTCGAAAGTAGCAAGCTCATAAGACAAACAAAATGTATCGACATAACCAACCTTAAAAACACCATAATACCTTCAAATTGGAACTGAAGAACAGATTCTCTGCTTTAGAAGGCCTAACATCGGAAGAAGTGGATATTTCTGAAGTTAACAGAAAAGTAACCAAAGCTCTTATGGAAACAGCAACAAAATTAGCTGGGTCTAAGAACAAATTGCATGTGAACAAATTATCAGGAAAAACCAAAATGTTGATGCAAAAAGAAGAGGGATGAGGACAACTAAAGAAGATGTGACTTCCAAAGTGGAATATATAGAGCTATGCAAGACAGTACGAAAAAGTATCACTGAAGACGTAAGGAAATTCAACTGTGAACTAGTAAGGAAAGAAATTGAAAACAACCAAAGCCTAAAGATAGAAAAGGGACATCTCAGTAAGGGGAAAAAACAGATTATGGCACTGAGAAAAGAAGATGGTTCTGTAACAAGAAATAGAGGCGAAATTTTGACAAGAGTGAAAGATTTCTACTCCAAATTATATGAAAGGGATGATACATGTACTCCAAACATCATGAAAGATACCAGTACCAGAATTCTTCCAGTCCTTCCAGCAGAAGTTGCACATGCAATCAAGCACATGAAGCGGAAAAAAGCTCCAGGAGAAGATGGAATTACTATAGACATCATACAAGAAGCAAGTGGAGAAATCGAAACAGTACTCGCCCAAATTTTCACTCGATGCCTTAATGAAGGGAAAATTCCTGAGGATTGGAACAACGCTACAATGATCTTGCTACATAAAAAAGGTGACATTGAGGATCTCAGGAACTACAGACCTATCAGCCTCCTATCAGTGGTTTATAAAATCTTCACTAAAGTTCTTTTACACCGCTTGAAGGGGACACTGGACATGGCTCAACCGAGAGAACAAGCTGGATTCAGGAGTGGCTACAGCACAATAGATCATATCCACGTACTGAGAGAACTAATTGAAAGAGCGAGGGAATATGAGCTTCCATTGTGCATGGCTTTTATCGATTATGAAAAAGCCTTTGAATCGGTGAAACCATCAGCAGTTGCAATGGCTCTGAAATCCTGCGGTATTGAAGATGCATACATTAATATTATTAATAACATCTATGAAAATGCAAGTGCAAAGATTCGGCTGTTTGAAAATACAACACACATAAAAATTGGAAAAGGAGTGAGACAAGGTGACACCATATCTTCGAAGCTCTTTAATGCCACATTGGAAAATGTCTTTCAATTACTGAACTGGGAAAACAAAGGGATAAAGATTAATGGAGATTATCTAACCCACCTTCGTTTTGCTGATGACATAGTCATTTTTGCAACTACCCCATCAGAGCTACAGAGTATGATCCAGGAACTTGCTGACAAGAGTAAAGAAGTGGGATTAAAAATGAACTTTCAGAAGACAAAAGTTATGTACAATGCTTTTACAAGAAATGAAGATTTATCGATTGATGGAGAAAAGCTGGAGATAACAGACACGTACGTTTATCTTGGACAGCAGATATCAAGTGAGGGTCACATTGGTGAAGAAATTAATCGGCGTACAAAACTTGCCTGGAGAGCGTTTGGAAGAAACAGCATAATTTTCAAGAGCAATATGCCATTATGTCTTAAAAGAAAAGTGTTTGATCAATGCATCCTTCCAGTGCTTACGTATGGTGCAGAGACGTGGACCTTAGCTAAAAGAGACATACAAAGGCTGCAGACAACTCAAAGAGCATGGAGAGGTGTATGCTTGGTGTAACCAGGAAAGATAAGAAGAGGAACACGTGGATCCGAAAAATGACAAGAGTGGAAGACATCATGATCAGAGTTAAATCCCTGAAATGGCAATGGGCTGGACATACTGCCAGAAGAATAGACCATCGATAGACAGCCGAAATTTTAGATTGGATTCCAAGGGACAGGAAAAGACCGAGAAGAAGACCACATGGAAGATGGGTGGATGAAATTCGAAAGTATGCGGGAGTGACATGGAGGAGACTGGCACAAGACAGACCGTTGTGGAGGAAACTTGGGGAGACCTTCGTCCAGCAGTTGATTGATAATGGTTGACAATGATGATGATGATGATATATTTCTACAGCAGCTCAGCTCTGTGTCATATAACTCAACAGATCCTTCACCATGCCTCGGGCGAGTTTCTAACAGTAGTAAGGTGACCAGTTCATGCAAATATTAACTGGTCTGGTGGCAGCTACCAAAAGTGTGAAGTAGGAAGGTAACGTTCATCCACTCATATAATATTCCATTACGTGGATAAAATTTACATATCTTGCAGTACTAAACGCAGTAACAATAATGGACCACCCACAAACCGATGCACCACACCTAGTACCAGTACATGGCAATTGGCAGCTGATTTATTGGTTTCCTAATCCACCATCGTTTGTCACATGCACAAGCATGGTGTCGCCTCCATGCGCCGTTGAATGGTTCCCCATGAATTGACATCTTTGCAGACAAAACAACGTGTCACTCTCTGTGGCAGATTACTATAAAATCCATAGGACGATAGCATTTGGCATTTTATCGCCACAAGTGATAGAAAGTGGATATTCTTATGTTATCCTACCACTAAGAACCAGTAAGTGTGGTCGCGCTAGGAAGCACAGCCTGTGTTGCAAAGAGGGAGGTTCGACAAAAAGTTCCGACAAATGCCATGTTCTGCATTTGTCGGAACTATAAGGGTCCTATCAACTGGGAACTCGTCCCAGATAGTCAGACGATGGACGGGAAACCTCTATACCTAACAATTGCAGAGGGTCCATGATACACTTCGCTAAATCTACCCATACCTCATCAATAGGATGAAGGTGTTGCTGCAAATGGATAATGCTCCAAGTCACACCTCCAGAGTGGTCAACCGAAAACTCTAGGATTGGAAGTTAGGTCCTGCCACATCCAGCATACAGTCCGGAACTTGCCCCATCCAAACTGTCACCTCTTTCTCTCCATTGCCCATTCTCTACAAGAGCGGCACTTCGCTTTATTAGTGAATGTGAAACCAGACTTCAGAGTTTCTGTCCTCCAAATCTACCCAGTGATACCTCCGTGGAATCGTTACACCGGGGAAACGTTAGTAAGGAACAATTGAAACAACGGTCTGTACTTTGCTGAATGAGATGAGCTTGTGAGGGATGCTTGCACCATTAAATCCTTTAATCGCAAACCAGACAAACTTTTGATTCAACTTTGTAGTAATGAAGATAAAAAGTAATTCACATCAACTTGTGCCAACAGCGCAGTTATCGTTGTCACTGTTCATCTGTTATACTCATTCGTGCTTGATAATGTTGCAATTATGGGCGTACACAGTCCAGCCACTCTATTCAAGACATCCGAATGTAAAAAACTGCATAATATGCATAAATGAAGTACTTAATATTCGTCTCTTTTTACTTACCTAAAGTAATAAGTAAAGACACCTCTTACGGGAAGCCAGAGATAGTAACGATATGCATTCTTGCAGGTCAAGAACACAATTTCTGTGGTATTGTACAACAGAACCTTTCTTATGATGACTGTTGATGTTTTTTTCTTACTTCAGAACATGCAAGTACTATTTAAATTGCGTTATTACTCACATTACACTGCAGAATGCATTTCAATCATTTATCTAGGAAGACATGGGGATAATGATTAATGGAGTACTTTAACCTAAGTCAGTTTTGCTGACGACATACGAGGCATTTTTGCACTTTTGAGGCCTCGAAGGCATTTTTGCAAGTACCCCTTCAGAGCTGCAGAATAGGATACTAGAACTTGCTGACAGGAGTAAGGAAGTGGGATTAAGGATGAACTTACGGAAGAAATTATCACGTACGATGCTTTTACAAGAACTAAAGATTTTAGAGGTTGATGGAGCAAATTTAGAAGCAACCGATGGCTATATCTACCTTGAATGTACCCCAAGCAAGTGTCATACTAAAGGAGAAATTAATAGTCATGTAAAAGCTGCTACAGTGCACTTGGAAGGAACGGTACAATTTTCAAAACAATTTGCCATCATGTCTAAAAAGAAAAGTGTTTACTCAATACATCCTTCCAGTTCTTACGTATGGATCAGAGACATGGACCTTAATTATAAAAGACGTACAGAGGTTGCAGACAACTGAAAGAAGCATAAAGAGGTGCATGCTTGGTGTAGCCAAAAATATAGGATAAGAATCCCACTTATCAGGAAGCTGATAAAAGTGGAGGACATCAGGATCAAATTTAACGCCCTCAAGTGTTAATGGGCTGGATTTAATTTTGGAAGAGCTTACCATCATTTGACAACTGAAATACTAGACTGAATACTAAAGAGACAGGAAACGACCAAAAGGAAGACCACATGGGAAATGGCTTGGAGGAGCGACATGGACGTGAATACTTGTTCCTAGCAGAAAGCGATGGAAGAGACTTGCGGGTACCTTCTTTAAACAGTGGACTGAGTGAGGTTGATGCTGATTACTCTTATAATTCCTTAGAGACATAGATAATCCTATAGAACAGCAGGTAGACGAATTTCAATTTGCTTCACGGTAATGAAAGTCGGCGTTAGTTTTGTACACATGTAAGACTCAGCATTTTATGATGATGCGGTGTGAACTTTATCATGACAAGGAACGCGCATTCGCAACTTCAACAATTTCACTGTGGTACCCTGATCTTCAAAATTGAAGAAGTTATCTCTGGTGTACAGTGAACTCCCTTAAATAAGTTTAACATCAATGTGTTTTGGACTCCAATAACCTTTTCCGTGCAGTGGAGCCGATCTGCTACACCGTACGATTACCGATTTCTGTAAGATGGCACTGTGAGTAGAAAAGTAGGCTTAATGCTACTGAACGAAAAGAAAGCATCAACAATATTCAGAGAAGCTTTCTTCTTTAAAGAAAGAAAGCCAAATAGCGATAAAAGGGCACTAGTAGACTGCATAGTAACCAAAATATATTTTAGGTATATTTCCTTGTTTTGGCTATTTCTAATGGAACAGTTTGACTGTTTAAACCAGTAATTGCGACATAAGACAATGAAGCATTTTTAACTGAGATAAACAAGACCTGGAGTTTTGGTCTTAGATTAAGCACACATGTACTAAAGTGGGGAGGAGACCGTGAAAAATTACTTGCATTTTCTTCTTTGAACTTCGTACTAACCGCTATTAAGTTACCGCATTGCATAAAAATGGAATGCGGAACTCCCGTTCCTTTCGTGTCACGGACTGCATTGTCAAACAGGCCATTGTAATTTTAGCAAGACTCTGGAAAAAAATTCAGGACGAAGTGCCTTGTCCCCAGTTAGGACTGAATTAATAACATCAAGGTAATGAGAAAAGAAGAATGCTAGGGGTTCCAAAGGAGGCTCATGTAGCAAGACTGCGCTCGTTCGAATATTGACGAAGAAGGAACCCTAGGGTACTTACCGCGTGAGCGATAGAATGACCCATCTGTCTTGCGCTGACAATGCGTCCACGATCAAAGTGGCTCAGATCCCCACCTTTATCTATGTTCGTTGATTGTGATATACTGCTGGGAAGCCTTGCTATCTTTCTATATTTATCGTCTGCGTTCGATTTGGGTCTGTTCCACACTGCGCGGGGGATGCCCATGTCCATCATCATGGTTTCTAATGTTTTGTCTACTGAGTGTAGAGTAACATATCAACCATGATTAGAATTTAGTAAAAGAATGTAGTCTATGATAATGTTGATTATTTAAAATATCTCCAATGAGCAAAATTATTAGAGGCTATGTGAAAACACAAGTTTGTCCATGACGGAGATAGAATCCGCGACCCGCTCACTTTGGAGTAAGTTGTTTTCCCAACAAAGCTACACCGACGAAATGTATCGCTGCAGATTTGGCGTCTTGACACGTGCTCTATCTCTGTAGTACGTCACATCATCTCCCTTTATTTCTTTTGGAAGCGAATAGCGAACTTTCATTAATTCTAGACGATATGTAGAACAAACATCACACATTTTTCGAAGAACCCAACGACCAGTACATCTATTTTTACATGCGGGCGCCGATGTGAAAACACACGTTTGTCCATGATGGAGATCGAATACGCGTCCCCTCACTTCGGAGTAAGTTGCTCTCCCAACTAAGCTACACTGACGGAATGTATCACTGCAGACTTGTCGTCTTGACACGTGCTACAGCTCTTTAGTACGTCCCAGCTACAGCTATATTGCCCAATCAGGCTCGCGCAACACTAATATCATTTGAAATATAATAGATCTCAAACCCCATATTTTGTCATCAGATCATTTGGCTTGTATACGTACTCCATAAAATGACTAGTCTATGTAATCCTTTCTTCCTTCTTTCATTCGACAGAGCACACGAAATCTCCTTCCATACTAGGCGGATTGATAGAAAATCCTTTTGCATATGATATATGCTCATGATTTAATGAAATATTAGGTATTCTTAAATTTATTATGTCGTGTTTAAATGTATCATATTAATCAGATGAGAAACATAGAATGATAGACATACGCAGTAAGTCCCCGAATTATGTGCATGCCACATACGCGTGTTTTGCATTTACGCTAATGAATATAAAAATGGGTCCCGAGATATTCCTTACCTACCCGAACTAAGTGTCTCATCTCAGCTACTAGGAATTAAATCGCCTTTTGGGATTCACGACTAAGTTTCTAAGGCTCGCATTTCCAGGTAACATAATTGTGATAGCATCACTAAGGAACGCTTTTACACTACTTGACATAGAAAATGTCGCAGTAGGATTTACTTTTTAGTCAGTCATGCAAATATTTGTGGGCATATGTCGATAGTTAGCTTATATGAATACTTACAGCTGCGAGCGACCAATAACTTGATAGGTCAAGGAGATAAAAGAGCAAAACCGCACGGCGTAGCTACGATTTGTCGTCCTCGCCTGGGCGTGTGGACATGTGCACCGGCGTGATCTCGACGAAAGCACGTGTAAGGAGTGTAAATAATCAGCTTAGCTAAGTTGAGTCGTCCTCACATGTGTGTGTGTACCACTGCATCGGAGGGATCTCGGTGGCCAAACCACGTGTAAGGCGCGTAAATAATCAGCGTAGCTAAGTTTGGTCGTAATCTCCTAGGCACGAGTACCACTGCATCGGAGTTGTCTCGGTGGCGAAAGCACATATAAGGAGTGCAAATAATCAACATAGCTAAGTTTGGTTGTCCTCACCAGTGCGTGTGGAGCACTGCAGCGGAGTGATCTCGGTGGCGAATGCACGTGTAAGGAGTGTAAATAATCAGCGTAGCTAAGTTTGGTCTTCCTCACCCGGGCACGTGGACCACTGCATCGGAGTGATCTCGGTGGCGAAAGCACGTATAAGAAGTGTAAATAATCAGCGTAGCTGCGTTTGGTCGAACTTTCCTAGGCGCATGGACCACTGCATCGGAGTGATCTCGGTGGCGAAAGCATGTGTAAGGAGTGTAAATAATCAGGGTAGCTAACTTTGGTCTTCCTCATCTGGGCACGTGGACCACTGCATCGGAGTGATCTCGGTAGCGAAAGCCCTTGTGAGAAGTGTAAATAATCAGCGTTCCTAAATCTAGTCGTCATCCCCTGGGAGTGTGGACCACTGCATCGGAGTGATCTCGGTGGCGAAAGCAGGGGTAAATAGTGTAAATAATCCGCATAGCAAAGTTTGGTCGTCTTCACCTGGAAATGTGGACCACTTCATCGGAGTGATCTCGGTGGCAGAAGCACGTGTAAGGAGTGTAAATAATCAGCGTAGCAAAGTTTGGTCTTCCTCATCTGGGCGCGTGGACCAGTGAATCGGGGTGATCTCGGTGGCGAAAACACGAGTAAGAAGTGTAAATAATCAGCTTATATGCATTTGGTCGAACTTCCCTAGACGCATGGACCACTGCATCGGAGTGATATCGGTGACGAAAGCACGTGTAAGGAGTGTAAATAATCAGGGTAGCTAACTTTGGTCTTCCTCATCTGGGCACGTGGACCACTGCATCGGAGTGATCTCGGTGGCGAAAACACGTGTAAGAAGTGTAAATAATCAGCGTGCCTGCATTTGGTCGAACTACTCTCGGCGCATGGAACACAGCATCGGAGTGATCTCGGTGGCGAAAGTAGGTGTAAGGAGTGTAAATAATCCGCATAGCTAAGTTTGGTCGTCTTCACCTGGAAGTGTGGACCACTTCATCGGAGTGATCTTGGTGGAGAAAGCAGGTGTAAGGAGTGTAAATAATCATCGTAGCTAAGTTTGGTCGTCCTCAGCTGGGTGTGTGGACCACTGCATCGGAGTGATCTCGGTCGGAAAGCAGGTGTAAGGAGTGTAAATAATCATCGTAGCTAAGTTTGGTTGTCCACACCCGGGCACGTGGACCACTGCATCGGAGTAATTTCCCATATACATGAATAAAACCAGACATTGTGGTACATTGTAATAAATCCGCTCTTACATTTAAACAACTAATACATCTTATATAAATCTCACTCTCATATTGTTTTTACTTAATTGAACTGAAAAATGTTTTTTTCCGAATTAGCTGATACCTGGTTGTTTATTTCTACTCGAAACAGAGCGCTCTTTCCTTTTGTCTTATTTAGAGCGTGACGTATCGCAAAACCTGATTGATAGATGCATAGTACAAGCATATTTCATCAAATGACTATTTCAATCGTCATGCACCTCTGTTGTCTGCGATGATTTCATAACTCTTTGATCTGGAAATACTTCATAGAAAGAAGAACTACGAATTTTCATAACATTCAGCAGAACACTAATGGCCAGAATTATGCACAAACCTAAATCTAAGCATATTTTTCGTAGACCCTGATAATTACGCGTAGAGTCAAATCGATGGGCCTTTCGGTATTGAAAAACTGATGATATCTCTTTGTAAATGGTTTACCCAGTTGATAGCAGTACGTTTTACAGCCATTTGTAAAATTACGAACAAAGGGGGATCAAGACATCAGAGAATATATTCTACTGAGGAGAAATTGCTCTTCTTTGTTTGCGGTACATGCAGATACTAGGAAATTAAAAACATACACAGTGCGTCAAAGAATTTTTAAGACTGGCGCTAGATTTCAGTCTACGGGTGCGCCACCAGTGTAATCGTGAATGCGTTATAAACCGTGGCCATCTGCTTGCTTTCTGCCAAAAGTACTGCGCAATTGTTAAAGTAACTCAAACGAAACGGGGGTTCATTAGAGAAGTAAAATTTTTTTCATGTTGAATTATTAAGATGGAACAAAGGGCTGTTATTAAATTTAACGCAAAACTTGGTAACAGTGCCTCGAAAACGTACCAAATGATAAAACAAGTTTATGGTGAGTTTTCTTTAAGTAGATCAAATGTTTTCCTGTGGTACAAACGTTTTTTGGACGAAAGAGAGATGCTAGAAGATGATAAGCATACCGGAAGACCAAGTTCATCTAGGACACCTGAGATTATTGAAAAAGTGCGTGATTTCGTGGCAAACAATCGATGTGCGTCACTAAGAATGATGGAAGACTCTTTAAACATCAACAAAGAAACGATTCGAATCATCCTGCATGAAGATTTGGGCAAAGCAAAAAGTCTGTGCTAAATTTATTCCACACACGTTAACCAAAGAACAAAAATCAAGGAGAAATGCCCATTGCAGAGACTTCAGCCGCTGAAAATGATCCAAACTTCTTAAAATCGATTCTTACTGGTGATGAAACATGGTGTTTTCAATATGATCCTAAAACAAAGCTACAAAGTGCGGAATGGAAGTCAAAAAACTCGCCACAAGCCAAGAAAACAAGAAAAGTTCCATCGAAAATTAAAACATTGCTCATTACATTCTTCGATAGTAAGGGTATTATTATCAACAAAGAATTTGTTCCAAGTGGCCAAACAATTGCTGGTGAGTTTTATTTAAATGTTTTGAGGCGTTTGATGGGCAGAATTTGTCACATTCGTCCAGAATATCGAGATGAAAACAGTTGGTGTTTGTTGCACGATAATGCACCCAGTCACACCTCACTTCTTGTTCGTATATTTTTGGCGAAAAATAACGTCTGTGTGTTGAATCATCCACCGTATTCGCCTGATTTAGCACACTGCGACTTTTCGTTGTTCCCAAAACTTAAAATGACGTTAAAAGGGTGTTATTTTGATGATATTTTGACCATACAAACAGCTTCTACGCGTGCTTTGGAGGCAATTCCGCAAAGTGAACTGGAACAGGCATTCGAATCATTATTAAATCGCTCTAACAAGTGTATTAAAGCCGGAGGGACTTATTTTGAATAAAAAACCAAAACAAATTATAATTTCTTGTTTGTATTTCATTTTACAGACCCAGTCTTAAAAATTCTTTGACGCACTGCGTACATTGCACAAAGAGCTGTGAATGAAGACATTCCTGCCAGTTTTCAAACTCAAAAGTACACTGTTATAACTTTTATGCTAGGTTGCACCAAAGCGTGATGCTACACCGGCTGCAGCACTTTCTGATAAAAGATACAGCGTTATGTGGTGAAAACAAAGCCCAATAACATGGTAAAACCTTACACATAATGTGGTGCAACCTTGTATTTTAACGTCGTGTAAAATTGCACCATGTTGTGGGCAGAGATATCAACAGGTCACGGGTTAGCGGGTTAACGGGTCGACAATTTCTACCGGGTCAAACGGGTCGGGTCAAGGTGTTCCTGCCTCGATTTCGACCCGGTTTTGTTTCCGTTTCACTTTTGAAAACCAACATATTTTTTTCAAACTAAAAGGAGCATTGTAGATTTTTGTGCTCTATACTGGTGCCCGCGGACTGAAAAATGATTTGTCTTGCAATACGAAGGAACAACGTCCCTTCCTGCTGAAAGGTAGCGATGAAAACAACATCCACATTTTGGAAACTTTCAACTCATCAGAAAATTCTGAAAATTGGTACTGCTGTGAAACATATTCTGAAGCTTGATATGTTATCAAGAAAACAGCAAAAACTGAAATTAAACATACAACAAATTCTTTAATTCAAAATTTGTAACAGTAACGCCGTTAAAATTAGGCGGAACAGCCTTAACATTACTGTGGAAGGACTTTTTGACAGTTGCAGATATGTTTGAAAACATGTGTAAAACAGTTAGGTTATGTCTTGCAAATGAAGGAAGACAGTTTCAACACTTCCTGTAAGTGAGTAGATTATACGTTCCTATAATACAGGACGCCCCCCAGACAGATTCATCGATCCAATAAAAAACTCTTACAAACATATCAGTCAATAAGACAGGAATGGCGAACCTTGACTGCCGACAGGATGTGAATTAGGTCACGACGCTCGAACCGAGCAACGAAGAGAGAGAAAGAGAGAGAGAGAGCATATATATATATATATATATATACATATATATATATCCTCATTATCATCACTGGCAACCATTATCAATCCACTGCTGGACGAAGGTCCCTCCAAGCCTCTTCCAGAACGGTCTGTCTTGTGCCAGTCTCCTCCATGTTACCCCCGCATACTTTCAAATTTCATCCACCCATCTTTCATGTGGTCTTCTTCTGGATCTTTTCCTGCCCCTTGGAGTCCAATCTAAAGTTTCGACTGTCCATCGATGGTCTGTTCTTCTGGCAGTATGTCCAGCCCATTGCCATTTCAGGGATTTTACTCTGATCATGATGTCTTCCCCTTTTGTCATTTTTCTGATCCACGAGTTCCTCTTCTTATCTCTCCTGGGGACACCAAGCATGCACGTCTCCATGCTTCTTTGAGTTGTCTGCAGCCGATGTATGTTTCTTTTAGTTAACGTCAACGTCTCTGCACCATACGTAAACACTGGAAGGATGCATTGATCAAACACTTTTCTTTTAAGACATAATGGCATATTGCTCTTGAAAATTATGCTGTTTCTCCCAAAAGCTCTCCAGGCAAGTTTTATACGCCGATTAATTTCTTCATCAATGCGACCCTCACTTGATATCTGCTGTCCAAGACAAACGTACGTGTCTGTTATCTCCAGCTTTTCTCACCAATCGATAAATCTTCATTTCTTGTAAGAGCATTGAACATCACTTTCGTTTTCTGGAAGTTCATTTTTAATCCCACTACTTTACTCTTGTCTTTTTATTATATATATATGCACTGCTGGCCACCCAAAACGCAACACCAAGAAAGAAGCATCCGATTGGCCTGAAATTCGCAGCATGCGTCGCCCGCGAGAGGACATGCATACAATTAGCATTGCAGGGAATATGCAAATCATGTGCGCCCGGCACGCCACCAAGAAACACTATAAGAAGGGTGCACAGAAGGCGGGGTGAAAATAGTGAAAGTGTGTTGTGCTGCCGGACCTGTGCGTGGGGAGCTTCCTCATGCCTCGTCGCAGAATAAGCCAGTCATTCCAGCACGTTTCGGAGTTCGACAGAGGACGAATAGTGGCTTATCGCGACAGCGGTTTATCGTACCGAAACATCGGCGCCCGTGTGGGATGACATCCAGCCACAATGAGGCGAGTATGGATTCGTTGGGTGCAGGACATACGGACGGACCGACGTGAGTGATTGCCGCAGCCGCGGCACACCACCGAGCGAGAGAACCAGCATGTTGTGCGGCGGGTATTGACGGCTCGCACCGCCACATCACGAAAGTTAGCGCAGAAATTAGGGTGTGTTGCGCAACAACCTGTGTCAGCACGTACCGTTCGACGTCGTCTGCAGGAGCGAGGACTTGTCGCACGGCGCCCATTGCTCCGATTACCATTGACGTTACACCACCGGCGAGTGCAGCGGCAGTGGGCCGTTGAACGCCGCACCTGGACTACGGAATGGCACGGCATTGTCTTTTCCGACGAATCCCGCTTCTGCCTGCAACACCACGATGGTCGGATCCGCGTGGGATGGCACCGCGGCGAGAGACTGTATGACACCTGCATTATGCATCGCCGTACCGTTCCGTTGCCTGACGATATGGTTTGGGGCGCAATTGGATATGACACCGGCACCCCTCTGGTACGATTCTCCTGTATACTCAACAGCCACCGCTACATCTCCGACGTTTTGGAGCTTGTAGTCCGCCTTTACCTGCAGGACCTGCCAACGGCCACGTTTCAGTAGGACAATGCACTCCCGCAAATGCCACGTATCGTGCGAAAAATCTTCACTGCCCACCAGGTGTCACTGCTGCGGTGGCCAGCCTGTTCTTCCGATATTTCGCCCATTGAACACGTCTATTCGCTGATCTGCAACCGAGTAGCCCGGCAAGCACCACCCGCGGCTACGCCTGATGAACTGTGGCAACGTGTGGAAGCAGCCTGGACCGACATACCCCAAGCCCACATCCAAAGCCTTTTTCGTTAGATGCCGTGGCGTGTAGCGGCCGTTATTGCCAGCCATGGGGGCCACACGAACTATTGATGTCTGCGTGTTCCGCAAGTCGCACGGGCCTGTAAGATCAATCGTTTCATCTTTGTATCTGTTGTTATGTGTCCAATAAATCTGACTTTGCTCTCTCGTGTCCTTCTTGGTGCTGCATTTTGGGTGGCCAGCAGTGTATATATATATATTATAGTTCAAAACCTATTTGTCCGGTTGGATCTGGGTCCAAAATGTTTGACCTGCTACCAACTGTGGTTGTGTTTTTTTATTTGCACCATACAATGGTGTATCTTTTCTCAGAAAGTGGTGCAGCTCGTGTATGCAGCACTACTGTCTGGTGCAACCTACCACAAAATATTTAACAATGTACCGTATTTTACGTCGTATAAGACGATACTTTTTTTCTTCAGAAATCCGGATTTCTCCACATCGACTTATCTATTGAGTGGTCGTTGAAATTTCTCAATGGGAAAAAATAGTATTGTGCCTTGAATTCGGTCGTGATTTGAGCACCCGGAACTCATTACTACGTTCGTAAGAAATCATTCCGAAAGCGTACAAAATGTAGTATTCCAATCACTGAGAATTTGTATAAAGCTTCCGAAACTGGTATTTCCGTACGACAGAAACATCACTGACATCGCCATGACAGATTTAGAGTGAAAGCTGTCGTACATTAATTGCATTCCTCTCGCAATCCCTCTAAGAACCCGTGGGTTGCATTCACCCGTGGTTTTGTAAAGCCACCAGAACTACAATAGGTGCATCTCCCTTTTTTCGCTATGATACCTCTCAAACACGTCGCTGCCACGCAGTTGTTTGGCTGGTGACAATCGTGTAAACAGCCTGCTGCTCATGCGTTTTAAGAGCAGCAATAACCTCAGCTCTTTTTGCGCTATGTCAGTCTCTCAGTTGTATTTCGCAACTGAATTAAAACCAACGATTAATTCCATTTATAATGTTTATGTAAATTCATTTCATGTTTCGAACTGCAATCAAAATGTCCTTTGGTTTCTGATTTCATTTCGAAATCTGTGAGAAAGCAGCGAACAATAACTCACGCTGCAAGCATCACCCTTTGTCTTTAACTTTTGCGCGGCGGCTTCCCCAGTTGGTTGGTCGGGAGGAAGGAATACGGTAGCGTAATTTTCTAAGATGAAACTAAAGTTACAAAATTAAACTTTTTGCTCAAAAGAAAAGCGCGGAAGTAACTCATTTTTTCTTTATTTTATTACTTACTGAAACGTTAAAAAATATTTACAGAACTGCGGGACGCTAACTGCATTTGTCCTAGCTTCGTCTTATATTCAGTAATGAATTATTTATGAATGAAGGTTAGGAAATAGCAAAATTTTACCCATTCGACTTATAAACCGAAAAATGCGGCACTTTTGTGGATACTTATATGGTAGCCTTTGTAGTGGTTGCGAATCTCAGTGTTGTAGTTATTAAATGGTTACCAATTTGTGTTACGATTCTAGAATATCACTTACAGCCGCCTTGGTGCCGGAGTGGTCCAAGGTGTAAAGTTTTGGCCAGCCGTTCGAAATGGATGTGAGTTCAGACACTGCATGAGGCTTGGGTAGTGCACCAGGCCTAAGGCGCACTCCTAAGAACCAGTGGCACCATATTAGGGACAGGAGATTAATCATAGCTCCTTACGGTTCCTCACGGTGGTGGTTACACTCTGAAAATTAGTATCTAGGTTCGAATAGATTATTATGAATGCCTTTTTCCCAGAAATACTCCTACACCGGCTTAACAACTAAGTCGCGTTCGTAGTATGTAGAACAATAAGACGGTCTCGTTCATTTCGTCGGAACCACTTCGTCGACACTATGTATACAAATTCCTAAAGAGCCGAAAAAAAGTTTAGAACTATCAAATTTGGTATACTATCTCATAGTACTTTAACTTAGACCGTACACGGTTTTTGGAAGGGATCGGGGTCCGGGGTCAAGGGGCCCCCATTCAACGTTTTCGTAAAATCTACAGTTTTCAATTTAGAACCACCAAATTTGGTATACTATCTCATTGTACTCTTACACCAACTTAGACCATAGATGGAAGGATTCGGGGCCCGGGATCAAGATGGCGCCATACAAAATATTCGTAAAATCTACAGTTTTCAATTTAGAACCACCAAATTTGGCATACTATCTCATGGCACTCTAACTTACACCGTACACGGTTTTTGGAAGGGGTCGGGGTCAAGGGGACCTCATACAACATTTTCGTAAAATCTACAGTTTTCAATTTAGAACCATGACATTTGATATACTATCTCATTGTACTCTTTCACCAACTTAGACCATAGACGGAAGGGGTCGGAGCCTGGGGTCAAGGGAGCCTAATACATCATTTTAGTAAAATTTACAGTTACTAATTTATTGGGTTGTCGGAAAAGTCATGACGTATTTTAGCCATGTTTTGCAAAGGTCATTTATTGATAGAAAGAAAAAAGATCAGTCAATGATATAATGCCCGTTTTGTTCGATAACCTTTTGCCATCTTTCAGTGTGCTGCAGAATGCCTCGTTCATAGAAGGACCTATCTTTCGTGGCGAAAAACTGTACAAGGTGCTGATTTACAGCCTCATCTGAATTGAACGTTATACCACACAAGGACTGTTGAAGAGAGAGAAACAAGTTGAAGTCTGACGGCGCAAAATCAAGCGATTATGTTGGGTGTGGCAACACATCCCACCTAAGCTCCAATAATTTTTGGCAGGTGATCAAACTCGTGTGTGGTCTCGCGTTGTCGTGTTGGAACACAACACCTTTACGATGAACGAGCTCTGGACGTTTCTGGATGATGGATTCGTTCAAACTGTCCAATTGCCGACAGTACACATCCGAATTGATTGTTTGGTTCCGTGGTAGGAGCTCGAAAAACAGGACAGCTTTAAAATCCCACCACACTGAGACCAGAACCTTCCGCTGATGAATGTCTGCTTTGCATGTCGTTTGAGGCGAAGCAGCACGTCGGGACCAAGACCGTTTGCGCAGCATATTGTTGTACACAATCCACTTTTCGTCACCAGTTATCAGTTGCTTGAAAAAAGGATCGTTTTCCTCACGTTTAATGAGCATATCGCAGATGTTTATACGCGACGTTAATTTAGCTTCTTTGAGTTCATGAGGAACACACACACATCGAGCTTGCTTACGTATCCCAGCTTCTACAGGTGGTCGTGAACGTTTGAATCATGGATGTACAATGTGTCTGCAATCTCTCGTGTCGTGTAACGTGGGTTTGACTCAATTAATGCCTTGATGTGGTCGTCATCAACCTCGGTGTGCCTCCCCGACCGAGGAGCATCGTTGATGTCAAAATCACCAGCACAGAATTTTGCGAACCACCGCTGGCACTGACGTTCTTGTAGAGCATTATCACCGTACACTTTATGCAACTTTCCACAAGGTTGACGCGCGTTCTTCCCTTTATGGAAGTAAAACAGTAAACTATGGCGAAAATGCACAGTTTGGTCTTCCATCTTCAACTTGATGTCAAATCTCCGCAAATCAACCAAATCGCTGCCACCCCGGTGGCGCAGTTGTCTAAGGCGCTGGCCTCTGATAATTCGTCCGTAAGGGGTCCGGGTTCGAATCCCGGTCAGGCATGGATGTTGTGTTTGTCTTACGGCACTGGCTCTCTCCCTTCCCTGGAACTAGTTACCCTAAATTAGGGACGGGCGGCTGCTTATAGCCCATTGAGGTGCGCACGGTGGTCGTTAAACCTCCAATAAGAAAAAAATCGCTTACTATTCCTTTTAGTTTGCAGCTAGAATTAGCACCTGTCGAATGCCATAGCGATAACAGAGCTGCGCAGGAATCTAGTACTTCCAAAACCGCCCAACCGCCATCGGGTGCCAAAATATGTCATGACTTTTCCAACAACAGAACAACCAAATTTGGTATACTATCTCATGGTACTCTAACGTAGACCGTACACGGTTTATGGAAGAGGTCGGAGCCAGGGTAAAGGGATCCCCACACAAAATTTTCTCAAGCATTTCAATTTTTCACTTAAGAACTGCAACACAAGTCTGCACTCCAATACCCTATCTGCGGTCTAAGTTAGAGTACCATGATATAATATACCAAATTTGGTGGTTCTGAATTGAAAACTGTAGGTTTTACGAAACTTTTGTGAGGGTGCCCCTTGACACATAGCACCGACCACTTCCGTTCGGTCGCGTTCCAAGGACGTCGCCAAGGGTGTGCGAGGTTGGGCTCCAGCCCACCATGAAAACCGCCTTTGCCATCCTGCTGCCCATCCAGTTCAAGATGTGCCATATCTTAAATGTTTTTTTAACTTTAAAATAATCTGGCCAGGAATAATGACTCCCATGTTTTTCGTCGTGAAGCGTATTTCCCCCTAGAAAGTGCGTTTTTCGTTTTCCGTAGAAAGGTTATCAACATAACATCCGCAGGGCCATGAAAATTCAGTTGTTCTCCATTCGTCGAAATCTCCTCAATTTAAGCCTTTTTTGCAAGTTAGTATGATCAAGGGCGAATGAAGTGTATGAACAGGAACTCACTGTGGTCATTAGTAGTTGCTGTGCTGTATGTTTATGCTACTGAGAAGGTGATTCCGACACGGACTTTCGGCTGTTTCTGCCCGTTTAGGATAGGTCGGACAGGGGGAAGGGGTGGAAGACCTCTCTCAGCAACACAGAGACAATAAATTGCCAATCGCGGAAACTCGAAGAGTAGGTTACGTAAACAGGTAGTAGGGGAAGCATCTCGGCCTCCACCAAATCCCCACTCACAATCCTCACTGCTTGTGAGATGTGTGGGTGGGTGCGGGTGGGAGGATCAGAAAGGAAATAGTAGAAGAGCACATTAACGCGTATGGATACAGTTCTTGCGTTCCACGACGAGTCGTGATGAGGCTCTATCGGCTTTTATAACAGTACACTTGTAGGGTAACTTGGATTAGAGTTACTCTCCTGACTAATAGTTGTGTGGTGAGGATTTTTATTTTACAATGGAAATCTCACAAATTTGTGAGGTTCTGAAAACAACAAAAGAGAAGGATTCAATCACAGTAGATGGGTTCATTTTAACAAAAGATCAAAATGACCGTTACTATTGGAAATGTGAAGATTGTGAATGCACAGGACGGGCGATTACTACATTGCTTAATGGCCAACACATCCTTAGTCAACGCGTGGTTTCCAAACATAACCATGCATCGGAAGCAAGCAGAGCTCCGGTGATCAAAGTCTGCGTACAGATGAAGGAGATTGCAAAAATGAGAAACGATCAGCCTGCTCAAGTAATACAGTATATTAAAGCAGGAATTTCTGCTGAAAACCTTCCATGCATGCCCTCCAACAGTGCTATGCGTTAGAAAATCAAAAGAGCTCGCTGGGAAGGACGACCTGCTGAACCACAAACGTTGGAAGAATTTTCATTACCTGACGAATATTTGTTGACACTGAATGGCGTGAACTTTTGCCTGGATGTAAAAGATGCGGACCAGAGAATTTTGATTTTCACAACAAGTGATAATCTGAAATCTCTGAATGACGCAAAATTCTGGATTATAGACGGAACCTTTAAAAGTGCTACCGTCGTATTCAAGCAACTTTATGCAATAAACGCTCCGGTCGGTGGTCTATCAAACAACAAAATCTGTCCTCTAGTTTATGCATTAATGACAAGCAAAAGTGAAGAATTTTATATGAGACTGAAAAGCTGATTGAATGGGCTGAAGAATACGAACTTGAACTGAAACCAGAATTTGTTTTACCAGATTTTGAGAAATCTGCAATCAATGCAGTAAATGCAGAATTTACGAGCGCTCAGAGCAAATGGTGCCAATTTCATCTGCGCCAATCAGTTTATAGGCATGTTCAATCATGTGGATTGGCTTTCAAATATGGATCTGACAAGACTTTTAGTCTCATCATACGGCAAATACCTGCTTTGGCATTTTTGAGTGCACTAGAAATACCAACTGCATTTGATGAATTGGAAATGATTATGCCAAGCGATGCGGAACCGATTCTGAAATGGTTTGAAGAAAATTATGTACATGGACGTGTGCGCAGAATTCTCAGGAATGGACAAGTTATAAGAAATCCGCCTCTTTTCCCGCCAGAAATAGGGTCGGTTTTTGAAAACAATGCATTTGCATTTCCCCGCACACAAAACAAAGTCGAAGCCTGGCATAGGCGGTGGAAAACGCTAGTAGGTTGTGCGCATGTTGAAATTGCAATCCTTTCTGAAATTTGCAAGGAACAGAATGAAACTGAATCAGAAATCGAGAAAATTATATGTGGCGAACCATCACAGAAAAAAATAGAAGAAACCAAAGAAAAGCAAATCCAAAATGTCATTTACAATAGAAATGATATGTCTACTTTGGATTTTGTTAGGGGCCTTGCACATAACCTTTCTTTGTAATCATTTCGTTATTATCAATGGGAACCCATTATCAATTTATTGAATGTAGTTTTACTGTACTATTTCTATTGTACTTTTATTCAGTGTATTTTTATTTGTATGTATTTTTAAAGAAATAAAAACCAGGCGAGGTACTCGCTCATACACCTCTCGTGGTGTGCCCTGGAAACGAATTTGTCGGCTGAGATATGAGCAACATAAGAAACGATTATTTGCATAAAATATCGACGAATTGATTGTCGATGAAATTTACCTGTCGACAAAGAGAACCAGACCCAAAATTCTCTCCAGAAAAAATTATGTACCACAGAGGACTTTTTGAAAAACTAAAAAGGATCGAGCAAAATATAATACCAGACTTGCCTCAGATCTAAATAAGAAGCTAAATAATAACTAACTTAGACCGCAGATCGGGTATTTGAGTACAGAATTGCGTTGCAGTTCTAAAAAATAAAAAATTGAACTTTTGCGAAAATTTTGTATGAGGCCCCCTTGACCCCTGGCCCCGACCAGTTCCTGCTATCGTCTAAGTTGGTGTAAGAGTACAATGAGATAGTATACCAAATTTGGTGGTTCTAAATTGAAAACTGTAGACTTTACGAAAATGTTGTATAGGGCCCCCTGGACCCCAGGCCCCGACCCCTTCCGTCTATGGTCTAAGTTGGTGTAAGAGTACAATGAGATAGTATACCAAATTTGGTGGTTCTAAATTGAAAAATGTAGATTTTACAGAAATTTTGTATGGGGCCCCCTTGACACCGGGCCTCGACCCCTTCCAAAAGCCGTGTACTGTCTAAGTTAGAGTACCATGAGATAGTATACTAAATTTGGTGGTTCTGAACTTTTTCGTTTTTTAGGAATTGACTGTTTGCATATATAGTGTCGAAGAATTGAGTGTCGACGAAATGTACCTGTCGACGGAATCGAGTTGTCAACGAAGTGGAGTCGACGAAATGAGTTGTCGTCGAAGTGATTGTCGACGAAGTGAAATAGATCCCAACAAGAGTAGTTCAACCTAACGTTTCCAATAAACTTATGTTTAAGACGTAATTTACTTTACTTATAAAAACATTTCTTTAATAAAATTAACTTTAGACAAAACTTAGGTCCACTTCTATAGACTCACATTCGATTTGCAAAGTAGCTCAAGAAGTAAACAACTTCCATGTCTACCCGACCGCTGGAAAAACGTACTTTCAGAAGTTTTAACCATGTAACGTAAAAATTTTATTCATTGCGTTATGTGTGAGGCAACAAAAAACAAACCCTAAAAAATTAATGATAGTACGTACTATGACGAAAACATGTGTTCTTTGAGATTAATCTCTGTCTTTCGATGTTCTAAATGACATCAGCCTTTTGCCCAAAGCATGGTTTTCACCATGGTTGACCGTGGTATTTCGTCTTACTGTTGACACTATATACGAAAGCACGGAGCTCCTGTAAATGGGAATAGTGCTCGGAAAACATGAGATTACATTCCACTTTATGTAGTAATAGCCCTGCTGAGCTCCTAATCTGTAGCAAGTGGAAAAATAAGAACACTAATCCTTCGAACTCCAAAGAAGACATAATGAATATGACCAAACCAAAAGACGAAAGGAAATGAGATATCGGGAAATGCGGATTAGAAAGCGACGGTAAGGGAAAATATATATATATTTTGAGATTCTTAAAATCGGGAATATTTATGCTCTTCAGAAAAATACGTAACTTTGATCAGAACATCACTTGCCACAAAAATTATAAATATTGAAGTGTCACAAATCTGAATTTAATTCATATATTTATTTCAAGATTATATGTGTTTCTGACAAACATCTTTGGACACCGTTCCGGTAGGCGAGTGGTAAGAGGAATAGGCCTCTGGTTAGTCGTTCAAGATAGGCCCGGGATCAAGGCCCGGCGTTGCGTTTTTCCTACAATGCTAGATCTCCTCCTACCTTGGAAGCAGGGGCCCCAAATTAGGGGCGGGCGACAGCTTATAGTCCACAGAATCTCTCATGGTGGTCGTTAAATTCCGAAACAAAAATAAAAAGCATGTGTGGTTAATAAAGTATGAACACTGGAAAATTTAAATAGAACAGAATATTTACACCAGCAAGACAGTCAGCCATTCGTGAAGCTATAGCAACATTTCTAGATCATAGTACTAACAATGTCAAGCGCTTCTAATCTCATGTAAATACGATATCCAACGATTTTGAACGCATATGAACCGTTAATAAAATAGAGAGTGAAAGAAAACAAAACCCTGCTATGCTCATTAAACACAACGTAGGATCAAACTAATAGTTCTAATTTATTATTAAATAACAATATTTTTCGGACTGCATCTGAAATTCAAACGATTCTCAAAAATACGTGATAATTTTGAACAATTGTGAGTTAAAGGAAGTTATCCCTGAAGAAGCTTCCCGTAACGAGCGATACTTGAAATTCGTGTACGATTCGTACTGAAACATATTTATATTTCCGGATGTATATTTTCATTTTGAAACAAACGCATACTTTTGCTTATTAATCTTGTGTGATTCAATTTTGACGAAGAAAGTAATTTCAGATTTTTGATTCGTGGAGATAATGTATATGCATTTTCATTTCGTTGCGAAATTTTTAAGATAAAGAGTATAATATTACTCAGAGTTCAATTAACCTATTGATAAAGTAAACTGATATCGAAAGTTGACTTAGTGCATACGTCTTCGTTCTAAACTTTATTCTAACAGCTACGGACAAAGCTTCACACACAGAAATGAAGACGTAATTGTCGTTTGTCGACTAAGGCGACGATACCACAAAAATGATTGAAAGAAGAAAGATGATATAAACTTTAACAAACTGTTATTAAAATCAACTAAAATTCTAAGCAAGATACTCAAACTTTAGCTGTGTAAAAAGACGATTAACACTCTAATGACTCTTTGACAACCGTGCTCAAATATTATGCTCAATAACGACACGTTCTTTCTCGGCAAATCGTTTAACCTCCTTCTCGTAGCAGCAAAGGCCACATACGTATGTTCTTCTTTTCCCGACTTTGCTGACTGCCAGTTTGACTGTTCTGGCTTCGCGGAATCGCCTTCACAGACTATAGATGACGCTTTGAGACTCTGCAGCCGCTTCTGCCACTATATCCTGTGTCTGGCCAGCTTCCAACTTTCCGACTGCTCTACAAGCAGTAGAGTTTAGTAAATCCCAGTGCTGAGACATTAAGCAACTGAAACTTTACCTGCAGCTACATCTTCTTTCTGAATGAGATCTACCAGCGAGCGTGATATTTATAGCCAGTTTGCTTTGGACTTCGATAACGTGCGCAAATGCACCAGTGTTGACCCACTCATAGTTGCTGATATGTGCAGTTGAGAGGTTGATATTTCATCACAGACTTACAGCTCATCAATTTTTCCACCACTTTCTGCTGACAAAGTAATATTAGCTACGTTTTCGGTGCAGTGTGTTTTGCTCATCTATCCGACTATTTGCCTGCGTTTTGGTGGACAAGATTTATCCTCAGCCACTCTGTTGAAATAAAGCATACTGCGCAAATAATTGTACTCACAATAGTAAGAATCGATAAATTTATTTCCCCTCCTGGCACTCAGGTTGCGGAATGATTCCGATTAATCGTCGCAGCCGGACACGGCCTGGAGTTACAGAAGAGGCATTGGTAATGCGCCTGTACCACGACGATGTCACTCCCTCGCGTTGACATATTTTTATCAACTGCAGCAATAGCTGTTGTGATACGTTGTTTCAGATCTGCTAAATAAACACAAAGGGTAGAAACGAAGACCTTGTCTTTGACGCTCTTCTTCTTCTGTGGCTCTAAACTTCAGTGTGGACTTTGGGTTCCTCAACAAGTTACGCCATTGCGGCGCCGTCTTCTTGAGGTTACGTAACAATCAGTGTTTTATGGGTATGGTGTTAGCTTCACGCACAACCCCCAATCTGGAGGAGCAGCTCTCCAGATTTATGAAGGAACAAGGTTCAACCGGGGCCGACTTCACCGGGAACCATCCACGCATTCGTGTCTCCAAACACGGGAGTCTGCGGAAAACCCCGGGAAAACCGCAGACTAGATGAGCAGCCGACCGAGATTCGAACATCCGTCAAAAACGTCTGCCTCCCCCACTGTTCACTGCGACTTAACCAACTGCGCTATGCCGGTTGTCTTTTACATTGCCCCGTAAAAAGATTACGGAGTGTCAGATCTGGACCACGTGTTCGTGGTGGCCAACATAAGAGTGACATATTTTCGTCTGTTGAGCTGCCAATCCAGCGATGAGGAAGGTTTTCATAGAAGGAATTTCTAACTTCCCGATACCAGTGAGGTGGTGCTCCATCCTGTTGGAAAATGAAGTTGTCACTGACTTCGTGCAGTTCAGGCATCGACCAAATAATTGGTATATCGAGATAAGAACTTCTCGTTACAATGTTTTTTGTTTTGTTTTTTTTTTGGGGGGGGGAAAGAAAGGGGCCATACACCCTTTGAGGAGAAACAAATTTCTGTGCCAATCGTAGACAGCTATTTGGCTGTGATTTCTTAAAACGTGTCCTAAAACGCCGTTGCAAAACAGTATTAATTCATACGGCATAATTCGAGCACACAGAACGTCTTCTCCCAGCATTCGCGGCTATCTTGCCTGACTGCTAACATGACGGCGAAAACGTAGTCCTTTCGCAACGCCATCTATACAATAAAATCATTACTTTTGGTGATAGAACGATGCATCGTGAGTGTCAATTTCTTACATACTTTTGGTTTTATAAAAGGTTGAAACTGTCTATTTCATTTGTGATAACCCTGTATAAAGGAATATTATTCTTAAAACATCAAGATCAACTAAATTAAAATTCCAATGAAACGTAACAGGATAAAATTCTAGAGGCTGCAAATCAAGAACTTTACGTTAAACAAGATAATCAAAAATCAACTATTTCTCGTAATGGCTCCATACAAATCCTTGGCAAAACTATCATAGAAATGAAGTGAAAAGTGATTACCCCAGCTGTCAAAAACAGATGTAACAAATATGGCTCTGCATTGCACGTCTTATCAAAGGCATGTCATTCTACTCTGCTTCACATTTACGGCAAGATCAAATTACACACGTCACAAGAAAAAACAAAACACGAAGCACTCCCAGGAAGTCGTTCATCCTCATGAAACTCCGTATACAAATACATCAGGGCCGAACATGCAAATGATAAAAACATAACGACCAATGACTAAATGGTCGCCCATCAAGCCCATGGGAACCGCGCATCGAGGAGGATATATCAAAAGCAAATTCGCGCGCAGGGACATTTGTGACTGAGGGTTGCGTTTGCATTAACCTCTACAGACTGTGAGGGTGCCTCGACGTCGGATCCGTGAACACTACGAGCAGTTCAGGGAATTTGAAAGAGGTTATATATTTGGGCTAAGAGAGGCCAGTTGGTTGAGTCGCCGTATGGCCAGGCATTTGAGTCGGAGCGACGAGACAGTCGAACGATGTTGGCCCTAATGTGTTGAGGAGGGCACAACCCAGCGGCACGCGGGCAGTAGACGGCCGAGAGCAACGACGCAACGCGAGGATCGAGCGATTGTGTAAGCCGCACGAACAGAACCGAATTCGTCGCTCTCAACCATCCGTGGCCATGTTGTGTCGTCTACAAGTACAGAAGTGGACATACGGACCCTTGCCAGACAACTTGCGGCCCGGGGACTACATTCGAGGATGACACTTCGTGGCCTACCACTGACCAACGAGCTTCGCCGGCATTAGTTGTATTGGTGTCGTGCACGATCAACGTGGGATAGTTTTAAGAGGCGTCGTGTTGTCTTCAGTGATGAATCACCGTTTGCACTTGGATACAATGACCAGCGCATACGTGCCTGCAGAAGAACCGGCCGGCGCACGGATCCTGCCTTTACCGTGGAACGACACACGACTCACACACCGGGAGTGACTGTCTGTGAAACCATTTTCAACAATATCCAGACACCGTTGGTAGTCCTCCATACCATCCTCACGGCTCAACGGTACGTCGACGTCATTTTATAACCTGTTCTGTTGCCATTCTTGTAGCAGCATTACCAAGGAATTTTTCAACAAAATAATGCAGGGCCACACACGGCACGACTCTTCCAGGCCGGCCTTCATAATGTCGACACCCTTCAATGGCCAGCCCGATCACCCGACCTCTCATCGTTCGAACATGTTTGGGACATGATGGGACGCCACCTACGCCAATCCCGGAATTTCGGTGATTTGCTCCGCAATTTGGACAGAACCTTACCTGGTGTACCTTAGGCCAGTATCCGTGGCCTGTATATGTCTCTGCTACTCCGGGTAACTTCTTGTATCCGAGCACGAGGTGGCGCTACAACGTACTGACTTGTTCAGTTCGTGTAGCTGTTTTACGTGAATAAATAGTCCAAGTGGTCTGGAATTGCAGTCATTTTCTTCCATATAATTATACATTGCACGTACCAGTTTATATCTCGATTGGGTGTTTTCTTCTGGGTGCTCCTTCTTTTCTTTTTTTTTTTTTTCAAAGAGTGAACATGTTTTAGTATTTTTGACAAGTTTTTTAAAAAATTTCTTAAAAAAATTTTGGCCGTATTATGCATGATAAAGTTTTTTAACGAATGGTAAAAACGATATCGGTATAAACATTCCCGACCCAACGCAAACACCATTTCAGAAAAGTCGTAGGTAGGCTGTATTATTTAGAGTCGGTAGGGGCTTCTATACATCAAAATTTTGTGGAGAGGTTGGACAGGTTTGTGCACAGCTGCATTGTGTATAATAAATTGCACTTTCAGTGTATTTCATTGTTATGAATATTGCAGTTTTGAAACGATGGGTTAAGTTCAATTATGTTTCTAACGATTCCCCACAAAGGGCCGACTTACTTAATAAAGTCATTTATGTATATTGTATCTACGCCACAGTAACAATGAATTAATAGGCTATTTTTGTGGTACCAGAACATCATATCATGTATTATTTATCAGCAGACGTTACGTACAGCCACCGTAATGGCGAACAAAATTACTGTTGTTACCTTCAATTGCCGGAGCGTCGCTGTTTCGGCAGCGAATGCTCTGTTTTTTGAGGATGTCAAACATTTAAAGGCCAATATAATCATGTTGCAAGAGACAAACGTCACTTGTACCACCCATACCTCCTGTTGGCGGCGTTGACCTTATCAGTTCTTTCATAATCTCCGTTCTCATATTGGTTCTGGTACATCTATTGGCTTTCATACTCGTTTCCTTTCTTTAATCTTTGATATTCATGAGTCACAGAGCAGGCTGGGTATTTTTCAATACATTTCCTTTCGTCTCCAATCAGTTTATTTTCATTTGCTCAATATTCATGTCCCCCAAAATTCTACTGAAACTGAATCTCTTATTACTCATGTTGCTTCTATTTTTACGGTTATTCCGCTTGCTGATAGTATTCTTTTTGCAGGTGATTTTTAACTGCACTCTTAATCCTACATATGACAGAGTTGGATCCACGGAATCTCGCCATTTATTCGTTTCCCAGCTTACTCAAGTTATTTCTAATTTCAACCTTCAGGATGCTTTCAGATTACTTTATCCTACAGCAAAAGAATTTACTTTGCCCCTCCCCCGCTGCTTCTTTTTGTGTTCCTGCTAGATTAGATGGGTTTTACGTTTCGTATTTTTTTCATTCTGCTATTAGTTCTGTTTCGCATATTCCCAGCGTTTCTTCAGATCATCGGCCGGTTGTTCATGTCTTTTTCCCTTCTATTTCCGTCACCCCGCACCTTCATGTTTCGGCTTTTGATTATTCCCTTCTTAAAGACCCAATTTTTGTTCCAGCAGTTAAGACTATTTTTTCGAATGCTATTTCTGTTCTGTTCTCCATCAATGACCCAGCTGCTCTGTGGCTTGCCACGAAAAATCAAATTGTTTTATTTTCTCGGGATTACTCTTTTCAGCGTCGCACGATTCAGTCTATTGAACTTGCTTCTTTGAATCAAGAACTACTTCAAACCCCGTTAACGTCGCCAAATTATGAGATACTCAAGGTTAAACTTCGTGTTTTTCACAATTCTTCGGCTTCATCTGCCCTTACCCGACTCAAGTATGCTACCCTCCGTTTTGAAGATAACCCCACTGATAATCTTCGCCAGTTGGAACGCTATGCTGTTAAAAATAAAACCATTACTTTTCTTACTCTTCCCGATGAATCCGAATCAAATCACCAATTCAAAATTTGTGAAGCCACCCTTGATTTCTACAGACAACGCATCAGCCCTAATTTGACTTCTTCTGCAGTCAGTTCTCCACTCATTCAACATCTTCCGCAAGTTCTTGATCATATCACTACTCAACTTTCCTCTCCGATTTCTCCATCCGAGATTCGAAATTCCATTTACAGCCTTAATGACAGATCTGCCTCGGGAGAAGATGGTCTCCCCTTCCTTTTTTTTTTTAAATATTTCTTCCAGTCCTTTTTCCTTTGTTGGTTGCTGCTTATAATTTTATTTTTTCTACTTCACACTTTCATTCTTCCAATTTTTCTTTTGCAACTCTCCGTCTTATCCCCAAATCCGGTAATCTCAGTTTTCTAACTAATTGGCGGCCCATCTCGGTTCTTAATACTGATCTCAAAATCTTTACTACAATTCTCGCCCTTCGACTTAATCCTGTTCTTTATGACATTATACACCCAGACCAAACTTACACGATTCCGTCCCGCTCGATCTCCTCTAATATCCTCACTATACGTAACCTTTACTCACATGCGTCCAGGCTTTCGGAACATCTGGCAATTTTCTCCCTTGACCAAAAACTGGCTTTTGACTCAATTAAACATTCTTATCTATTCACTGTTCTACGCTAATTTAGCTTTCCTCCTATTTTCATTACTGTTATTCCTAATTTCTATACTGACGCTTCCTTTCGTGTTCGTACCACCAATTTTTCTACTTCCACCATTCCGTTTACTAGCGGGATCAGGCAGGGTTGCCCCCTGTCTGGTCAACTTTTTCTCTTGTTTTTGAACCATTGTTGATTGCTCTTCGTTTCCACATTTCTTCCACCATTGTACGAAATATCTCCACCAAGCGACACCATCATATTGTCTTAACAGCTTATGCCTATGACCTCACGATGTTTCTCAGTTCCACTGATTCTTTTCAAGCACTACGTTCAACCTACCAATAATATGCCGCCATTTCTGGCTCTGCTTTGAATGTCTCAAAATGCTCAGGACTCTGGGCCGGTACGTGGACCTCCCAAGGAGACTGTCCATGGGGAGCTCAATGGTCATCTTCGATAATCAAAGTGTTTGGTATCTACGTGGGCTCTCCGGTAGCGGTTACAGCGGCAACCTGGACACCGATTATTCGGAAAATTAATATAAGTCTTGTTCCATTCCGTTACCTTAAGACTATATTCAATCGAGCTTATTTAATCAATACTTTTAGTTTACTGATGTTTTTTCATACCTGGATTGCCAACTCGCCACCGAAGATTTTTTTAAGAATGTTCAACGCGTGTTTACAGATTTCATCTGGAGTACCATTCACTGGGTTCACTGATCTACTTTAACTCTTCCTCTATCGTTTGTCGGCCTTGGTCTTGCTGATGTGTCTCTGAAATTCCAATCCTTTCATCTGTTTAATTTTATTCGTGAATTTCCCATTCCTCTGTCTTCCTCACACACCATTATCGATACTCTGCTTTTCCCCCGTAGCCCATTTCTTACTGTCTCAACTTTTCTGCAGATGGACCTTTTTCCTTTTGTTCCCAGATATTTCCCCGATACTTACATTTCTGTGCTTTCCTTTTGGCGCTCCATATGTCCAGTCCGGCTACCTTCCTCCACTACTAATGATTTATTGGCAGAACCTCTCTTCTTTTCCTCTCTATCCATTCTTCTGCCACCCACTACCTTCACTTCTCCACTTGGTTTGCTTGTGGAGTGGTGAAGGTTTCTCAACTCATTGATTCTGCACTCCATTGGAAATCGTTTCAGTCTATATCTCCTCCGTTGCCTGACACATCATCTTCACGTTTTCAACTCTGTTTTATTCAAACGTGCATCCAAACTTTTACCCTTCCCTTGCAGATCAAAATGGATTGATTTTCACCCCTTCAGCTGCTTACTGTTTGCCTTTCTTGTTTATTTGAATGATGTTTCCTATCTTTTGCACAAAATATCTATGAAGTCACTTTACTATCATTTCTTGACATACTTCACTGCTCCAATGCCGATTGGTACCATTCCTGCTGATGAATTAAATACTACCTGGATGGATACCAATATTTCTCTTGCTGCACCACGTACGAAATACATTCATTGGCTCCATCTTCATCAACGTCTTCTTACTCCACGCACCCTTCATCGATTTCATCATCTTCTCTCTCGGGATTGTTTTTTTTTTTGGTCCACTGTTGGCGATGTACATCATTCCTACTCTCTTTGTTTGGTTTTACAGCCTTTATTTTCCTTGATGTTTTCACTTACCGAAAAAGTTGGCACCTCACTTCACACCATGACGCACTATCTCTACCTTCGCCGTCATCATCAATCTGCAATTCATCATAATCAACTGTGTGCGTTTTTCCCCTTCAGGCTAAACTTACTATCTATCATTTGTATCAATCTTCTGTTGTTGATCCAGCATTGCGTCGCTATCATGTTGCTCGCCTTTTTCTCTGCAGACAATTTCGCTCATCAATCTTCTCTATCGTTCAAACTGAGTTTGATATTGCCAAATCAGCTGATCGTGTGTCGTCCTTTTTTCAAACCTGGAAAATTGATGGGACATGGTGTGATGTTGATCAAGGCCGTGTTTCCTTCCTTGTTTAATGGTTTTTATGTTTTTGTTGTTTTTTTAGGTGTTATGACTTGGTCTTTTTCATTTTACTGTTTTTTTTTGTTCTAATACAATATATGTTTTTTTCCTCAGGCACAATCTGCCTACAGCTGTACTGTCTTTACTGCTATTTGTTTTTTGACACTATTTTCTCGTTTATTGCATTATATTCATTTAGATTCTTCTTGATTATAGTTAAGTGCTTTTCGTGATGTTTTGCCTAGTGTGTTTTTTTCTTTCCTTCCCAGAATCACTACTAACTATTTAATCTGTATCTTCCACTGCTGTGCTATTTTTGTTGCGATTACAGATTTGATGGTCAAGAATACTGAGTTATCATCTTTTGTTTTATTTAATGTTATTTTTTTCTTTTTAATACTGCAAGTTTTTATTAACACCCTTACTTTCATTGCTTGCGCATCTATATGTTTAGGTTACTGGGTTCTTTTATTTCCTGTTTTTTTCTTTTTTTTCGTTTTAAAATGTGCGATCTGGGTTTTATTGAGAGTTCTTTTCATGATAAGTCTGCCTGCAGCACCCTATTGACAGGCTTCTTTATTATAGATGGTTTGGCCAATAAATGTAATATTTGTCTAGGAGGGGGCCCAACAGGTAGGTAGTACCTTGTATTTACTTTGGTACTTTTTGTTAGGGTGTTGATAGCTGTATTTGCACCTATTATTTCTTGTCAATGCACTTATTATCTTCTGTTTCCTTTTTCCTTGTTTCCTTTTTCCTTGTTTATGTTTATGTGTGAGGTTTGTAGCACAAAGTTAGTGCCACCTTTTTTTTCTCTTAATTTTTTTTATTTTTTAATTTTTTTTTGGGGGGGGGATATTCTTAACGGATAGGGAAAAGTTTCGGTTTAACGTTTTCACCTAAGTGGGTTTTTTTAAGGACAGTCAGTCTGTGCAATAATTGATGTTATTTTGTGTGTTTTTTCCCTGTCAGTATTTCATATTTAAGTGTTTTCCTTTCTTTTTGCTTTTTACTTAGGTTTTACCCTGCTTGTAGTTCATCTTTACCATTCACTATTTTAATTTTATTTGATTTTTCCTTATGGGTTGTCTGTAAAGTTTACTATTATTGAATCTTAATGAATCTTACGTTTGACATGTATAGTGTGAATTTTGTCAATCCAGATTGCGTTGGTTCTTTTTTGTATTGCGTTGAGGTGTATCATTTTTTGTATTTGCTATGTACCGTATGAGATCTATCCAACGCGGGTAGAGTTTATTTGCTTTTTTTCCATGGTTGGTCTTTCCATGAAGGTTGGGAACTATAATAACAATAAGTTTTTGAGCTTTTTCCTCTACTATTTTTTTCTTGATTGGAGGTTTAACGACCACCGTGAGCAACTCAATGGGCTATAAACAGTCGCCTGCCGCCCCGGTGGCGCAGTGGTCTAAGCGATGGCCTCTGATCATTCGTCCGAACGGGGTCCGGGTTCGAATCCCCGCGAGGCATGGATGTTGTGTTTGTCTTACGGCACTGGCTCTCTCCCTTCCCTGGAACCAGTGACTTTAAATTAGGGACGGGCGACTGCTTATAGCCCATTGAGTTGCTCACGGCGGTCGTTAAACCTTCAATCAAAAAAAAAAAAAAAAAAAAAAAAACAGTCGCCCGTCCCTAATTTAGGGTCACTGGTTCCAGGGAAGGGAGAGAGCCAGTGCCGTAAGACAAACACAACATCCATGCCTCACCGGGATTCGAACCCCTTTCGAACGAATGATCAGAGGCCATCGCTTAGACCACTGCGGCACCGGGGCGGCCCTCCACTATTGTCTTCTCATAGTGCTGAAAGTTACATACTGCCTATTGGTAGTGTTTTTTTAATGTTTTATTATTTATGTTTGTTGATTTTGACGCCGGAAGTGTCTTTATCCGGCGACGTTTTTTATTGTACATTTTTGTAAGCAATAAAGTCCTTCTGAATTTCTGAACATTCGTCTGAAAGGGGTCCGGTTTCGAGTCCCGTGAGACATAGATGTTGTGTTTTTCTTACGGCACTGGCTCTCTCCTTTCCCTGGAACCAGCGGCCCTAAATTAGGAACGGGCGACTGCTTATAGCCCGTTGAGTTGCTCACTGTGGCCGTTAAGCTTCCAGTAAAAAAAAATATTGGGAAAATAAATAAGTTTGGAGGGATTTGAGGTGAACAAAACACGTTGTTGGAGAACAGAAACAATATTTTAACATTAATCGAAGTATGCTCCCTCTGAAGCTACAACTTTGCCCCATCTTTCGAGCAGTAAACGTATGCTCCGAAGGAAGAATTCCGGTTCCTTGGAAGAGATCTAGTTGTCCAGCCAATTTTTGATGTCTTCATAAGAACTAAACCGTTCTCCAGAAAGTGCTGACTGCATCGACCGGAACAAATGGTAATCTGATTGTGCAATATCTGGCGAATATGGTGGTGGGGAAGAACTTCCCAGTCGGATCCTTCTAAGTACTTTTTCACATTTCGAGAAACATGTGGTCTTGCGTAATCATGCTGTAAGATGACTTTGTTGTGTCTATTCCCCCATTCCGGCCGTTTTTGCGTGAGAGCTCGTTTTAAACGCATTAATTGGGTTCGATACCGATCACCAGTAATAGTTTCAGACGGTTTCAGCAGTTCTTAGTGGATCACACCCTTCTGGTTCCACCAGATACACAGCGTTATCTTTGAACCATGGATATTGCGTTTTGGCGTTGAAGGACCTGGTTCACCTGGTCTCACTCATGCTTTCTGCCGTTTAAGGTTATCGTACCATATCCATTTCTTGTCGGCAGTAATATTACGATGCAAAAAACCCTTTCTTTTTGCCTTTGAAGCAGCAATTCACAAACGGTTTTTCGACGTTCACGGTCTCTTTCCCGCAAAGCACGTGGAACCCAATTCCCTTCTTTTTGCACCATTCCCATGGCAGCTAAACGTTGTGAAATGCATGGTTGACTAACATTTAATGCTGCTGCTAGTATTTTGTGGGTCTGGCGCGGATCCTCGTCGAGTAAAGCTTCCAATTCGGAATCAGCATTTTTTTGGGGTTCTTTATCATTGACATCAAAATCGTTCTTTTGGAATCGTCTAAACCAATACTCACATGTTTTTATGGATGAAGAATGTTCACCATAGATTTCTGATATTAAGCGATAGCTGTCGGCAGCACTTTTCTTGACAATAAAGTAATGCACTAACACTTCCCGCAAATGCTGTTTTCTCGGGAAGAAAATGCCATTTTCCATCGAGTGAAACAAATACGTTTTCGCACCTCAATCGAACGTCGTATACTGACTCTGACAGCTGGCGTCTCATACTGCGATATCGCATTGTTCCCACCTTAAAATACATGCGAGCAGTAATAAGTACGACACCGAACGGAAATCCCTCAAAACTCATTTATATACCCAATACATCATGGATATGCTTCAGCCCAAACTGAAACCTTCGGCACGTGATCTTTTCCGGAATAATGAAGTCTAAATAGTTCAACGGGATTCAGCTCCTAGTCATGTTGCTGCTGAGTGCAAAAAACGGTTTTAGGAAAGCCATATCACACTGCTAGAATGGCCAGGTAATAGTCCTGACCTGAATCCAATAAAAAATCTGTGGAGCCGATTAGAGAAACTTGTTAGTCAAAAGCAACCAAGAAATAATGCACAATTGATAGAAGCAATCATGGTTTCCTATTATAACACCAGATCAACTGAAACCCGTTGTTCACTCCGCGGGATGCCGTTGTAATATAACGAAGTAAATTTCTCCGTCATTTTTAGTCTACGCCGGGATTCGAACCCGAGTCCGCTTATTCCGGAACAAGTCGCTCTACCAACTGAGCTACGCAGACGTTTTATTCTGATTCCTATCTGCCTCTATGTCGTGCGCCTCCTGCTGGCAGGTACGTCACATCCCCCACCGAAATAGGGCCGGGGGCATGGCCCACGGGTCAGCCGTGACCATGAATCGTTGCAGGCAGCCATCCACTGTAGAACGTGCACTTGAGAACTCCCAGTCATTTTTTTTTATTTTATTTATTTATTTTTTTTTTCAAAGCGCTGGAGAAGGGATTCTCTGATTTTTCCTATCTTGCGGTGTGGAAATAACATCACACCACTGCGAGATTTTGAACGGTCGGGTCATCCGGAAAGTTCGGGCGCCATTATAACGAAGTAAATTTCTCCGTCATTTTTGGTCTACGCCGGGATTCGAACCCGAGTCCGCTTATTCCGGAACAAGTCGCTCTACCAACTGAGCTACGCAGACGTTTTATTCTGATTCCTGTCTGCCTCTATGTCGTGTGCCTCCTGCTGGCAGGTACGTCACAGCAAGGCTGTGATTCACGCAAAAGGTTTCCCCACTAAATACTAACAAAAATGGTAAGAAGTTATGAAATACACTTTACCATGGTTTTGTGGGTATAACTTCTTTTAGATGGCAACTTTTAATAAATTTTGCTGCATTACATTCTGCATTAAATTATCTTTCTAATGATATATAATTTTATGGTATTATTATAAAACAAGAAAGATGACACAGAAATTTCGGGTGTAATAAGCACGTCTTTTGAATCCCTTCTGACGCAAATTAAATTCATCAAAGCTATTCAAAGTCAATGGAACCGGTATGGAAAACAATAGTATCTGACGGATGAAAGAAGTTTTTCAAACGGGTCTTTGTCGCCCCGGTGGCGCAGTGGTCTAAGCGATGGCCTCTGATCATTCGTCCTAACGGGGTCCGGGTTCGAATCCCGGTGAGGCATGGTTGTTGTGTTTGTCTTACGGCACTGGCTCTCTCCCTTCCCTAGAACCAGTGACCCTAAATTAGGGACGGGCGACTGCTTATAGCCCATTGAGTTGCTCACGGTGGTCGTTAAACCTCCAATCTAAAAAAAAAAAAAATCGGGTCTTTAATCCCTTAGATATAGGTGTAAACGGAATCGTGAGCTTACGAACTCTTAGAAACAGAGTTATCGACAAAAATAAGATGTGACTTTACGACCCCTGGTGGGAAAACCATACATTAGTTTAGGAAGAAAGTATTCGCACAAGGTTTAACCATATGAGCAATATCGGTCCAAGAAAAAAAAAATTTAGTTGAGTTTTCCGGAGCCGAGATTTTGCTACAAATACATCTTGGACAGCAGATATCAAGTGAGGGTCACATTGATGAAGAAATTAGTCGGCGTATAAAATTTGCCTGGAGAGCTTTTGGAAGAAACAGCATAATTTTCAAGAGCAATATGCCATTATGTCTTAAAAGAAAAGTGTTTGATCAATGCATCCTTCCAGTGCTTACGTATGGTGCAGAGACGTGGACCTTAACTAAAAGAGGCATACAAAGGCTGCAGACAACTCAAAGTAGCATGGAGAGGTGCATGCTTGGTGTAACCAGGAGAGATAAGAAGAGGAACTCGTGGATCCGAAAAATGACAAGAGTGGAAGACATTATGATCAGAGTTAAATCCCTGAAATGGCAATGGGCTGGACATACTGCCAGAAGGACAGACCATCGATGGACAGACGAAATTTTAGATTGGATTCTAAGGGACAGGAAAAGACCCAGAAAAAGACCACATGGAAGATGGGTGGATGAAATTCGAAAGTATGCGGGAGTGACATGGAGGAGACTGGCAAAAGATTGTGGAGGAAACTTGGGGAGACCTTCGTCCAGCAGTGGATTGATAATGGTTGATAATGATGATGATGATGACATCAGAAGCAGAAATGAACACTTACTAACCCTGGTAAAAAAAACATTCTTTACAAAACATTAGAAATTATGTGAAAAATATTTTCCATCAGGTCTTTTATGCCATACCGGAAGAATTTTTCAAATCGAAGTTTTAGGAGCAGAAAACGCAATTTACTTTTATTCGCCCTAGCGGAAAGTATGATTTACGTGAAAATTTTGAATTTGTAGGAAAAACATTTCGCATCGGAAACACTATCCAACAAAGAAGGAATTTTTCAAATCGGACTTTTAGAAGTAGAGATATTGACAAAAATAAGATATACATCTTCGCCCCCTGGCGTAGAAACCATGCATTATTTCAAGAAGAAAATGTTCCTAAAAGGTTTGTCCACATGAGTAGCTTCGGTAAACAAAAGACTTCTTTTTAAATCGAGATTGTAGAAGCTCATATTTTGCTGCAAATATATCAGAACCGGAAATTAAGTCTTATGCCACCTGGTGGCCAAACCATTTTTTAAAAAAATTAGAAATTATGTGCAAACGATTTCCCATCAGCAGCTGTATCCGGTGCAGAAAGAATTTTTCAAATCGGAGATTTAGAAGCAGAGATATAGGGAGAACCGTAATTTACTTTTACGCCCCCTAACGGAAAGTCTATGAATTACTTGAAAATTTTGAAATTATATGAAAAACATGTCACACGGAAAACACTATCCAACAAAGAAGGAATTTTTGAAATCGGACTCATAAAAGTAGAAATATTGGCAAACATATGATATACATCTACGCCCCCTGGCGGAGAAACTGTGGGATTTTTAAGAAGAAAATATTCCGAAAAGGTTTATCGATGTGAGTATCATCAGTCCATGAAAGAATGTTTTCAATCGATATTTTACAAGCTCAGATTTTATGGCAAATACGTCAGAAGCAAAAATTAACTCTTACGCCCCCTGGTGGCCAAAGTATTCTTTACCAAAACATCGAAATTTGTACAAAAGATTTGCCATCAATAGATGTATCCGCTGAAAAAAATAACTCTTCTCCTAAAACTCTTCTCCTAAAACTCCGCTTAAATCGGAGTTTTAGGAGAAGAGATATCGGGAAAAATGTCATTTACTTTTACGCCCCTAGCGGAAAATCTATGCGTAATTTGAATAAGTAACTATATCTAAAATACTCTTCGACATAAATGGAATCGAAAGATTAAATATTTTTTTCAATCGGATGTTTAGAAGCAAATATGTGGAATAAAACGTAATTTTGAATTCGGCATCATATGCATTTACGCCCTCTAGCGGCGAAATTGTACATCGTAAAAAAAAAACGAAATAAATAATCATCATTCGCATATTTCAAGCTTCCGAATGCAAAAAGAATTTTTCAAATCGGACTAATAGTTGCAGAGATACTGGGGGTACAGGCGGACAGACGGACAAATCGATAACATAAGCACGATCTTTTTTTACAAAAGACGTGCTAAGAATACTGCTGTTATGAGACATCAAACCTCAGAAACACAAAATTTTCAAAATGTTTACACAATTTTGGCAGCTAGTGTATTGATAATACCGAATCAAATGAATGGCTCACGATAAAGAGATTGCTTACATGCCTTCTAAAATGTTTGAAATTAGACCCATGTGTTAAAGAAACAAGTTAGTAAAATCATGCAATGTATTGATTATGATAAGCTTTCCAACATACCAGAAATCATTATTCAAGTTATTCCTCATCAAGTTATGAGCATAATGGTTGTGGAATAAATCTCGCTCCTGTGCCCTGATTTTTGACCCCATTTCGATGATATTTAACAGAACCGGTTTAGGATATCTCCGGAACAACATGATTACGTTTTGTCGCAATCGAATCATTTTTACTTAAATTATGACGCATACGGGCGATGGAGTGGATCTCGCTCCTATGTCCTGGCCTTTGACCCCATTTCGTTCATTTTCAATAGGGTTCGTCCGTAAGTTGTTCCCTACCACATTTTAAAATTTCATTGAAATCGAACCATTTTTGCGCGAGTTATCGTGCGGACAGACAGACGGATAAAGCTGGAGCATGTACGCTTCTTCAACCTACGGTTGCGAAGCGTAAATGATCTTCAAGTGAGGAAGAATAGTACCTTTCATTTGCATTGCAATCTCTTCTTAGAGACTTCTGAGTCTTGGGGGGGGGGGAGAGTTTACCACCATGGGCAAGTCTAAATGCTATGAGTAGTCGGCCGTCGCTAATTTAGGGCTACTGACTCTAGGGACAGGACAGACCTAGCTAGCCCCGTGAAGTAAACAAATTACTGAGGCCTGGTTCCATCTTGGTCGAATGGTCAAAACCCAGTTCCCCAGCCCACTCGCCACAACACTTCCAGGGCGTTAGACCTCAGAGCTGATCAAATCTAATCACTTCATGAGTTAGCTCCCGTGACTTGTGGTATGTTCAGTGTAATCAGTGGACAAATTAGGTATGCGAAATATTTCTGGTCAAAAGAATATGTATATAAAATTCGACCTTCACTCACGCTAGCAATTTCGATTGTATGGACCAGCAGTGTTTATGGTAGTACCTATAAAACTCGCAGTGTTAATCTGGGTAGTGTGTCTTTAAGACTTTTCAATGCCTTATTCATGGACGAGCAGTGACTTGTAAATTAAAATTGCAAGACGACCGGTCTATGCGGTCTAGAAGAAAAACCGTACCATATTCCCACATCAATTATTATTGTTGCAATAACTTGCGGGCCAACATTGCAAATTTCGTTGACCAACCATTTCTAGTGGATTAATAATGCCAAATTCTAGAAATAATAAGATTGCCAAATTCTAGAAATAATTATAGTGCTAAATTCTAGAAATAATTATAGTGCCAAATGCCCCCAACTATTCCGTTGAATCATGTTTAGCTAAACAAGTTTCATCAAGAGTAATAGTGCCTGGTGTATTGTCTAGTGTACCAAGAGTGTTGCATTCCATTTTCAACAGTTTACAGTGAAACGATTATGGCATAGCAAAAATGACAATATGTAGCTGTAGCAGACCATCAATATTGGATTCGTAGACCAACAGTGTCAAGAATGATTCCCTGAAATACATTAAGTATTTAGATCAGCTTATATCATAGAATGTACAGGTTCAACAGTGTCAAATACTCAGTCAGACCGAAAATGGCTACCGTAAAATCAAACTGGCCAATGACATCGAATTACCGTACCAGTTGTGCCCAATGTCCATTTACGCGAGAATTATTGACTAAGAACGTCGAATAGTATTTTCCCACGTAAATGAGTTTGTGATTTCTGAGTGCAACATTTCGAGTGTCACCACATTCAAATTGTCGAAAAGTCGATGAGAAAATAGAAAGTTCAATTTGGGAACATAGTGTGCTGAATTATTGACACGCTGCAATGTCCTCTGGAACTTTAAAATCTGAAGAAATTATCTGAAAGTTCACTAACTTCTAGCGAGATCCAAAGAGCAGACAGTTAAAGGAAATGTAAGTCCGTATAGTGTAAACTTTTAACAAACATAATTCTAAAGGCATATCGTGTCCGATGAAGCCCATCGTTGTTCATTGAAATTCTTCCCTGATTCCCAGTGCTCTCTCGACTCTTAAAGGAATAGCCACAGGGAAATAAATGAAAGGGCAAGGAAATTTCTGAAACTGAAAGCATCTTTTGTGCATGATATCTGTACAGAGATTTTCAACACCAGCTGCATCTTCCTTCGATAATTGCAATGAGAACTAATTCTGATCTTTGCACGTTTCTCGATACATGAAAATTACTAAGATGGGAGAATGTATACTAACATCAGCAGGTGTGTGTGGTTGTTCGTTGTCACAGAGAATTAATTTGTTTCTGTAATGGCATGAACGAAACACGTTCCCATTATCCTTGGAAACTTCATTTTAGCTGGTAACTGTAATTTGTTTCAACTCCACACTTATTAAATAAAGTTATCGATCCAAAACCTTGTATCAGTGGGTATATACGCATATACATACATTGTTTTTCAAGTTAAAGAGTGAAGTAAATTTTCAATGAAACTTGTTCAAATTTTCCGAGCAGCTAATTGAAAATGTGTTAGTCTCGCTGGTGTCTAATGTATGCGTAACGCCATTTTTGCTATTTGTACGCTAATAATTTACCTTGTAGAACTACATTTGGAAATATCCTATTGTTGTTAAGTTCGTTATATGATGCAACTGCTCTTTCCTAAATTGTTCGAACAGATCAACATTTGGAGACAAGAATTTAGTTTTCGTCAGGACCAAAGCAACTAAACTTAACCTTACGCTTTTGCAAAGTGCTGCTTTGTCAACGAATAAAGCTTAACTGAGTATGGCCGGGTATATTATCCGCATACTACAGGGAACAACGGCAAAACACAGATAAGACTATGTATATGACTGCTTTGTTGGAATTTAATTGCAACTCAAAGGCACAAGATTCAAGTGACTCTCCACAATTCAATTTTATGATTTATTTTATTGTTTCTCTGTTTTATACACTGGCGGAAAGTAAAAAAAGAACACCAAGAAGGAATTGGCGGAAGATCATGAATTTTACATATGTTAATGGAGTCGAGTTTACGTAGGTGTGATGTTAATTTCGGGACCTACCGGTCAGCGCTTACGCCACAGCACGGCATAATATGAAAATTATCGTCAGTGGTATTTAAGGAGTACGGCGAAGTGAATGTAATCAGTCGTCGGCGTATGGACACGTGCGAAGACCCTGAAGGAGCTGTAATGCCGGGACATGGAAGACGTGTACGATTTCAGCAGTTATCGGACTTTGAGAGAGGTCGTCTAGTCGGACTCCGCGAGGCCGGGTGGTCGTATCGTCGTATTGCGGAGTGCATTGGACGAGAAGTATCAGTGGTGGTACGATTGTGGCGTAGATGGTCCGAGGAACATTCCCACACGAGAAGACGTGGAACCGGGAGTCACAGACTGACTGATGAGCGGACCGATCGACGCATAAGAAGAGCGGCGTTGTCAAGCAGAACATCCACTGCGACGCAAATCCGAGCTGCCGTTGCACCTGAGGTGACTGTGCGAACAATCCGCAACCGTCTACTGGATGCAGGACTACGTGCACGTGTGCCTCTGGCATGTGTACCTCTGACTCCAGCCCACCGTCAAGAACGGCTGCAGTGGTGTCGCCAACGTCTGTACTGGAGAACGCAATGGCGATCTGTCGTATTCAGCGATGAAAGCAGATTCAGCTTGGGAGCCTCCGATGGCCGTATGCGTGTTCACAGACGCACAGGGGAGAGTGTCTACATTTCTTGCATCCGCCAGCGACACACAGGGCCTACACTTGGTCTCCTGGTGTGGGGAGCGATCAGCTATCACTACCGTACACAACTAGTATTTGTACCGGGTACGTTAAACAGCTCCTCCTACATCAACAACATCATTCAGCCCGTTGTTGTGCCATTTGTAAATTCGGTCCATCGTGGTGTTTTCCAGCAAGATAACGCACACCCACACACGGAACGTGCAACGCAACGTGCACTTCAGGGTGTGAGACAACTTCCATGGCCAGCACGTTCACCGGATTTATCCCCCATTGAGCACGTGTGGGATTTTATGGGACAACGACTTATCCTGTCTCCACGTCCAGCCACGACCATCCCCGATTTACGCGTCCAGGTTGACGATGCTTGGAATTCAATACCCCAAACTTACATCCAACATCTGTAAAACAGACTCCATGCCAGAATTGCGCAGTGTGTTGCAGTTCATGGCGGTTCAACCTCGTACTAACCATGTTATATGGAAATGTTATTTTTCAGTTTACCAGCAAATACAGCTGTATTTTGCGATAATGTTTTGATCACGTTATCCTCTGTATTCCGTTATTATGCTGTATAAATTTCGTTGGTATCAAACGTCTCCTTCCTGGTGTTCTTTTTTCACTTTCCGCCAGTGTATATCATAGTGGTGATGATGATGATGATGATATATTACGGATTCTGTTTATAATAACATATAGTGTACATCGGACTTGCATTTAATTCTGATTTAGTTTCACTAACTGTCGAAATTTAATTATTTCTGCTGCGTGAAAACTGTGCACATTAATTAGCCGTTTCCTCTTTGTTTTATTTCCTTTAGGTCTTTTAATAACCCATATCAGCATCGAAAGCTGAGAGAAATCAGTCATTCCAAATTTAGAGCTATCGGTTACAGAAATGTTCACCAGAGAGGAAGACGAAACATCACAGATGCATCACTTCGCACTCAAAATCATGTCTTGGCGCAAGAATGTGGTATCATAATTATCCGTCCATAAAACGGCGATTTTGTGCCTATTTAGGAAATGTTTAATGATACGTGCCTCTCACAGTGGTCGCAAAAGTTGTTTGTGTTACTGGAGTGCCTAGAGAAAAGTCAATGTTTAAGCCTGTGCGACGGAGGACGGTCAGCAGCCGATCATCCTTCCTTTTTAGTATATCTGGAATTCCTAACCCCATCTTCTAATAAGTTCAGTTTTAATTTCATTTTCATTTCTACTCATTCAGTCAATTGTTTCCTCATTATTTCTTTCTTTTTACAGTTCTCTTCATTCTTTCTCATTCAAATTTCATTCTTTCATTTATTTTCTGTTATTTTTTCCATACATTTATTACTTTCCATTCCTCTTATTCCTTCATTCATTATGAATTCCAATACTGCATTCCATTTTATTCCCTCATTCCTTTACCATTATGCTAATATTTTCATCTCCTTTTCCTATATTTTTAGTTCAACATTTCTTACTTACTCTTCTGCAATCATTTTGAATGCTCTCATCCTTTCTACAGTCTCCTTCATTCGTTTTGCATCTTTTATCATTATTTATGCATTATTTTCTCTTCCTTTTGCAGGACCTGTAATTCTTTATACATTCTTCTTCATTCTTTCTGCATTCTCTCTCAATCTTACTACATTGCTCTTCATTCCTGTTCATTCGGTTTCGGTTTCAAATTCCTTTTGCTTAGTTCCATTTCACTTACCTTCCTTTATTCCTTTTCTATCCTTCATCTCTCTCCTACTCTTTTTCATTCCTTCATTTATTTTCTGCTCTTTGAATTCCTTTTGTATTTTTCATTTCTTAACCACTCTCATATATTTATGCATAATAACAAATGGAATTTAGAGACTTTAGACATAGGTCAAGAACTAAGTAATCTTCGAGAGCGCAAATTAAGTGCCAAAACTTTGATGTTTTCCGGACTATCCAGCTTCGTACAAGTTGTACACTGCTGGTCAGTATCGTCGCCTTTGTTTCTAAAATCATCAGCCAATATGAGAAAGAAGACCACTGTCAGTTAAGATTTCTGTAACAGAGGTTAGCAGAATCTTTCAGCAGGTGCTGATAAATACAGACCTGAACAGTATACACCGAGAAGCCAAAACATTAGAACCACCTTCCTAATATGCTGTAGGTCATCTTCTCTCAGCCAAAAGAGCTCTCACCTGCCGAGGCATAGATTCAACAAGATGTTGGTAGGTGTCCCTTGATATTTGGTACGGCAACAGAACATCCCGCATTTCCTGTAAATTACGTGGTTGGAGTGATGCTACTCGTACCAGTTTCTCCAACTCAAACCACAAATGTTTAATAGGATTGATGTCCGGCGAATTTGGGGTCCATGCCAATAAAAGGAATTCCTCTTCATATTCTTGGAACCATTCCTGAGCCTTAGTCGCAGTGTGAAATAGTTGAAAGACACCACTTCCCACAGGGAGAACAGTTGCCATAAAGTCAGCCACGATGTTCAGGTATGTGACAATTGTCAGAGTTCGCTCTACAGGGATAATGGGTCCAAGTGTTCCCCAATGAAATATTTCCCAGATCATCACACTCCCTCCAGCCGCCTGCATCCAGGTGAGAAGGCTTCCTTGGGTAAATGTCGCACAGGAGCCCATCTGTCGACATGGTGTAACAAAAAACCGTAGTGGTCTGACCACGATACCCTCTTTCAGGGCTCTGAGGCTCAATGTCGATGATTACGTGCTCACTGCAAACGTTGACTACGGTGAACGGCTGTGAGCATAGACACACGAATGGGTCTGCGGCTGCGAATACTCATATCCAAGAGTGTACGTAGAACTGTTTATTCGGAAACATTGGCCCTTTACCACAATTGAAATAATGGGTAATGTCAGCCACTGCAGACCTCCTGCTGTTGCGGAAAAGACGAGATAACTTGCGCTGACCTCTGGCATCAATGAGGCGTGGTCTCCTCACGCCTTGCCGACGGCTCGAAGTGTCACCTGTTGCGGACCATCTTTGTTAGGTACTAAATACTGCATAGCGTGAGCAGCCTACATGCGTCACTCTTTCGGAGATGCTGTGACGTGCCTGCCCAGCAGGACGCACACGATATAAAGGCAGATAGCAGCGATTTGGAATTTCGCGTAACTCAATTGGTAGAACAACTTATTCAGGAGAGAGGGGACCCGGTTTCGAGCCCCGGCGTGGACCAAAATGACGGAGAAATTTACTTCGTTATAATGGCGCCCGAACTTTCCATATGACCCGGCTGTTCAAGATCTCGCAATGGTGTGATGTTCTTTCCACACCGCGAGATAGGAAAAATCAGAGAATCCGTTCTCCAGCGCTTCAAAAAATATATGTGTGTGACGTTGCATTCCACACACTAGATTGACTGGGAGTTCTCAAGTACGTTCTACAGCGGATGGCTGCCTGCGACGATTCATGGTCACGGATGACCCGTGGGCCATGCCCCGGCCCTCTTTCGTGGGGGGGAGATGTGACGTGCCTGCCCAGCAGGACGCACACGATATAAAGGCAGATAGCAGCGATGACGAACGTCCGCGTAGCTCAATTGGTAGAGCGACTTATTCCCTTCTCCAGCGCTTCGAAAAATACATGTGTGTGACGTTGCATTCCACACACTAGATTGACTGGGAGTTCTCAAGTAAGTTCTACAGCGGATGGCTGCCTGCGACGATTCATTGTCACGGCTGACCAGTGGGCCATGCCCCGGCCCTCTTTCGGGGGAGGGGTGGGGGAGAGATGTGACGTTCCTGCCCAGCAGGACGCACACGATATAAAGGCGGATAGCAGCGATGACGAACGCTCAATTGGTAGAGCGACTTAATCTGGTGTGAGGGGACCCGGTTCGAGCCCCGGCGTGGACCAAAATGACGGAGAAATTTACTTCGTTATAATGCTCTTACCAAGGTGTCTTGCTATAATTATCTGTCTTTTGCCAAAATCAGATAAAGCCTTTGCACTTTCCCATGTTGAGACGAAACGAAATATTGACTCAGAGATCTCCAATCCTGGTATTACATATATCATTCACGGTCTTGGCAGTGACGCTGATTGGCTGCACGCGCACTCATTGGCTTAACGCAGGGGTGGTTTTAATGTTTTGTCAGACCAGTGTATTTATCCTGAATGTTATTAATTATTTTCTCAGGCACAATTGGCTTTGCCAAATAGTTACACTGGCACCTACTGCTAATCGCATAAGGCCATCAACTGTCATTACAAATACGGTCATTTTGGCTGACGTGAAATAAACTGCAGGTGCCTTATATTGCATTCAACATCATCATTTCCTGTAATTCAACTAGAAATAGACTGGCGCTGAACCTCATTAGAAAGAAACAATCGAATATTTTTGCGACATCAGTCCCTAATTCGTTAGATCTTTCAAGGGCTAATTAGCAGTAAACTGAAGTTAAAGGATGGTTTGTAAAATCTAAGTCCTCCATGTTAAGAGCCGCCCCAGGGACGTGTTGTACGAAAAGTTTTCTTTTAATCATTTATCCGGCATGGACTGCGTTCGTTCCCAGATGGGACGTGGATGGTGTACTTGTCTTGCGGAACTAGATTTCTCCCTTCCATGGAACCATTGGTCCCAAATTATGGACGGCCGACCGCATATATGCCACGGAGTTGTGATTACTGTGGTCGTGAAACACACAAACAACCAAGTAATAATAATAATAATAAATTTGGGCAACTGCACGTACCTTTGTTTCAAGAGGCAGGGTTTCTACGATACCGAAGTCATAATCATTCACGGCCATGCGGCAGGGATGTGAGCTATCACTGATATTCTATAACGTTAAAAACCTTGCGTTGGATATGCCTAAAGGATTGTGACAATGAGAAATACATTCTTTGACAAAAAAAAATTAAGGACCCCGAGAAAGACGTTTGATTCTGATGAAACTCCATATACAAATACCTCATGTCAGATTATGCAAATGATTAAAAATGTGAGGATGCCTCGACGTCGGATTCGTGCACAATATGAGCAGCTGAACGAGTTTGTGAGAGGACGTATATTTGGACTGAGAGAGGCTGGTTGGTCAAGTCGGCAATCGGACGATGTTGGCACCAATGGGTCGAGGAGGGCAAATTTTGAGAGCCGGAAAAACGTAACCGAATGCGTCGCTCTCAACCATCCCTGACCATGTTGCATCGTCTACAGGTACGGAAGGAGCCATCCGTTGCCAGACGACTTGCGGCACGAGGACTACATTCGACAAGGCCACTCTGTCGCCTAACACTGACCAGTGAGTATCGCCGGCACCCATTGCAGTAGTGCCGGGCCCGATTAAAGTGGGATAGTGTCCAGTGGTGTCGTGTTGTCATCAGTGATAATTCACGGTTTGCACTTTACCCTGATGCCCAGCACATGCGTGTCTGGAGACGAAAGCCTGACAAAGCACGGATCCTGCCCTTACCGTGGAACGGCACACGGCTACCACACCAGGAGTGACTGTCTGAAGAGGCATTTCCTACGACAGCCGGACACCCTTGGTAGTCTTTCGTACCACACTCATGGCTCAACGGTACATCGACGATATTCCATGACCAGTTGTGCTGCCATTCCTGTAGTAGCATCACCGAGCAATTTTTCAACGATAAAATTCCCGGCCACACTCAACACTGTTCTCTCAGGTTTGCCTGCGTATCGTCGACACCCTTCCGAGGCAATCCAGATCGCCTGACCTCTCGCCGATTGAACATGTCTGGAAATGACGGCACGCCACCTACGCGCATCTAGGAATGGCGGGGAACTGCCCCCACAAATTTGACAACATCTGGTATGCTATGCTTCAGGACAGTATACGTGACATGTATGCGTCTATACCACGATGTTTAACCTCTTGTATCCGAGCCAGAAGTGGCGCTACAATAGAATGACTTGTTCCACTTTTGTAGCTGAGTTATCCGAATAAACGCTCCAACTGCTTTGGAATTGCATAGCATTCCTTTCCTATTCATATACAATTGGACGCACGAATTTACTTCACGATGGGATGATTCCTTCTGAAGGTTTGATTTTTCAATGAGCGTATACAACGATGGGCCATTACATTATGAACCACCCCAGCCTAAAGAAATGAGCGATTCTGGAGAGCGATATATCGCAGAGCAGTATATATACAACCCGAGAACCGGCTTTCAGTTAGTAGAGTGTTCGGAGTAAGAATGGGAAAAGCTAATGATTTATCGGAGTTTGATAAAAGACAAACTGTGATGGCACGGTGCCTCAGAAGTGGGATCTGGGAAACGGCGCGACTTGTGGGTTGTTCACGTGCCGCTGTAGTAATAACGTATCAAAAGTGGTGCACAGATGGCCAATCGACGAACCGTCGTCCAGCCGTATGTCGTTCGCAGCTCATTGATGCCAGAGGGGAGCGGAGAGTGTCGCGCATTGATCACTGCGTCCACAGTGCCACAGTGCGACAAATCACCCGCAGCTACAACAGTGGTGATTACGGCAATGTTGTCACAGAACACAGTTCATCGCAGCCTTCTGCGCATGGGCCTGAGTAGACGAAGACCCAGCCGGATCCCCATGGTCACTGCATGCCATCGCCAACAACGCTTGAGATGGGCCCACGATCATCGAGATTGAACCGTGAAACAAAATGGCCTGGTCTGACGAATCAAGTTTCCTGGTGCATCACGTAGACGGCCGAGCGCGGATACACTGATTTACCAAAGGAGGCTATGGCACCTTGATGCATTGTGTGTCGGAAACAGGACGGCGGCGGCGTTACGCTGAAAGGCAATATTTTCTTTGGACACTTTAGGCCCCATTATCCCAATAGCACAATCCCTGATAGCTGTCAGATATCTAAACATCGATGCGGACCAAGTTCACCTATCCATGGCAACTGTGTTCCCTGCTCGTGATGACCATTACCAACAGGATAATGCGCATGTCACACTTCAGAAATCGTCAAGGAGTGGTTACAGGAACATGCTGGTGAATTTCTGTTAATGCCTTGGCCTCCAAATTCACCTGCCATGAACCCAGTCGAACATTTGGTTCGACTTGGGCAATTGGGTTTGTGCTAAATCACCACCATCCCGAAATGTAAGGGAACTGGAGGAGCTGCTGTTGACATTATGATTCTAGATACCCCAAGATTTCTGTTCCCACCATATCGAATCGATGCCTCGTCGAATGGCCACTGTTTTGAGGGCTAAAGGCGTCTTGCACCTTATTGCTAAGGAGGTCATAATAGAATGGCACAACGGTGCATAGTGGCATTCAATTTTCTGATCTGATAAAAGTTGTACTCTGTATATAAATGCATATTTCTGGAAAATATTAATGAACACATGTTTTGAACTCAGAGTTTTATGTATCTAATTTATTTGTGCATTTGTATGAAATATGTTTTATTGTGAGATACCATATACTTACTTAGGGATTATGTAAAGTAATGAAGTAAAACATTTCTGGCCGCTCCGGTGGCGCAGTGGTCTAAGCGATGGCCTCTGATCATTCGTCCGAACGGGGTCCGGGTTCGAATCCCGGTGAGGCATGGATGTTGTGTTTGTCTTACGGCACTGGCTCTCTCCCTTCCCTGGAACCAGTGGCCCTAAATTAGGGACGGGCGACTGCTTATAGCCCATTGAGTTGCTCACGGTGGTCGTTAAACCTCCACTCAAAAAAAAAAAAAAAAACATTTCTGATATGAATTTTATTACTTGACTTTTGAAAGCGATATTAGCATTGTAAGAATCGCACGCAGTAATCGTACTTCGAAAATTCTGTCAATAAAAATGTAAACAAATGAAAGTGAATATATAAAACATCCGAGCTAAAAAAGTCACTTAACCAGCTTATAACGAAGTAAATTTCTCCGCCATTTCTATCCGCGCCAGGATTCGAACCCGGGTCCTCTCATTCCGGAATAAGTTGCTCTACCAATTGAGCTACGCGGACGTTTTATTCTGATTCCTATCTGCCTTTATGTCGTGTGCGTCCTTCTGGCAGGTACGTCACATCTCCTGGTACGTTACATCATCTCCCCCTTATTTTTTATTTATTTATTTTTTTTTTCGAAGTGCTGGAGAAAGGATTCTCGTATTTTTCCTATCTCGCGGTGTGGAAATAACATCACACCATTGCGAGATTTTGAACGGTCGGGTCATCCGGATAGTTCGGGCGCCATTATAACGAAGTAAATTTCTCCGTCATTTCTGTCCACGCCAGGATTCGAACCCGGATCCCCTCATTCCGGAATAAGTCACTCTACCAATTGAGCTACGCGGACGTTTTATTCTGATTCCTATCTGCCTTTATGTCGTGTGCGTCCTTCTGGCAGGTACGTCACATATCCTGGTACGTTACAAGCTTGTTTAGATATTTGCAAAGTTCCAATAAAAGCACAAGAAAAATTTTCATTTCTGAATTTCAAATCTCTTTTGGTTTGGCACGTCGCTGCCGCATAACGGCATTTAAACGACCAGTATCTTATTCTTTTGTGAAAACATTTTTCTCTAGGCGTTTATTGGAATTTATTCTTGAAGTACAATTCTAGAAATCTTTGATTTACTTATCTGAATATGGGAATTAAATCTGCAGGAAGAGCATTTGAAATTTGGCATTAGAGAAGGTCGATCAGATCTCTCGCAGGGGAGAAAATGCTATTTTCATTGAGAAATTTTCATCAGTTTTCTCTGTAAATTCTTTTGCTGCCATAAAAAATAGAAAAGGCGTTCCTCACGCAAGACTCAACGTAAAGACCAATATAGAGGAAATATTTACGCGCCCGTCTTTATCCATCAACCGATTGATGTGATATTCGAAGTCACGAATTCGTTGCTCGCAGGATCACCTGCCATCTTCAACGGGCGCGATCGATGAAACTGGGGATGTTAGAAAATTCAAGTCCTTAATAAAATCTTCTTTTTTGACGTTATAGGGTCGAGGGAGGGATTTTAGAAAGGAAATCTTGATTTAGGATTAATCGGTGAAGAAATGTCAGATTAGCCTCCAAGAAAAAAGAATGAACGCAGAATAAGGGGAAGGAATCCACTCTCCCCAAAGATAGAACGGGTGATTTAGAATCTCTTGCATAATAGCAAAGCATTACTAGCACAGTCTGCGAGAGAGCATCCCGTAATTTAAGAATAAAATGAAGTGCGATTTTGTCTAATAAATGTCGGAAAACTGCTTTAATGTAGAACGACTTCAATTTCCTTTGGTTGGTTTCAGTGGCGCCCATATGACTACTTTTAGAGGAGGGCTAAGAAAAATCCTTACCTCCTTCAAGGCTGTGAATTAGTAAATGTACAAAATACTAAAATACAACAAAAATAATTGTTACAATCAATCAGTAATATCTTATTATTTTCAAAAATGCTTTAAAGAAAGGTTTCATCTGTTTTAGTGCTTTGAATTTATCAAAAATTTGGCTATACCACTAGGGGGAGGGCTCGAGCCCCGTGCACTCCCCTTATGGGCGCCCTTCTTTGGTTTCTTTCTTTTAAATCTAGCTTAGTAGTAATGGATTTTCGTGCTTATTGCTGATAATTGCTACCAGCAATAATGTAGCGTTATGGATAAAACATGAGACATATGCGACCTACATGCCAGCAGGACGCACACGACATAAAGGCAGATAGCAGTCAGAACAAACGTCCGCTCCACGCAGCTCAATTGGTAGAGTGACTTATTTCGGAATGAGGGGACCCGGGTTCGAGCCCCGGCGTGGACAAAAATGGCGGAGAAATTTACTTCGTTATAAAGGCGCCCGAACTTTCCGGATGACCCGGCAGTTCAAGATCTCGCAATGGTGTGATGTTCTCTCCACACCGCGAGATAGGAAAAATAAGATAATCCCTTCTCCAGCGCTTCGAAAAATAAATGTGTGTGACGTTGAATTCCACACACCAGATTGACTGGGAGTTCTCAAGGGTACGTTCTTCAGCGGATGCTGCCTACGACGATTCATGGTCACGGCTGGTGGGCCATGCCCCCGGCCCTCTTTCGGGGGGGGAGGTGTGACGTAAATCCCAGCAGGACGCACACGACATAAAGGCAGATAGCACTCAGAACGAACGTCTGTGTAGCTCAATTGGTAAAGTGAATTATTCCTGAATGATGAGACGTACATGCTAACAGGACGCACACGACATAGAGACAGATAGCAGTCAGAACGAACGCCCGCGTAGCTCAATTGGTAGAGTGACTTATTCCGCAGGGCGCACACGACATAAAGGCAGATAGCAGTCGTCAGAATGAACGTCCGCGTAGCTCAATTGGTAGAGTTACTTATTCCGGAATGAGGGGACGTACATGCCAGCAGGACGTATGACATAAAGGCAGATAGCAGTCAGAACGAACATACGCGTAGCTCAATTGGTAGAGTGACTTATTCCGTAATGAGGGAACCCGGGTTCGAGCCCCGGCGTGGACAAAAATGAAGGAGAAATTGACTTCGTTATACATACCTACCTAATAGCATATTGGTCGTCCTCTTGTGCAAGTAACAACGTGTAAACGCCGAGGTATCGACTCCATCAGATGCCGGAGAGTTTTCGGAGGTAATCCCACAGCCCTTCCAGTTGCAGAACTATTCACAACACTGCCCGTCACGTCGGCCCAGGATCTACAGATCTGATGTTCCGCTGCACAACACTCCAGAAAATTTCCACAGGGTTAAATTACAAGACCTTGGGGAACACTGGAGGGTTTCAATCTCAGATGAGTGTTCTGCGAGCCATGTCTGGGTGGTTGCGGCCCGATAGGGCAGCGCATTGTCCTTCCGAAACAAACCTTCTGTCGAAGGATACGCGAAGGGCATGAAAGGGTACAGTTGAATAGCCAGCACATGCTGGTAGCGCCAGAGGTTAATGAGGGGCCATGGCCCCATGCTGTCGACGCGACACTCGCACCATCCCGTCAGCTCCGTACAGAAGAAAACGGGATTCATCTGACCGCACGACATGACGCCACTCTGAAGAGGTCCAATTTTGTTGTTACCGGCACCAGGCAAGGGGTAATTTCCGATGACGAGCCGTCAACAGCTACACACGAGTAGGGCGTCGGCTCCCGTAGCCCGGAGTATGCAGCATACGCCGTACCATTCAATCGCTGACCCTGCTTGTGCCTCCGATATCTAACCTGGATGTGGTTTGCGCCGCTGTTGCCAAGCGGTCATTTTGTACGAGCCTAGATAGTCTACGTCTACCCACGTCAGGAATGGCGTGTGGTCGGTCCCCGCTTGCAATCTGGGCGCTGGTAGTCGGAAGCCCCGCTATCCGCCTATGTATCACCTACGGTCGTTTGTGTCTGTTTCCCTCTGCGCGGGGGATGCCAATGCACCTATCTTTAATGGTTTGTCTACTGAGTGTACAAGCATGAATACGACTTGAAATGATTCAAGCGCAAACATCACGAACTCAGGTAGGTTTAGTCTCAGACAGACGCGTGAAATTCGAAAAAGAATTCGAGTTTTTGTTCTTTTTTTGCTTCATTTATCTGACTAACTGACATACTTTCTGTTGTCAACATATTACAACGGTGTTCAATAAATTCTGAGCCCGAGTGTAATGTAATAACGTATGTGCACTGAAATGCCAAAAGTCATGTGGTAGCAGTATACAAATCTTTAACTGGTGTTGCTGTCACATAACGGCTTCGCCACACACCACGATTTTTATCAGTTGCGAGGTGTAATCTATCTCGTGAGTCAGGTTGAACAACCCCAGTTGGATTATGGCGAGCTGACTTGAATTATCGGCCTTTGAACGAGGCATAGTAGTGGGAGCCAGACCGATGAAACATCCAATTTCCGAAGTTATGGAAACATCCATCGATCCACGGTGTCACGTGTATACGGGAGAGTACCTCATGGAAGGCTTTACCACTCAGTGGATGACCATGGGTGCTGAATGAGAGTGACGTGCCGCGTCTGGCCAGGATTGACCATGCTAACAGACCAGCGACACTGGCTCAAATAACATCCACATTCAATGCAGCAGGTACCAAAGACATATGCATCAGGTAAGTGCCGAGTAATTTAGCTTCCATGGAGTATGGGAGCAGAAGACCCACCACCAGAGTGGTTTTGTTAACACCACGGCATCGGACACAGCACCTCTCCTGAGATGGTAAACATGGTAATTGGACCCTGGAAGCCTGGCAACATGTGGCGCGGTCCGATGAGTCACGCTACTAGTTCCTACGAGCTGATGGTAGGGTTCGGGTGTGGCGCAGACCCCATGAGACCATGGACCCAAGCTGTCAACAAGGCACTGGGCAAGCTGATGGTGGTTCCATACATGTGTGTGGTATTTTTATGTAACACGGTTTGTGACCTCTGGTCCTCATAAACACGTCATTAACCGGTAATCGCTCTCTTGCGCTGCTGAATCACCATTTGCAGCCTTTCATTAACTTCATGTACCCCAACAACGATGGAATTTTCCAGGCAAATAAAGCACCATGTCATCGGGCTCAAGGTGTCTAAAATTGGCTCGAGGAGCATTCTGGACAGTTCCGACGGATGGTGTGGCCACCCCATTTCGTCAGAACTGTCCAGAACCCCGTTCGCCCGGCATGAAGCCAATAAATGACTTATGGGACGTGGTGGAAAGGTGCATTTGCACCCAAGATCCTTCAGCTACAAATACCAGGGAACTGTGGGCCCTGGTATTTGTGCTATATTCAGACATCATGGCTCAACATCTCTGCAGAAGTCTTCCTGCCACTTGTGGAATCGATGCCACGTCGAGTTGCTGCACTTCGTCGGGCAAAAGGAGTTCCTACACGATACTAGGTACGTATCCCATGACCTTTGGCAGTACAGTGTATAACGAGGATGCTTATAAGTACATTATCCTTTGACATTAGAAGAATGGCGAAGAGGTCGCGACACATCTGTTATTGGAGTTCAGAAAATTTGGATCTCTGGGTAGTAATTAAGTTTTGCGTTAGAGAAGATATTGTGCCGGCTAGTATTCAAGAAAGTATACTTACGGATAATAAAAATTCTGCACTGTAATAAGTTTACCATAGTGGTATCCGTACTCGTTCAGCCAATTACAGGCTTCTTACTTAATTTTGTTTTTTGTTTGGGTGTTTAACAACCACCCAGAGCAACTAGATGGGCCATAACCAATCACTCGTCTCTAATTTAGGGCCACTGGTTCCAGGAAAGGGAAAGAACCAATGCCGCAAGACAAACAGAACATCCATGCTCCCCCGGGATTTGAACCCGGGTCCAACTCAGACAAATTGTCAGAAGCCAGCTCTGAGACCACGCCACAACAGTCCAGACACGTTATGTACAGGAAATGACTAGAGCTTTTGTTATCAAGGCTTAATATAGTTGAAACAAAGATGTTCTAGATTTATGATCCACCCTCCCAAATGACTGCACAACTTAAGCATTGACCCTCAACCTTCGGCGGCCGGAATGCAACTGTCCATTGCTACGGCAATACGACATGCAGGCAGGGGGGGGGCTTAAAATCTCCGGAGGACTAGGCTAGGCTGCAATTTTATGCTGACTGTAGCAAAGTACAATAGACTAAATCTATCTCTGATTCAAGGCTCCTTGAATTGGGGAAGGAACTCCAAGGGATCCAGTGAGATTCCGTAGAGCTGGGTGAGGTTAGAATGAAAGAAGAGGATCTCATAGAACTGAAAAGAAGATATTTCTTCTACTACGGTAGAACAGATAGTGGCTGAACTAGTGGCATTGGATTTATAATTAACTACACAGGGAAGTACAATGTTCAAAAGTCGAGAGTTTCTCAGTCAGAGAGACACAACTGAGTTGGATAACAAGTTTTTGCACGACTTGTTATCTAACTCTCAAACACATACCATATTCAGATCACTCAAGCTTACGCACACACCACCACTAGTCATCCTGGTGAAAAAATTGAAAACTTTTACGAGGAAGGTCGGGTTTCTAACAAGAAAAGGTAAGAAATATTTGAAGACAATTGTTGCTGATTTCAATGCAAAAAATAGGGTAGCAGTAACAGAATGAAACTTCAATAGGAAGATTCGGTCACATCTCCAGAATCCAGCGTGGAAATACTCCTGTCGAGTATGCAGAGGAAGAGAGGTTTTTTTTTTTTTTATCGTGAACTCCCTTTTGAAGAAAAAGTTGCATAGGAAATGAACGTGGCTGCAGCCTAGGGTGTCGCGTCAATTCGTCGACTACGGCAATTCATTGCGCGTCAGTTTGTCGTGTGATACAAATTCGTCGTCTACGGCAATATTAGTGGCTTTCCTAAATTTCAGTTACATACAAATCGCGTGCCGGAAAGTGTACCTTTTTTTTTGTCTTCCTTTCTCTCTCTCTCTCTCTCTCTCTCTCTCTCTCTCTCTCTCCTCCCTCCCTCCCTCATTCTTCTACTTAGAAACGTTGATCTGCTGATTTTCTTTCTTATGTATGGAAAAAAACTGTATAAGATTTCAAGCACCACTCTTTTTTATCCTTTCCCTCGTCGGTTTATTTTTGTCCATCCGCAGAAGTTATATCTCTGCTTGTAATATCCAGTGAAGAAATTGGCGTTTTGTGAAAGATAGATACAGAAAAGATTGTTGGTGTCTATCCCTACGTCCATCCGTATACGATATAATCTCCCCCTTCTTATAATAAGATTGAATGGATTCCCTTTCTGAAAGATTGATAGAGATAAGCATGGAGACGAGCAAAGATTAGCGATTTCTGTTTTTCGCACATTCGCCTGTCTGTCTGTTGTCTGCCAACACGATACGTCGGATTCAAAATGTTGATTTGAAAAATTTCTTTTTGGCCTAATGGAGAAAACACGACCATAAGAATTCAGAAATGTCACTTTCGATCTGTCCATTCCTCAGCTTGTCTGTTTGCCATTCTAAAGAAACTCTGTCTTTGCTTCAAAACAGTAGGATACATAAAATTATTTTGCTGTGTTATAGAGGAAGACATTATCGCAAAATTTCAGTAATCACTTTGTCGGTCCGTTCGTCAGTTTTCTGCCTTTCAGGCCGTCCGTTCGTCAGTTTTTCTGTCTTTCTAGCAGTGCGACCATTCGAAAAAATTATGTTTCTACTTCTGACGTCCAGGTCAAAATAATTCGATCCGTGACATATAGAGACAGAGGATTGAGCACGATATTATCAATGTTTGTCTCTTCTTTCTGTCCGTCAGTAGAAACTATATGTCTTGTCCAAACGGTCAATTTGACCGTTTGGACAAGACATATAGTTTCTATTGCCATAGACATTCTTTCTATTGCCTAGAAGGGAAACCATGAGCATAGGATTTCTGATATATCTCGATATGTTGCTACGGACGGACGGAGCAGAAATAGAATTTCTATGGTCGAACGGACTGGCATGCAGACAGTCGAATGGACGGACGGAAAGATTACTGAAATTTATGTTCGTGTTTCCCTTATCACGCAGAGAGATAATTTTATAAATACTACATTTTTTGAAGTGGAGATGTACTTTATTTAGGCGGGCAGACAGACATAAACTGAGGAATGTGTAGGTAGAAGGAAAAATTTATCTAATCTTGTGTTTCTCCATGGGACCAAGAAGAAATTTTTCTATTCAATATTTCGAAGCGGAAGTACCGTTTTTACAGACAGATAGACAGACAGACACGCGGATGAGTGGAAGAACAGATATTGGGTAATCTCTCCTGTCTCTGTCAACCGAATGTAATTAATCCCAGAAAGAATTTCTTCAGTCTGCTCATAAGAAGGAGAAATATAGTTTCTGCAGACGGACGAACAGATGGATGGACGTAAGGATAGACACCTGTAATTTTTGTATTTATCAGTGACAGAACGAATTTCTTCACTGGGAGTTAGAAGCAGGAGTATAATTTCTACGGATGGACAAAGAGAAACTGACGAGGGAAGGGACGAGAGGGGATAGGTGCTGTGCTTGACAGTTATGCAGTTTGTTTCGTCCATAAGGAAAAAAAATCGGCAGATCAACATTTCGAAGCGTAAGTACCATTCTTGCTGGAGAGAGAGAGACGGAAGGTGAGACAACCGAAATCGTGCACGTTCCTATTTGTATGTAATTAAAATTTGGGGACCCGATGACTTTTTCCGCAACGAATTGACGTAATCGAGAAATTTGTTCGTGACTAATTGTCGTAGGCGACAAAATGACACATAACCATGTTACTTCTCCCTTCATCACACTGGATGATTCTCTCAACACGACGATTTTTCTGAGCATCGTAATGGAAAATTTTGCTGTTCCATGAAAGATATTAATGCGACAACCCATGTGAAAAAATATCATGTGCGCAAATGATACAGCGGCAGTGGCCAGGTCTCTAAACAAAAGAAGCAACTCTCTAGGTTTCTTCCATGATTTCTGAAACTTACTACACGGATTGCAGAATCCATACCAATCCAACCGTAAATACGGCTATGATCTTCTGCTACCTAACCAAACGAGTGCGAAAGTAAATGTTTTGGGCATGATTTCCAGTCGGTCACTATGGCAAAGCACTTTGGGCGGCAAAAAATTAGAAGGTGGGTGCCCAGAAACTACCTGGTGAAAGCCAGATCTGACCTTGGGCAACTGACTTTGCTTAAGGGGAAGAGCTACCTTTCAACACGTTTCAGAATGTTTTTATTCAAGGCGTGCATCCAACTGATTGTCCTATAAGAAAATCACCTACACATCATCATATTCTTTAGCTGGCGGAATTTACGATGGAAGGAAGAAGAAGACATGCAGAGGAAATAAGACCCTCCAGTCCAGCGTAACACGTCTTCTTCCTTCCATCGTGATTTCCGCCAGCTAAAGAATATGATGATGTGTAGGTGATGTTTTTCTAGGAATGGAATCAGATAAACGATTCTTTTACACACTTAGTTCAATCTATGTCACACAGAACTGCAGCTATAACTTCTGCGAATAGTAAAACTATGCTTTATTAGGAAGTTTCGAAAACATCTTTGAAGTTGAAAATATTAAATTCTGCAAGAGGAGTACTTTGAACTTGAAAATATTAATCGAATGTTAGAGGTGGGATTTGATAAAAATCTCTCAGATCGTTTTCAGAGAGTCTGTTTTCAGGACATTTATGCTTTTAATGGTTTCCAAGTACTTTTAAGCAGTACACCAATAGCTTCTGCTACTGAATGTAAAATTCTGAACATTAAGTAATAAAGTTTAAAAAAGAATTTATCATTTTTGAACGTAACTTCGTGCCAGATTTTAGAAGTTTTTCCGGAAAAGCAAAAAGTTGAGAAACTCTCAGGGAGAGTTTCTAAAGCTGACAGTTAAATCAGCAACGGCAAATATATCAAGGGCCAGTTTACCTGATAATTTGACTCATGGAAGCATGAAGTAATTCCTTAAATTGCTCCAAAATTTAAAAAGCAAAAATACAAAGAATGTTCTAGGCTATCACAGTGAGCCAACTACTTATCAGCAGCAGCTGCATATAATTATCCCAACAAAATTTAATGAGTTGAGATCGAAAAAAACGTAATTAATTTTTGTCTGCGGCAGGAATGCAGGCAGAATATATCTTGAAAAAGACTGAGGATGGATTTTGTATGTGTGTTTCCCGGATGTATGATAAAAAGATTTATTGCCGAAGAGATAACAAGAAGAAGAAACAAAACCAATTACTCACCGTGGTTTGATTTGCTTTATTAAGTGCCTCCAGAGGAGAAAAAAGGGTTTGCAGCAAAGGAAAAATATTATAATAATACGAGAAAAAAATTTCATTGCCCTCTAAATATTTTGCGCTGGTATTTAAAGAACGGATGTCTCTAAAACAGGTAAAATAATCTATAAGTTTAGCAAACTCAGATCAATATTTCAAATATATTTCTTACTATAAAGTCCTGTCCGCCCAAAGAAATATTAATTGTAGATGCAACTCGTTATCTTTCTTTTTTGTTGAACGAATTGATAACAACGAATAAGTGGAACTTACCATTGACTAAATGAATAGAGAAAGTGCACTTGGGTACAATGCCATGTTTTAAAAAATATAAATGGAAATATTTTTTTAACAGTCGCATGTGTCCATTGTGAAATAGGACCTAGCTTGAATATGATATCAAACATTATTGCATTCAAGATAGGTGGTATTATAGAGAAACCCATGTCAAATAGAGAAATGTGCTTTGATCAGTTTCTAAGAAACATCATGGAAGTTGATCAAACTATTACGTCTCTGCAGAGGTTTCCTGCACGCCACACAGCGGGCTGTAAAAACGAAATTGTTGAATTTTTGTCAGAATTCCGTGCTGTGAGAGTCAAGTGGAAACACTGCGTCAAACAACACGTGTTGGCGGACGGAGCAGAGTGAACGTGTGGTTAGTTGAGCTACGTCATAGTGCTAAATGCATATTCGTCACGTCACTGTCTGTTGTTCATGTGTGAACTCAGGAAAACCGCTGTAAAAGTACGATAGTAGATTTAATAGGCATACGGCGATAAAAATCCAGGCATTGACAAGTATTGTGTGCATTATTTGTGAAATTTCGAAGTGATGGTTGTAGCATGGAAGACAAGCAGCGCGGCGGAAAGGCCGGAGGAGATGCATTACGCGGATTTTCAAGTTTTTCCGAACGAAGATGAGACCCCGACTACGGCATAACTGGTATACAGTTAGTCGTGAATCAGACAATCATAAAACTGGTGACATATATAGATGTGAATCAATCATAGAACGGGTGACATATATAGATGTGAATCAGTCAATCATAGAACTGGTAACATATATAGATGTGAATCAGTCAATCATAGAACTGGTGACATATATAGATGTGAATCAGTCAATCATGGAACTGGTGACATATATAGATGTGAATCAGTCAATCATAGAACTGGTGTCATATATAGATGTGAATCAGTCAATCATAGAACTGGTGACATATATAGGTGTGAATCAGTCAATCATAGAACTGGTGACATATATAGATGTGAATCAGTCAATCGTAGAACTGGGCCGCCCCGGTGGCGCAGTGGTCTAAGGCGTTGGCCTCTGATCATTCGTCGGAAGGGGTCTGGGTTCGAATCCCGGTGAGGCATGGATGTTGTGTTTGTCTTACGGCACTGGCTCTCTCCCTTCCCTGGAACCAGTGACTCTAAATTAGGGACGGGCGACTGCTTATAGCCCATTGAGTTGCTCACGGTGGTCGTTAAACCTCAAAAAAAAAAAAAAAAAAAAAAAAAAAATCGTAGAACTGGTGACATATATAGATGTGAATCACTCAGTCATAGAACTGGTGACATATATAGATGAGAATCAGTCAATCATAGAACTGGTGACATATATAGATGAGAATCAGTCAATCATAGAACTGGTGACATATATAGATGAGAATCAGTCAATCATAGAACTGGTGACATATATAGATGTGAATCAGTCAATCATAGAACTGGTGACATATATAGATGTGAATCAGTCTACCCTGGTTCGAAGTTTGTATGCCGTGGGAAAGATTCAAAATGTGGGAAACTGGGTTCCACAACAACAAACGCTGGAGTAATAACATTGACTTAATATATTTTTGACACCCAGTTGAACTCGTCTTTTACGGTTTCTGTGTACTCCATATTTATCCGAACGGCTCCGTTATGAGACATGGAAAACGGGATTTAACGCTTCCATAACAGAAGGCAAGGACAAGCCAACATGCTCATTATACGGTTACCAGCATCAAAATAAAGGTAGCAGAGAAATGAAGAATGATTTAATTTCTCTCATGTCAAAGCAGGAATGTAAGCCAAGCTCTTAGCTTAAAAACGCCGTATGCGACGATTCGTCGCGCGTCAATTCGTCGACTGCAACAATTCGTCGACTGCAACAATTCGTCAACTGCGACAATTCGTCGAGCGTCAATTCGTCGCGGACAAATTCGTCGACTACGTCAATTCGTCGCGTTTGCAGATTTTGGTTACATAAAAAACGAATGCGGGAAAACGTACGATTTCGAACGTCTTTAGCCCTGATCAAATTTATAAAGTTAGGACACCCAGACAGGATAGGAATATTACGCTTTTTCTTTGGCACTAAAAATATTAGACGGTAGACGGTTTTCAGAAGGGGTCAGGGCCCGGTTGGTCAGAGCCCCCCATATAATAATTTTTCGTAAAATCTACAGTTTTCAATTTAGAACCACCAAATCTGGTATACTATCTCATGGTACTCTAACTTAGACGGTTGTCGGTTTTGGGAACGGGTCAAGGCCCGGGGGATCCGACCTACCCCCACATATAAAATTTTCGTAAAATCTATTTTTCATTTCAGAACCATCACATTTGGTATCATGAAACTCCAATTTAGACGCTAGACGGTTTTTGTAAGGGGTTGGACCCCGGAGGGTCAGAGCCCCACCCCCTCATAAAAATTTCGTAAAATCTACAGTTTTCAATTTAGAACCACCAGTTTTGGTATACTATCTCGTGGTACTCTAACTTAGAAGATAGACCGTTTTTGGAACGGGTCAAGGCCCGTGGGGTCAGAGCCCACCACATACAAAATTTTCTTAAAAACTACTGTTTTCAGTTCAGAACCACTAAATCTGGTATACTATCTCATGGTACTCTAACTTAGACGCTAGAAGGTTTTTGGAAGGGGTTGGAGCCAGGGGGGTAAGACCCCCCACATAAAAATGTCGTAAAATCTACAGTTTTCAATTTAGAACCACTAAATTTGGTATACTATCTCATGGTACTTTAACTTAGACAGTAGACGGTTTTTGGAACGGGTCAAGGCCCGGGGGTAAGCCACCCCCTACAAAATTTTCTTTAAAACTACAGTTTTCAATTCAGAACCACCAAATCTGGTATACTATGTCATGGTACTCTAACTTAGACGCTAGACGGTTTTTGGAAGGGGTTGGGGCCAGGAGGGTAAGAGCCCCCCCCCCGTCGCAAAAAATGCCGTAAAATCTACAGTATTCGTTTTAGAACCACCAAATTTGGTATACTATCTCATGGTACTCTAACTTAGACGGTAGACCGTTTTTGGAACGGGTCAAGGCTCGGGGTTAGAGCCCCCCATAATTTTTTGTAAAATCTACAGTTTTCAATTCAGAACCATTAAGTATGGTATCATCAAACTCTAACTTAGACGCTAGACGCTTTTTGGGAGGGTTAAAGCCCGGGAGTTAAAGCCCCCCCCTCATAAAAATTTCTTAAAATCTACAGTTTTCAATTTAGAACCACCAAATCCGGTATACTATCTCATAGTACTCTAACTTAGATGCTAGACGGCTTTTTAAAGGGGTTGGAGCCCGGAAGTCAGAGCCCCCTAATAAAAAAATCGTAAAATCTACAGTTTTTAATTTAGAACCACCAAATTTGGTATACTATCTCATGGTACTTTAACTTAGACGGTAGACCGTTTTTGGAGGGTTGCAGCCCGGGAGTAAGGGCCCCCCTTCATTAAAAAATCGCAAAATCTAGTTTTCAATTTAGAACCACCAAATTTGGTATACGATCTCATGGTACTCTAACTTAGACGGTCGACCGTTTTTGGAACGGGTCAAGGCCCAGGGGTCAGAACCCCCTCCCACACACATACATACAACATTTTCGTAAAAACTCAGTTTTCAATTCAGAATTACCAAATCTGGTATCACGAAACTCTAACTTAGGTGCTAGACGGATTTTGGATAGGGTTGAAACCCTGGGGGTGAGAGCCCTCTCTCCTCATAAAAATTTCGTAAAATCTACAATTTTCAATTTAGAACAACCAAATTTGGTATACTATCTCATGTTTATCTAACTTAGACGGTAGACGGTTTTGGGAGGGGTCGGGGCCCGGGTCAAGGGAGCCCCATACAAAATGTTTGTAAAAAGTTCCGTTTTTTACACTTAAGAATACCCTATCTACGTTCTAAGGCGCTCTTTGGCTTTTTGAGGGCCTTGCACCATAAACCATCAACCAACCAACTAACCAACCTTATATGCGTTTAATGGTGTATTAAAAACACAAATCAGTATAGTTTAGCTTTCACTACCAACGAACGGCCTATTAGGAAGAAATATAATGTAATGTAAATAGAGAGTTCCAGATATTCAAAATTCAAAACGGTAAGAAAAAGGTGATCAATGCCAATGCGAAGTGGTACGCAATCGACATCACATAGGTACATCGCACTTCTGTGTTGCGGGATTCACATAAGCACACGCCACATGTACGGCAGTTCTGTAGATGTCTCCTAGAAGGTAAGTATTCCCATTCCTTTTTCTTTCTTTTTTGTTTCGCAAAATTAAATTAACTAAATCAAAAAAATTAAAATACGTTTACTGGAAAACTGCAGGAATATCTTTTTCATTCATTACCTTTCACCCGCTGAACTTGGTGATTCCACAAATAGTAATACGTACCTGGCAAATAACTGGTATCCCTGCTAGTACAAATTATATTAATGATTTATTTGCGTCCAGTTCAATCTGGTATGCCCATAAGAGCTTTTGGGGCCTTATGAAAAATACATTTCAACGTGTGCTGCTACGGCGGCGGAGTGATCTAGGGGCTGGCTTCTGACCACTTGTCAAGAAGAATTTTGTATGTAGGGGTACTTATCCCCCGGGCTTTGACCGTTCCAAAAAACCGTCTACCGTTTAAGTTAGAGTACCATGATATAGTATACCAAATTTGGTGGTTCTAAATTGAAAACTGTAGATTTCACGAAATTTTTTATGAGGTGGGCTCTGACCCTGTGCCCTTCCCGTTCCAAAAACCGTCTGTCGTTTAAGTTAGACTACCATGAGATAGTATACCAAATTTGGTGGTTCTAAATTGAAAACTGTAGATTTCACGAAAATTTTGTGGGGGGCTGTAACCCCCCGTGCCCCGACCCGTTCCAAAAACCGCCTAAGTTAGATTACCATGATATAGTATACCAAATTTGGTGGTTCTAAACTGAAAACTAGATTTTACGAAATTTTAATGAAGGAGGGGGGGGGTGCTCTAAACCCCCGGCCCCGACCCATTCCAAAAACCGTCTCCCGTCTAAGTTAGAGTTTCATGATACCAAATTTGGTGGTTCTGAATTGAAAACTATAGATTTCACGAAAATTTTGTATGTGGGGGACTCTTATCCCCCGTGCTTTGACCTATTCCAAAAACTGTCTACCGTCTAAGTTAGAGTACCATGAGATAGTATACCAAATTTGGTCGTTCTAAATTGAAGACTGTAGATTTTACGAAAAGTTTTGTATGGAATGGGGTGGCTCTGACCACCCTGGCTACAACCGCTTCCAAAAACCATCTACAGTCTAAGTTAGAGTTTCGTGAGATAGTATACAAAATTTGGTGGTTCTAAATTGAAAAGGGTACTTTTTACGAAAACATTTTATGGGGGTTGTTCTGACTCCGTGCCCAACCCGTTTCAAAAACCTTCAACTTTCTAAGTTAGAGTACCATGAGATAGTATACCAAATTCGGTGGTTCTATATTGAAAACTGTAGATTTTACAAAATTTTGTAGGGGGGGGGCTCTAAACCTCCGGGCCCCGACCCGTTCCAAAAACCGTCTACCGTCTAACTTAGAGTACCATGAGATAGTATACCAAATTTGGTGGTTCTAAATTGAAAACTGTAGATTTTACGAAAATTTTGTACCGGGGGTGGGGAGAGCTCTGAACCCCTGGACCCCGACTCGTTCCAAAAACCGCCTCCCGCTATGTTAGAATTTCATGACACCAAATTTGGTGGTTCTGAATTGAAAAATGTAGATTTTAAGAAAATTTTGTATGGGGGGCTCTTACCCCCGGGCCTTGACCCGTTCTGAAAACCGTTTACCGTCTAAGTTAGAGTACCATGATATAGTATACCAAATTTGGTGGTTCTAAATTGAAAACAGTAGATTTCACAAAAAACTTTTATGGGGGGGGGCTCTAACCCCGGGCTCCGACCCTTCACAAAAACCTGTCTACAGTCTAAGTTAGAATACCATGAGATAGTATACCAAATTTGGTGGTTCTAAATTGAAAACTGTAGATTTTACGATAATTTTGTACGGGAGGGGGGGGGGGGAGTTTTGACCTCCCGGGCCCCGGTCCGTTCCAAAAACAGTCTTTTGCTAAGATAGAGTTTCATGACACCAAACGGTGGTTCTAAGTTGAAAACTAGATTTTACGGCAGTTTTGTGGGGGTGGCCCTGACACCCCACCCCCATGCTCCAACCGCTTCCAATAACCGTCTACAGTCTAAGTTAGAATACCACGAGATAGTATACCAGATTTGGTGGTTCTGAATTGAAAACTGTAGATTTTACGAAAATTTTGTATGGGGGGGGGGGCTCTAACATCCGGGCCCCGACCCGTTCCAAAAACCGTCTACCGTCTAAGTTAGAGTACCATGATATGGTATACCAAATTTGGTGGTTCTAAATTAAAAACTATATTTTACGAAATTTTGTTTGAGGAGGGGGAAGGGGCTCTGAACCCCGGGCTCCGAGCCTTTCTAAAAACCGTCTACAGTCTAAGTTAGAATACCATGGATAATATACCAAATTTGGTGGTTCTAAATTGAAAACTGTATATTTTACGAAAGTTTTGTATTGAGGGGGCTCTGAGCTCCCGGCCCCGACCCTTTCCAAAAACCGTCTCCCGTCTTTGTTAGAGTTTCATGACACCAAATTTGGTGGTTCTGAATTGAAAATTATAGATTTTACGAAAATTTTGTATGTGGGGGCTCTTACCCCCGGGCCTTGACCCGTTCCGAAAGCCGTCTACCGTCTCATTTTTTAGTGCCAAAGAAAAGGCGTAATATTGCTATCTTGTCTGAGTGTCCAAAGTTTATAAATTTGATCTGGGGGAAGACGTTTGAAATCGTACGTTTCCCTGCATTCGTTTTGTATGTAACCAAAATCTGTCAACGCGACGAATTGACGTAGTCGACGAATTGACGCGCGACGAATTGACGTAGTCGACGAATTGATGCACGCGACGAATTGACGTGACACCATTTTAGCCATTAAGCCACTAGGCGATGAATGATGATGATGATGAGTAATATCATATATAGTACAGTCATGTTGGCAAATTCCTAAGTACGCTGAATACCAGTTCATCACATACGCCGAAGAGCCGAAATATTACGACCAGCGAATTTTTATGCAAATCGCAGCACCTGCCGTAAAGGAAGACGTTTGTGAGGTCATAAAACAGTATAAATAACATACCGATATCTGTTAATCAATGTTTTTCTTCTTCTTCAGAAAGGAAAAGCAGCGGACTTCAGCGAGTTTGACAAAGACCAAATCATAATGGCCAGGCGACTCGGTCAGAGCATTTCCGAGACGGCAACGCTTGTGGGTTGCTCAAATTCAGCCCTGGTTAGTACCTTCAAAAAGTGGTCCGAGGAGAGGATAAACCACGAACCGCTGGCAAAGCGTGGGCCGACCACAACTCTTCGGTGCGAGAAGCGAGCGAAGGCTATGCCGTACGGTACGAGCCAACACAAGCGACAAAATGGCACAACTTGCCAGTAATTTGAATGCTGGTGGCTGGAGTAATGTGTCACAACACGCACAACATCGAACCATGCTGAAAATGGGGCTGCGTAGCTGCAGGCCGCTGAGAGTGCCCATGCTAACCTGGGTTAACGGTCGAAACTGCCTACAATCGTAACGTGAGCATCAAAACTCGACCTTGAGTGATTGGAAAAAGGTCATATGGTCCGGTGAATCTCGTCTCCTGTTGGTTGCACCATGTAGACGGCAGGGTACGTGTACGTCGTTTTCCTGGTGAGCTGTTGGCACAAGGATACACCGTGGAACGAAAGCAAGCCTGTGGAAGAAGTGTAATGCGTTGGCCAATGTTCAACTGGAAAACCCTTGGTCCAGCAATTCATGGACAGGAAACTGTGCAGGCTACCATCTACCTAAACATCATTGCAGATCAGGTACATTCTTTCATAGCAACGGTGCCGCCCCGGTGGCGCAGTGGTCTAAGGCGCTGGCCAATGATCATTCGTCCGTAAGGGGTCCGGGTTCGAATCCCGGTCAGGCATGGATGTTGTGTTTGTCTTACGGCACTGGCTCTCTCCCTTCCCTGGAACCAGTGACCCTAAATTAGGGACGGGCGACTGCTTATAGCCCATTGAGTTGCTCACGGTGGTCGTTAAACCTCAAAAAAAAAAAAAAAAATAGCAACGGTATTCTTTTCCAGTAATGCATTATTTCAGCAAGATAATGGTCCATGCCACACTGCCCTGATTGTTTGGGAAAGGTTCGTAGAACATAAGGAAGACTTCCAGGTATTACTCTGGCCTCCAAATTCCCCAGATATTTTAAGAATATTCCAAGTGGTTATTAAAGTTTGTTTAACCTATGATTCCAGGTTTACAACGTACGTAGAGCCTAATTTTCTCTTAATAGAGGGGTGTCCCGATTTTAGAGAATACCTCTTGTATATAATGCACATAGTGTTTTTTCTTTCTTGTTATGGTTTGTTCGCTTTGTGTGTTGTGTATATGTCTTGGTTTATACATGTATTAAAGGTTATACTCTGAAGAAAAAAGAAAACAAAAGGGTAGGTGAGAGAGAGAGAGAGAGAGAGAGAGAATTTTCTCTAGGGGAGCGTGAGTCTGAATACGGTTCAGTTAGGCATTGTAAGGAATAATGAAAGTTAAAAGAGCCATAACTTTAAGTTGTCTTCAACGAAGGCCGTGTCATAAATGACATTTTTTAGAAATTAGTCTATAATTTTATTCTTTCTACTTCGTATGGTGCAATTTTCAGTGCCCTGGCATATTTTCCTGTCATCTCTCATGCGAGTATACGACATTTTAATACACTGGCGGAAAGTGAAAAAAGAACAACAAGAAGGAGACGTCTGAGTCCAACGAAATTTATACAGCATAATAACGGAATACAGAGGATAACGTGATCAAAACATTATGGCAAAATACAGCTGTATTTGCTGGTCAACTGAAAAATTACATTTCCATGTAACATGGTTAGTACGAGACTGAACCGCCATGAACTGCGTCACACTGTGCAATTCTGGCATGGAGTCTGTCGTACAGATGTTGGTTGTAAGTTTGAGGTAATGAGTTCCAAGCATCCTCAAATTAGACGCGTAAATCGGGGATGGTCGTGGCTGTCCGTGGAGACCGGATAAGTCGTTGTCCAATAAAATCCCACACGTGCTCAATGGGGGACAAATCCGGTGAACGTGCAGGCCATGGAAGTTGTCTCACACCCTGAAGTGCATGTTGCGTTGCACGTGCCGTGTGTGGGCGTGCGTTATCTTGCTGGAAAACACCACGATGCACCGACCTTACAAATGGCACAACAACGGGCTGAATGATGTTGTTGATGTAGGAGGTGCTGTTTAACGTACCCGGTACAAACATTAGTTGTGTACGGGAGTGATAGCTGATCGCTCCCCACACCAGGGGACCAATAATAACGGACCCTGTGTGTCGCTGGCGGATGCAAGAAGGGTGGAGACGCTTCTCTGTGCGTCTGCGAACACGCATACGGCCATCGGAGGCTCCCAAGCAGAATCTGCTTTCATAGCTGAACACGACAGATCGCCATTGCGTTCTCCAGTGCAGACGTTGGCGACACCACTGCAGCCGTTTCTGACGGTAGGCTGGAGTCAGAGGTACACATGCCAAAGGCACACGTGCACGTAGTCCTGCATCCAGTAGACGGTTGCGGATTGTTCGCACAGTCACCTGAGGTGCAACGGCAGCTCGGAGTTGCGCCACAGTGGATGTTCTGCTTGACAACGCCGCTCTTCTTATGCGTTGATCGGTTCGCTCATCAGTCCGTCTGTGACTCCCGGTTCCACGTCTTCTCGTGTGGGAATGTTCCTCGCACCATCTACGCCACCATCGTACCACCACCGATAATTCCCGCCCAATTCGCTCCGCAATACGACGATACGACCACCCGGCCTCGCGGAGTCCGACTAGACGACTTTGCTCAAAGTTTGATAACTGCTGAAATCGTACACGTCTTCCATGTACCGGCATTGCAGCTTCTTCAGGGTTTTCGCACGTGTCCGTACGCTGACGACTGATTACATTCACTTCGCCGTACTCCTTAAATACCACCGACGATAATTTGCATATTATGCCGTGCTGTGGCGTAAGCGCTCACCGGTTGGTCCCGAAATTAACATCACACTTACGTAAACTCGACCCCATTAACATATATAAATTTCATGATCGTCCGCCAATTGCTTCTCGGTTTTCTTTTTTCACTTTCCGCCAGTGTATTTTGTTAATTTCTGGTAAAAGACACATATGAAATTACAATCGAAGTCAGTAACTTTGAGCTTGGGTATCTGAATTGTCGAAGATGCAGTCTTACTGTGCATTCCCATTAGATGAGCCATTAGGTCTTTCATGACTTGCGCACCTAACACCGCGATAGTAAAAATACACTTACGAAATGTGCCATACTGCTTTCACACACCCAGTGCCCTCGTGACACCTAGATTCACGCAAACAAGTTCACATAAACACTCGTACTACGGCACATATATGTGCACGATTTTAACAACTTGTGCCTAAAGTCCTGACACACAAAACAGTGATGTCTACAGAAAATAAAGCAAATCGCTTTTTAATGAAATTTCTCGCCTTACCAATCGTTAATAGGTTGTGTCAAGTCTCTAAAACAAAGAACAATTTAACCCTTTTAAACCTCACGTTGCGCGATTAGGTTAAGGTCTTCCATGAGTTAACTGAAGACTTAATTGAAAAACGATTTCTTGCGGTACGAAGTTACAAAAGAGATGTGAATTCACACAGCGATTATGGACAAAGGTGAATTGCACAATGCAATAATGGACGAAGGTGGGCCAACTTCTTATTGATTTTACCATAAATGAGGTATTGTATGAAAAGCACGGTGTGCGGAGACTTTTTTCACATATGTAGGTAATATTGACATACCTTTATCAATCGTTTCAGTAAAAGGCAAGCAAGATATTTTGATTTTTATATTAATCTGTATTTCAAAATATCTCGGAGAAAACATGATTAGGGAAACAAGAGTTTCATTCCACAGAAATATCTCGTACAGAAAGGAACTGAGCAGTCGCTAGTGGATTCTCTTCTCTGATCCACGTGGAAAAGTAATTCTATACGGGATATTAAGATTAATCGAAGATACCTCGAAAACAATTCTCAGAATTAAGAAAAGAAAGAACACCGAATTCTCGAGCGTTATGAGCACGACATTTGAATTACTTCCGACACTAACACATTTCTTTTTCAAAATGCATTTTAGAAAACAGAAAACCAACAAAAATCAAGTTGCATTTACACCCCATTGGGGGAAAGGAAAATTGCAAATGAATTAAATCTAGCATTGTCGTTCATAGTGAAGCGAACCAATCAGAAAAAGAATTTTCCTTTCCTAGTTCGAATAATAGGAAAAATATTTGCAAATAGAATATCACAGCAATATAAATTGAGATAGCTGTTAATTAGTTACACCTATCGAGTAGCATGGTGGACCCCCCACCTTTTGGCTGAAAAACAATCAGAATATTTATTCCTTTTCAGGGGGTTTAACGACTAACGTGAGCAATTCAATGGGCTATGAGCAGTCGTTCGTCTTTAATTCAGGACCACTGATTCCAGGGAAGGGAGAGAGCCAGTGCCGTAGGACAAACACAACTTCCATGCCTTGCTGGGACTCGATCCCAGACCCATCTCTGACGAATCGTCAGAAGCCAACGCTTGGACAACTGCACCACAAGGCGGCAAAGAATTTTCCAAATTGTACTAATACGTGCAGAGAGGTATGCAGTTCACAGACAGACGGACGGATATAGTGATAAGATAAGCATGTGCTCTTTTTTTTTCAAACTCGTACTGAAAATTTGACGATTTCCTATAAAATGAGGCTAAACAGCAATCTTAAAGGTACGCATTATTCGGCCGCTAGTAAATAACAAATTGCTAACGATAAATGCATATTTTCTAGACGAGAAAATACACCAGTAACACTGCTAGTGGATTTTTGAAAGTGCAGTCCGAAAAAAAACGTGCGTGTGTTATCATTACGTCTGTCCGCCTGTTGACACCATATATCATACGCTCAGTATACAAAACATTAGAGAGAGGGTGATGGGTAGTTGACATAGGCTACCCTACGCAGATTCGAACAGATCCAAATCAAACGCAGGCGATAAATAGGCTGACAGTAGGGCTTCCCAACAATGTATCGCAATCGACGAAAATGGGTAAACGAGTTGATCTGAGCGGGTTTAATCATGGATGCATTGTCGGCGCAAGACAGATGGGTCACTCTATAGCCCAAGTGGTAAGAACCGGAGGGTTCCCGATGGCAACCGTATCAAGGATGTACCAGTGTATAGCATCGACGGACGTACCGGCGCCCGGAGAACAAGCACTGGCCGAGCACACGCCGTTGATGACCGGGATCGGCGTAGACTATCCAGGCTCATAAAGACCAACCGCTGGGTAACGGCGGCGGAAATCACATGCAGGTTAAAGGCTGGAGGCCTAAGAAGCAGACGTACTGTTTGCTCGCTGCATACTCTGGACAACGGAAGCAGAAGCCCTACTTGTGTGCCACTTTGACTGCTCGTAATCGGAAATTACGTCTCACCTAGTACCGGAAACATCACAAGCAGACCTCTGTAGAGTGGCGCCACGGCGTGTGGTCAGAGGAATCCAGTTTTAAGTTGTATTGAGCTGACGAGAGGATGCGGGTGAGGCGTTGGCAGCATGAAGTCATGACCCCGTCGTTGCAGGTTGGCTCTGTTCAAAGTGGTGGTGGCTCTGTGACGGTTTACGGAGCCTTTTCATGGGAGACATTATATCCCTTGGAATGTCTGGAGATGCCCTTAACCAGTGTGCGCTACCAGCATGTGCTGAATGATCACCTACACATTTTCGTGGCCGTTGCGCCTCCTGCTACCGAGGGTCTGTTTCAGCAGGACAATGCGCAGCCAGACCGGGGCGCAACCACCCAGGTAGGGCTCCAGGAAATCTCATTTGAGTGAAGAACCTTTCAGTGACCCTCAAGGTCGCGATATTTAAACCCTGTGGAAGCTCTATGGGATGCGGTGGAGAGGTATCCATGGATCTTGGAGCGGTATCCATGGATCGTGAGCGGTATCCATGTATCGTGGACCGACATCTTTGGCGGAGTTGTGGACAATGCTGCAACAAGCATGGCTAGCATTACCTCCGGAAACCCTCTGGTATCTGGTGGAGTCGATGCATTGGCGTGTACAGGCTGTTATGTGCGCCAGAGGAGGACCAACACGCTATTAGGTAGGTACAGACATAAAAAAAGGAGCCCCCCTTAACTTTGGAGCCGTTTGCCGCATATAAACAAGTAAGAAGCCGTTGGAAAGGACTCTCAGGAAACTATCACATGATGCGAAGTAGCATGCTAATAAAGCTAATTAACATGTTAATTAGTTCACTATCTCCGAATGTTTCCATATAAAGAATATGTTATTTTATGCTCATTTTATTTAGCACATGAAAAAACCCCTAAATCGTAAATATCGTCTAAATCCGATGATTCACAGCGAAGGTATTTGCAAATAAAGTTAGAGGGACCACCCATAAACCTACATCAAGGAAACTCACCTTAAATGCTTTCTTCCTTGCAAGAACAGCGATAATGCTGGAAAGGCTGCATTTTGCCCGAATCTCCGACAAATTGAATACAGAGTACAGGTGAGCGCAGGATCATGACCATAATCTGTACAATAACTTAGACACAACCCATCTAGGGACAGGGTCCACTTTCCATACGTACTCACTACAGCGGCACGTGAACAACCAATAAGCCGCGCCGTTTCCGAGATCGTTGTCTCGAGGCGTCGTGCTATCACAATTTGTCCTTTATCAAACTCATCTAAATCGGCAGCTTTTCTCATTCTGACTCCGAACACTACCCTAACCGAAAGCCGCTACTCGGGATGTTTATATACTTCTCTGTGAACTGCATCTGCGCCACCCATCGATCTCCATGCGCGCTCATTTCTCAAGGCTATGGGTTGTCATAATACAATGGTGTGTAAAAATTAAGGACGAAGAGGAGAAATCAGCATAACAGCGAAACGAGGAGTCAGAACGGACCGAAAGATCACTCAGAAGATAGACTAGGGTCCGGTACAATAGGGCATGCGCATATATGCAGCATGACGTAGGGGAAGGGGGAGTGTTGGAAGGGTATAAAGCACACGGGCGGTGTACGCTCAGCAATTCGGTGAAAGCTGTTGCACGGTGTACATCGGTTTGAACGACGTCGAGTTGCTGCCACCATGTGATATTGCCAACAGGCAATCCAGTAGACGACATCTGGATGACTTTACCTGAAGTCGCGTCATTGGGAAGTTGGAAGAAGGTCGAAGTGTGACTAGGGTGGCCAAGGAGTTCGAGATCGCTCACAGCATCGTTTCACGAGCTTGGAGAGCATTTCAAACGACAGGAACAGCTGTCCGAGAGTTTAGCAGTGGTCATCCACGAGCAACCACGGTGGCGGAAGACCGTATATTGTCCTACAGGCAGAAGAGACAGACGACAGACAGCGGGAGAAATCGCAAGGCAAATGCAACAGACAACTGGACGTCCGTAATCGAGCTTTACCGTGGCCAGGAGGCTGCACAAAGGTGCTCTATTTGCACGACGAGCAGTACGGTGTGTACCATTAAAGCCTGCTCATCGGAGACGTCGATTTCTGTGGTGCCAGGAACACAAGAACTGGACACATCAGCAATGGGGTCGAGTTCTCTTTACGGATGAAAGCCGATTTAGTCTGACGAGCGATTCTGGACGTATACACATCTGGAGAGAGCAGGGAACACGCACTCACATTTCCAACATCATCGAAAGGGACCGGTTTGGAAGTGGCGGAGTTCTCTTTTGGGGCGGTATCATGCTTGGTAGCCGTACTGACCTCCACGTCTTCCAAGGAGGTTCAGTCACTGGTGTCCGCTATTGTACCGAGGTTCACTTGAATCACGTGCGTCTGTTTAGAGGTGCTGTGAGTCATGAGTTCCTCTTCATGGACGACAACGCTACACCTCATCGTACAGTGGCTGTCGCAGAGCTGTTGAAGAGTGAAGATATTCAAGGCATGGATTAGCCCGCAAGGTCCCCGTACCTAAATCCAATCGAACACGTGTGGGACCTTCTCGGGAGACGCTTGTCAGCACGTCACCAGTTGCCAGCAACGATTCCTCAGCTGCGATTGGCGCTACAAGAGGAATGGGCCGCGATGCCTCAACAGCTCCTTGACAACCTCGTCCTGAGCATGGACAGACGTTGTAAATCCTGCAACGCAGTCAGGGGTGATCATATCTCCTACTAAAGACTGGATTTTTCTTGGCAGCCGCCTGTTACATGGACGTTTCTGTCTTCTGTCCAGTTGTGCTCGAAGCTACCTTTTCAATAAAGTGCCTTTGTGTCCTTTGGATTCCTTGTTTGGACGGTTTTGCTCACTTGTCCCATATTCTTACATCTTGGGGATCTTATGGTATGATTTGAGTCGATGTGGAGCACTTTGCAAGACGTTACATTCGAAAAACCGTCTCGTCCTTAGTTTTTGCACGCCAGTGCAGAATGGCTCTTCGGTGTATGTACACTATTGGAAAACAATTACTTCAAAAATGCAGTGAATTTGGAATGGAAACACACCATCTTTCCATAGATTTTATAACCGTATATGATAGCATAGACAGATCTAATTTATTTATTACCATGGAGGAACTACAGATCACACTAAAACGTATTGCCCTGGTTAAAGCTACTACGAGAAGCACTCATTCACAGATCAAAATTCAGAATATGCTGTCTGACTCAATATACAGTATGTCAAAATTTGTGTTCGGCAAGGGGATGGTTAAGTTTTCTTACTGTTTAATACAGCACTTGAAAAGGTTTTCAGAGATGCTGGCATCTCTGAAAACCTTTTCAAGTGCTGGGGAACTTGAAAAACCAGGGGAACATTTTTCTACAAATTTGTACAAATTCTGGCATATGCAGAAGATATCGATATTATGGGGAGGACACGAAAAGCAATGGAAGAAACTTTTATCAATTTAGAAAAGGCAGCAAAGAAGATGAATTTGCAGATTAACCGAGAAAAAACGCCGTATATGCCAGAAACTAGATGGATTTGTGTTAATAATCCTTCTCAAATTGAAATGGGTTCCCATAAATTTGAAATTGTACATAGTTTTACATATATATTTGAGATCGGAAGTTATTTGTGAAAATAATATTAGTACTGATTTTCAGAGAGGTATGTTTTCCTCAAATAGATGCTTTCTGTGGACTTAGGAAACACTTGAAGTCACATGTGATTTCAAGTAACACAAAGATAATGATGTACAAAGTACTTGTAAAACAAGCGTTAAATTATGCCTCTTAAAACTGGGTGTTATCAATGGCAGATGAAAGATTGCTGAGTCTGTTTGACAGAAGAATTCTTAGATATATTTTTGGAGCAGTAAGGAGAATGAGGTGTGGAGGAAAAGATTCAACCATGAACTACACATATTATTTAATGAGTCAGACATTATTAAGTACATAAAATAAATAGATTAAGTTGGACTGGACATATTATACGCATGGATGGTAATAGAATAGTCAAGCTAAGCCGGAAGGTAAAATAAAAATTGGAAGACCTAAATTAAGATGGGAAGACGGAGTGATGCAGGATATTAAGACTTTGGGAGTAAAATATTGGGGGAGTTTGGTATTAAATAAGGAAGGCTGGCAAACCTTTCTGAAGAAGGCTAGGGCCCACACAGGGCTGTTGAGCCATTGATGATAATGATTATTGAAAAACAGCTACTCTACATGCACTAAACAAAACACACATTAAACAAAAAACACAGAAAATACTGCAAACATTGTACTAAATAAAATTAAAATTTAGAAAATCAGTTTTTTTAATTTTTCAGATCGCAGATGAACTTGCTGTGTGTGGATCTTAGATACGATAACTGTTTATTCTGAACAAGCACAGCAATAGTGTTTCACTGACAGTGACACCCTACTTATAGAAGATTATGGATAATGATTGTCAGCAGTAGAAGGGTCATCTGCAGAAGCAGCCTCAGTAGTAAGAGCTGGGTCAAGAATAACTCATTTCATTTAATATTTTGGCCGTTATAGATACATGATTTATTGTTACATTGTTATTTATCTATTTTCATAACAGCAAGGAAGCTCCTGGAAAAGGCCTCACAGAGTCCTGACTTAGACCCGAGCTTCCAAAGAATCAGTGATGTTTCATTTGTTTACCCTGCTTATGCTTCCTCCTTACAATGATTTCTTGGAATGCATGACAATGTTTATAGTAAGGCTACACATGACGTTCTGAGTCCAAGCAAAGAAAGGAGCAACTATATCAATCGAATCACCTACACCATAGAGTTTTGGTTTGGTAGAGCCGTCGGTAATCACTGATGTAAAATGCAGGCCAAAACACCACTAAACACTGTATAGTGCGTCGCATAAATACAGAGACGGAAAAAATTCTCGAATAAAAAAGAAACAACAACGAGCTGAAATGTACACCTCATATTTATAGCAAAAATAGCACAGTAGTTTGACGGAAACATAACAATTCCAACGCCAAGTACAAGAAAAAAACAGAAATATGCTGTCTCAAAAATATAAAGACTTACTAGTTATGGGCACCTCCGATACGAATAGTGGAGCCGTTGTTCCGAATAGCACTGAAAACCCGATTGGGCATGCTGTCCACCAAGTGATGTAAGTGTTCTGGACGGAGTCCGTTCCAGCTTTGTTCAAACTGCTCTTTCAATGCCACAACACTTGAGAAACGCCGTCCATTCGCATACACATCACGAGCTAGGATACCCCAGAGGTTCTCGATAGGGTTCAGATCTGGACTGAGTGGTGGCCAATCCATTACGGTCACATGATGTGTGTTAAACCAGCTTTTCGGCGGTGCAGACCGATGGATAGAGGCATTGTCTTGCTGGGACAGATAATCAACACCCGCTAGAGTTTCGGCAAACGGTAGAAGGTGGCTGCTGAATATGTCCTGATACGTTTCGGAGTTTTGCCTGCCTTGCAGAAAAGCGATATCCGTTGTCCCATTGAACGCAAAAGCTCACCAGACCATCACAGATCCCCTCCTTTCTGTCTGCTGAAGAAGGTACGTGGCTTGCGTCATAAATCAAGCCAACAGCAGTTCCAACCGTCAGGGCAGTCCAGGTTGAGCTTTTTCTCATCGGAGAAAATAGTTGTGATCCACTTGTTCGTCCAGTGCATGTGGCTGCTTGCCCATAACAATCTAGCTTCCTTGTGGCGCCGCGTGAGGTCCGGCAGACGACGCATTTTACGGAGCACAATGTTGCGACTTTCCTTGATTCGTCGATGAACTGTGCTGTGCCGTTTGAGACGGTGACACCAACAGTCCGAGAAACTTGACATAGTGATAACCTTTGGGATGAAACTAAACGCATGATGACATGATCATCTCGTTTGGTTGTTATTCGAGGCCTTCCAGGCCGTTTTCTGGCAGTTAACGCAATGCGTTTCGATAAAGTCTTATAAATGGCAGCCCTACTCCTCCCCATGGTGGCTTCCCAAATTTCGCTGCAAACAATCCATTTCCTCTCAGTCTCCAAATCTTCTGCACCTCCTTCACCAGAAAGTTGACTGTTGCGTGACATTTCGGCAAGTAAATGTCTGACGGCCGGTCCACTGTCTTTTGTAGGCTGGACCGAATTACGGCCCATTCGTGTGCGTACACCATGCTAATTTGTACATCTCATTTGCATTTGGCTACTTTACATAGTTGTCTTTATATTTATGAGACACCTAAAATTACACTATTTCACTTTGTGGTGTTCTTTTCACACATTCCGGTCATCTCGACGGATCGAAACGTTTGTTGTAGGGTTATGTCTAATTAGGTACCACTTCCGCTTCCTACCTATATTCGCATTGCGTTCATGGCGCAAAGTCGACTGTCTCTATATTTACGCGACACAGCTTATAAATATATTTTTATTGGGAGTTTAAAGACCACTGAGGGCACCTTGATGGGCTTCAAGCTGTCGCCCGTCCCTAATTTAGAGCTACTAGTTCCAGGGAAGGGAAAGAGCCAGTGCCGTAAGATAAACACAACACCAATGTCTCACCGGGACTCGAACTCGAACCCATTTCAGACGAATGCTCAGAAGCCTGCGCTTAGACCACTGCGCCAGCAGGGCGGAATCAATGGGGTAAAGAAGATGCTCCCACAACAATGACTGAACAAATACTGAAGAGAGACTCACGGCGCAAGCCACCTGGCGGTCACTCCCGGCAAAAACGGGCTCAGTCCTTTATTCCTGATACGGGCAGACGCCTTACCCATTTTGTCGGTACAACCGCAATCCGCTATAAGAACACGACAATAACAAGGTTGTGTGTGCACGGTAAAAACAAACACAATAATCATATTACGAATATACGTATCTACCTCCTGTTCTTCGCGCGCAAATTTATTTTCAAGGTTTACTGCATGTTTTTTGATATATTCCACACCTGTAATAAGTATAGGTATCATTTCTGCTTTATTCTCTTTATGATGCCATTCGAAGAAGTTCATTGCTACTGGATGTCATACTGCCCCTAAGAAACGAAATTTAACGATCCTAATGTTCAGTAAATGTACAGAATTTTCTTCAGAGATCTAAGGTACACTATACGTACATTTATACATTATTATTTTTTTATTGGAGGTATAACGACCACCGTCAGCAACTCAACGCATAACGAAGTAAATTTCTCCGTCATTTCTGGTCTACGCCGGGATTCGAACCCGAGGCCGCTTATTCCGGAACAAGTCGCTCTACCAACTGAGCTACGCAGACTTTTATTCTGGTTCCTATCTGCCTTTATGTCGTGTGCGTCCTTCTGGCAGGTGCGTCACATCTTCTAGTACGTTACATCATCTCCCCCTTATTTTTTTTTTCTTTATTTTTTTTTTCGAAGTGCTGGAGAAAGGATTCTCTTATTTTTCGTATCTCGCGGTGTGGAAATAACATCACACCAATGCGAGATTTTGAACGGTCGGGTCATCCGGATAGTTCGGGCGCCCAACGTGGGGCTCGAACCCACGACCCCGAGATTAAGAGTCTCGTGCTCTACCGACTGAGCTAGGCAGACTTTTATTCTGGTTTTACGGCTACTGACTCCAGGGAAGGGAGAGAGCCAGTACCGTAAGACAAACACAACATCCATGCCTCACCGGGATTCAAACCTGGACCCCTTCTCGGACGAATTATCATCAGCCAGCGCTTAGACCACTGCGTCACAGGGGGCTGCGCATATTATTTCCAATGCTCATGAAAAGCCGTCGTTACCAGTGATGTTTGTTTTCAAAATTAAGGGTGTACGAAATTCTCATTAAAAATAAAAATGGTGTAACTTTATTCTACGTGTGCAGCACGAAGAGAAACGTGTACACCAGACTACATGAACACATCAAAACTGGTACCAAAAATTGAAAAAAGAAACCGGTTGGGGTGATGATTTTGTTAAAAACCATGCCCAACCCAGATGGCACAAACACATTACTGAACAAAATAAAGTTTCTGATATACGATAAACAGAGACAATATATATAAATAAATTATCCAGCATAAATTGTAATAAAGCACGACGATAAGGGTTCCTCATGCCTGGAAACATGTGTTAAACCACACATGCATAATACTACAAAAATAATAATAATTATAATAATAACGTTTCTGAGAGAGACTAGAGAGAATACTGATGAACAGATAACACCACCGAACGACAGCACAAATTCGCATTTGGAAAGCACGAACTTCGAAACCGATGCTGACGAAAATCACGAGTGCTCAATATGAAATATACTGTATATATGTCCGTCTTTCCACATATACTTTCGAAGTTTAAAATGTTGAAGTATGCACTTTACATCTCTGAAGGTAATTCTGTGAAATTGGTAAACATTCATGCGGTTAATCTTCTGCTCTTAAAAGTCACCACGACATCCGTTGGCAACAGATTTGTTGAAACAGCAGCACAAAATATACAGCAGGTAGGCATACTCTCACTCTTCATAATTGCGGGTTACGTCAACAAACTCGCAGGGAATTCTGTACTTGCCTCACACGCGATGAAAATATAGTAGATCTACTCGTTATACCATTATAAATCCTTCTAAAAGTTTACCAAGCCATTATTTCAAAAATATTTCCAAAATTCAGTTGACTCATATTACTTGTGTAGCTAGGGTGTTTAAAGAACGTCGCAAATGTTATTCAACTTAATAAAAAGTTATCTTAAGGAAAGAAATATACACGGCTGGACAATTGCTAAGGACGGATCATAAACGGCTATATAGCGCATAAAAAAGTAAGTGTGGTTGGATGCCAAGTGAAATAAAATAATGTCAGAATGCCAGGACATTACAAGAAAGACAATTTATTGTGCTCTGAAATCCAGAAAGCTATGGAACGTGTTCAAGGGACAAACAGGCCATTTTGTGCAGAATACGTAAACGTGAAAAAAATGCAATTACCGTCCGCAGGCGTTCCGGCGTAAGATGTCAATACGGGATATGGCCACCATGGAGGGCAATGCAAGATTCTACACGTCGTGTCACGCTTTGCACAACATTATCAAGCAGCTGTAGGGGTAATTTATCCCATTCCTCTGTCAGTGCACGGATGAGGGTGTCCTTGTTTATTGGAGGGCATTGCCGACCAGCAAGACTCCTCCCCAAAGCATCCCACACATTTTCAATGGGATTCAGATCTGGAGAACGTGCTGGCCATACGAGGCGTTCAATATCCTTGCTCTCAAGACACTCCTGGACAGCGACTGTTCGATGACATGTTCCGTTGTCGTCCATGAAAATGAATCTATCACCGACAGCACCACGGAACATGCGAACATAAGGTAGCAGAACATCATTAAGGTATCGTTGGCCAGTCATAGTCCCAGTTGGAAGCACATAGATGGACGTACGGCCATTGATCATGATGCCAGCCCATACCATGACACTACATGTCGGATATCGGTCCCTTTCCTGTATGTTTGCTGGAAATATGCAGTACCACTATCACACCAGATCAGTTGTCGTCGACAATGAGACGATAGACTGTGTCTACTCTCATCTGAGAAGAGGACATCAGACCAGTCGTTATCAGTCCAATTGCGATGTTGATGGCACTATTGCAAACGGGTGGTACGGTGACGTCTGGACAATGGGATGCACACAACAGGACGGCGGGCGTATAGTCCTCCTTCATGCAAACGTCTGGCGACAGTTTTTCGGGAGATCCGCTTGCCAGTAGCAGCCATTAACTGATTTGCTACCTCACTAGCTGTGCTGCGCCGGTGTCTTTTGTTGATAGCACTATGTACCGATCTTCTGCAGGTGTCGTAATGCGAACACGACCTCCCCCGTGACGTTTGCTAAACTCTCCATTTGTTTGAAATGATTTCCAAAGCCTTGAAACAACACTGTGGCTGACGTGGAACTCCCTGGCAACATCTGTTATTTTCACCCTTCTTCAATCTTGCCAATAATACTGCCACGCGTAAAATCATGTAGGTGACGTCGGGAAGACATACTGAAAATTGCAAGTTCGTCAATTGATTCTTTCCCTTTCAACTTTGCTTTTGAACAACAACGGTCAATACGCGTCAAATCCTTTATATCTCTTATCAGCGCTATGACGTCACGAACAAGTTCGGCAATCCAAAATTTGCATACGCACAACATGTCTTACTGTATCCCGCGCTTATGGTAATTTCCACATTTTTCTGCCTTCCATTTTATGGTTGCTATCGATGCTATTGTCATCCGTCCTTAGCAATTGTCCGGCAGTGTATTATACAGGCCTGCGAGATTTAAGTCGCTGAAAATTCTCTGCAAGTCTTCACCTGACTCTAAAGATATTTGCTGTCACGGTTTCAAAAATGTTAACGATTTTTCTCTAAGACGTAAGGAGTTTTCACAAAATGGATACGAAGATATCAGGAAATAGACTATTCTCATGCATTCTGATGAAAAGTTTATATTCACACAAAAATTAAGATAAATATATTTATACAGGCAAAAATGCTACAAAGACCAAATTTTAAAACCTTATTTAAAGTTACAAGTCCTTACATTACTGAGGATGTCCATACATTTTCAGGACGTTTTTAAGAAAAAATTACAGAAAATAAAATAAATTAAATGAATTAAAACGGACAACAGCGTGTTAGAAAAGCACGAAAGAAACATCTGCGGCAGTTAAATATTGTCTGCTAAAAACAATATTTAATTGCATTTTTATAATTTCTACAGAAAATCACTTTCTTTTATTTTCTGTAGAACCTTACTGAAAATAAAAGAAATTCATACATAAGTGGGAAACGAATTTTCCAGAAGAAATATTTTTTCACAAATACACGGAAGGCAATACCAGTGTAATCTTTGGCACAAATGTGCCATATTTTCACTGTTTCCATGCAGCCACTCTTTCAGAAAATTTGAAAATTCTGTTCCCGCTCCAGGGCAATGAAATTTTCCATATTTTCTGAAGCAGTGGCTACATGGAAACAGTGAAATTATAGCACATTTGTGCTAAATATTACACTAAAAGAAATTCAATGAATTGAAACTGGCAACAGTGTGTTAGAGGAACACGAATGGAACATCTGCTGCAGTTAAATATTGTCTGCTAAGAACAATATTTAATTGCATTTTTATAATTTTTGCAGAAAATGACTTTCTTTTATTTTCAGTAAAACCTTACTGAAAATAAAAGAAATTCATTAATAAGTGCGAAACGAATTACCCAGAAGAAATAATTTTTCACAAATACATGGAAGGCAATACCAGTGAAATCTTTGGCACAAATGTGCCATATTTTCACTGTTTCCACGTATGCACTCTTTCAGAAAACTCGAAAATTTTTTTCTCGCTCCAGGGCGATGAAATTTTCAAATTTTCTGAAGAAGTGGCTACATGGAAACAGTGAAATTATGGCACATTTGTGCTAAATATTACATTAAAAGAAATTCAATGAATTGAAACTGGCAACGGCGTGTTAGAGGAACACGAAAGGAGCATCTGCTGCAGTTAAATATTGTCTGCTCAGAAAATGGCGCACGTAAACAAGATGTAGATAGAAGTTTATGTTTTTGCTCTTTACGAAGAAAAATATTTGTATTTTGTAATTCAAAAAGGCAGTGAAAATCATGAAATTATCATTTCTAAATGTAAAACAAGCACTATGACTAATAATAGAGGGAGAATCGTCAAGCATTGCTTTGAACAAGGAAAACACACCAAACGAATATCCAAAGAAGGTACATATACACTGCCGGACAATTGCTAAGGACGGATGACAATAGCAACGATAGCAACCATAAAATGGAAGGCAAGAAAATGTGGAAATTAGCATAAGTGCGGGATACAGTAAGACGTGTTGTGCGTATGCAAGTTTTGGATTGCCGAACTTGTTCGTGACGTCATAGCGCTGTTAAGAGATATAAAGGATTTGACGCGTATTGACCGTTGTTGTTCAAACGCAAAGTTGAAAGGGAAAGAATCAATTGACGAACTTGCAATTTTCAGTATGTCTTCCCGACGTCACCTACATGATTTTACGCGTGGCAGTATTACTGGCAAGATTGAAGAAGGGTGAAAATAACAGATGTTGCCAGGGAGTTCCACGTCAGCCACAGTGTTGTTTCAAGGCTTTGGAAATCATTTCAAACAAATGGTGAATGTAGCAAACGCCACGGAAGAAGTCGTGTTCGCAGTACGACACCTGCAGAAGATCGGTTCATAGTGCTATCAACAAAAAGACACCGGCGCAGCACAGCTAGTGAGGTAGCAAATCAGTTTATGGCTGCTACTGGCAAGCGGATCTCCCGAAAAACTGTCGCCAGACGTTTGCATGAAGGAGGACTATACGCCCGCCGTCCTGTTGTGTGCATCCCATTGTCCAGACGTCACCATACCGCCCGTTTGCAATGGTGCCATCAACATTGTAATTGGACTGATAATGACTGCTCTACTGTCCTCTTCACAGATGAGAGTAGATACAGTCTATCGTCTGATTGTCGACGACAACTGATCTGGCGTGATAGTGGTACTGCATATTGTCCAGCAAACATACAGGAAAGGGACCGATATCCGACATGTAGTGTCATGGTATGGGCTGGCATCATGATCAATGGCCGTGCGTCCCTCTATGTGCTTCCAACTGGGACTATGACCGGGCAACGATACATTAATGATGTTCTGATACCTCATGTTTGCATGTTCCGTGGTGCTGTCGGTGATGGATTCATTTTCATGGTTGACAACGGAACATGTCATCGAACAGTCGCTGTCCAGGAGTGTCTTGAGAGCGAGGATATTCAACGCCTCGTATGGCCAGCACGTTCTCCAGGTCTGAATCCCATTGAAAATGTGTGGGATGCTTTGTGGTGGAGTCTTGCTGGTCGCCAATGCCCTCCAATAAACAAGGACACCCTCATCCGTGCACTGACAGAGGAATGGGATAAATTACCCCAACAGCTGCTTGATAATGTTATGCAAAGCATGACACGACGTGTGGAATCTTGCATCGCCCTCCATGGTGGCCATATCCCGTACTGACATCTTACGCCGGAACGCCTGCGGACGGTAATAGCATTTTTTTCACGTTTACGTATTCTGCACAAAATGGCCTGTTTGTCCCTTGAACACGTTCCAAAGCCTTCTGGATTTCAGAGCACAATAAATTGTCTTTCTTGTAATGTCCTGGCATTCTGACATTATTTTATTTCACTTGGCATCCAACCACACTTACTTTTTGTATGCGCTATATAGCCGTTTATGATCTGTCCTTAGCAATTGTCCAGCAGTGTATTTACGACTATTTCAAAAGTAAAGTATCTGGTCTTAAAAGATCATCCACGGATCCAAAGAGCAACCACTAAGTCGTTAAAAATCTCTATATCAAATGTAAACAAGGTACTGAACAAAGGTTTGAATCAGAAAAAAAAACCATAATGTTTCACCGCATTTTGCCTAGCGAGAACACGGTGAAGTCTCCTTTATGAAAAACGCTTAGCCGGACACAGACGGAAATTATTGTGTCTATTGATAAAGCATGGATCTACCAAATGATTGCAACAAAGAAAGGTCGATTTACTATCGCAAAAGAGGAGGAAAAGCCTTACAAACTTGGTTCCAAGAATCCAAAGAAAGTTTCAGTAAATTATTCATGATTATGGCAGATTTCTCGAACAAGGAGGGAATTAACGTTAATAAAATTTGAAAGCAATATTGAAATCAATTTTATATATTACCAGAATAATGTTTTAACTCTTATATTTAAAGAACAAAGAAAATTCCTTTATCCAGAGAGCCTTCAAAGAGTAGATCTCCACCAGATAAGGTTATCAATCATACATCTAAATCGACTACTCTATTGTTTGAAAAATGAAACAAACAATATCTCTCAAGTCTATACCATTGAAGTATCAAGTCTATACCAAATGAAACTATCAAGTCGATACCTTTTGCTCATATTCCTTCAAAGTCCCCTGATGTGTCACCAATGGACTATTGTGCCTTCGGACTGCTAAAATGAGCGCTTTATAAACGCAGACCTAAAACAATGATTGGATTATGGAAAGCAGTGAAATAAAATCCCACTACCTATTTTAAGAAATGCTTTATTATCTTTAAAATCTAGATGCAGGTTCATAGTACAGAGATAGAACATTTAAGAAAGAAATAATTTTATTTTAAACATTAATTATATTGCTGGAAAATCGTTCTAAAATGTGTAAACATCCTCTGTATATTTTCTTTTGTCTTCACTGCTTCGTTTGATACATTTTGTCCTAAACACATCTTGAAGGTCTTCTGTTACAATACCGAATAGTAGTCTGCAATTATGTTGACGTTCCATCTTCCCCAGTACCGTAGTTCCACATCTTTTATGCCTCGGTGGAACATTTCAGCTTGTTCCTTACTTACGGCTTCAATGTTTTTAGGAAAGCAGTCTAAGTGAACGTTCAGAAAGTGCAACTTCAAGTTCACTGCACAATCTAACGCTTGAAATTTTGTTAGCACGTTTTCTACAACAATCACGGACAATGAAATTTTCGCACCTAGAAGAAAAAAGCTACAACCGCGAAACTTTGAAAACAGGTAGAGTGCGTGCTGGCATGGAAATGATCCATGTTTGGTACGATTGCCCAGGACGGAACACCCTGTGGTGGCGCTGCAAGCACGACCCGGCAGCCATATTAACCGGCGTGTAGTCGATGCCCCACGAATGTAAAAAGCACCGGCCGACGCAAGCAAGAGTACAGAGCGACAAGAATGCCGGGCAGATGCCAGAGATGTCGATTTACACAATTTACGGACTTCGAGAGAGGCTTGATTTTCGGGCCGAAAACCGCAGGGTGGTCGGCGCGCCATATAGCCTGCCACGTTTATCGTTCTGATCATACCATCTGACAATGTTGAGAGCAGTGGACACGTGACGGAACTGTTACATGGCGGAGCGCTTCCGGACGGACCAGGAGGACCACCGGTAGAGGGAATCGACGAATCGTGCGCCAGGTACGAACGGATCCAACGGGTACCCGGTTCACTATACAGGCAGATTTAGTTGTTCCTGTATGCCCACGAACCATTTCCTGTATGCCCACGAACCATTTCCTGACGCCTCGCGGAAGCGAATCTGCGATCCCAGCGCCCCTTACATGGGCTGCGATTAACACCGGAATATCGCCGGCTCCGTGTGCAGTGGTGCCAGGCCAGAGTGACGTGGAATACCACAGACTGGCAAAGTGTGGTGTTTAGCGATGAGTGCCGCTTCGTGTTGAGGACAGATGATCAGTATGTCCAGTTGTGGAGAACCCCGGGTCAACGACACAATCCCAACCTTGCTATCGAGCGCCACATCTCCCCCACTGCAGGCATTATGGTCTAGAGAGATCATTGCCTACGATAGCCGATGAGCTCTAGAAGCGGTACGTGGATCATTGACAGGCCAGCGGTATGTGGATGAGATCCTACGGCCCCTTGTGCTTCCATTCCTGGCCGGGATTCCAGGTGCGCTATACCAGCAGGATAATGCCCGCCCGCACACGGCTCGGGTTGCCAAGTACTGCCTACGTTATTTCCAGACACTTCCATGTCCTGCTCGCTCCCCGGACATGTTCCCTATGGAGCATGTGTGGGACCAGTTGAAACGCCAGCTGCCGCTGTGCCGCACTATCCGAGATTTGGAGCACACCGTCCAACACGTGTGGGCCAGTGTGCTGCAGTGCAACATCAGGCGTCTGTTCGCCTCCATGCCGGACCGTATTGCAGCATTTATCACCGCACGAGGCGGTGATACGAGCTATGAAAGATGACCGGACATCATTCAACTGATCCCTCTGTAATTGTCCTGAAGCTCTGTTTTTGCCATCATGTGTGTCATAATCGCCCTTGTAGGGTGTTATGCTTATACTTATTTTTAATATATTTGCTTATAGTAATTCGCTGCCACCAGACCAGGATATTTCAGTCCCGGTCAAACTTACGTTGTTTTTCTCCTCAGAGGCATGGTGAAGGAACAGATGACTTGTAGAGTACAGACTTAGAGCTGAAAAATATGTACAGGTTTATTTACAACTTTGGCGACGAGTAGGTTTAAGATACATGTCAAACGATAAAAATGGTTCTTGAACTTGAGCAAGTCGACATTCCAGCACGATCATAGCTCATTCACAGTCCAGTCTTTGCATTATGAGTATGCACATAGCATCAGGAAGTTATGTATACATAATTATATGCTCTTCACAGGTGGCTAGATTTCTCACTCAGGTGGAGTAGTTCCCTGGCAGACCGCAGTCTAGCATTTAGTAGTATTACACAGTTATAATCAATTACCCACAGGTAATACAACGTATATACTCTAGTGGCCTTAACCCACAGGTAGGCACCTAATTAACTCTCTAGTCAGCCGCAGCCGACTAGCGTACGTACATCACGAGCGACGACTACAAAACGACCGTCCTCTTCCTATTCGAGCAAAAAAAGAAAAGTGCTCTAAAAGTTCGTTACAACTTTTTCCCGCTTAAACTTGCTGAAGCCCGGATAGCGCACAGCCAATCCCGACCGCGCAATCGTGGGAGCAAGAGGCCATGTGGTAAATCTCTCTTCCCTCCTCAGCTGTCTCTCGCTGCTACAAACTTTCTGCGCCAGTAAGACATCCCAATGTTCTGTAAACTCCTGCCTCAGCATGGAATTCACCAAGGAAAGAATTTCCTTCCCCTTCTCCTCTCCGTGGGACCCTGGGCACACAATATGGCCGACCTGAAGTCATTTTTCTTCCTACAAGGATAAAATGGCGTTTCACCTCCCATTTTGGATTTTTCCCATTTTCTCTGTCTTCAATATTTTTTTACATCATCACAATGTGCATCACCCATCTGTATCATTACGTCCATAAAATTTAAATTCAATGCAATGCCTCCTTCTTGGTGCGCAAATATCATTGTCCGTGAGTGTATTTGCCTGTATTTGGGATGCTTGTAGTTTCCCAATAATTTCTTTATGGCATCCTTAAAAGCATTCCAAGCCTCTCTTCCGACAGTTTCCATTTTTGTTTCAAGCTCATTGACTTTTTTGAGTTTTCTAATGTCTGGTAAGACATAAAATGCCTTCTTTCAATTTGTCATCGGACGAAGCCGGAAAGTTTTGACATGAATACTTAAAATGCATTTTTCACTTTTTACAAACTGTTTCATAAGTCCAAGTTTTATTTGAAGAGGAAGTAGGAGGGCTTTTTGGGGACCAACCAAGCTTTTCCGATTACATTTTTGTTTCCTCGTTTTAAAGCACCCGTATTTGGCCATTGTTTCTTGATCCAGTGATGACCCTGTGCACGACTGTCCCATTCGCCCAAAAAGCATGGGTATTTTGTGTATCCTCCTTGCTATCCAAGGAGCATGGAGAGAACTTTAAGATCACCACATATCATCCATCTGTGATGGTGGTAGAGGCGTTTGGTTGGAACAACGGCTATGCAGGCCTAAATGTTTTCTTTTTGTTGCAAACATAATCCTATTAGAGTAGATTTGTCAAACGATAGCAAATTCGGAAAACAAAGGACCTAAAATAAAAATAAATGTTTTATGCATAAAAGTACAGACGAAATAATAGATTGAGAAATTAATTTTTTACTTTGTGGAAAAATTATATATGATAGATTTTCTTACTATTTCTCCTGAAATCGGCAAACAAAAATGTATGAAAACGTGTGAACATTTTATAACGAAGTGAATTTTTCTGTCATTTTTGGTCTACGCCGGGATTCGAACCCAGGTCCCCTCATTCCGGAATAAGTTGCTCTACCAATTGAGCTACGCGGACATTTGTTCTAATTCCTATCTGCCTTTATGTCGTGTGCGTCCTTCTGGCAGGTACGTCACATCATCTCCCCCTTATTTATTTTTTTTTGTTTTCGAAGTGCTGGAGAAAGGATTCTCTTATTTTTCCTATCTCGCGGTGTGGAAATAACATCACACCAATGCGAGATTTTGAACGGTCGGGTCATCCGGATAGTTCGGGTGCCATTATAACGAAGTGAATTTTTCTGTCATTTTTGGTCTACGCCGGGATTCGAACCCAGGTCCCCTCATTCCGGAATAAGTTGCTCTACCAATTGAGCTACGCGGACATTTGTTCTACTTCCTATCTGCCTTTATGTCGTGTGCGTCCTTCTGGCAGGTACGTCACAATTTTTCAGACGATTTTTTCATCGTAGACCCGTGTTATCATATCAACTTCCATTGCAAACGATTAAAAACACAAATTAGGAATGTTGAGCAAAAGTACTTCAAAATTCGTTTTATAAAAGTAAAAGTAAAATTATAAGGACAATGCTAAGCAATCTTTCTTTAAGTTGGTTAAAGGTATTCTGAAAGCAGGACTTGGATCGAAGAACAAGTTTACGACGAACAACCCTTCGGTCACTTCTGTGGCTTATTACACTTAAGGAATCATTAAGCTCTTTTACTACCGAATTAAGGACTGCCGCTGGGTCATTCCGAAGGATTCCTACTGAATTTCGTATCCAGGATCAGTAATTTAGAGACGTGATTTCTTAACGAAAAGGAGAAAGTTGTGACACTTCAGAAGAATTTAGCCTAAGAAATAAAGAAATGAATTACTTTATTCGCCGAGCCACTCTACATTTAAAACAGAAATGTGAAGGTTACAATCACGTTCCTGCTCATTGAGCTCGTAATTTTTCTGAAGCAACTCTAAGTCACTGAAGCATCTCCTCTCATACTTTAATAGAAGCCTAAACATTAAAACCCAGGAATATTGAGATACAAGAGTTCTTGTTTGCCAGCCGTATTTATTGCGAAGAAATATCATGGAAGTAACGTTGTGAACAAATTCTTTCTCGTGTAAGAGGAATTTATAACGCTCGTTAAAGTAAAAAGTGCTTACTTTTTTTAGGGCTTTAAAACTTTAAATTCGTGATTCCTCTTTTGTGACGAAACAGAGCCCGCGTGATAACTTTTTGCTGTTGCATCTTCTATAACGTTATATCTGTTCACCAGAGGAACTGCTACAAAGAAATTCAGTTCATAAGTGGTCCGATTCGCAAAATGAAATCTCCACGGAAACCAGTTTTTAATACATGATCACAAAATACTTTCTCGAAACTAGTAACCATAGTAATATCTGTTCAAAGCATATTAAATTCAGAACCAATAATTTGTTGAACCCAGAAAATCGGGGAGATATATATTAGGAATTGATTTCAATAGCAGATTTCTCTCGTGCTTTTGAGCTGAACCTGGAAACATATATTATTACAAAACATCAGATGCTTTCTTATTGCTTTTCTCAGTGATTTGTGCAGTGGTTATGTCTTAGCAATTAAAACCCTTCCCTAGTAAGAGTGCAATCGTTCAAGGCCCAATCGTTGACACCGCCTACTACGGAATATCGCATTTTTATTAATTTGGAGTTGCTGTTAGGAGTAATAACAGTCATCGATTTGTTCTTGTTGATAAGGCACGGCGAAAATATGCTTTTATTCTGAAGTACGACAACCTCAGAACAACAAGAAGGTTGTCACGTGACAGTGTTAAATAGAAAATGAAGGAGAAAGAAAAACAAGTTCTGCATGAGCTGCATGAAAACTAGAAAAGAAACGTAAAAGCGAGAATTTGTTTTCGGTGTCATTTGATATTGTGTGTGTGTGTGTGTGTGTGTGTGTGAGCGTGCGTGCGCACACGCGCTTTGCCAAGACCGTCCGGGAAACACAAGGCCAAGGCATTAGAGGGAGGAGTTCCCTCCGTTTGCGACGCCATTCTCACGTTACACGACTGATAGGTTTGTGTCGTGTTTGACGTCACACACGACAGCGGTGGAAACCAATCGAAAGCTTTTGTTTTCACGTGACGTCACTAAAGGAGGGAATTCGTTTTTCTAATGTCATGGCCGGTTTCTTGACGGCCTTGGCATAGTGGACCCCATCGGAGAGAAGAAAAACCTTTGGACACGAAGGAGCATGATCCAAGAAAGAGTGTCAGGCGACTGTGAAGCGAGGGAACGCGACATTCAACGCCGAAATGTGCTGAAATCTACAGACGGAATTAAAACAAATAGAGAAAACAATTGAGACCTTGAAACCACGAGGTTAAGGTACTAAAGTTTCGTAATACAGAACGATTATTAAAAAAGAAATATGATACCGAATTTTCGGGTGTAATAAGCACGTCTTTTGAATCCGTTCTGACGCAAATTAAATTTATCAAAGCTATTCAAAGTCAATGGAACCGGTATGGAAAACAATAGTATCTGAAGGAAGAAAGAAGTTTTTCAATCGGGTTTTTAATCCCTCAGATATTGCTGTAAACGGAATCGTGAGCTTACGCCCTCTGGTTGCAGACTTGTGCGTTAAGAAAAACATGAATTTATATGAGAAACATTTCGCACCGGAAACGCTCTCCAACACCTAAAGAATTTTTCAAATCGGACTCTTAGAAAGAGAGATATCGACAAAAATAAGATGTGACTTTACGTCCCCTTTTGGGGAAACCATGCATTATTTTAGGAAGAAAGTATTCTCAAAAGGTTTTTTCATATGAGCGGCATCGGTCCAAGAAAAAAAAATTTAGTCGAGTTTTCAGGGGCCTAGATTTTGCTACAAATACATCAGAAGCAGAAATCAACACTAATGCCCCATAGTGGCCAAACCATACTTTACCAAACATTAGAAAATATGTGAAAAATATTTTTCAACAGGTCTATTATGCGATACAGGAAGAATTTATCAAATCAGTGTTTTAGGAGCAGAAATAACGCAGAAAACGCAATTTACCTTTGTGCCCCCTAGCGGAAAGTCTATGATTTACTTGAAAATTTTCAATTTATAGGAAAAACATTTCCCATCGGAAACACTATCCAACAAAGAAGGAATTTTTCAAATCGGACTCCTAGAAGTAGAGATATTGACAAAAATAAGATATACATCTACGCCCCCTGGCGTAGAAACAATGCTTTATTTCAAGAAGAAAATGTTCCTAAAAGTTTTGTCGACATGAGTAGTATCGGTCTACAAACGACGATTTTTTTCAATCGAGAATTTAGAAGCTCATATTTTGCTGCAAATACATCAGAAGCGGAAATTAAGATTTACGCCCCCTGGTGGCAAAACCATTTTTTTTACAAATATTAGAAATTATGTGCAAACTATTTTCCACCAGGAGCTGTATCCGGTGCAGAAAGAAGTTTTCAAATCGGAGATTTAGAAGCAGATATATAGGGGGAAACGCAATTTAGCTCTACGCCCCCTAGCGGAAAGTCTATGAATTACTTGAAAATTTTCAAATTATATGAAAAACATGTCACACTGAAAATACTATCCAACAAAGAAGAAATTTTTCAAATAGGACTCCTAGAAATAGAGATATTGAAGAAAATAAGATATATATCTACGCCCCTGGCGGAGAAACTGTGGAATATTTTAAAAAGAAAATATTACGAAAAGGTTAATTAGGTGTTATATTAGTGAGTTTCCCATGAAGAAAACTGCACAGATTTCAACTTCTCTATTTGCACAATTCTTTCGCCAAGAGGCGTCTGAATATATTTCAAATTCGACAGAATACTTCCGAATCTAATATTACCTTAGCAAAATCCTTTGTTGGTAGGGTGCACTTCATTTTAAAAAGTGGTTTGCACTAATGTTTTCTTTTAAATAGCGCACCGCGTTCTTGTTATTGGATATAAAATTATTGCACATGTTCCTTTACATCTTTTCTCTTTATTGTTTGATTTTAAAAGTCCTTCAGATGCGCTTCTCCATGAGAGAAATTTTACGTAGAAATTGTGATTTTCCATAACACGCATTTAAGACGCTTGTGCGAGTATGTATCTGTAACTCTGGGATCATAGATTTCAACAAAGATAAGCTTTAATAACAATTTTGAATATTGTAAATTAAAATCACCTCCCTTTTTCTTAGTCTTTATTTGGTGACGGTCCCATTTTTTACCAGTTTACTGCCAGTACTGTAAACAAGAAAGATGACACCGAATTTTTAGGTGTAATAAGCACGTCTTTTGAATCCGTTCTGACGCAAATTAAATTTATCAAAGCTATTCAAAGTCAATGGAACCGGTATGGAAATTAATGGTATCTGACGGAAGAAAGAAGTTTTTCAATCGGGTCTTTAATCCCTCAGATATTGCTGTAAACGGAATAGTGAGCTTACGAACTCTTAGAAACGGAGTTATCGACAAAAATAAGATATGACTTTACGTACCCTGGTGGGAAAACCATGCATTATTTTAGGAAGAAAGTATTCTCAAAAGGTTTATTCATATGAGCGGTATCAGAAGCACAAATTAACACTTATGACCCCTGGTATCCAAACTATTCTTTACCAAACTTTAGAAATTATGTGAAAAATATTTTCCAACAGGTCCTGTATGTGATACAGGAAGAATTTTTCAAATTGGAGTTTTAGAAGCAGAAATAACGCAGAAAACACAATTTGCCATTGTGCCCCCTACCGGAAAGTCTATGATTTACGTGAAAATTTTGAATTTTTAGGAAAAACATTTCGCATCGTAAACACTATCCCACAAAGAAGGAATTTTCCAAATCGGATTCTTAAAAGTAGAGATATTGACAAAAATAAGATATACATCTACGCCCCTGGTGTAGAAACCATGCATTATTTCAAGAAGAAAATGTTACTAAAAGTTTTGTCGACATGAGAGTATCGGTCAACAAACGACTTTTTTTTTCAAGCGAGATTTTAGAAGCTCATATTTTGCTGCAAATACATCAGAAGCGGAAATTAGGATTTACGCCCCCTGGTGGTCAAACCCTTTTTATACAAAAATTAAAAATTATGTGCAAACGGTTTCCTATCAGGAGCTGTATCGGGTGCAGAACATTTTTTTCAAATCGGAGATTTAGAAGCAGAGATATAGGGGAAAACACAATGTACCCTTACGCCCCCTAGCGGAAAGTCTATGAATTACTTGAAAATTTTGAATTTATAGGAAAAACATGTCACACTAGAAACACTATTCAACAAAGAAGGAATTTTTTAAATCGGACTACTAGAAGTCGAGATTTTGACAAAAATAAGATATACATCTACGTCCCCTGGCGTAGAAACCATGCACTATTTTAAGAAGAAAACGTTTCTAAAAGTTTTGTCGACATGAGTAGTATCGGTCTACAAACGACGTTTTTTTCAATCGATAATTTAGACGCTCATATTTTGCTGCAAATACATCAGAAGCGGAAATTAAGATTTAGGCCCCCCTTTGTGGCCAAACCATTTCTTACAAAAATTAGAAATTATGTGCAAACGATTTCCCACCAGGAGCTGTATCCGGTGCAGAAAGAATTTTTCAAATCGGAGATTTAGAAGCAGAGATATAGGGAGAAACCGAATATACCTTTACGCCCCCTAGTGGAAAGTCTATGAATTACTTGAAAATTTTGAAATTATATGAAAAACATGTCACACGGAAAACACTATCCAAAAAAGAAGGAATTTTTCAAACCGGACTCCTAGAAGTACAGATATCGACAAAAATAAGAAACTGTGGAATATTTTAGGAAGAAAATATTCCAGAAAGGTTTATCGATGTGAGTGGCATCAGTCCACGAAAGAATTTTTCAATCGATATTTTAGAAGCTCAGATTTTATGGCAAATACATCAGAAGCAAACATTAATCTTACGCCACCTGGTGGCCAAAGTATTTTTTACCAAAAATTCGAAATTATATGCAAAAGATTTTCCATCAGGAGATGTATCCTCTGAAAAAGAAAAAAATAAATCAAAGTTTTAGAAGAAAAGTTACCGGGAAAAATGTAATTTAATTATTTTACGTCCCCTAGCGGAAAATCTATGCGGAATTGTAAAAAGAAACTATATCTAAAATGCTCTTTGACATAAATCGAATCGAAAGAAAAAACATTTTTTTAAATCGGATGTTTAGAAGCAAATATGTGGAATAAAACGTAATGTTGAATTCGACATCATCTGCATTTACGATAACATACGCACAATCCTTTTTTACAAAAGACGTACTAAAAAAGGGATTCGCGGAGTTCAAGTTTTTCGATTTTTTTTCTGCGAGGAAAGAAGTGGACAATAATTTTTGTAGAAAGATTATTTACTTGCTTTCACTTCTTCAGTTTAATAGAAGCAGTTTCAACGGTTAGTTGAGGAACAGTTTGATAGGCTAAGGAGACTGTTACAGAAAATGCGCAGTGAAAAGAATTAACGAAAAGGTGTAAAAGTGAGGTCAGAGACTGGTCGGAGAGAGGATGAACAAAGCAGTGAGATTTCTAATGGAGCGCATGAAGATAGGGGTTATGAATGCATGACTTCGTGTCGTAGAAAAGTTCTTTGGAACCGCTGGAAAATAGCGGTGATGATAATTAAAGGTGAGACTGAGCAGAAATTAAATTTGGAAAGGAAAACTTAGCAGCGAGAGAGCTGAGGAAATAATTTATTAGAGTAATGTGCAGAAGAGGATCATCGAGTTAATAATTCTGGAAAACGTCTAGTAGAATAATACACTGCTGGACAGTTGCTAAAGACGGATCATAAACGGCTATATAGCGCATAAAAAAGTAAGTGTGGTTGGATGCCAAATGAAATAAAATAATGTCAGAATGCCAGGACATTACAAGAAAGACAATTTATTGTGCTCTGAAATCCAGAAGGCTTTGGAACGTGTTCAAGGGACAAACAGGCCATTTTGTGCAGAATACGTAAACGTGAAAAAAATGCAATTACCTTCCGCAGGCGTTCCGGCGTAAGATGTCAATACGGGATATGGCCACCATGGAGGGCGATGCAAAATTCCACACGTCGTGTCATGCTTTGCACAACATTATCAAGCAGCTGTTGGGGTTTTTTATCCCATTCCTCTGTCTGTGCACGGATGAGGGTGTCCTTGTTTATTGGAGGGCATTGGCGACCAGCAAGACTCCTCCCCAAGCATCCCACACATTTTAAATGGGATTCAGATCTGGAGAACGTGCTGGCCATACGAGGCGTATAAGACACTCCTGGACAGCGACTGTTCGATGACATGTTGCGTTGTCGTCCATGAAAATGAATCTATCACCGACAGCACCACGGAACATGCGAACATGAGGTAGCAGGACATCATTAATGTATTGTTGGCCAGTCATAGTCCCAGTTGGAAGCACATAGAGGGACGTACGGCCATTGATCATGATGCCAGCCCATACCATGACACTACATGTCTGATATAGGTCCCTTTCCTGTATGTTTGCTGGACAGTGTGCAGTACCACTATCACGCCAGATCAGTTGTTTTCGACAATCAGACGATAGACTGTATCTACTCTCATCTGAGAAGAGGGCAACAGACCAGTCGTTATCAGTCCAATTGCGATGTTGATGGCACCATTGCAAACGGGCGGTACGGTGACGTCTGGACAAAGGGATGCACACAACAGGACGGCGGGCGTATAGTCCTCCTTCATGCAAACGTCTGGCGACAGTTTTTCGGGAGATCCGCTTGCCAGTAGCAGCCATAAACCGACTTGCTACCTCACTAACTGTGCTGCGCCGGTGTCCTTTTGTTGATACCACTATGTACCGATCTTTTGCAGGTGTCGTACCGCGAACATGACCTCCCCCGTGAAGTTTGCTACACTCTCCATTTGTGTGAAATGATTTCCAAAGCCTTGAAACAACACTGTGGCTGACGTCGAACTCCCTGGCAACATCTGTTATTTTTCCCTCTTCTTCAATCTTGCAATAATACGGCCATGCGTAAAATCATCTAGGTGATGGGAAGACATATTGAAAATTGCAAGTTCGTCAATTGATTCTTTCCCTTTCAACTTTGCGTTTGAACAACAACGGTCAATACGCGTCAAATCCTTTATATCTCTTATCAGCGCTATGACGTCACGAACAAGTTCCGCAATCAAAAATTTGCACACGCACAACACGTCTTACTCTATCCCGCACTTATGCTAATTATCACATTTTCCTGCCTTCCATTTTATGGTTGCTATGGTTGCTATTGTCATCCGTCCTTAGCAATTGTCCGGCAGTGTAATAATAAGGAGCGGATAATAGAGGTAATAATATAGGAAATCGTCTGATAGAGTGATAATCAGAAGCGGATCATCAATGTAATAATACAAAGAAATCAGGACAAAGGAAGATTTTTTTTTTTTTTGATTGGAGGTTTAGCGACTACCGTGAGCTACTCAATGGGCTGTAAGCAATCGCCCGTTCCTAATTTAGGGCCATTGTTCCCAGGGAAGGGAGAGAGCCAGCGCCATAAGAAAAACACATCATCCAAGCCTGACCGGGATTCGAACCCGGACCCATCTCGGACGAAAAATCTTTCCTATAACTTCACTGAATAAGCCTATTCTTCATTACAAAAGAAAGACTTAAATTTAGCTAGCATTTAATTTTTTTTTTTTTGCTTGTTTCATCATTGGAGTGGAAACAGGTAAAACCCCGGAATCTCTAATGTATTTGCTAGTGAAGGTCTAACGAACTCTTGAGACAGGACACTGGAAAAAAACACAGTGAACAGCCCCGTATCATCACTATTTCTTTTTGTGAATGTTTGATCCATTATACACGGAAGAGCAATTGAATTAGAGCCACCTGTCTGGTAAAGTGTAGCACCACTTTTCGCCGTGATGACGGCGGCGATTCGTCTCGGCTTGGACTCGACAAGACACCGGAAGCGTTTGGAAGCCATACGGATCCACGACCTCTGAACAAGCTCCCACAGTTTACGAAAATTTGATGGAGGAGGGTCAGAAGATCTCCCTTGGTGGCATCCCAGATGCGCTCGTTGGGATTGAGGTCAGGTGAACTAGCTGGCCGAGGAAGCGAGGTCACGTCGGTGGAGTGTTCATCCAACCATTCGGATACAATTCGGGAGCTGCATTGTCTTGTTACAGGACGAGGTCCCCAGTGGGATGTTGAAGACTCTGTGACGTGCCTGCCCAGCAGGACGCACACGGTATAAAGACATATAGCAACGATAACGAACGTCCGCGTAGCGCAATTGGTAGATTGACTTATTCCGGAGTGAGGGGACCCGGTATTCGAGCCCCAGCGTGGACAAAAATGACGGAGAAATTTACTTCGTTATAACGGCGCACGAACTTCCCGGATGACCCGACCATTCAAAAACTTGCAATGGTTTAATGTTTTTTCCACACCGCGAGAGAGGAAAAATTTTAGGATCCCCTCTTTAGCGCTTCGAAAAATAAAAAGTGTGTGACGTTGCATTCCACACACTAGATTGACTGGGAGTTCTCAAGTGCACGTTCTACAGCGGATGGCTGCCTGCAACGATTCATGCACCCGACTCTCTATCGACGGGGGGGGGGGATGTGACGTGCCTGCCCAGCAGGACGCACACGGCATTAAGGCAGATAGCAGCGATAACAAACGTCCCTGTAGCTCAATTGGTAGAGTGACTTATTCCCGAGTGAGGGGACCCCGTTTCGAGCCCGTGCGCGGACAAAAATGACGGAGAAATTTACTTCGTAATAACGCACAAACGGGAGCAAATGGTCGTCCAGGATATCCCGGTAACCTTGACCTGTGAGGGACGATGTCATACGTACCAGGTTTCCCATTTCAGTCCATGTAAACAGTCCCCAGACAAGAATGCCACCCCCACCAGCTTGAAAAGCACCCAGCTGGAAAGAAGGATCCATCGCTTCATGTTGTTTGCGCCGTATTCGTATTCTGCCATCCGCATGTACAAACGTGAATCTCCACTCATCAGTCCAGGCAACATGTTTTCACATGTCTAGTGTCCAGTGGCAATGTTCCCGCGCCCATGCTAATCTTTGCACCCTGTGATGTGCGGTCAGCAGCGGTACCCTCGTGGGACGATGGCTTCTGTACCCCATAGCGAGGAGATGGTTCTGGATGGTGTGGCTGTTTACACGTTTTTGTGCACCAGCGTTAAATTGCCGACTGATTTCTTGCACTGTGGCCCGTCTATCCGCTGTTACAATGCGAGCTAGCCGACGATGACCCCGCTCAACCGCACGCTGTTGTCCACGGCAGTTGGCCTTTGCAGGGATGGTTTTACCGGATTCGATGTACTCACGGTACACCCGTGACACAGTGGCTCGTGAAAATCCCTGTGCCTGCACGACTTCCGAGATGGAGTGACCCATTCGTCGGGCCTCGACAATTTTCCCACAAACAAATGCGCTTAGATCCTTCGTCTTACCCATACTGCGTCCGACTCTTACTGATTCCCGTCGCATCATTCCTTATATTGTCGGATCGCTGCATACGTCATGTCGTTTCCGTTTACAGGGCCGCCCACAGCGCCACATTCGCATAACGCCAGCTGTCTCTAATTCAATTGCTCTTCAGTGTAGAAATCCGATTTATTTATTTTGTCGTAACGGCTTCTACAGAGGATATTTACCCATTTTTCGAATGCTCTTATGAAGAAAAAACATAAAAAAAAGTTCAAATAACTGAAACTGGGTATTAGATGAACACGAAAAAGGATCTGCTGCATAAATAAGCTGTGGATAGTCTGTTAAGAAAACGCCGCACATAAATAAGCTCTGGGTAGAACGTTATGTTTTGCTTTTTACGAAGAGAATTATTCGTATTCTGCAATAAAAACGCTGTGAAAATTATGGAATTAGCATTTCTAAATGTTAGCAATATTATTAATAATAGAGGGAAATATCGTCAAACATTGCTTTTAACCGGAAAAAGAACACCAAACTAAATTCCAAAGAAGGTACGTACATTTACGACTGTTTCAAAAGCATGGCCTCTAGTCTTAAAAAGAAATCCGCCGACTGTAACAGCAATCGCTAAATCGTTTAAAATATATGTATCTGTCAAGATCGTTGTTGTGTTTTATTCAGTTTATTTATTTGGTGTGGGATAGTGGGACATATTGCATGGTGAATGATATTTCATTTTCTTCCACTGCAACACTCTTACCATCCAGGTGCACTTACTTTTTCTCGCTGCCACCGGTATATATTGAGGTAAAGTTTAGACGCCTTATTTCGATCTACTTTATTAGAGAGAGGCGTGGTGAAGACTTCCAAGCTCGTGTTGAAATGAGCTGAAGATATTTAACAAACAGAGAACTTTATTATTACCCACTGAGGTTGTATAAAGGTTGGTTTCACCCCTTGCAATATAGATAAATGATAAGCCAAACAGAGCTTGAATTAACAACAGAGTTTGAGCTGGACATACACAGTGCGTCAAAGAATTTTTAAGACTGGCGCCAGATTTCAGCCTACGGTGGCGCCACCAGTGTAATCACGAATTCGTTATAAACCGTGACCATCTGCTTGCTTTCTGCCAAAAGTACTGCGCAGTTGTTAAAGTAACTCAAACGAAACGGCCGTTCATTAGAGAAGTAAAATTTTTTATGCTGTATTATTAAGGTGGAACAAAGGGCTATTATTGAATTTAACGCAAAACTTGGTAAATATGCCTCGGAAACGTACCAAATGATGAAACAAATTTACGGTGAGTTTTGTTTAAGTAGATCAAATGTTTTCCTGTGGCACAAACGTTTTTATGGACGGAAGAGATATGCTAGAGGATGATAAGCATACCGGAAGACCAAGTGCATCTAGGACTCCTGAGATTATTGAAAAAGTGCGTGATTTCGTAGAAAACAATTGATGTGCGTCACTAAGAATGATGGAAGAGTCTTTAAACGTCAACAAAGAAATGATTCGAACCATCCTGCATCAAGAGTTGGGCAAAACAAAAGTCTGTGCTAAATCAAGGAGAAGTGCACATTGCAGAGACATCATTTCAGCCGCTGAAAATGATCCAAACATCTTAAAATCGATTGTTACAGGTGATGAAACATGGTGTTTTCAATATGATCCTAAAACAAAGTGCGGAATGGAAGTCAAAAAACTCACCATAAGCCAAAAAAACAAGAAAAGTTCCATTGAAAATCAAAACAATGCTCATTACATTCTTCGATAGTAAGGGTATTATCCACAAAGAATTGGTTCCAAGTGGACAAACAATTACTGGTGAGTTTTATTTAAATGTTTTGATGCGTTTGATGGGCAGAATTCGTCGCATTTCTCCAGAATATCGGGATAAAAACAGTTGGTGTTTCTTGCACGATAATGCACCCAGTCACATCTCACTTCTTGTTCGTAGATTTTTGGCGAAAAATAACGTCTGTGTGTTGAATCATCCACCGTATTCGCCTGATTTAGCACCTTGCAGCTTTTCTTTATTCCCAAAACTTAAAATGACGTTAAAAGGATGTTATTTTGATGATATTTCGACCATACAAACAGCTTCGACGCGTGCTTTTTAGGCAATTCCGCAAAGTGAACTGGAACAGGCATTCGAATCATTATTAATCGCTGTTACAAGTGTATTGAAGCCGGAGAGACTTAGTGTATTGAAGCCGGAGAGACTTAGTGTATTGAAGCCGGAGAGACGTATTTTAAATAACAAACCAAAACAAATTATAGTTTTTTGTTTCTATTTCATTTTACAGACCCAGTCTTAAAATTTCTTTACCACACTGGGTATGGTGCTTCCTTGATAGCACCTTTCAATTTTACAAGAGTTCCGTGATGTTAAATTCAGTTCTTGTTTGAGTTCACACGGTAACAGTGTTCAGCACACATGGTACTTATAATCACGTTCCATCTCATGCAGACAATTATGCAGCACTTCTAACATTAGATTGTCCAATCTCAAGTATCATGTATCTAGACCGCAGCCTGATCCCTTGGAACAAAATATACATATTTATGACTAACCTCAGTTAATCTAAATCTACTCCTAGCTACTCGACCGCAGCCGAGCGCTTTTCTTATGTCCAAATCATCCCACGTGGTGAGCTGACGTCTTACTCCTGTGGAAGTTATACAAGGAGAGAGCCCGCCAAAAAAACTAACATCCCGAGTCCTCCCAAACTTTTATGAGCCCCAGCGAGCGCTCGGCCAATCACAACGACACATTCGACCCCCCCTCTTGCTGGGCATTCTTCATTCTCCGCGTCCTAAGCTTATACGGTTACATCCGCCAGTTGGCACCTCCCTCGCTATTGCTTTGTTCTCTCAAAGAATTCCTCGCTCAAAGTTCTGAGAATTCATGGGCTAGTCCTAACCTTGTGAACTGGTCACCAAGATGGCTGTCCTCTGCCTTCCTTGCCTTTCACTTCAAAATGGCGTCCCGTTGCCCATTTCTGATTTTTCCCACATTCACAGTTCCCGTATTCCTGTGCACCACTGACATTTTTTCGAATTATTTTTTTGTAACGGTTTTCACATCATCATAGTAACAACTGTAAACAAGGTAGTAAACAAAGATTTGAATCTGAAAAAAAAAATCATGATGTTCACCTCCTTTTGCCGAGGCACGTGGCTGAGCAAGAACACGGTGCAGACTTCTTTATGAATATTTGGACGTGCCTTCCACGCAGGACGCACATGAGATAAAGGCAGATAGCAATGAGAGCACGTGCCGGCGTAGTATAGTGGGTAGCACTCAGAGCTCCGGAGCGGAGAGGTGTGTGTTCGAATCTCGCCCCTGTCATAAAAATGATGGAGAAATTTACTGCGTCATATTGGCGCCCAAACTTCAAGGATGACCTGGCTGATAGGTTTCTCGCAATGGTGTGATGTTCTCTCCACTCCGCGAGACAGAAAATATCAGAATCCCTTCTTTAGTGCTTCGAGAAAATAAATCAGTGTGATGTTACGTTCCACACACCAAAAATTTTCTCGGATTTCTTAAATGCACGTTCTTCATCGGATGGCTGCCTACAGCGACACATGGACCTGGCTGACCCGTGGGACATCTCCCCGGACCTCTCTCTGGGAAGGGAAAATGTGACGTGCCTTACCCGCAGGACGCACATGAGATAAAGGAAGATAGTAAAAGCACATGCTAGTGTAGTACAGTGGATAGCACTCTGAGTTCCATAGCCGAGGGTTGGGGTACGAATCTCTCCCCAGCCATGTAAATGATGGAGAAATTTACTTCGTCATAAAATAACTTAGCAGGAGACGGATATTTACTGTGACTATTGATAAAGTATGGATATACCTAAGCTGCTGTAACAATAAACGGCCGATTTACTATCGCAAAAGAGCATAAAAGTGCTTACAAACTTGGTTCCAAGATAGTTTCAGTAAAGGATTCATAAGTACTGATGGTTTCTTGCACAATGTTAAATTAAATTTAAGAAAAGGTGAAAAGAACGTTAAAATCAATCCGGAATATTACCGAAATAATGTTTTAATGCCTATATTTAAAGAGGAAGTACCATTCCTTTATCCACGGAGTTTTCAAAGAGTAGAGCTCCATCTCGATAAGGCTGCTAGTCGTACTCCCAATATGGCACTCTATTTCTTGAAAAACAAAATGAAAAAAGACACGGGTATCAAGTCTATGCATTTTGCTCATATACCTCCAAAGTACCATGATGTGTCCTTAATGGACTATTGTGTCCTTCGGACTGCTAAAAGGAGTTTCTACACACAGATCTAAAACAGTGATTAGACTATGCAAAGCAGAGGAAGAGGAGTGGAATAAAATACTACTGCCAATTTTAAGAAATGCCCTGTTGTCTTAGAAATCCAAATGTAGGTTCACAGTCGAGAGAAAGGGCTATCAAATAGAACATTTAAGAAATCATTTTACTTTAAGGCATTAATTATATTTCTGGAAAATGGTTCTAAAAATGTGTGAACGTACTCTGTATTCTTTACGAAAAGCACTTCTGTCATTTCGCATTTTAAATTATGCGCAGTTTTTGATTATGGGAGGTAAACGTGTTCTCGTTTTATTAAAATATACTTTGAAATATGATTTTCGTGTGGAAAAAGCTCAAAAGACGTGCTAATTACACCAAAAAACTAGGTGCTATCTGTTTTGTTTACTAACTGGTGTCTTTGTAAGTTCAAAATGATCCTTTGATGTTAAGTTTCAAAATGCTTTGTTTCATAATAATCCATAATAACGAAGAAGGAAAGGCCTGAAAAGTTATATTTTAAGGGGTTTTATAATTTTGTGATAGAATAAATGTACACTACAAACTTGTTCTAAAACCAGCACACGAAGAGAATGCCATTCGCTAGCTCAACTTTTAAATTTGAATGTTGAACTGATTACAACTTTGGGTGAAATTAGGTCACCTAAGTAATTTTCCAGCTTACGTATTCCAGGTTAGATGTTTTGCCTAATCATTTGAAATTGTGCTCTTTTGTTTTATCTTTTCCTTAATGTTTAAGAATTCAAACATAAAGAAATGCGAAACATTATGGGAAATTAAAATATTAATAATAATTTCTATTTATATACCGATGAGCCTTTACATTATGACCACCTACCTAACAAGCTGTAGGACCCCCTTTAGCGCAAAAAACAGCGGCCACTCGGCGAGGCATCGATTCCATGAGGTGGCAATAGGTATCCTGGGGTATCTGGTACCATATTTTCAACAGCAAGTCCTCCAGTTCCCGTACATTTCGGGGTGGTGGTGACTTGGTGCAAACCCGCTTTTCCAAGTTGAATCACGAATGTTCGATTGGGTTCATGTCAGGTAAATTTGAAGGCCAGGGCATTAACAGAACGTCACCAGCATGTACCTCGAACCACTCCTTGGCGATTCTGGCAGTGTGGCATGGCGCATTATCCTGTTGGTAAGGGCCATCACCGGCAGGGAACGCAGTTGCCATGAATGGGTGAACGTGGTCCGCAACGATGTTCAGATACATGACAACTGTCAGGGATTATGCTATTGTGATAATGGAGCCAAAAGTGTCCCAAGAAAAACCTCACTCACAGCAAAACGCCGCCACCGCCAGCATGTTTCCGCCCAACAGTGTATCCTGGTGCCATAGCCACCGTCGGTAATCGGCGTATCCGCGCTCTTCCCTCTATGTGATGCACCAGGAGTCTTGATTCGTCAGACCAGGCACTTTCCTCCAATCATCCACGGTCCAATCTTGATTATATTGGGGCCATTTCATGCGTTGTTGACGATGGCGTGCAATGAGCATGGGGACCCAGCTGGGACTTCTGCTTCGCAATCCCATGCTCAGAAGGCTGCGGTGAACTGTGTGCTTTGACACATTGCCCTGATCGCCACTGTTGTAGCTGCGAGTGATTTGTCGCACTGTGGCCATGCGGTCGCTGTGTACAATGCGCGTCAGTCTCCGCTTTCCTGTTTAATCAATGAGCTTCGGACGACACACGGCTAGACAACGGTTCGACATTTGACCATCTGTGCACCACTTTTGATACGTACTGACTACAGCAGCAAGTGAACGATCCACAAGCCGCGCCCTTTCCGAGATTGTAGTTCCGGGGCGCCGAGCCATCAGAATTTGCCCTTTATCAAACTTCGATAAATCTGCAGCTTTTCCCATTTATACTCCGAACACTCTACTAACCGAAAGCCGATCCTCGGGTTGCATATATACTGGTCCGTAAACGTCACGTGCGCCACCGTTCTACCTCCAGGGGGTGCTCATTTCTGTAGGCTGTGGTGGTCATAATACACTGCTGGACAATTGCTAAGGACGGATCATAAACGGCTATATAGCGCATAAAAAAGTAAGTGTGGTTGGATGCCAAGTGAAATAAAATAATGTCAGAATACCAGGACATTACAAGAAAGACAATTTATTTTGCTCTAAAATCCAGAAGGCTTTGGAACGTGTTTAAGGAACAAACAGGCCATTTTGTGTAGAATACGTAAACGTGAAAAAAATGCAATTACCGTCCGCAGGCGTTCCGGCGTAAGATGTCAATACGGGATATGTCCACCATGGAGGGCGATGCAAAATTCCACACGTCGTGTCTTGCTTTGCACAACATTATCAAGCAGCTGTTAGGGTAATTTATCCCATTCCTCTGTCAGTGCACGGATGAGGGTGTCCTTGTTTATTAAAGGGCATTGGCGACCAGCAAGACTCCTCCCCAAAGCATCCCAAACATTTTCAATGGGATTCAGATCTTGAGAACGTGCTGGCCATACGAGGCGTTGAATATCCTCGCTCTCAAGACACTCCTGGACAGCGACTGTTCGATGACATGCTGCGTTGTCGTCCATGAAAATGAATCTATCACCGACAGCACCACGGAACATGCGAACATGAGGTAGCAGAACATCATTAATGTATCGTTGGCCAGTCATAGTCCCAGTTGGAAGCACATAGAGGGACGTACGGCCATTGATCATGATGCCAGCCCATACCATGACACTACATGTCGGATATCGGTCCCTTTCCTGTATGTTTGCTGGACAATATGCAGTACCACTATCACGCCAGATCAGTTGTCGTCGACAATCAGACTATAGACTGTATCTACTCTCATCTGAGAAGAGGACAGCAGACCAGTCGTTATCAGTCCAATTGCGATGTTGATGGCACCATTGCAAACGGGCGGTACGGTGACGTCTGGACAATGGGATGCACACAACAGGACGGCAGGCGTATAGTCCTCCTTCATGCAAACGTCTGGCGACAGTTTTTCGGGAGTTTCGCTTGCCAGTAGCAGCCATAAACTGATTTGCTACCTCACTAGCTGTGCTGCGCCGGTGTCTTTTTGTTGATAGCACTATGTGCCGATCTTCTGCAGGTGTCGTACTGCGAACACGACCTCCCCGTGACGTTTGCTACACTCTCCATTTGTTTGAAATGATTTCCAAAGCCTTGAAACAACACTGTGGCTGACGTCAAACTCCCTGGCAACATCTGTTATTTTTCGCCCTTCTTCAATCTTGCCAATAATACGGCCACGCGTAAAATTATCTAGGTGATGTCGGGAAGACATACTGAAAATTGCAAGTTCGTCAATTGATTCTTTCCCTTTCAACTTTGCGTATGAACAACAACGGTCAATACCCGTCAAATCCTTTATATCTCTTATCAGCGCTATGACGTCACGAACAAGTTCGGCAATCCAAAATTTGCATACGCACAACACGTCTTACTGTATCCCGCACTTATGCTAATTTCCACATTTTCCTGCCTTCTATTTTATGGTTGATATCGTTGCTATTGTCATCCGTCCTTAGCAATTGTCCATCAGTGTAGAATGGTTCATCGGTGTATTTATGAACAATGTTTTGCGAAAGAATTTGATGTGTTTTTATTTTTACTCAATCTACAAAGAGCGGAATTTAGTTCAACCTCCGCTTTGTACTCTGAATTTTTACTTTGAAAAGATGTGCACATTTCTCTGTTAAAAGGATGTCAGGACTGAAAAATTCCCCGAATATCTGCTTAGCTTTGCTTTCACTGTCGTCGTAAAAGAATTTGAATTCATTGCTAAATGCTTTTCTTCTGCTACATCGCAATATCTTCAGAGGAGAAATGTCAGGATTAATGACCAGGGTATCATGAACTTTAGTCATTCATACAAACGTAGATAACTTTCTCTAACTTTCAATAACGTAGAAGAGCAGAAAGCAGAACCAACAATGCGAACTAACACGCGAACCGCACAGACGATACTGGAATGATCTGCGCTCAGTTAATTTGCTCAGCCGAGTGAAATCGTTGCTGAGCAGATTTATACTCAGTTGCCAAACCTGCCGCTTAAGTAAACCACTTATGCGTAGGTAAACACGGCACCCAACACTCACGGCATGGAACAGGATTCGCCAGTAACTTGGCAAAACAAACAAATTATCAACACAGAAATAATTACTAAGGCATCTAAGTGCTTCGGATTACTTTACACCTATTTGCTTTCGATGTTGAATTAAATTTTGCAGCATAATGGGTTTTGAAAGGGTAATACAATAAATATTTGGGCGTTTTGACAAACAATTCTGAGAACGTCAAACTTTTCTCTATAGAGCGATAAATAAATTATATCATTTAGCTCTTTATACCACATCACATGAAGCACCAGATATTATATTTGCGATTATCCCAGAGTGTGGTGCTCGAAAGAATAGCTTCTAAGGACAGAACGTACGCTGTTGTGGTGATGATTATTTGGACAACAATACGATGGCGATGTCAAAGGGATGCTTTCGTGCAATATTGTTTTGTGAATATTTGAGTGGCGTGAAAGCTACAGAAGTACTTAGAAAATTGGGAAACGCGTTTAGTGACGGTATTATCGGACATAGTACTTGCTATGACTGGTACAGGAAATTCGACTCTGGTGTATGGGATCTGTCTGATTTTCCCAGAAGTGGCAGACCCAATAAGGTTGAAGATGGTGCACTGGAACACGTGCTATCGGCCAGTCATGATGCAACACTACGGGAACTATCAGGTGAACTGAAGACCTCCCATACTGCCATCAATACCCGACTTCGGAAGTTGGGATATTCGTGTAAACTGTACAAATGTGTGCCCCATGCTTTGTTTGCCCAGAGTCAGATGCAACGCTACTCCATTGCTGTTGCTCGGCATGGAAGAGAAAAACGGGAGGGCTGTTTGCATCGGTTGGGCGTGGGTGACAAAAATGGGTGAGATAAGTGAAAGTTACGAGACAAAGAACATGGACCAAGCAGGGACAACCCCAGAAAGTCGCTAAGCCACACTTGCATAGAGAAAAAGTGATGCTGAATTGCTGGTGGGATTGCTGCGGTGTGAGTAACTATGAAATTTTACCGCGGACAATACCATCACAACAGATGCTTACATCCAACAATTGGACCGTTTCCACGCTGCAGTACAAGAAAACCGCCCAGCGTTGATTAATCGCCATGGATTTGTGTTTTTCACCAGGATAATGCTCTTACACATGTCGCTTTACAGGCCCAGCAAATATTGCACGAGTTGGAATGGGAAATATTGTCCACCTCCTCCTTATTCCCTGGATCTTGTCCCGTCCGACCTTCATCTCCTCCAGTCTTTGTCGAATTTTCTCACTGAGAAAAACTTTGCTAATGACGATGATGTGAAACGTTACATGGATGAATTCTTCAACTGCCGCTCACCGGAATTCTATGACAATGGGATATTTCAACTCGTAGATCGGTGGAACATGGTCATCAGTTCCAACGGGGACTACCTGGACGAATAGGTTAAGTGTTTTGTACGATTTTTTAAGCTTGAAGTACACATGCTTCCCTATTTTCGGGATACTTTCTTTACAACCTGATATATTACATTTTCAGACCTTTCTAAGATTTCCTGTGATTTTAAAAAAGCTGAAGTATTCATGCTAAAAAGTGCATTGGTAGTAGATCTCGTTTAAAATTTAACAAACATGCAGTTTCTGTATTTCTGGATGTTCCGATTCATTAGTGATTTTCAAACTTAAAGAGGCCATTAATCTCTACGTTTTGGTTACATGTTTCGGTCTCTATCTCTCCATTTTGCCCTTATTTCAAGCTCTATTTATCCTGCTCTTAGATAATGTTTTGACATTTTCTGTTTCCCTCTTCCTTTCACACTATTATCCCCCTCTCTTATCACATCCTCTTTCTTTGCCTTTTTTCTTTTCTATCTCTACTCCTCTCGCTTATCCTCTTACTTTTTTGTTTTCTTTTACTCACTTTTTTATTTTGCATTTCTATACTCTTAAACTGTTTTTCCCCTTCTTCTCTTTCGCATTTTCTCTTTCCTTGATTATATTTTCATTTATTTTCATTCCTTACCATTTTCTATTCCTCCCATTTTTTTTCTCATTTCCCACAAATACACAAGGTACTTCATACACACTGCTCGACATAGAAAATACCACGCCACGAAATATTTGTTGGAACTCTATGTAAATTAAGCACGTTTGCTAACCAGTCATGTAATAGATGAGGAAGATAAAAGGGCTAAGCGGCTCGATGTGCCTAAGTTTGGTCGTCCTCATCTGTGCGTGTGGTCTACTGCATCGGAGTGATCTGGGTGGCGAAAGCACGTGTAAGGAGTGTAAATAATCATCATAACTAAATTTGGTCGTCCTCACCTTGGCGTGTGGACCACTGCATCGGAGAGATCTCGGTGGCAAAAGCACAGGTAAGGAGTGTAAATAAGCAGCGTAGCTAATTTTGGTCGTCCTCACCTGGGCGTTTGGATCACTGCATCGGAGTGATCTCGGTGGCGAAAGCACGTGTGGGGAGCGAAAATGCTTCGACGACATAACCAAGAATACTCCCATCACACGGACACCTTTATAAGAGGTTTCATCATAAGGCAAAGTACAGATAGTTAGTCTTTGGGTCGCATCGGAGCGGAAACTTATGAAGATACCACAACTGTTGGCGGAATATAGCGATAAGTGTTAAAAGAAAGTAAGGTGCGTCCCAATAGTTGGACTGGTGCACGTTGATGGACTCCAGACACCTCTATCTTTACATGCGACGGCAAGTCGTATCAGCCCGGAAATCCACGGCGGATGACATTCGAGACAGCTAGCTATGAACATTCCCGTACTGACACAGACTCTGAATCGCAGATTGGGTAAGGCAGGTTTGCGTTTTCGACAGCAACTGCGACGACTGCCACTACGCTTAGCACATCGTTGAGCAAGGTTTCCGTGGTGTCGTACCAGATAAGCATGACGGGACGAATGGACACATGTATGCAGTGACGAGTCTCATTTCCATCCCAGCGCCAACGATCACCGATTGAATGTCTGTAGACACCTGGCTGATCTTGCTACCATCCACGAGCGTCATTCGGCTTCTCAGCCTGGTGTCATTGGTTGAGTCGCTAACAGTTTTACCAGCCACTCACCGTTCGTACGAATAATGGGTACAATAACAACACAATGATACGTCGATGAGGTGCTGCATCCCGTTTTGTTGCCGCGTATCCGTGGCATACACCCAGTTAACAAGATAACACCCACCTACATGCTGCCAACATCAGCAGACTGTGCCTATAAAGTGTTCAGGTGCTGCGCTGGCCAGAGGGATCTCAAGACTTCTTCCCAATAGAGACCATGTGGGTCGCCATTGGCAGACTACTTAATGTCTCTGCACCATTCCCTCACAGTGATGATGAATTATCGATACAGGTCAACGAAATATGATTAACGATATCTCAGAATAACATGCTGGGGATTTTTCATTCAATTCCACGTCGTGTTGCGGAAAGTATTGCCCAGCAAGGCGGTCATACGACCAACTGACTCGGAGCACATTATACATCTCCTCGCCCATCGCCTTCATATATTCCTTCTGAAATTAAATCACTTCTTGTACACCTACTTTTCAACATGTATGACCAGTTTCGTCTTATTTCGTGCATTCGTTCATGGGGTGGAATCTTCTACGTCAAGAAGTGCCTTTCTCTGCAAAAACCAACTGCGAAAGCGGTTAGGACACCAACATTTAACTTTTTTATTTTACATTAAATTGTGTTTTTATTATTATTGATAAATAAAATCAAAGTTCATCGATCATAGGTCTATGTACAGGTATTTAAAGCGTCACAAACAGCACACAATCAGTTTGATTTCCTCAGTTTTAAAAGACGAAATTAAAAAAAAACCGCAGCATTCTTTTTCCTTCCATAAAATTTTCAAACTTGGAGGTAAAGATATGCTTGCCAGTATGTCTGTGGGATACTTAGTTAGTCATGATATGGATGTTTTCTTTTCTTCCATTGCGATGTAAAACTTTACAATATTGGGAAAGATCTGACAGCTTTGAGTAGTAGGCAAGCCACTTTGTCTCTAAACTTCTGTTTTGCTGGTAACACCCTACCGGTGAAGTTATTTTTAGGCGGTGCCCTACGACACTGGGTGTCCGGCAGTTTTCATTTCAGTAAACAAAGACATCGCTATTTCCCCGTTTAGCAACGCACAGCAACCGAAAAATTGTTATTCGGCCGCCGCCGGGGAATTGAATCCCGGATCTATTGATATCTAGCCGAGCGCGTTAGCCTTACACCACGGTGGCCAACAATCCAAGGCGCTGTGTGCGTTTTTCTGTCAGCATCTGACATTATAAATCCGTAAGATGGGCTCAGCTACTGAGACGTCTCCATCTGGTGGGCATTAACGGCACTGGCTATATATTAATTATAGCAGTTAAATCCAAAGGGCGAGATCCAAAGTGAAAGTTCAGTTCCACTGCGGCTACCGAATAACAATTTTTTGGTTGCTGTGCGATAACGTGGAAGGAGCGATGTCTTTGTTTGTTCACTGACGCCACGTATTTGGAAGACTTTCACTTTGGATCTCGCCCTTTGAATTTAGCTGCTATATTTAATATATAGCCAGTCCGTTAATGCCCACCAGATGGAGACGGCTCAGTAGTTGAGCCCATCTTACGGATTTATAATGTCAGATGCTGACAGAAAAACGCACATAGCGCAGTGGATTGTTGGCCACCGTGGTGTAAGGCTAACGCGCTCGGCTAGATATCGAGAGATCCGGGATTCAATTCCCCGGCGGCGGTCGAATAACGGTTGCCGTTCGTCGCTAAACGTGGAAAGAGTGATGTCTTCGTTTAATCACTGACGACACGTATTTGGAGGTTCTTCATTTTCAGTTTTCATTTCAGCGGTGTAATCGACTATTTTCCGCCACCATATTTTAATGTTTCTACCCGTATCACATCACACCTACATTTCAAACATGTGTGTCTGCTGCATTTCCCTTTAGGCGTTAATTTTTATTGTCCCTTACACTCGTTTGAAATAGGATATCTCTATCGCAACTATATTCCTAGATAAGATCACACGTCATTTATTTAATTACTTCAAGAACATATTAGTCTTGAACATAGAGAGCACTCAATCGTATTATAAGTATGTTTGCTCTTGAATCTTATAAAGCAGCAGACTGCAACAATGAAACTAACATGTTCAATTTGCTGCGTTCATCTCTTTTTCACATCAGATTTTAGGTTTCCACATCAATGATATTCTTAACGCTTCACCATATATACAGACATTTTCCCCACTAATCTTAAAAAATATTTCCCCCAAAATATAATAAAACTTTTAACAACAACTTTGTGAATAATGTGCATCCGTTTATTCAGTCTTTACAAAATGCGTTTACGCTTGCAAATATTACTTTCACTCCCTTTCACTTTGAAGTCGTGAGAGCAACCTAATAGAAGTCTTTAAGAAAACATTTACGAAATTATTTGACTTTTTTTTCATAAAAGCACATATTTTAAACAAACATTTTTTGACTTGTCAAAATTTATACGAATCAAATACGAACTTTTTATGGAAAACGAACCTTATGAAAAAGAACGTTTCAAAAATTGACCTGACGAAATTTCATGAAAGAAAAAACTGACCTGACGAAATCTGAATTCATAAATTTTCTTGAAGTCAGTTTGTTGCTCTCACGACTTCGAAGCGAAATGGAGTGAAAATAAAATGGCTGGCGCACAATAAATACGGCGAAAAAAAATTAAAATTGCGTACTCCGCCCAAAAAATGTATACTGCGGGAAAAACTGAAATGGTGTACTCCCCACAAAATGAATACGACGGGGAAAAATTAAAACGTGTGTTTAAAAAAGGTCCTTTCTGCCCGAAATAAATACGGCGCGGGAGTGGGTGGGGGTGTAGTGTAGGTAAATTAATAATTAATACGGGTAGAAAAATTAAAATACGGGTGGGAAAAATAGTCAATTGCACCGCCGAAATAAAAACTGGCGGACACACAGGGTCGTAGGACACCGCCTAAAAATAACTACACTGGTAGAGTGTTGCCAGCAAGCAAATGTTTAGGGACCAAGTGGCATAGTATTGATAAATTAAATCAAAGTTAATCGTTCACAGGTCCATGTACAGTTATTTAAAATATCACAAACCGCACACAATCAGTTTGATTTCCTTGTTTGACAAGACGACATTTGAAAAACCCGTAGGAAATCTTTTCCTTGCATGGAATTTTAAAATTTAGATGCAAAAATACGCCTGCCTGTCTGTTTGTGTGATACTTAGTTTGGCATGATATGGATGTTTTCTTGTTTTCTATTGCGGTGTAAAACTTTAGAATATTTGTCAAGATCTGACAGCTTTCTTATAGGCAAGTTCCCCATAATACTGTAGGAGCAAAGATTTCATAGATTTGCGTGAGACAACAGACCATTGATATGGGCAGGTTTCTTAAACACTGCATATTATCTCGCTCTCAAACAGATCCTTTAAGATAAATGTGTGCATACTCCAAATATAAGAAGACTAACTCAATACTGGGTTAACTTGGAATTTATTTAGAGCGATACATCATAAGAGTTACTGCAGTTTTGTATTGCATGAGTTTGCAATACAAGCATATTTTATATAAAAACACTTCAATAAAAATATTGTAATTCAAAGAAGTGTTAGAACTCTCCCTGTCAAAGGTCATTTAACATGATATAAAAACAAGACATTGCTTCGCTCCTTTTCCCAGAAAAAATAAGCCCGCTAATTTCGTGAGAATTCCCGTCTGCAATTGCTCTTACCAGAGGAAGAGGTAGGTAACCATACTATCAAAGTTCAGCAGCAATTAAATGCATTAGGTTTGAAATATCAAAGTTTAATTAAATATCTGAGGTCTCTCTGTCTCTCTCTCTCTGGCGAATGCAGTAGAACCCCCTTATAACGATCCCGTATATAGCGAGATTTGGGATTAAATGAACAAAACAGGAACATTTGTTTGGTGTAATGTTAATTTAAACCCAATTTGATTGCCCATAGTGAACAAAACTTAATGAAGGCCCCGGATTTAACGAGGGAGAGAAAAGCTAAGATTATCACTTGTAACAAGCTTAGTAACAAAATTTAATGAAATTCCATATTTAATGAGGCAGAGAAAATGTGTTGCGCACTGTCTTGGAATGGAAGAATAGAATGATGGCATATAGGAAGAAATTTCAAAGGCCTATGGGAATCCTTGATTGATAGTGGACGTCAAATACTCAACAAGGTACGTCAAATACTCAACAAGGTACGTCAAATACTCAACAAGGTACGTCAAATACTCAACAAGCGAGTTGTGCAAGAGGCTCTCCTTGTCGCCCATTCCAAGGAGCGTATCGCGTCAGCAGAACTGAAAACAGACCCCCTACTTCCAGACCAAAAGAAAATGGGAGAGGCTGACGCACATTAAAATGGATTTCTGGGGGATAGAAAAACAATGGGACGGGGAAGTCCCCGGACTTGAAAGAAGCAGATAACAATTATTGAAGTTGTATACATTCCTCATTTTACCCTCCAAGTGAGCATTGCATTACGTGGATCGATATTGTTTTTGATTCAAGTATTTTTGCAGTTAAACAGTGGTCAGTCTCACGTGCCGGCCAAGATAAATATACTTGAAAGTTTTCCTTAATTAACTACAGTACTAATGTGGTTAATGAAGTCATTCAAGTATATCCAATTCCAGTTATTACGGATATGTAATATAAATGTATATGCATATTTTTACATAATGGGACTTTTTACACAAAAGAAGATTTCGCGAGCGCCAGGATTTAACGAGTATTTCCTTCGTTTCCGAGCTCCTCGTTATAAGCAGGCTTTACTGCATTTACAAATTCAAGCAATATCTACACTGTTGTTAATAAAAATTGCAACACCAAGAAAAAAACAAGCAATCGCAATGAAACTTATGGAAATGATTAGTTATGATGCAAACTACAAACGATCACAATTACACACTGGTTCGTAATGAGTAAGGACAAAAAAATTAGTAATAACTAATCCACCACGGGCGGTGATAATCGGCACACACGCCGTGTGATAGAATGAAACAGAGTTTGGATGATCGTCTGCGGTATTGCATTCCATTCGGATTCTACACGCATCCACAATTTGTTGGTTGTGACAGACGGCGAGGCCATGCTAGCTAGTCGTTGCGCGATGACACTAAGACGTTCTCTATAGGCGCCAAATCTGGCGAGCGAGCAGGCCAGGAAAGACCAGTGACTTGATGTGCACAGAGTAGGTCTTGGACAGTACGCGCAACATAGGGTCGGACATCATCTTGTTGGAAGACGTCACCCGGGATCGTTTGAATGAAGAGTAGAAGTTCAGCTTCAAACACTTCCTTGATGTAGCTTTGTCTGTTCAATGTGCTTGGGATGCGTAACACATAGGAGGTTGCGCGAATGAAACGCGATAGAACCCCAGACCGTCACGCTCGATGTTATGGCGCTGCACGATACAGCCTTTCAGATTCCATTCACCACGGTATCTGAGAAAAATAATTCTCCTGTCGTGATGCATTAGATGGAATCTAGACTCGTCCAAAAACTACACAATATACTGCCATTCAGCACTCCAGTTTTGACGTGTGCTGCACAACTGCAATCGGGAAGTCGCAGCAATGGACGGCGCGCAACGAGGTCTCCCTGTGGAGATCGGTGACGAACAGTGCTTGCAGACATCGGACGATGTGTGACCATCCTCCATTGCTGCGCAAGTGTCGTGGATGGTGTTCTCCGCGACGTCACTGTCATACGGAGCAACTGCCTGTCTTCCCGCTCGGTCGTGTGGTTTCGATCTCCAGACCCTGCACGACGATACGTAGAACCTTCTACTGTTTATTGACGCCATGTACGTATAACGATAGTTGCGTTGCGCCTAACGCAACTGCCGTTATGCGCGTAGCAATAACACTGTATGATAAACCACCTTCTCTGAGTCCAACTATTCTACCTCTTTTAAACTCCGTTAAGTGCCCGTATGGTTGTATCGTCCTCCTACGCGGCATGTTTACATGTTAACACCTGCGTAGGTCGAGTTTAGCGATAGCAAGTTTAGAAACCTGCTCTCTGTATGCCTTCTTTTGTACTCCCTTGTGTGGCGTTTCCGATGGCGTTGCGCGTGCCTCATATTTGCATGTGCACTGAAATTGTAATCATTTGCACCTCCCAAGGCGTCCTGGCTACCTTGCACATTTCGCGCAAATCCGAGCATTTATTCATGGTGGTGCAATTTTTTTTAACAGCAGTGTATTTCAATCATGTAAATTCTAAGTCAGTTGCTCAAAATTATACCAGAATACCGTTGCTTAAGTGCGCATGAATATTATTATTTTCTCTAGCTATCTGTCTCTTGAATGTGATCAAAAATCGAAATAAAGGCATTTAATGAATTAGCTGGGACTTTAATTCAATTTAAATAAGTACAATTTATGGTGTAATCTGAGCCTCTAGCGTTTTCTATCTTTCTCATTCCCGTACATTCATAAACATATGATGTTAGATTGTATACTTAATACGTAGTGAGATCAAAAAGCTCATAGAATAGTCACGTAGCGCGCCAACAGATGGCAGTATGCGAATGCGCGAGCAGCGGTTGAGGACAGTGACCTTCATGAGTCATTGTGCCTAATGGCGTCGTTCTGTAAATATCGGGAGCTGTGCTACATGATATGTGGTGACTACGTGGAGAACACAGCTGCGATTTCGGTATGGACTGCAAACTAGAGCAGCGAGCGAACATCAAATTCTGCGTCAAACTCGGCAATTCGGGAAAGGAGACGCATTAAATGTTGCGGCAGGCTTATGGCAATGAATCAATGAGTCGTGCGAGGAGTTTTGAGCGGCAATCGCGCTTGAAGAGCGGCAATCGCGCTTGAAGAGCGGCAGAACGGCACTGGAAGATGACGAGAGGTCAGGGCAACCGTTCACGAGCAAAAACCCCCGAAAATGTGGGCAAAGGTAAGGAACTGGTGCATGAGGATCGTCGGAGAACCATTCGAGACATTGCTACCATCGTCAATGTGTCATACGGAAGAGTGCAAGAAATTCTGTCCTCGATTTTGAACATGCACTGCATTGCTGCAAAGTTTGTGCCAAAGATTCTGAACCCCGAACAAAAGGCGCTCCGTGTCGAACTCTGTCAAGATCATCGTCAGCAGGTGGTGAATGAACCAACGTTCCTGTCACCGGTCATCACTTGGGACAAGACCTGGGTCTACGGTTATGACCCGGAGACCAAACAACAATCGTCGCAGTGGAAGAGCTCGGCATCTCCACGACCAGAGAAGGCCCGACAGGTCCGGAGCGCAACCAAAAGCATGTTCATCGTGTTCTTCGACATTCGTGGGGTTCTGCACCTTGAATTCGTCTCACAGGGCCACACCGTCAGCGCTCTTTCTTACTGCGATGTTCTGCGGCGTCTTAGGGCGGGTATTCGCCGCAAACGACCTGAAATGTGGCACAGGGGCGATTTCCTGCTCCATCACGACAATGCAGCAGCTCACAGAGCGTTAGCAACACCCTAGTTTTGCAGGCGCAACAGCATGACTACTCTTCCTCACCCGCCTATTTCGCTGGATTTGGCCTCCTGCGACTTCTTTCTGTTCCCGAAAATGAAGCTGAAGCTCAAGGGTCGCCGTTTTGAAACCGTGGACGAGATCCAGTGCGAATCGCAGACGGTGCTTGACGCGATTCGCGAACAGGACTTCCAGGAAGCGTTCAAACAGTAGAAAAACGCTGGCAGCGGTGTATCGCTGCCCATGGAGGCTAATTTGAGGGAGATCATATCCAGACTTAAGTAACGTAAGTACTTTGTTGTATATCGGCCTAGTCTTGGAACTTTTCGATCGGACCTACAGTTTATTAGGCTCTACACTGCGAAATTGCACCAGGGTTTTTTTTTCTCTTTTGCTTTTCTCTAAGTCGTTAGTTGAAATGCTGAAGCACCGTAAGCACTTCTCGTACTTCTGATGATAGAAATACATGATAAGAAAAAAATGCTTAAACTGTTTATTCGTTTAACCCGTTGTAACGTTAAACACCGACGAATGTCTTCATGGATTTCTTCTAAAAAAGACAGCTTCTCTCTTTTTCTCTCTCTCTCTTATTTATCTTTTATTTCTTTTCTACTCTTTAGGCAACAAAAAAAGAGAAGGATATAGAGACACAGTAAGAAATGCTGCATAACGATTTTCCGTCTCCAGAGGGAACACCGCGAGGCACAGAACATGTGGTATGTGTGCTCCCTTAACATTCTTCTGGCTTCCACTTTTTAATCTTTTCCCTTTCTTCGGGACATTCTTTCATCTTTTAAACAGAGATGATAATTTATCGCAGAAAGAAACTGACTGCAGATAAACCCTGTTCTTCAAATTTGTGAAAGCAATTAAGATAATTTCTCATTCCATGCCATATCAAAAAAAGTGAGTGAAAAAGTAATAATCTGTAAAAAGATAAACGATTTCCTTTAGAAACGATTCAAATGTGAATAACATCATTTAGGAAAACTATGATTAAGATTATATCGATGTTATACTAATTTATGTGCGACGGGATATTCTTTTGCGAATTCGGATTTTGCATGTGGATGGAGACAAATGCCTTCTAATCTAATATGTGTCATTCCATTGACTTCTTTAGTTTATTGTGATTTTTTTTTGTTTGACGAATAGTGTGCTGAAATAAGTTTTATATCTGTAATAAATACGAATTAATAGCCAATACTAATTGTAGGGACAGATAAATCAGTCTCCCTAATGCGCCTGTACATATTGACATTTTTCTTTCATTGCTTTATTATATTTAATTTCCTGTATCTCGCTTACCAAGGCAAGCAAGCACCTTGTTTACGAGTAAAACTCCGGAATAACGCGTGGCATTAAGGTAATATTATTACGATATTGCGTTCATTAATCCAAATGGCTTCGGCCCGCGTTAAACCTGAAGTGGCTAATGAACATACGTGATGAACAGGGTGTTCTGTAGAACTTAATCGTTGGCCATTATAATGTAAAGGGGAGGCTTCTTTTCCAAAGACGAAATTTTTTAGCTTAGTTCGATGATCAGTCTCTTTCCAACGGAATGTTCCAGCTTTTCAGAAACGCGGGGTTACGTTAGGAAAAAGACTAGAATTATCTATAACATCTGTGAGCTGGTCGGCCGACGGACTTTTTGGCGGATAACGATAGCTTTGCAAGACGGAACGGACGATGAGTCCCAGGCGAGGGAGAGCCAGCGAAGTGGCGGATGGGATATTTTTGGTAAGGACGTTTGACGGACTTTGACTCGGAGAAAAGGAGTTTCCTGGTAAATTTTCAAATTCAGAAAAGTAAAGTTTCACCGGAAAGAAGACCTGGCAGTTGCAAATGGAACAAACTGCTCGCTGCGAAGTCGATGTTATTTCAAGATAATTAACCGTTACTGTTACTTAGAAACACCTATCGATCTGACGGCCAAATACACGATCTCTGAAGGCGGCCACAGATACGCACGCTTGAATGACACGTCTGAGTGTCATGTAAGCAAACTGGGGAGTTTTGTGCCTGAGGCGGCATGTAGCGAGGAAGGAAACAGGAGTGCAGCTCTTTAACGCTTACCTGAAATCCTCTTCACCCCACGCTACATGCCGCCTGAGGCACAAAACTCCCCGTTTGCTGACTTTACACTCAAACGTATCATTCAAACGTGTGTGTTTGTAGCCGCCATTGCGTACAACTCCAGTATCAGATATCCACACAAGAATGATGAGGTAAGAGAAGTCTTGTGACATATACTCTAATATAACGTTCATTTTTAGTTCTAAATCTGTGTAAATTGTGTTTCGTTCTCCTTAAACGGTTTCCAAACTTAACGCTACATTTCCTCTCTCGACTCACTGATTTGTGACAGCCTGAATCGAGGTCGGCAGTAGAATGACGCAGTAGCGGCATACGCACGGGACGCAACTGCTGGGGCTCTTACATTTTAGGGGTCCTTGAGGACATGGGGTTTTGTCGACGAAAATTTTAAATATTTTTCCTGAATCTTAACATGAGAATAACAGCGTTGCTTGAACACAAATCGCATGGAGAAAAAAAGAAATATTTTAAATTTTGTACTTGCAACTAGACCATGATGCTATCTATAGAAATATTCTCTATGCCACAGTATTCAAGGTGATTGTTTCCCTGATTTAGCTGTGAAAACAGGATTTGTTATCACACTTGTGCAAACCCAGGGTCTATATATCATGAAACTCTAATAAATGACATACGGACTTTACTACTACCGCCGAGCAGAGGCGTTACGCAGAGATACTTGTATTTCCTTGAGAACCATGTGGATGAAGAGAAAAAAGAGGAAAGGGGTAGGCGACGGGAGGTTGCAAAGTAGGGCCAGATATTTCTGATTTTCAGTGCAGACAAAACGTAGAAACCATAAGACAAAAGACAAACGTAGAAGATAAATATGTGAGTGCAAAAAGGATTCATACTTCTGGGACTCAGCCTTCTACACGGCAGTAGCGAGAGGACACTTCCGCTTCTTCAGAATGGGTGATTTTCTTTTTTTTACATTTAGGCTTTAAAGATATTTTGCTGAAGAGGGGGGGGGGCTTAGAATTCATGTTAAGCCACTGGAACGACGTATGAGTTCAAAAGGGATAAGGATGTTTACCATGTGTGGAGCACCATATTTATCATTAGATGTATTCTGTGGCTTTCGTAAGATGTATGCTGTCTCTTGGTAGCTCCTTTGATTATCCCGTTAAAACATGTACACCGAAGTAAATTTGTCCGTCATTTTTGTCTATGCCGGGGCTCGAACCCGGGTCACCTCATTCCGAAATAAGTCACTCTACCAACTGAGCTACGCGGACGTTCGTTCAGACTGCTATCTGCCTTTATGTCGTGTGCGTTCTGCTGGGCAGGGACGTCACATCCCCCCCCGAAAGAGGGCCGGGGCCATGGCCCACGGGTCAGCCGTGACCATGAATCGTCGCAGGCAGCCATCCTCTGTAGAACGTACTTGAGAACTCCCAGTGAATCTAGTGTGTGGAAAGCAACATCACACAATTTTAGTCTTCGAAGCGCTGGAGAAAGGATACTCTTATTTTTCCTCTCTCGCGGTGTGGAAATAACATCACACCATTGCGAGATTTTGAACGACCGGGTCATCCGGAAATTTTGGGCGTCATTATAACGAAGTAAATTTCTCAGTCATTTTTGTCCACGCCGGGGCTCGAATCCGGGTCACCTCATTCCGGAATAAGTCACTCTACCAATTGAGCTACGCGGACGTTCGTTCTGACTGCTATCTGCCTTTATGTCGTGTGCGTCTTACTGGGCAGGGACGTCACACATGCGTTCTTGTTAAAAGTCGGTTAATTCGTTATTCTGTTTTGGAGAAAAAAGTTAACACTTAACCTTCCTGTGCCGCCCCAGTGGCGCAGTTGTCTAAGCGACGGCCTCTGATCATTCGTCCGAACGGGGTCCGGGTTCGAATCCCTGCGAGGCATGGATGTTGTGTTTGTCTTACGGCACTGGCTGTCTCCCTTCCCTGGAACCAGTGACCCTAAATTAGGGACGGGTGACTGCTTCTATCCCGTTGAGTTGCTCACGGTAGTCGTTAAAAATCCAATCAAAAAAAAAATAATCTTCCTGTTGATAAATTCTGTTAAGTTTAATGTTTGAAGGATACTGACAAATATTAAGTGTATTCGACAATGAGGTGTATCCAAAGTCAAATTACTGAATGACATGTACTGACTTATTAAAGTGCCCTAAGGACTAAATTTTTTTTTTTTTTTTGATTGGAGGTTTAAGACCACCGTGAGCAACTCAATGGGCTATAAGCAGTCACCCGTCTCTAATTTAGGGTCACTGGTTCCAGGGAAGGGAGAGAGCCAGTGCCGTAAGACAACCACAACATCCATGCCTGACCGGGGTTCGAACCCGGACCCCTTACGGACGAATGATCAGAGGGCAGCGTCTTAGACCACTGCGTCACCGGGGGCGGCTGAGGACTAAATAAACGTTGAAGTTTACGGAGTGTAAAGACTTTTTTTCACTGGCCTTCAATCAATCGGTGTTTTATTAAAATATATTTGTGTTCAGCTACCTAGAGCATCACGCAAACGCTATGGAACGTCTTCGTCAATTCAATATACTTATTCACGAAATGTTAATGTTCCAGAAAACTGACCTTTCACCCGTAGTTACACATAATTAACTAAAAACATTACAGTCTCAATTGCACAAACCAAAAAGAACCTAAGCGGAGGTGTTGGGAGTGCATTACGTATATTCATCAGATTTAATTCACATATTCATCACATATATATCCTTGCACTAATAGTTTATGCTGATTTCTTCTGAATCTACCAGATGGCATGTGACGATTTTCTGTTAGTGTAAAAGAATGAGCCGTTTGTTAAAATAATTCTACTTTCTTCGAGAACAGCAGATGAGGAAGAGATATACTAAATTAAAGAAAAAAATATATCAGGATAGGTAGAGAAAGAAACATACAAATAAATAGTGAAGAACGAGAGAAGAAAAATAAAGAACAAATTGACAAGGAGAGAAGACGAGGGTGTGAGTAAAAGACAAACGGAAAGATGAAAGATCGGGAAAATCACGAGAACAAGAGAAACATCGAAACTGAGAAAAAAGCGAAAGTGTGACAAACAAAGTTAAAGACTGCCGTCATCTTGTGTTTAATAGGTTTGGAATTTTACAATACAAAAGTTTCAGAAATGTTTTGTCAGACAAAGAGACAAAAGCTTTTACGACATAAAACATTCAGGACGGGCATCATTATGAAAAACCGAAGTTGGTTCCACTTCCATGATTACACGCAAGCACATTTCTCTCTGGCTGAAAAGCGGCTTCTGTCGGAATGAAAAGCATTCAAGTTTAATCGCTTCACCTTTCCTCACTTCAGAAATTTCTTCAAAAGTTTTTTGTGTTTTACAGAATTAAATCTACGTTAAAATAATAAAGCTTTGCCGTTATTGAAGATGTTAAAGAAAATGTTGCGGAAGGCGAAATGTCGAAATTCTCAGATGGTTTTGGAAGATGAAACAAAGCTATTCATGGTATTTTCTCTGGCGTGATTTATTGTTATTAGTATTCTGAAATAAGCAAATCAAAAATCAAAAATTGCATTTTTTTTTCTCAAATGTGAAATCCCTTTTATCGCTCTTTACGCGAGGAGAACAAGATTTTTTTTTCGTTTTGAAGTCTCAAATGAAACACTGAGTGGTATTTAAACACAAGGTGAGCCTAATCCCAAAAATTGGGTTCTACCCTGTGTTGTGGTAACACAAACATTACATTATAACGAAGTAATAACATAAGTCATAACACAAACATTACATTATAACGAAGTAAATTTCTCCGTCATTTTTGGTCTACGCCGGGATTCGAACCCGAGGCCGCTTATTCCGGAACAAGTCGCTCTACCAACTGAGCTACGCAGACATTCGTTCTGATTCCTATCTGCCTTTATGTGTGTGCGTCCTGCTGGCAGGTACGTCACAGCATAACATATGAAGAAAAGTAATTTACAAGCGAAACGAACATGAAAGGCAAAACCTGTGGTCCAGACGCAGGATGAATATTCTTCATCGTGATTGTAATTTTATGTGAAGGTACAACTTGGGATTAATTCCAAATTTTCATTGTTAGCAGGAATAAATGCGTTGCCATAGCGACGAGTGATCAACTGGGTACACATTAGGAATCGTGACATTCCGCATCTTGTAACGCAGTGGAAAACTGCAGGTGATGAAAAAGGATTCAGTGCAAGAGTAATGGATAGCTAATCAGGCAAATTATTAGTTTCTGGGCAGCGTTAGAGAGTTTTTTAGAATACATTACATGAACCGTAAATAGTCTCTAAAGTGGGATGACTTGTCTTTCATGTAAGGTCAAACGTTGCTCAAAGTATCATCTAGCTGGAAAGATAAGTCCTAATGTTTTACAGAAGATATAGCTGATAGAAAAGTTGTCAGTGACAGGTTGAAAGAGATATTTTCTTAAAACAATACAAAAAATTGCTTTCTGTCGAAGGGGTTGTCTAAACATAATACAAAAAGAATCATTCGGTATCATTTGCTGCTAACAAAAAGGACCTGGGTTTTTCAAAGGTTGGACTCCATATGGTTGTACTCGCCGGTACAACAAATGGCCTCATTATTGTCGTGCAAGGAGAAAACATTAAAATGTAATGTCTGATGTTCATTAGAACTACACTGCTTGCCACACAAAATGCAACACCAAGAAGGACACGAGATAGCAAAGCCAGATTCGCTGGACACAATACAACAGATACAAAGATGAAACGATTGAGCTTACAGGCCCGTGCGACTTGCGGAACACGCAGACATCAATAGTTCGCGTGGCCCCCATGGCTGGCAATGACGGGCGGTACACGCCGCGGCATCGAACGAAAGAGGCTTTGGATGTGGGCTTGGAGTACGTCGGTCCAGGCTGCTTCCACAAGTTGCCACAGTTCATCAGGCGGAGCCGCTGGTGGTGCTTGCCGGGCCACTCGGTTACCGATCAGCGAACAGACGTATCCGATGGGCTACATATCAGGAGAACAGGAGGGCCCCGGCAGCAGTGACACCTTGTGGGCCGTGAAGAATTGCTGCACGATGCGTGCCACGTGCGGGCGCGCATTGTCCTGTTGAAACGTGGCCGCTGTCAGGTCTTGCAGGTAAGGAAGGAGTACAGGCTCCAAAACGTCGGAGATGGTGCGTTGGCTGTTGAGTGTACCGGCGATGCGTACCAGAGGGGTGCGGGTGTCCTATCCAATTGCGCCTCAAACTATAACGCCAAGTGACAGACCGGTATGGCGATGCATAATGCAAGCGTCATACAGTCTCTTGCCGCGGTGCCGCCACACGCGGTTCCGACCATCGTGGTGTTGCAGGCAGAAGCGGGATTCGTCGGAGAAGACAATGTCGTGCCATTTCATAGACCAGGTTCGGCGTTCAACGGCCCACTGCCGCCGCACTCGCCGGTGGTCTAACGTCAATGGTAACCGGAGCAATGGGAGCAGTGCGACAATTTCCCTGCTCCTGCAGACGACGTCGAACGGTACGTGCTGACACAGGTTGTTCCGCAACGCACCCTAATTCCTGCGGTGACGTTCGTGATGTGGCGGTGCGAGCCGTCAATGCCCGCCACACAACATGCCGGCCCTCCCGTGTGGGAGTGTGCCGCGGCTGCGGCAATCGCTCACGTCGGACCGTCAGTCCCTTCTGCACCCACGGAATCCATACTCGCCTCACTGTGGCTGGATGTCGTCCCACACGGGCGCCGATATCTCGGTACGATAAACCGCTGTCGCGATAAGCCACTATTCGTCCTCTGTCGAACTCCGAAACGTGCTGGAATGACTGCCGTATTCTGCGACGAGGCATCAGGAAGCTTCCCACGCACAGGTCCGGCAGCACAACACACTTGCACTACTTAAACACCCCACCTTCTGTGCACCCTTCTTATAGTGCTTCTCGGTGGCGTGCCGGGCGTACATGATTTGCATATACCCTGCAAGGATAATCGTTTGCATGTCCTCTCGCGGGCGACGCATGCTGTGAATTTCAGGCCAATCGGATGCTTCCTTCTTGGTTTTGCATTTTGGGTGGCCAACAGTGTATATGAATAGCCGACGCCACAAATAAATAAATGAAACCTATCTCTTTAGTAGAACTGTGTTACAACGTCTTAATGTGTGTGGTTTGAATGGTAGAAGAGTCATGACACGCGTTTCGATAATAATTTCTGCTTAGCGAAGAACTCGTCAGAACTTGTGCTAATAACATGTGAGTTGAGCCTGTGGGCTACACAGGTCTTTCTTCCGAAGAGACGCTATTTTACCTACAATCTGATTCTAGAAGTTACTTAATCTGAAGAATGAAAGAAAGGCGTTACTAAGGCTACCGAATTAAGGAGAATTAGGGAAAGGGATACTTATGCTGCAGGCAGAGTGAATGTTTTTGTTGGCATAATGATGAATAGTCTCACCCCGCTTCATGTCGTTGATGGAATCTCTGTAAATGCTCAGAAATGCAGATTACATATCCTGGAATCCCACATAAAACGTTTTCAGAGATGCTGTTTTATTTTGATGGGCGACCATGCGCGCGCTTTCTCATAGAGTTAGATTAGTAGGCTATTAGAAAATGAAGATATCTAACGAATTGTGTTACGAGCAAGATCCCCAGACTTAAATGCCATTTAGAATATTTGGGACTCCCTTGGGATGCGCATTGCAATTTGCCAGCCGCCTCCTCGGTTTCTGGGTGGTTTAGAAGGAGCTCTTTTGGTAGACTAGGTTTTGCTGCCCTAAAATCTTCTGAGCATCCTGACCCTCGGTATGATTACCTGCTGTCAAGCATATTTAGCGGCACCTCACTTTTTATTTATATCTTCTGTGCATCTTTTGAGCACTTTCTACAGTTTTCGTTGTTTGCTAATTTTGGATAAAATCACTATAGTTGCCCATTATACCATTCTGAGAGTTATATTTGTGCACTCGTTTATTTGTTGTACCACAATTCATTGTTGAATACAAAGGTGTATAGCAATGTATCGTAGTATGGTATCGTAAATTTTAAAATGTTTTACCTCATTTTCTTCGTGTTTCCTTAATGTTTTCGAGCAGAGTGTATTAGAAAAGGCTTTTGTAGTATATTATGAGAAAGTAATATGAAGGAATTTAATGGGAGCTTCGTCCTGCAAATATTTTGTCAGACATGACTGGACGAAGAGAAAAATAAAAGTTAATTTATACTGAAGGAATTCCAGAGAAAAGGGGGCTCCACAAAAGTTTTTTTCGATTCTATAACTTAAATGAGTTTCATTCGTCAAATTACAGATATGTGGATCATGATACACAGGCCTGTAATTGGCATATGGAGTATTATATACTTGAAATCAGACGATTTTTCTCTCTATGAAATACCATACAAACTAATTTTTCTTCTTAGCTGAATGTTGAAGTGAGAATTCAACTTTGTTGGAATTTAAATTATTCAGTTCATGAGTTCAGAATAAGTATTACATGGTTAAAAATAAATGTTGCTTTTTGAATAATCAATAACAAACATGTGTGATTTAGGAAAATGTTTTTGAGTTGTAGGAAAAGTAACAGCTTTATTGAAGTGTAATTTATTCTTATGCACTGTACTACAAATATTACTGGACTCCTAAACTGTTAAGATTTTTCCAGGAATATCCTCTCACGTCATGATATAAATAAAAACTAATTTGTCGCTCTGCTAATAAGATGTGATTTCGATGAACAGGAAACCTCCATTTACGCCCATGCCATCCTCCTCTCTTAATAACACTCTTAACGAAAGAAGTAGATTGGTTCCCTTTGTTATGCTAATGTCTCAACCATGAGCTATTATCCATATCCAATACAACGCTGGAATTCAGCTGGGATAAAAACACGTTCTAATAATAGGAATATGTCTTTCACATTGTTCTGTTTCGGAGAAAACATACATAACTTTCGACACTACGTAAGTCGCAATCTTGCTCAACCCTTAGGTCATTTTCTCAGGTTTGTGAGCTAGTTCACCTTGATCTGAAAACTAAGAGTCAGGGCATATAAAAAATATACAGCGAGCCAAAAAGCTTGCTGATGTGGAAAAACTGGTAGAAAACAAGACTATCTGAGAAACTACTTAGACATTTGCTGAAACACTTCCGGGCTTGGGTCTCCGTGAGTCTTTGGATATTTGCGAATATTATTGTAAAGATGCTCAGGTTGTATGAGTATACAAAGAGTTTTAACTGATCTCACCAATATGAATATTGTAAAACCTTTAGCTATAGATTTGGTTCTTCAAATTAACTGTTACTATTTGTAATGAAATCTCATTCACTTTGCTCCGAAATCGCAAGCCTAGACGTTTCTCCTTCTGCAAACCAAAAATATACATTACAATGAAAATCATTTTAAATTACCGCTTTAAAGTTTGAAATTTATACCAGCTAAAATTGAGTTGTATTCCTTTCCTCCACCAGGAACTGGTTCCTCAGATATATTCTTGTACACGTAACGTTTAACCTGTTCGCATGGGTTTCTTCAAACGGATGCCACTTCATCTTCAAACGAATGCCACTTCATATCCGGTGGACGGACTCTAGACTTTGCTCTTACTTTTAAGCCTCATGTTTCATTGATGCATTTATATCTTGTCATTTATGTTGCACGTTGGCCTTTCGTTGCACGTTGGCCTTTCGTTGCACGTTGGCCTTTTGTTGCACGTTGTTTTTCATTATTCTTCATTTTCTGTTGGGTTTTTTTGTTGGTTTTTTTTTGCGTTTTTCTCAGATTCCATTAGTTTTTGTTTTCCAAAAATGAAGGAGGAATAGGTTTCGCAATCGTTTCAAATGACGTCATTCTTTTATTTTATGTAACCGCACTCTGTTATGATGACATCCTTCTCGGAGTTACGTTGCATAGTTTCTCTACTATTTTCGGAATCTAGTCTTGTGTAAGCATTTAAGCAAAAATCGATACACCTCGTTTTTCCATTTTGTCGAATCCCAGATATTATTTCGATACTTAAAATCAATTATCTGAGCAATATTTAGCATTCGGGCGCTAGTAGGATTATATTTCAATATCACTACCAAGAAAGTGATTGCTTTATATATTTGATGAACTTGGTGAAGTACTCACTGTAAGACAAAGAAGCAAAAGTAATAATAACAACAACAATAATAATAATCATAATAGCAAAAAAGGAAAGAAGGATGAAGAATCGTATGTGATGTATACCTATAATTTAATCTTTCTTTTGAATTTCTCTGTTTGTTCTCATGCAAATTCAAATTTCTCTCGTTAAAAATTTTCCAACTGAATGACACATTATTTTTTTCCTGAAGAGATTTCTCAGTGTGGCATAACTGACAGAGTAAAAGTCAATGTAACATCAACACTAAATGTAACTAGAATGCATTTGTGACAGCCACTTGTTAGTTAGAGATGCATTTGATGTAGCGACTTGTTAATTAGAGGTGCATTTTGATAGATGCGAGAAACGACCGCCTCCCACACAGCGCATAGCAACTTAACCAACTGCGTTATAGGAAAATCTGTATTTTTTCGTGCCGATGTGTACAATCTGAACGAAACAACTTCCGTTTTTGCACGATATTCAATAAGACATTATTTTAAAAAAAATATTTAATTTACAATTAAAAGACATAATAATATCGTAGTTTAAAACCATAAGACCTTTCAAACTCGCTACGAGCTCATCCTCAGATGGGGAATTACAAACTAATGGAACTGGTGTTTAAATGTCAAATTCTTTAAAGTACGATATTATTATGTCTTTTAATTATAAATTAAATATTTTAGTAAGTTAGTGGTTTTAAATAATGTCTTATTGAATATCGTGAAAAAACGGAAGTTGTTTTGTTCAGATTGCAACTGCGTTATGTTTGTGGTTCTGAGCAAACTATGGTCAAGGAATTGAAGAGGATCGGTAGGGGGGCCGGTCGCATGCCTATAGTGAAACCACTGATTTCTGCGGAGAACTGGAAAGTTTGTCCACAGTGGAGAAAGGAACACCATAATTATTACAGACATTTAACGTGGACCAGGAACATCAAACAAAGATCTTCGCTCTTTCCACGTTTATAAGTGAGTCACGGAAAAATTCTCATTGGCCGCCACCGGGAGTCGAACCCAGGGTCTTCCAGTTACGCGCCGGATATGCTTCCGCTACACCACAGCGGCCTCGAATTCCTCCAGACTCACACAATTATTATTATTTAAAATAATAATAAATAAAAATAAATCTTTGACATAAGAAATGCATCCAGTCATTTGCATTTAATTATTTCTTCAGTTGCTCCTTACCATCTTTGGTGAATCGCCAGCATTGTACGGGGCTCCAAGAAGCAACCTGCCAAATTGGCTTGGCAGTTAGCGTGTGTGAATCTGGAGGAATTCGAGGCCGCTGTGGTGTAGCGGAAGCATATCCGGCGCGTAACTGGAAGACCCTGGGTTCGACACCCGGTGGCGGCCAATGAGAATTTTTCCGTGACTCACTTATCAACGTAGAAAGAGCGAAGATCTTTGTTTAATGAAGGAACACCATGATGGACCATGGAATACTGATGTAAAAGTCATGTGATCCGACGAGTCTCGATACATCTTGTTCTGTACCGACGGTAGGCAGAGAGTTTAAGGGGGTCCCCATCAGGCAATGGATCCAGTTGGTCTTGTAAACACAACTCGAGGTTCTAGAGGTGGTTTCATGATGTGAGTAATGCTCTGTTTTTTTTTAGGAATGAGTCCCTTGACATTGCTGGTAGGCAGGGTCTCCTGCAAGGATTTTCTGAAACTGGTTGCCGATCAAGTCCATCCTTCAATGTTTGACTTTCTATCCAGCTATGTCTCATGGACGACAGTGCTGCTGTGCATCGCGCAATATGTGCTCAGCAGTTATTTACCGAGCGTGACAGCGACTTCCACCATATTCCCTGGCCACCATAAAGACCGGAACTCAACCTCTTTCAGAATATATGGGACATGTTAGAAAAACAGACCAGGGAGCAAAGAAGTCATCTTTCATCAAATTTGAGCGAGTTGAAGGATTGTCTGGAGAACGCCTGGTATCTGTAGACGTAGATGCTCCAGCACTTTATGGAATCCATGCCAAACCGCATAAGTGCTGTAATTCGGGATGAAGAAGGTCCAACCCGGTATGAATAAGATTTTCTAATTAAGTGACAGGTACATGTATGATGCAATCACAAAATGAAATGACGCAAACACGAAACGATGTGATGGAAAATGACGAAATGACAAAAAAACTTTATTGGCAATCTTAAACTTTTGCAAATGACTGGATACATTTTTTAAGTCAACGATTTATTTCTATTTATTATTATTTTTTGCCACTGGGTTTAACGATCACCATGCGCAACTCATAAGTTGCTCATAATATTGGTCACTGCTTTCAGCTAAGGGAAAGAGCTAGCGCCCTCAGACAAGCACACCACCCGTACATCATCGAGATCTCAAATTCTGGAACGTCTCGGATGATGGACAGAAGCCTATGTCTAAGACCATCGGTCCACCGCGCAACCTCAACGATTTGTTCTTCAGTTTTTTATGTAGAAAAGTGAGTTTACATTTACGAATCACAAAAAAATGAAAAAAAAAACTAAGAAAGATACACAGATACCTTTCTTAGTTTTTTTCGAATCACAAAAATGGAAAAGAACTAAGAAAGGCATCAAGACGTTTCTACCAATATTTTTATAACGCATGATTATCAATATTTCATATCGAATAGGTGAAAGCTAGTAATGCTTTATGTAGTTTTCGTAATTTTTCTCTGTAGATAACAACGATGCATTTGATGCAATCCCAGTACAAAATTTCCTCTGCTTCTGGCCGTGCTCACACCAGAATAAATAAAGTGTTCTTTTAATAGCACAAGAATTTCACATCAAAGGAAATTTATCGTCAGACGGTCTCTGCACAGAAATGCAATCTCTTTCACCCTGGGAATTAATTTATTATGACCACCTGACAGTTTTACGCAAATGACCTACACGCTGGTGCCGCAAGAGGGCGATGCTAGTATAAAAACGGAAAGCTTAGTTCTTACGACAGTAGTAGAAGTGATTTTTGGGTGACGAGATGGGTAAAAAATGCGATTTGACGGACTTTCAACGTGGGATGATTGTAGGAGCTCGGAGCCATCGAGCGAGTATCACTGAAACCGTTGCATTCGTGAAACGTTCCAGCGCAGCTGTTATTAAAGTGTTTAAAGACTGGACTGTCAGCCAAAACACTGGATCTCTACGTGCAACGTGTGGTCGTCATCGACTAGTGACTGCTCGGGCGGAACGGAGACCGTCCAGACTGGTAACAGAAAACAGAAGAACAACAGTGCAGCAAATTACACATCATCTTAATCAAGGATCCCCTCAAATGATCTCTGCACGCACTGTTCGCCGTACACTGCATCGGATGGGATATGGCGGCCGAAGGCCTGTTCGAACACTTTGCTATCTACAGTTAACAACAGAAAGGTCTCCAGTTCTCACAAGAGCAGACGGTTTGGACAGTCGATAATTGCAAACAAATTATGTGGTCCGATGAATCACGTTTAAAGTTGCACCATGCCGATGGGTGAGTGAGAATTTGGCAGAAACAGCATGAAAGCATCGACCTCAAATGCATTGCTACAACTCTTCAAGCTGGTTAAGGCAACGTTATGGTTTGGGGAATGTTTTCCTGTCTTGCTTTGGGCCTTTTATTTCGTGTTGATCAATCTCTGACTGGCACATCATATCTGAACATCGTTGCGGAACAAGTGCATCCTGTCATGTGGATGCTTTATCCCAAAAACGATGGCTACTTTCAATAAGATAATGCGTCCTGCCATAGTGCTCGTATTGTACAGGATTGGTTTCAGAAACATGCCGGTGAGTTTACTTTGCTTAGGTGGCCCCCACAATCTCCAGATCTCAACTCCATTGAGAATTTGTGAGATGAAGTTGAACGAGCCATCATACAGCTGGATCCACAACCCTGCAATCTCACACTCCTGGAAAGTGCTATTCATCAAGCATGGTCTCAGATTCCACAAACCACCTATCAACATCTCGTGGGGTCCACGCCACGAATAATCGACGCAGTATTAAAGGCAAAAGGTGGCCCAACGAAGTAATGAGGGAGTGGTCATAATAAATTGGCCACTCAGTGTATTTGACGACAGCGAGCCCGAAGTGATAGACAAAGCCGAGATGAAAAATACCATGTGCGACCTATGAGCAAAACTAGTCTTGATATATACTAGCGTGCAAAAATTAAGTACGAGCTGGTTTTTCGAATGTAACGTCGTGCAGAAGTTTTCCACATCGACTCAAATCATACCATAAGATCCCCAAGATGTAAGAGTATGGGACAAGTGAGCAAAACCTTCCAAACAAGGAATCCAAAGGATACAAAGTCACTTTATTGAAAAGGTAGCTTCGAGCACAACTGGACAGAAGACAAAAACGTCCATGTGACAGGCGGCTGCCAAGAAAAATACAGTCTTTAGTAGGGGATATGATCAGCCGTGACTGCGCTGCAGGATTTACAACGTCTGTGCATGCTGAGGACAAAGTTGTCAATGAGCTGTTGCGGCATCGCGACCCATTCCTCTTTTAGCACCAATCGCAGATGCGGAATCGTTGCTGGCGGCTGGTGACGTGCTGCCAAGCGTCTCCCGAAAAGGTCCACACATGTTCGATTGGATTTAGGTCCGGAGATTTTGCGGGCCAATCCATGCGTTGAATATCTTTACTCTCCAACAGCTCTGCGACAGCCACTGTACGATGAGGTGTAGCGTTGTCGTCCATGAAGAGGAGCTCAAGACCTCTAAACAGACACAGGTGAGGCAGGTGAACCTCGGTACAATAGCGGACACCAGTGACTCTACTTCCTTTGAAGATGTGGAGATCAGTGCGGCTACCAAGCATGATACAGCCCCAAACGAGAACTCCGCCACTTCTAAACCGTTCCCTTTCGATGATGTTGGAGGTGTGATTGCGTGTTTCCTGCTCTCTCCATATGTGTGTACGTCCAGAATCGCTCGTCAGCCTAAATCGGCTCTCATCCGTAAAGAGAACTCGATCGCATTGCTGGTGTGTCCAGCTCTTGTGTTCCTGGTACCACAGAAACCGCCATTTTCGATGAGCAGGGTTAATGGCACACACCGTGCTGGTCGTCGTGCAAATAGACCACCTTTGGGCAGCCTCCTGACCAGGGTAAAACGGGTACGATTCGTCCAACGACGATTGGCCCAATGCCGATTCGTCCAATGGACATATGGTCCAAAGGTACGATTCGTCCAATGCCGGTTCGTCCAAAGGACGATTGGTTCAATTCCGTCCTATCTGTCCGAAGTGCTACTCGTGCTATAAAAGTCTCATTTGTTCTGATTCTATCTCCGATGTTATACGAAAGTACCGGTAGTCCAAAGAATGTAAAATAATATTACATTTCATACGTAATATTGTGGTTAGAGATTTCTTTTTCTTTTTTTTTCGAAATCGCGTTTCCTTGTTATACTGTCCTTGCTGCCGTATGACGTTACTGATGTAGGAGCCGTTCTATCAACTTCAAAGTTTTTCTTTTGCATGAAATAATATAAAATACTACACTGCCGGACAATTGCTAAGGATGGATGACATTAGCAACGATAGCAATCATAAAATGGAAGGCAGGAAAATGTGGAAATTAGCATAAGTACGAGATACAGTAAGACGTGTTGTGCGTATGTAAATTTTGGATTGCCGAACTTGTTCGTGACGTCATAGCGCTGATAAGAGATATAAAGGATTTGACGCGTATTGACCGTTGTTGTTCAAACGTAAAGTTGAAAGGGAAAGAATAAATTGACGAACTTGCAATTTTCAGTATGTCTTCCCGACATCACCTAGATGATTTTACGCGTGACCGTATTATTGGCAAGATTGAAGAAGGGCGGAAAATAACAGATGTTGCCAGGGAGTTCAACGTCAGCCACAGTGTTGTTTCAAGGCTTTGGAAATCATTTCAAACAAATGGAGAGTGCAGCAAACGTCACGGGGGAGGTCGTGTTCGCAGTACCACACCTGCAGAAGATCAGTACATAGTGCTATCAACAGAAAAACACCGGCGCAGCACAGCTAGTGAGGTGGTAAATCAGTTTATGGCTGCTACTGGCAAGCGGATCTCCCGAAAAACTGTCGCCAGACGTTTGCATGAAGGAAGACTATACGCCCGCCGTAATGTTGTGTGCATCCCATTGTCCAGACGTCACCGTACCGCCCGTTTGCAATGGTGCCATCAACATCGCAATTAGACTGATAACGACTGGTCTGCTGTCCTCTACTCAGATGAGAGTAGATACAGTCTATCGTCTGATTGTCGACGACAACTGATCTGGCGTGATAGTGGTACTGCATATTGTCCAGCAAACATACAGGAAAGGGACCGATATCCGACATGTAGTGTCATGGTATGGGCTGGCATCATGATCAATGGCCGTACGTCCCTCTATGTGCTTCCAACTGGGACTATGACTGGCCAACGATACATTAATGATGTTCTGCTACCTCATGTTCGCATGTTCCGTGGTGCTGTCGGTGATAGATTCATTTTCATGGACGACAACGCAACATGTCATCGAACAGTCGCTGTCCAGGAGTGTCTTGAGAGCGAGGATATTCAACGCCTCGTAGGGCTAGCACGTACTCCAGATCTGAATCCCATTGAAAATGTGTGGAATGCTTTGGGGAGGAGTCTTGCTGGTCGCCAATGCCCTCCAATAAACAAGGACACCATCATCCGTGCACTGACAGAGGAATGGGATAAATTACCCCAACAGCGGCTTGATAATGTTGTGCAAAGCATGACACGACGTGTGGAATCTTGCATCGCCCTCCATGGTGGCCATATCCCGTATAGACATCTTACGCCGGAAAGTCTGCGGACAGTAATTGCATTTTTTTTACGTTTACGTATTCTGCACAAAATGGCCTGTCTGTCCCTTGAACAAGTTCCAAAGCTTTCTGGATTTCAGAGCACAATAAATTGTCTTTCTTGTAATGTCCTGGCATTCTGACATTATTTTATTTCACTTGGCATCCAACCACACTTACTTTTGTATGCGCTATATAGCCGTTTATGATCCGTCCTTAGCAATTGTCCAGCAGTGCAGTGTTCCGTTTCTGTTTGTAGAATGCAGTGGGGTTTTCCGCCAACTGCCCAATGGGAACAACTGGTCGGAATTTGGACAGAGGCCTTTTCAACAGTTGTTATTCCAGCGATGTCATATTCATAATATTGCGCTTTTATTGAAACACGAAATATTAATTTATAGGCCCTACGCCTAGGCTTTTTAACAGTTTTAATTCAACCGATGTCAGATTAATAACGTTTACATATCAAATCAAGTTAATAATATTGAGCTTTTACTTAGGCACGAAATGTTATCTCATAGGCTCTAGGCCTAGGCCTTTTTAGAACTTTTTATTCTACCGATGTCATATTTATAACGTTTACACATTAATTCAAGTTAATAATATTGCGCTTTCACTTAAGCACGAAATATTAATTCATATGCGCTCAGCGTAGGTGCCAGAGACCTCAGAAATGATACGATGAGTGCCTTTCATAAAGTTTTATAAAATGTTTACAAATACCAAATATCTAGGTTGTAAATTAAAATCTTCAATAAATGCCCGCGGCGTAGGTGCTTTGCAAACAGCTGAGAAATGCTCCATTGAGTACCTTTTACCAGGTTTATGTAAAATGTTTACAATTACTAAATATACGGAAATTATATTTCAAAAGGATATAAAGAGGAGAATAATTTAAATTATTATTCCTTTCTGGAAAATAAAAAAAGTTTACCGTTAGTAAGATGATAGCATTGGACGAATCGGCGTTGGACCAATCGTACCATTGGACGAATCGGCGTTGGACCAATCGTACCATTGGACGAATCGGCATTGAACGAATTGGACATTTGACCAATCAGCACTGGACCAATCGTCACTTTGGACGAATCGGCATTGGACCATATGTCGTTGGACGAATCGTCCGAGACCGGGGTAAAACACGATAACGGACGCACAGTTGTCTGTTGCATGTGCCTTGCGATTTTACCCGCTGTCTGCCGTCTGTCTCTTTTCGCCTGTAAGACAATATACTGGTCGTCCGCCGCCGTGGTTGCTCGTGGACGACCACTGCTAAACTCTCGGACAGCTGTTCCTGTCGTTTGAAATGCTCTCGAAGCTCGTGAAACGATTGTGTGAGCGATCCGGAACTCCTCGGCCACACTAGTCACACTTCGACTTTCTTCCAACTTCCCAATGACGCGACCTCTGGTAAAATCATCCAGATGTCGTCTACTGGATTGCCTGGTGGCCATATCACACTGTGGCAGAAACTCGACGTCGTTCAAACCGATGTACACCGTGCAATAGCGTTCACCGAATTGCTGAGCGCACACCGCCCGTGTGCTTTATACCCTTCCGACACTACCCCTCCCCCTCTTATGTCATGCTGCACATATACGCATGCCCTACCGTACCGGACCCTAGTCTATCTTCTGAGTGGTCTTTCGGTCCGTTCTGCCTTGCTCGTTTCACTGTTATGCTAATTTCTCCTCTTCGTGCTTAATTTTTGCACACCAGTGCATCTCATTCTTCTGATCTGAAGTAATACTCGTTCAGACCATACAAACGAAACGCTCATAGGTATGCTGTCCTGTATTCAGGTAGACGTGGGCTTTGAAAAATGCCTCTCTTTCCTACAACGACCAGTGGAGTTTGGCTATGCATGCATAAGACCTAACAGCCAATTTTTAGAATTCACACTGACAGTGAATGCTTACGGTGAATGCTTTGGAGAGGAGCGAGACTCCACATTTGCATGTAGCATTCAATTCTTCTCAACAATCTGAGCATGCAGTTCTGACACACAGATTGGATGATATTCTAAACTGCAGAAGATGTAAATCATCAGAAATGAGTGTATAATTAAAATGAAGTTCTCTGCAAGTAGTACTGGTTTTAGGACTTCATTTTCAAGTCCAAAAGCAAACGATGACTTAAAAGACCAAACATTTATATTCAATGATATGATCAGTTCTGTAAGCAAGTACACGGTCGAGTCACATTATTGTGACCACCAGCTAATATCCAGAGTAATCGCCGTGTGCACCGCGTACAGCAGCTAGACGGGCTGGCCGACTCAATAAAGTGCTGGAAGGTGTTCACATGTATGTGGTGCCACGCTGACTGCAATGCATCTAACAGCTGCTGGAGGGTGCGTGGTTGAGGATCGACAGAGTTAAATACACAATCGAGGTGGTAGCAACGATGCTCAATTGGGTTTACGTCTGGGAAATTAGGGGGCCAGTGAAGGACTTTTAAGTTTTCATCGTGCTCTTCCAACCACTCTCCGTAATTTCTAGCTGTGTGATACGTCGCATTGTCGTGCTGGAAGATCCCATCCGTCCCAGGGAAGATAATCAGCATGTATGGGTGTACGTGGTCTGCAAGGATGGATTCATAAAGAATTCGATCCATAGTGCCTTCCACAGGTATGAGTGGACCCAGGGAATGCCACGAAAATATTCCCCAGACCATAACGCTGCCACCACTAACTTGTGTTCTTCCAGCAGTGGTTGAAGAGTGTTTGTTCTCCAAGGTTTCTCGCCTTATACGCCAAAGTCAATCCGTTCAATGAAGCAGAAAACGTGACTAATCGGAGAAGGCAATCATTTGCCAATCAGCGGAGTTCCAATTCCGATACTGCAGTGCAAATGTAAGCCTTTTCTGCCGATGCACCTTCGTTAGCACAGGTGCAGTGACCATCCGTCGACATAGGAGCCCCCTACGCAGCAGAGGTCGCTGAACTGGGGTTTTAGGCACACTTCCGGTAGCCTACTGGTTCATTTGCTCTACTGCAGCGTGTGGATTGGCCCTCACACAATATCGAAGCCGACGTTCACCTCTCACATCAATGGCACGTGGTGCTCCGCACTTTTCACGTCGCTTATTCGCAATGGTGCCATTTCTCCAATGACGATACACTTTAACCACAGCAGCACGTGAACAGTTCACAAACTGTGCTGTTTTAGAAATACTGCTACCCTTGTCCCGAAAGCAGATAATCATCCCATTTTGCAAATCCGATAAATCGAATTCTTTATCCATGACAGCAACGAGTGATATGTTTTCAGAATACCTACAGTGCACCTTTATACCCTCCAAGTCAGCTCACGACACGTGACTTCATTCACTGGCTACGCGCTGAGATATCAAAAGTAGTACGTGGTGACCATAATGTGACACAACTGTGTAGTTTCAGGTGAAATGCAGCAATGCGAAGTTCATCCGGGTTAGGTGTACTTAAAACAGGTGTAAGACATGTAGTTACTAAAATCTTCCTTTTTTGGATGCTATCCCATGACATTATACCACAGCGCTTTAACTATGAACAGCGCAAAGACCCCATAATTCGTTCATTTAAGGCAATCGAAAACAAATTTACTGTGACAAGTTTTCAAGTTTTATCCGCAATTCTACACAGAAACCAGTCCGATAAGCATTATGTATGCACTTATGAAAATTACAAAACAAATGGAGCAAAGCAAAGCACTACATAGCTACACTTCCCTTACAGGAAACAAACGCGCACAATACTGCATATCTGCAGCATTCAAAACGCGCTTAATCCGTTGAATCGTGAATTACTTTTAAACAAGAGCTCTTGGTTCATCGGTTACTTAACTAAAAGCTGTGAGGTCAGTGTCTATCAGCATGGCATGAACTACACGAGCGGTGAATACTGCGATATGTGCCTGCTACACGGCGAATACGATGCCATAGCAAAAGTTTCGGCGAAAGAATACACAGCTGAGACATTACATTATGACCACCCCCAGCCTAGAGAAATGAGCGCGCTTGGTGACAGAAGGTGGCGCAAGTGAAGTTCACATAGCAGTATACATACAACCCGAGGACCAGCTTTCGGTGAGTATAGTGTTCGGAGTCAGAATGGGAAAAGCTGCCAATTTATCGGAGTTTGATAAAGGACAAATTGTGGTGGCACGCCGCCTCGGAACTACGATCTCGGAAACGGCGCAGGCTTGTGGGTTGTTCATGTGTCGCTGTAGTGAGTATGTATCAAACGTGGTGCACAGATGGCCAAACGAAGAACCGTCGTTCAGCTGTTTGTCGTCCGCAGCTCATTGATGCCAGAGAGAAGCGGAGACTGTCGAGCATTGTTCACAGCGACCGCTAGGACACAGTGCGACAAATCACCCGCAGCTAAACAGTGATGATCAGGGCAATATGACACAGCACACAGTTCATTGAAGCCTTCTACGCATGGGCAGGGTAACCGAAGACCCAGCTGGGTCCCCATGCTCACTGCACGTCAACGCCAACAACGCATGAAATGTGCCCAAGATCATCGAGATTGGACCGCGGATGATTGCAAGAAAGTGGCCTAGTCGGACGAGTCAAGATTCCTGTTGCATCACGCAGACGGCTAACGAGGGATACGCCGATTACCAACGGAGGCTATGACACCTGACTGCTCTGTTTGGCGGAAATAGACCGGCGGCAGTGGTGTTATGCTGTGGGCGACGTTTTCTTGTGACACTTTAGGCCCCAGTATCCTAATAGCACAATCCCTGATAGCTGTCGGCGTAGCTGGACATCGTTCCGGGCCAATTACACCCATTCATGACAATTGCGTTCCCTGCTGGTGATGGGCATTACCAACAGGATAATTTTCCATGCCACACTACCAGAATCGTTAAGGAATGTTTCGAGGAGCATATATTCTGTTAATGCCCTGGCCTTCAAATTCACCTGACATGAACCCAATCAAACATTTGTTGTTAGACTTGGAAAAGCAGGTTCGCGCTAAATCTGCACCACCACCACCCCGAGATGTACGGGAACTGGAGGACCTGCTGCTGACATTATGGTACCATGTACCCCAGGATAGAGGTCTACAGAGGCGCAGGCCGGCCCTTTAGGCACAAGCACGGACCGGCCCGCGGACCGGGTAGGGCCTTTGCTCATTTCTAAGTTGAGAAAACGGGCCGGGCCGGGCCTTCAATATTTAATCTAAAACAGACACGGGCCGCGCAGGGTTTTTTCATGGGCAAAATAATCGCTGTACGATTCCTTTCTCGTTTGAAAAACTCGCAACATACAGCAGCAGGATAAGATTGAATAATTTCCGCTGATGGAAAAAAATAGTAGTTTTACGACATCCTGCCCTCCTACAAAACAATTGGAATGGGTCAGCTCCCTTAGTTCTTCAGTGTGAGTGTGGTCCCTTCTCTCTCTCTCCCTATTGGAGTGGGTCAGCTCCCTTAGTTCTTCAGTGTGAATGTGGTCCTTCTCTCTCTCTCTCTCTCTCTCTCTCTCTCTCTCTCTCTCTCTCTCTCTCTCTCTCTCTCTCTCTTTAACATTTATCCTCCTCTCATGCTTCAAGGCTGTCGCAGACGATCTTTTTTATTGTTCTGGTTGGCGGCACTTTGTTCTCTAGATGTGTAAAAAGCTTTTAAGTTGTCTTAAATGGCACGGGAGAAATGTGCTGGAAACAACTTAGTTCTGTGTATAAATCGGTGCCGTATTTTCTCCATTTGTACTATCAGGCAGCCATTTTCAAAACTTCTGTGACACTGATTAGCTGGGCAGTCCATCGTTGTTTTCCCTTAGCATATGCTAAGTTCAGTGTTGCTGATAAATACTCTTCCATACTTATTATGGAGTTTAAGAAAGCAAAATCTTTCCGCGAAAAAATCGCTTCTGGAGAATATGTGCTTGTAGACAATGTAAAGAGGAAAAGCGAGATTTGGAAATATTTTAAATTGCTGTCCCGTTCTGAAACTAGTCGGCCCGTAAACGTTGTGCTGTGCACTAAATGCAAAAATGTTTTCAGTGACGATAGCACAAAGTCTGGAACATCGCATCTTAAGCGGCACAAATGTTCTCCCCACACACACACACACGCGAGACATATTGGGTTCCAACGATATGATATGCCATTAGAGATAGGTGCAGTTTATAAAGCCATAAAATCTTCTTCCAGTAAAACAATCGGACTCATAATTCTGGATATTTCGTACTTTTCGAATTAATCCTCTTCCCACACACACACACCTTTATCCCCAAAGATAATTCCGTGTCCGGCAGTAGGGAATGATAATTTGAAAACCCTGAAAATTTGAAAGGCATGGAAATTGTCCTTTTCATGCAATATGTTTGAGTATACAAGCCTTCCACCCTCCTCCGACGTCACGTGACTTATACAGAGTCCCAGAAATATTCTGAATTAACGTTTATTGTAACAGAATACGTGTAGCAATTAAGAAAACGAAACTCTTCAGGAGTCAAATGACCCAGTGCACCAGGTGTAAAATTCGTGTTTTAGTTATTGTTGAAATTTTACGGGCCGGCCCGGGCTTTGGAAACAGGACAAAATTTACGGGCCGGGCTTTAATTAAAAATTGGAAACTGGCCGGGCATGGGAAGGGACGGGCTTTTCAAATTAAAGCCCGTGCAGACCTCTACCCTCTACCCCAGGATACCTGTCGCCACGTTATCGAATCGATGTCTCGCCAAGTGGCAGTTGTTTTAGGGCCTAAAGGGGGTCCTACAGCATATTAGGTAGGTGGTCATAATGTAATGGCTGATCGGTGTATACGCCTATGCTGTTTTGCGTGTATCCAGAATCTCTGTCAGAATGATAGTACTGTCTACCTAGTCTGCAGTATCTAGATGACGAAACGGAAAGCTTTAGGAATAATTTTTTGACAGGATGATACGAACCAATTGATCCAAAATGCGTACTTATCGTTTTCGATCTACTGCGCCTGGTTTGGAATCCCGACTTGGACCTAGGTGTTATATTTTTTCTTGGTGCAACTACCACTCTCTCCTTCCTCAAACTGGTGGAACTAAATTTAGGATGGAGACTTCTATTATCTTCAGATGCTTAGGAGAGACATTGAAAGGAAGAAAAGGGACATTAAAAATCCGGTGTACCAGAAAGCGTCACTCTTGTTTGCAGGTAGACGTTTGGTGCAACATAGCATCATTTTGTGGGTAGCATTGTCAAAGAACTGTTTTATCTATTCATACTTATACCAGTACCTTGACAATCATAGAGTGATCCTTTTGTGTGATTACATCTGAGAACTACTGGAAGCTGCATAGTTGGACGAATGGTGAACCTTATGGTTCCAGAAAGATAAAACTCAATTCAGTCCAGCCGTGCAGTAATATTCGATAGTTTTTTTCTATTCCGATGCATTAGGGAGAAAGGGGACTCCCAATTGACCATCTGTGTCTCTATATCTCAGTCCATTGTACTTCTATTTTTCATGAGGATATTTGAAAGACCTAGTATACCAGAAATCTTCCACTGACCACGAGGACATTTTTTCGTGTATCACCGTGGCCGTTGTTACATGAAAAAATCAAATTTTGGGGCACTTGCGCAGGTGCTAGAAAACACACACATGCATTTATGAACTATATATATTGGGTTGATACATAAGTTCATGCCGTTTTTTTCACCGCATCACAGGAATGTATTACATCAGAAGTGAAAACAGAATCAGTCAACTATGTATTGCCCCCATTATTCACAATGGTGTCCCAAAGTCTGGATAGGTCTGTAATGCCATTCTTGAAAAAACGCGCAGGTTTTGCTGCGAAAAAGTCATCAAGGAAATTCTGGAGATCAACATAATTTTTGAACTTTTTGCTACGGAGTGCATTCGATAGAGATGGAAATAGATGGTAGCCTAAAGTGGGCGACATCCGGGGAACATGCCGGATGTGGAAGGATCTCCCATTTATTGTCCTGAATGGGCATTTTGGCCATGTTTGCACTGTGAGGTTTTTTATTTGATTGGAGGTTTAACGACCACCGTGAGCAACTCAATGGGCTATAAGCAATCTCCTGTGAGGGTTTGCGTTATCATGTTGGGGAAGGACACCAAGGTGCCGATGTGGCCGTTTCTGCTGAATTGCTTCCTCCACTCAGCGGAGTTGCTCACAATAGAATGCACTGTTGATGGTCCGCTTCTTCGGCAGCATTTCCTAGGTGAATAATGCCTTCCATGTCCCACCAGACACACAACATGATCTTCGCAGGATGCAGTTCATGTTTTGGACGTGGTGTGGGAGTCTTGTTTGGGCTTAACTATTCCCTTCGATGCCTGAAATTCCCGTACAGGCACCACTTTTGATATCCAGTGACAATTCGCGACAGGAAGGGTTTGTGTAGCTGGGAACATGAGAACATTCGCCATGACGAGCAAGCTAGGAACCACATATGGCAACACGCTGATTTTTGTTGTCCTCAGCGAGACCTTTCCCATACGTTCCAAGGGTCACACCACTGTGGCCTGATCACAGTCCATCTCAGGGGCAGATTCACGTGTAGTTTGACACGGATCCAAGTGGATGATATGGTTCTAACGATCCTCATCAAAGTGAGATGGACGACCTGAGCGTGGAGAGTCGTTGAGCACAAAATTGCCACCTCGGAACCGCTCAAACCATTTGCAGGCTGTCCTCGGAGCAATAGCATCCTCTCCATACACAGCACAAATTTTTCAAGTAGTCTTGGTGGCTACGGAACCCTTGCTAAACTCGTAGAGGAGCAGATGTCGGAAATGTTCATTCCTCTCTATTTGACACTCCATACTTCCGAACCAGAAAACCAAAAAAAAAAAAAAAAAACATTAGCCACAATCACACAACGCCATATGATTTAGATACACGATATTTCTGGCGCATTTTGATGTACAACTGGCCATTTACACCGTCACTATTGACATGGGAAACACTTGTGAAATAAAACGGCATGAACTTATGCATTAACCGAATATAAACTGGTAGCTATACACTGAAGTGCCAGAAAAACTGGTACAGACGACCTTATGCAAAATACATAGCAACGTCACCTGTGCGCGTACTCGGTTGCGTCCGCCAGTGCGTATATAAAGCGATAGACATCCGTGCCAGCTGTCAGAGCTGTTTTCGTCATAAGAATGACAAGTAATAACGATTTAAGTGATTTTCAACGAGGTGTCATAGTTGGCGCTCGTGACATGGGCCATAGTACACTGCTGGACAATTGCTAAGGACGGATAATAAACGGCTATATAGCGCATAAAAAAGTAAGTGTGGTTGGATGCCAAGTGAAATAAAATAATGTCAGAATGCCAGGACATTACAAGAAAGACAATTTATTATTCTCTGAAATCCAGAAGGCTTTGGAACGTGTTCAAGGGACAAACAGGCCGTTTTGTGCAGAATACGTAAACGTGAAAAATGCGATTACCGTCCGCAGGCGTTCCGGCGTAAGATGTCAATACGGGATATGTCCACCATGGAGGGCGATGCAAGATTCCACACGTCGTGTCATGCTTTGCACAACGTTATCAAGTAGCTGTTGGGATAATTTATCCCATTCCTCTGTCAGTGCACGGATTAGGGTGTTCTTGTTTATTGGAGGGCATTGACGACCAGCAAGACTCCTCCCCAAAGCATCCAACAGATTTTCAATGGGATTCAGATCTGGAGAACGCGCTGGCAATACGAGGCGTTGAAAATACTCGCTCTCAAGACACTCCTGGACAGCGACGGTTCGATGACATGTTGCGTTGTCTTCCATGAAAATGAATCTATCACCGACAGCACCACGGGACATGCGAACATGAGGTAGCAGAACATCATTAATGTATCGTTGGCCAGTCCTAGTCCTAGTTGGAGGCACATAGAGGGACGTACGGCTATTGATCATGATGTCAGCCCATACCATGACACTACATGTCGGATATCGGCCCCTTTCCTGTATGTTTGCTGGACAATATGCAGTACCACTATCACGCCAGCTCAGTTGTCTTCGACAATCAGACGATAGACTGTATCTACTCTCATCTGAGAAGAGGACAGCAGACCAGTCGTTATCAGTCCAATTGCGATGTTGATGGCACCATTGCGAACGGGCGGTACGGTGACGTCTGGACAATGGGATGCACACAACAGGACGGCGGGCGTATACTCCTTCATGCAAACGTCTGGCGACAGTTTTTCGGGAGATCCGCTTGCCAGTAGCAGCCATAAACTGATTTGCTACCTCCCTAGCTGTGCTGCGCCGGAGTCTTTTTTGTTGATAGCACTATGTACCGATCTTCTGCCGGTGTCGTACTGCGAACACGACCTCCCCCGTAACGTTTGCTACACTCTCCTTTTGTTTGAAATGATTTCCAAAGCCTTGAAACAACACTGTGGCTGACGTCGAACTCCCTGGCAACATCTGTTATTTTTTGCCCTTCTTCAATCTTTCCAATAATACGGCCACGCGTAAAATCATCTAGGTGATGTCGGGAAGACATACTGAAACTTGCAAGTTCGTCAATTGATTCTTTCCTATTCAACTTTGCGTTTGAACAACAACGGTCAATACGCGTCAAATCCTTTATATCTCTTATCAGCGCTATGACGTCACGAACAAGTTCGGCAATCCAAAATTTGCATACGCACAACACGTTTTACTGTATCCCGCACTTATGCTAATTTCCACATTTTCCTGCCTTCCATTTTATGGTTGCTATTGTTGCTATTGTCATCCGTCCTTAGCAATTGTCCGGCAGTGTATTTAGGAGGTAGAAACGAAGTTCGGATTTTCACGGACGACCATTGAAAGGGTGTACAAGAATTCCAGCAAAACCTCCAACCTACGATATCAGTGTGGCCGCAAAAAGACATTGGGCTAACGTGATCTTCGTCGGCTGTCGAGAATCGTTTCACGCGATTGGCGTGCAACACTCTCGCAGGTATAATTGGAATTCAATGCTGGAGCCTCAACAAGCGTCAGCGTCCGGACTACGCAACGTACCCTGCACGATATGGGATTTTAGAGCCGACGCCGAAATCGAGTCTTCTTGATGGGTGCACGACACAGAGCTATGTGCCTCGCTTGGGTACGGTAACACCGCCACTGGACACTTGATGAGTGGAAACAAGTAGCCTGGTCTGACGAGTCGCGTTTCCAACTGTATCGGGCAGATGTAAGGATTCGTGTGTGGCGCAAACCCCATGAAGCCACGGATCCCGCCTGTCAACAGGGAACTGTACCGGCTGGTGGGGGATCCGTAATGGTATGGGGTGTGTCTAGCGAGACTTCACTGTTACCTCTGGTACGTCTACAAACGTCTGTGACAGGCCAACGCTCTGTGCGCATCATTTCTGACGAGGTGCACTCGTTCATGTCCTGCATTCATGTTGATGAGTTAGGCCTGTTCCAACAGGACAATGCACCTCCACAGAAGTGTCGGGATGCCACATTATGGTTAGAGGAGCATTCATCTGAGTTTGGGGTGTTGCAATCCCACCCAAATCCCCACCTCTGAACGTGATAGAATACATTTGGGATGCTATGCAACGCGCTATCGAACACAGGAATCCGAGACCTCGGAATACACCCGAATTGTGTAACGCTCCGCAGGAAGTATGGTGTGCATTGCCTACAGCACATTTCCAGATGCTAGTGGAGTACATGCCCCAGCGTATTTCTGCAGTCCTGCGCTTCCGTGAGGGGCCTACCAAGTATTAGACTGGTGTGCCAGTTTTTCTGGCAGTTTAGTGTATATTGTATGTATATTTATATACTGGTAAGGGAACCTGGCCTCTCGGCCGAGATTTCCTTAAATTATGATTAAAATATATTACATGGAAACATTTAATTGGAATATGTTTCAGTAATGGAAAGAAGTGAATAAACTGAAAAACGAATAAAATCCATACTTGACTTACGCCAGTAAAGTTTTGTGAAACCAGCAGTCGTTATTGATTGCGAATGCACGAAATTTGAAATGTTTGAAGCATCTACATTTTTCTTTTGTATTGTGATCATCAATGGTATGTACAGTTCTTGCGAAACGCAAATAAGTTTATCATTTAAAAGCTTCTGAGATAGCGACGTTGAGCGAAGAAACGTCGTTCAATGCAGTATTTCTAAGAGATTAAGCAAAACTAAAAGAAACCCGTATTAAATATGAGAAAACTAATTAAGTAAAACATCTGCTGTTGCTCTGAAAGGAAGCGGCAAATCTTTAGGAAAGCTGCTACGTTGAATCATTTAAGATCACATTGTCATTCGAGGTTCTGCATGAAACCTTGTGAAACAGAGGCCATTCCCATCTTTAGATGACAATGCTGACGAGTGATGTTGAATGCGTTATACTACAGTACTTCATTATACATAAGCAGGCCGCAATATAAAGAAACGTTTATTTTGCTTGACTTTTGGTTTTCCCTGAGGATTTTAACAATAGTTTGCGTTTGGGAATAAATGATTTACTCCGAGCGTATAAGATTACAAATTGTCCGTCCATAATTAAGTGCTACTGCTTCCAGGGAAGCGGAAGAGGGAGCTCCAAACAACACAAGCACAATATTCAGGCCTCGTGGGGCGCCGGAACTCGGGCCCAATTCAGATTATAAGCCAGGAGCCCATGCCTTATGTCACTTGTCCTCTGAGCCGCAACAGCAGACTTTCCTGTAGTTTAGATTTCCTAACCACCAGAAGCAATTCTGAAGTATTTCAAGGAGAGACATCGCAAACTCGTTCATAGAAGCTAGGAACAAAACGTTAAATTCCCTTTAAAAATAATAGTAGTTTTTGACAAAAAAAAAAGTTTAGTAATCTAAATTCTGCGGAGGAAATATTCTTCTCGCAGTACGTGAAAATACACTGAAGTGCCAGAAAAACTGGTACAGACGAGCTTATGCAAAATACATAGCAACGTCACCTATACGCGCACTCGGTTGCATCCGTCATTGCGTATATAAAGTGATATACATCCTTGCCAGCTGTCAGAGCTGTTTTCGGCATGAGAATGACAAGTAATAGCGATTTACGCGATTTTCAACGCGGTGTCATAGTTGGCGCTCGTGAGATGGGCCATAGCATTTCGGAGGTAGAAACGAAGTTCGGATTTTCACGGACGACCATTGCAAGGGTGTACTGTGACTACAAGAATTCCGGCAAAACCTCTAACCTACGATACCAGTGTGGCCGTAAACAGACATTGGGTGAACGTGACCATCGTCGGCTGTCAAGAATCGTTTCACCTGACACTCTTGCAGGTAGCATCGGGATTTAATGCTGGAGCTTCAACAAGCATCAGCGTACGGACTGTGCAACGTTCCACGCACGATATGGGATTTGGAAGCCGACTCCCAACTCGAGTCTCCTTGATGGATGCACGACACAGAACTATGCGCCTCGCTTGGGCACGGCAACACCGCCACTGGACACTTGATGATTGGAAACAAGTAGCCTGGTCTGACGAGTCGCTTTTCCAACTGTATCGGGCAGATGGAAGGATTCGTGTGTGGCGCAAACCCCATGAAGCCATGGATCCCGCCTGTCAACAGGAAACTGTACTGGCTGGTGGGGGTCCGTATTGGTATTGGGTGTGTTTAGCAGGATTTCACTGGGACCTCTGGTACTTCTACAAACGTCTGTGACCGACCAACGCTATGTGTGCATCCTTTCTGACGAGGTACACCCGTTCATGTCCTGCATTCATGCTTATGGGTTGGGCCTGTTCCAAAAGAACAATGCACCTCCACACAAGTTTCGGAACGCCACATTATGGTTAGAGGAGCATTCATCTAAGTTTGAGGTGTTGCCATTCCCACCCAAGTCCCCAGATCTGAACGTGATAGAACACATTTAGGATGTCATGCAACGCGCTATCGAACACAGGAATCCGAGACCTCGGAATACACTTGAATTGTGGAACGTTCTGCTGGAAGTATGGTGTGCATTGCCTACAGCATATTTCCAGAAGCTCGTTGAGTCCATGCCCCGTCATAATCCTGCAGTCCTGCGCTCTCGTGGGAGGCCTACCAAGTATTAGACTGCTCTACCAGTCTTTCTGGCACTTCAGTGTATGTCAGAACCGTTAGTACAGAAGTCAGGCATCTTTGAATTTCCTGGGTGTGTGTTTACTGTTCTTCACGTAACTTTACCCGCATCAGTAAACTTGAAAATTGCATCATCCGATTTCTATTGGAGCATGCGTTATCCGTTACACCACCGAGGACAATCGAGTTCTAAATATCTGAGTGTTAAGTAACAGATCATTCTCTGAATTTCGCCTGTCGAAGCAAATTCTGCTTCCTCGTAGCGTTAAGTACAGAGGGTGAGTCAAAGGTTTTGCAATATTTACATAAACACATGTGCTGCGGCGGGTATGACACGTGTTTAAATTAGTTCAAGTCGCGCACTGCTGGCTGTTGAAAGGGATATAAAGTGATAGTCGTTGTTCCATCTTGCTACCTTCCCCCGTTTCACACCATTGCATGTCGTCGTTCTGTCTTTGGTGGGAACGCCTAAACGATGAACAGCCACAACTCGCTAATTTGGGAACTTTTGCTTTGCGAGTCTCGCCCATAACGCTTCTCAAGCAGCACGAAACAACCGTCATGCGAAATGGGAATGTTCCGTGGACTAGAGCACATCAACCAGATGGTTCAAAACATTTCTCTCAGGTGACAGAAACCTCGACGATCAGCCAAGGACAGGTAGACCGCGAACCGTGGATTCGAAGGCCGTGTGTAGAGTACAAATTAATCCATCCCCACTAACGTGATCAATGGCCTGACGATACGTGACTAAATGTTACGCACACCAGGCAAAGGCTCGCGGAATCGAGCATCCATCTTGTCTTCTTCGTCACAGCGCGAAGCTATCCGCTTACGTTAAGATCACTTACCTTGACCTCTGTTCGAGGAACAGGCAATCCTAAAGGTCGCAGTTTGTAATCTTGCTCAAAATTAACGTTCTAACAAATACTCCAGTGGTGCACAATAGGAAACACAAACACAATTTCTTGTAGCTAACTATTTAATCACAAACACGACCACAAACACATAATTTTATTATTCTAAGACATATTGTCAACAACAACATCATTCATGTTCCATCTTGCTACCTTCCCCCGTTTCACACTCTCCGCAGCGCTGTTGCCATCCACCGAGAGATTCGAGAAATAGTTCAGTCTGAAACTCTACATCCTCCCACCTTTGATTTGGTACGGACAAATCAAAGAAATTAAGTGGATCAGCAGGGGAAGTGCAGTTATAGATTTAGCCGTTCCAGTGGTTTACGTCTTCGACCAGTACTCCCTGTCGGAGATTCACATACTGTCGGATCATCATCAGAGCACACTTCTAATGGATAGAGTTTCGGAAGTGGCCGGAGCAAAGTACCTCCTTGCGTCTTAACTTGGACCACCCCGAGGATGGCCGTCTCTTCCAGGAAAGAGTTTCTCAATTTTAGCCATAGGCCAGTGTATCCGTTTCTGATTATCCAATCCGACCAAAACTACATCCCCGATCTTGAGATCCAACTTCTTCTCAGTCGCTTTCAAAATCAATTGTTCCAGATATTCTTTACGGAACCGACTACGCAGTTGATCACGAAGCTTTTGGCAGCATCCTTGCAGTCTATTCCGACTGATATAGTCCAAGTCTGGCACACCAATCTCTCTTACTTCTTGTAGGAACATGGAAGGTGTTAGAGGTGCCAAATCTTCGGATTCGGTAGAAATACAAATAAGGTGCCGAGTATTAATGACAGCCTACACATCACAGATAACTGTGACTAGCTCTTCATAATTCACAGACGCTCGTCCTAAAACTCGTACTAGTAGAGCCTTGATGGAGCGGATCAAATGCTCCCACCATCCACCCCACCAGGGAGCCGCAGGAGGATTAAATCTCCACCGAATGGGTTTTAATTTATCACATGCCATGGTCTTCTCCCAGTTCAGGGCTTTAATGGCGTTGTCCGTTCCCATAAAATTCGTTCCGTTATCAGAATAGATGATCGTTGGCCTTCCTCTTCTAGCTATAAATCTTCGGAGAGCTTGAATGAATGCTTCTGTGCTAAGCGAAGAAGTGACTTCCAAGTAGACTGCTCTGTAAACGGCACATGTATATAGCACGACCCAAACTTTTTATCTTCCACGGAGTAGAAGAGGACCACAAAGATCGACTCCGCAGACTTCAAAAACTGCCGCATCTCTTACACGGTCTAGTGGCAGGTGAACTGGTACTGTGGTAGGTGCTTTAGCCGAGAACCTCTTGCACTTCACACACTTGGAAATGACGCTTTTGACGGTGCGGTTAAATTTGAGAATCCAGAACCTCTCTCTAAGGTTGGTAACGAGCGTCTGAACGCCTGCATGACAATTGGACAAATGACAGTCTCTAATTAAACAAATAACTACATGATGTTTGCTTGGGAGCAAAATAGGGTATCTAAATGAGAACTGGCCCTCTCTGGCAATAATTTTGCTCTTGACTCGTATTAACTCGTTGTCGTCTTTGATCACTGCAAGACCTGCTTTCATCAAGTCTTTTGCGAGCATGGATTCTCGTTGCACAATACGCTATAAATTAATTTCTCCGTCTTTAATTGCGGTTGCTCTCAATGTCTTTGACGTTTCAAATAACTCACACCGACTTCTCTTAACGAAACTTCGGATCCAGGCTAAAATTCTAAAAATGTGGGAGAACCTTGAAAATTTCTCAAAAATCGTTGAATTCTCTGGTTGAATAACCAAGGTCGTTGTTTTTTGTTTTCGCTGTTCACAGCTAATCAATGCTTCCGCATCACAGCTTGGCCAATTTTTGGGTGGGCTCTTCAACCATTCGGGACCCTCCCACCATCTGGACCTTATGAGTTGATTAGAACTGCAACCCCTCGACGGGAGGTCCGCAGGGTTCCTGCTTCCAGAAACGTGTGTCCAGTCATCAGGGTAGGTGAGCTTCCGAATTTCTTCAACTCGATTATGTACGAACGTGCCCCACTGATCCGTTCTCTTAATCAAAGCCAGGACAGTCGTAGAATCCGTCCAGTATCTCACCATAACTATATTGGTGTTTAGTGCTTCTAACACAAATCTTGCAAGAAAAGCTCCTAGCGTGCAGGCAAATAGTTCCAATCTCGGAATAATCATTTTCTGTAGGGGAGAATGGCGCGATTTAGCTCCCAACAAGTGGACTTCTACTCCCATGGGGGTCTCACAACGTAGGATGATTGCAGTTGCATTGGCATTCTGATTAGCGTCACAAAACACATGAAGAGACCAACTTTCGGGATTCCCAAAACCTACTCTTCGAGAAAATGGTAGTTAATTTATGAGTTCAATTCCTCAACCCATTTGAGAAATTTAAGTTGCAATTCGTTCGACAAGGTGGTATCCCAGTCTTTCTTGTCGGCCCATGCCTTCTGCACCAACAATTTGGCAGGTAACATCACTGGAGCTAAAATTACAATTGGATCAAAATTTGTTGTGCCATAGATAAGATTTCTCTATTAGAGACACCAAGAGATCTTGACTCAATTTTGCATCGTATACCGAGGGTATCTTCGTTTCGATTCCACAAGAGTCCCAATAAAGGTACTGTCTCTTTAAAATAAATATCAATGTTAGGTTGCTCAGCTAGGAAGTTTTCTGCAACTTCTTTAATGGGACCATACATCCACATTCGCAAATCCATAATGGCTTCTGTAAACAATTTTGTAGACTTCAAGGGGAATTCTCTTTATTCCCTCGGATCATTTACCGAGGTGACACAGTTGTCAATATAGAAGGTTTTGCGAAGAGTTTCAGCAAATGATGCAATTTCCTCCGATGAATTACAGAGAAGATGTCGTATCACGGCTGCCAAGAGAAAAGGGCTGCACGTGAGTCCAAAAACCACTCTTCTGTGTCTAAACACCTGGATCCTATTGCTGTCATCTCACCATAGGAACCTCAAAAAATCTCGATCATCCTTCTTAACTTCAATCTGCAAAAAGGCACGTCTGATATCGGTGGCGACTCCAATGGCAGCTTTCCTAAACCTCAGTAAAATAGACGGTATCTGTTCCATTAAATTGGGTCCTTGGACCAGACAATCATTAAGTGAAGGAGACTCCTGCCCCTGACAGGAAGCATCAAATACTGGTCTTATTCGAGTCGTGGAACTATCAAGTTTCACTACGGGATGGTGCGGAAGGTAGTGGCTTTTCTCCTCCAACTCTTGCAAGGGTACCCTCTCTATCACTTGTTCATCGAGCCACTCCTGGAGTACTTGATCGTACTCTCAATACTGATTCATAGCTTTAAGCTGCTTCGTCGTATTAAAGAGTCTCTTTTCTGCAAGATATCGATTGGAAACAAGGTATTGTCGATTATTCAACCAAGGCAGACTTACACAGTTGCATCCATCTTCCTTTCTGTCAACGGTGCTCAAAAACTGTTCTTGGACTTCTTCCGCCAAGGTAGTTTTGTTGGCACAGGCATCTGGCTCTTTTATACCTATAGTCTCCAGATCCCATAGTTCCTGAACGTCCATGTTCTTAACAATCATTCATGTCACTGACCTAACAGCGGCCTTAAGTTCTTCATCATAGCAGGTTGATCCACAAATCGTCCAACCCAATTTCGTTTCGATCGCTGTCAGGCCTCCTGGAAGCTGATTGATTCGACCTGTCAAAATTTGACCATAAATGTCACTGCCAATCAAAAGTTCAATCTTCGGACAGCCAGGTCCCCAACCAGAGATCCAAATCCCCCTATGTTTTAATTCGTTCAATATCCGACCGTTAGGGTGACGGGGAATCTGTCCGCAAATCAGTTTCTGATTTAAAAATTCTAATTCCAAGACAGATTTGGAACAAAAATAGGTACCCTGCAATTTGACATGGTATATCTTGTGTTCCTTTGGAGCAGTGCGAACCCCTCCAAAAAGTGAATGTGCCAGATGCATTTTCCTTGAAACTTCCAGGCTCAATTTTTCAGCCGTGGCCTCTAATATGTAAGATTTCTGGAAGCCACAGTCTAACAGCACACGTACTCGTTTAGTTTTGCGTTCCCCAACGATCTTCACCAACAAAGTCATTAAGGCCACTTCTCTAGTGCTTCCTGCTGAGAAAATGCATTTTGAACCACTGGTTCCTCCACTTCACTTTTACGTTTACCGTTCATTGGTTTAGAGGGAAGTTCAGGACACATAATAACTAGGTGCTCTTTGGAACAAATATAGCATCGCACAAAACACTTGCATGAATTTGCGAAATGCCTGGGCTTTAAACATTTAAAACAGCACCTCTTTTCACGTACCTTTGACATTTTTTCTTTCAAGGAAAGAGACTGTACTTTCATGCAGTCTTTACTAGCATGAGACTTCCCACAAAAATGCAAATTGGTTCTCCTTTCAATAACAAACCCGCCGCAGTAGGTGAGTTAAATTCTCTCTTCTTAAACTTGTCCTTTGAGGCCTCTTTAGTCGTGGCTCCCCCAAAACATTTTCGCGCTAAGGCAAGTCTTTCTTCACCCTCAATTTCTGTCTTCAAAAATTCTAATAATCTAGAAAGAAGGAATTTGGTGGAGGGATCTGGAGCCATATCCGCACTCAATGAATATCGTTGCCACGCCTTCAAAACCTCCTCGGACAGACAGGATTCCACCATAGGATAGACCCACGCAGCGTTCGTATCCAAGCTAATACCCATAGACTCCAAGGCTCTCAAATGAGCTTCGATTTTGTCAAAAAGTTTCGATAAATGCACTCGATCCTTCCCACTGGAACGTACATTTTTAATAATTAATTTCAACAATTCTCTAACATATACCTCAGTGAGCAACTCCTTTTTCCAAAGCGTTCTTCCAATACCGAGATTGCTTTGGAATAATTCTCTGAAGTTAGTGGATAACTACCCACGAGTTCCCTCGCTCGGGTACCAGGTTGCATGGATTGATAAAGATACTGAAACTTATCACAATGATGTAATTCTTCATCCTCGTGTATCTTTTTGAATTGCGATCAGAAACTTAACCAATTTATTAATTCACCATCAAATTTCTTGATTTCGATTTTAGGTAGTTTGTAACATTTTCCTTTTATTCCAACATTCTCTATGCTGTTAGCCTCAACTGCCACAACTTTATCTGCGACATTCAATTTTTTATTAACAAAACACGTCATAGTTGTGCATGTGTCAGAATAATATTCGGCACTCTCAACTTCAACCGATAACTGTTCCTCATTAACCTCTGAATCCAATAAATTTTGTATCATTTTATCATCGATCTCTTTTGATTCTCTCATCAAATTCTGCAGTTTGGCGAATTTATCTCTAACAACACCGCCATAAAATTCTTCTTTAGTAATTTCTTCCTTCAATACATTAGCAATCTTCGTGAAAGAACTTCGAAAGACCGCCCGTTTTGTTTTTATACGTTCCATAGCAATGCCATACAATCAAGAATTCAATATCTAATCGATCCTCAATTCCCACGAGTCCTGTCGCGGACGCCAAAATTCTGTAGGGAAAAAATTAATCCTTCCCCACTAACGCGATCAATGGCCTGACGATACGTATCTAACCGTTACGCACACCAGGCAAAGGCTCGCGGAATCGAGCATCCATCTTGTCTTCTTCGTCACAGCGCGAAGCTATCCCCGTACGGTTAGATCACTTACTTTGGCATCTGTTCGAGTAACAGGCATTCCTAAACGTCGCAGCTTGTAATCTTGCTAAAAATTAACGTTCTAACAAATAATCCAGTGGTGTGCAACAGGACACACAACCACCATTTCTTGTAGCTAACTATTTAATCACAAACACGACCACAAACACATAATTCTATTATTCTAAGACATATTGTCAACAACAACATCATTCATGTTCCATCTTGCTACCTGTCCCCGTTCCACACTCTCCGCCGCGCTGTTGCCATCCACCGAGAGGGTCGAGAAATAGTTCAGTCTGAAACTCTACACCGTGCGCCAGGCCGTAGAAGCAAATCCCACAACCAGCCCTCGGAGATTATCAGGCGAGCAGGGCATACCACAAACCAGCGTGGTTCGTCACCTTCAGTACCTCGGCAAGGTCTTCAGGAGCTGCCGAGTGGTAGTGAAACCGCCGAGTGGTAGGAGCTGCCGAGTGGTAGTGAAACCGCCGAGTGGTAGGAGCTGCCGAGTGGTAGTGAAACCGCCGAGTGGTACGAGCTGCCGAGTGGTTAAGAAACCGCCGACTGGTAGGAGCTGCCGAGTGGTTAAGAAACCGCCGAGTGGTAGCGCGCACGAAACTCCTAGGAAACCCATGGAATGTACGTTTCATCAAGAGAATTGTTACGTGCGATGAAAAGTGGCTCTGTTTCAGTAATCCTAACGCACAACGGCAGTAGTTGAGCCCGGGCCAGTTTGCGTAACGTGTTGCTAAACGTAGGCCCTTCGAGCACAAGGTGATGCTCTGCCTCTGGTAGAATTTCGAATGGATAATTCATTACGAATTCGTTGTAGACCTTCGGACCATCAACGCTAATCTCTACTGTGAACAGCTGGAGCGGATGTATGCCGTTTTGGAGGAGAAATACCTGGCCCTGGTGAACAGAAAGCGCGCTCACTTACAGCAGGACAATGCTTGTCCTCATACCGCTCGAACGGCCCGGGAAAAACTCCAGGAACTTGAGGGCATCTAACTGATGCCATACCCAACATATAATCCGGACCTTGCCGCGTCGGAATATTACTTGTTCCTGTCCACGACTCAATGCCTTCACGGGCGACACTTCAACAACCAGGAGGATGTAGCAGCTGGGGTGAAGGAGTTCTTCGCCTCGAAGAACAAGTACTGGTACCGCCGCGCATTGGAAGAACTGCCAGACTGATGGCTAAACACAGTGCAACACGATGGCCTATACTTTGAATGCTGATCAGTTTTCGTCGTAAAGGTACGTATGAAGAAATAACGTGATCCAAATATTGCAAAACTTTAGACTCACCCTCTGTAAATCACCAATCAGAATGCTCTGATACTTAACACTCAGATACAGGAACTTGGTCTTAATAGGTGGTGTTGCGGCTAGCCTAATCTAACGGAAATCGGGCATCCCGGTTCGATTCTCGCTCCAGGACGATGAGATTTTCAAGTTTTGTGAAGCGATTAATGTTACTTGAAGAACAGTAAATACAGGCAATTCAGATATGTTTGATTGCTGTATTTGTTTAAACGATTCGATTCTTTGGTAATTTGTTTTATCATTTATAAGTGATGTGGCTTTAAACAAGAAAAAATTATCTTTCTATCGTAAAATGAAAATCCACTACTGCTTCGAAAAGTAATACTTTACGAGATTTTTATGTATACCATAAATATGCGCTTCACGAAGGTTACAAACTCTGTGCGAAGTGAAAATGTTTGACTTTATCGAGACACGACTAGTTTCGCCATCATGGGTTCTAATTCACGATTGCATACAATGGTTGCAATTGCGGTCCAGTATTCATGCGACTGCAGAATGAAGAATGATTTTTCCAGGAACATACTGTTGGATAACACATAAGGTGGGGCCAAAACATTGTGAGACTGACTTTATATCTGGAAACTACAGTCTTAGGGTTTCTGACTTGTTGCTACCATGACTCATCTTGACATGGTAACTCATGAATTACTCATGTGTAGTCACTGTAAATTATTACTCTCTCAATGGAAGTTCAAAGAAGTTCGCTTGGCCATCGTAGGTTATACTCTCAGTGGACAATTGTTCCCTTTAAAAACTATTGATTCCATTATTTGTGTTCGTTATCTCATCAACAGTGAACATCATTTTACTGTATGCAGAGTTCCTACTAAGAGTGGGGTCACTAACAGGGCATGTTAGTCAATTTTAACATATGATCTAGAAGTGCGAAAGGTTTCTGCAACCTTTGTGCCTCGGATCGTCACTGTTTGCCAGTGACAGATGTGAGTTGTATGTTAAGATCTTCATCAGCTTAATGCCACTGACCTAAGGTTTGTTGTCTATTACTGGTCGCGGATTTAGCTCCTCTTAGTTTCTCAATCTGCTGTGAGACGCAGTAAATATTCAACGAATGAAGAAATTTGTCGCAATGAGACACAGGAGCTGTTAGCATTTCTAAAAGGAGTCGGTGTATGTAGAATGCATGCCGAAGTTGCAGAATCCTTGGAATTCGGCTAAGCAGTCTCAAAAACAGGACTTTGAAGACATTCCTTAGTGTATCCAGTAAGCTTCATCATTTCCCAAATATTAGTTCAGCTTCTAAACACTTTGATCCCACATCTCTTCCGGCATGATACCTTTTAGCGTAGTTTTACGTTAATGTTAAAAAACATGAGAGACAGTATGCATTAACAAAGTTAAGTTTGACGCTGTACATTGATTGTATTCAAATTTGATAAATATTACTGTAAGAGACCCATATTGGCAACTATTAACTAATGGTTTTGTTTCGCATATCGTACTTTCAATTAAACTATTATATTTCCAGAGATAATGAGCAATCTTTACTGATATAACAGTAGCTAGCTGATCGATAAACGCATACACATGTTAGTTCGGGGACAGTTACATGTGACAAATGAGTAGTTCAATGACCCTTAACGAGTGCTTCTAGCATCCATGACGGATATAATAGTAATTGCCTGTAATTATATTAATTAACGATACACGACTTTCAATCCAATCAAAACGTGAGCTGGTCTCATAGCTGAAGATACATATTTTGGTCGTCTGAAGCCCACTTAATTTACAGGAAGAACGAAATATTGGAATGGATCGCTAGCAACTGTGATTATTGCACAAAATTCATAAAGTCCGTCAAAGACAATGACCAGTTTCTAATGTTCCTGCATGCTAGGGAAACAAAAAAGAAACCGCGTCAACATTTTGTAACAAAGTTCGGATCTGAATCCACATGTTTATTAAGGAACCGTCTAACCGCATTTCTCCATCTACGTTTGGTTCGTAATGGGTACTTCAAATTCCGATATTTTTCTTCTGGGTTTGGCGACCACCTTGAACAACTCTAAGGGATACAAGCAGTCTCCCGTCCCTAATTTAGGTCCACAAGTTCTACGAATTGGGTGGGGGCAGCGCCGTTTAGAGAAACGCATTTCTCATGCCTCACTGGGACTCGAACCTGGCCTCACTCGAACGAACGGTCAGAGGCTAGCTTAAACCAATGTGCCACCAGGGCGGGTTACTGATTCTCTGTGTACACTTATGTTAGATGCAATTTTATAATATCTCTTATTTCCTTGGTCTGCCTTAGATCTTTGGTCTTTACTTCTTGCATTGCTTTATGTTTCGGGCTTGACACCTCACGTGAACATCTAAGGAGTCTCTAGTCCCTAAATTTGAGCCACTGGTTCCAGGATTGCAACTTTAAAGAGCATGCTCTGTATCACAACGGAAATCGTTAGATGAACTCATCTTAGCATTGGAAAGTTTTACCGGTTATGAACACTGGTGTACAGACCTTAAGGACGAACCAGGTTTCGACCTGTGTCGAACAGGAGCGGCGTGGCTATGTGATATTCAAAACATAGGAACTCCATTAATTACGAGATGATGAAGGAAACAACATCGACACAACTACAGATACTAAAGGATATAGTAGAACTGTGTTCAGAATTGGCTACATAGCACTGGATGCCATGATACAGGTGCATCACTGCCAAAGACGGTACGAAGGGAAGAAGGGGTCCTTAATAGGAGATATGATCACCCTTACGTCGATACATGATTTGCACCGTCTGTCTATACTCGCAATAGGTTGTTGATGCGTTCGTCAGCGCCGTCTGCAGCTGTTGGACAGTTTCCGGTGTGTGTTGATGTGCTCCAACGCTCCTCCCCAGAGCGTCACACATATGCTCTATGGGATTTAGGTCTGGGAAACATGCTGGCCAATCCATATACCGAATGTCTTCACTTTCCAAGAGCTCATCATCAGCCTCCCTACGATGGGGTGTGAAGTTATCGTCCATTAAAACGAACTCGGGGCCAGTGGCACCAGGGAACAGATGAACATCGGGGTGGATTACCTCATTACACTAGTGCACATCGGTTACAGCACCTCCTTCCAGTATCCGGAGCTCCGTACGTCTATCGATCAGAATGCCTCCCCATACGAGAACACCGCGGCCGCTATATCTATCCCTTTCAGTGATGTTTTCGGTGAGATATCCGAGTGCCTAAATACCGCCATATTAGCTGAAGTTTAAAATCCCTAGAGACACTAAATCTAATGTCATTAGTAATCCGTTTTTCTGCTGTGAGTCTTAATGTTCTGTAGACCACTGTAAACGGTGTCTCCGGTGAGCAGTTGTTAATGGAACACAGCAAGCTGGTCCTCGGGCAAACAGTGCCCCTTTGTTCAGTCGCCCGGCCACTGTAAACCGCGATATTGTACGTCTCATGTTCATTTGTTTTGCAAGGTTACTTGTTCTCTGGTGTCAATCCCTATTGGCCTGTAGGAGCAGATAGCAGTCCTGACTAGGGATGATTTTTGGTGGACGACCACAAACGGTCTTTTGCGCAGCTGCACCTGTAATCCTGAAGGCTAGCCACGCACTCGATACGAAGCTATGGGCGAAACCGAACTATTGAGCAACACTCATCACAATTTGTCCCGCCTCGAGATTCCCAATAATTCGACCACGATTAAAATTATCAAGACGTTCTCAACGGGCAATTTTGTCGTATCTAGCACATAAAAAGCACAATCGAAGGTCTGTAACACTTATGCACACCGTTTGCTGACTTTTATTCAACTGATGCTACGCTGTTGGCCACCCAAAATGCAACACCAAGAAGGACACGAGATAGCAAAGCCAGATTTACTGGAGACATAACAACAGATACAAAGATGAAACGATTGAGCTTACAGGCCCGTGCGACTTGCGTAACACACATAAATCAATAGTTCGTGTGGCCCCCATAGCACAATTACACCTTTTAGACAAGAACTGTGGGTTAGTTTTCTACTGATTAATGACACGGCATACCTCAACTTTTAAAAAACCAGTCAGCTCTAATGTTTTCAAAAGTATCGTTCCAGCATAGCAGGTACCCACAATAAGTCCTTTATCGAACTCCGAAAGATCCTGTGTTTTTCCATTGTGATCAACACTACTAACAATTACTGACGAGCAGTGCTCTTATTATTTGCATAGATCACGTGGTGACGCACGTGACCACATATTGTGCATATACGTTGCGTAAATGACGTTTTGTACGTCTGTGTAAAGGGTTCTAATTTAGTGGCCAGTGTGTATAATAAGTTTCGATATCGTTCTATCGATTCATCAAGATTTAAAGCTCTTCAAGATATGTTCCAAATGGGTACCCCCAAACTAACAGAAACGTAAAAAAAGTCTAGAGTAGAATCTTGCAAGAAGAATTTGAATTTTTTGAAATTAGTAGCCCTAAACGTCTGATATGTGATGGGACATAATTTTGTTTCTATACAACTGCTGGGAAATATCGACAACTACTGTATGGTAGCGGATGATGAACTACTTCCCCAACTTGCCTAACAAGACTTTTACAACGGAAGAAAATGTTTACAAGTCTATCAATACCGAAGGAATGGTAGATTGTGGACGCATTACCTGAAAAAATATATAAGTGCTATAAGGAGCCAGTACTGCACTAACATTTCTTTGTTCAAAATGGTTAAGGAGATGAAGGAGCAGCATCCAAATACATGCTTGTCAATAGTCCTGCTTCTTCATGACAACGCCTATGCTCACAAAACACTGCAAGACACACCCTATCTGGAGCTGGAAAAAATCAAACATCTACCCCATCGTGCATTCTCACTCGACCTTGCACCAAGCGACTTTTGGTTATTTACAAAAACTGAAAACGAACTTCCCGGATATCCTTTTTCGAGGGTGTAAGGCCTCGCCGAAATGCGTTTATGCCGAGTTACGGAATATTCCCCAATAGGAGTACCACCAAGCTTTCCAGGTTTGGCGTATGCATCTGCAACTTTGCGTAGATACTGGAATGGAGTACTTTGAACTACAGTAAAATTTTCGTTGAGGTACGTGCTGTGGTTTTTGTTCGGAAGGTGGATGTCAGAAACATTTACAACGCCTCACACTTGCTAATTTGATTAGGCGAACAGGCAAGTTATCATTTATGAAAAGCAAAACCTAATTTTCTATAGCTGAATGAAATTCAAGGGGAATAATAGTAATCACTATTTTCTTTATAATAACAGTAAATGAAAACGATATACTTCAGGTGCAAATTTCGGACTTCGCGTATGTTTTATAGCTATGCCAGATTCTGATTCCATTCTCAAATATCAATCATACACTGGTGTGCAAAAGTTAAAGACGAAGTTGAAAAAGTAAAATAACTCCGTAAATAGCACTAGCACCCGAACGCAAATTAACTCAGGGCCGTGTTTAGGAACAGGAGCAACAGCACATGCGTAATAAGGGAGCATGACATGTGGCTTGTGTGACGTGAGAACAAAATGCGCGCACGCAGTTTAATACACTGCTGGCAACCCAAAATGCAACACTAAGAAGGAAGCATCCGATTGGCCTGAAATTCGCAGCATGTGTCGCCCGCGACAGGACATGCAAACGATTAGCATTGCAGGGCATATGCAAATCATGTACTCCCGGCACGCCACCAAGAAGCACTATAAAAAGGGTGCACAGAAGGCGAGGTGTAAATAGTGGAAGTGTGTTGTGCTGCCAGACCTGTGCGTGGGAAGCTTCCTGATGCCTCGTCGCAGAATACGGCAGTCATTCCAACACGTTTCGGAGTTTGACAGAGGACGAATAGTAGCTTAACGCGACAGCGGTTTATCGTATCGAGACATCGGCTCCCGTGTGGGACGACATCCAGCCACAGTGAGGCGAGTATGGATTCGGTGGGTGCAAGAGTGACGGATGGACCGACGTGAGCAATTGCCACGGCCGCGGCAAACCACCAAACGAGAGGACCGGCGTATTGTGCGACGGGCATTGCCGGCTCGCACCGCCACATCACGAACGTTAGCGCAGGAATTAGGGTGTGTTGCGCAACAACCTGTGTCAGCACGTACCGTTCGATGTCGTCTTCAGGAGCAGGGACTCGTCGCACGACGCCCATTGCTCCGATTACCATTCACGTTACACCACCGGCGAGTGCGGCGGCAGTGGGCCGTTGAACGCCACACCTGGTCTGCGGAGTGGCACGACATTGTCTTCTCCGACGAATTCCGCTTCTGCCTGCAACACCACGATGGTCGGATCCGCGTGTGGCGGCACCGCGGCGAGAGACTGTACGACGCCTTAATTATGCATTGCCATACCGGTCCGTAACCTGGCGTTACGGTTTAGGGCGCAATTGGATATGACACCCGCACCCCTCTGCTACGCATCGCCCGTACACTCAACAGCCACAGCTACATCTCCGACGTTTTGGAGCCTGTAGTTCTCCCTTACCTGCAGGACCTGCCAGCAACCACGTTTCAACAGGACAATGCGCGCCCGCACGTGTCACGCATCGTGCAATAATTCTTCACGGCCCACAAGGTGTCACTGCTGCCGTGGCACGCCTGTTCTCCCGATATGTCGCCCATCGAACACGTCTGGTCGCTCATCGGCAACCGAGTGGCCCGGCATGCACCACCCGCTCCTACGCCTGATGAACTGTGGCAACTTGTGGAAGAAGCCTGGACCGACATACCCCAAGCTCTCATCCAAAGCCTCTTTCGTTCGATACCGCGGCGTGTAGCGGCCGTTATTGCCAGCTACAGAAGACTGGAAAGAGGTTATGTGCTCCGACAAGTCGCGGTACACCTAGTTATGTACTTGTGGTAGTCAAAGAGTTTGGCTTGAGCTTCATGAAGGAAACAACACAGCTTGCCCTGTAAACACAACTTATGGTTCTGGAGGTGGTGTCTAAGTTTGGGGTACGTTCTGTTTGTGCGGTACAGTTCCCCTGTTAGTGCTGGAAAGTCGGGTATCGTCCGTGGTTTATCTGAATATTGCTGTCGATCTAGTCCATCCTGCAATGTTGACCTTCTCTCCAGGAGGTGACGGCTGTTTTATGGACGACAATGCTACTGTCGATCGTGCAAAGTGTGTTTAACAGTGGTTCAGCAACCATGACAGCGACTTCCACCATCTTCCCTGAGCACCAGAAATTCCACAACTGAACACCATTGAAAATGCATGGGACATTTTAGAAAAATAGACCCGGGAGCAAAATCCTCCTCTGTCAAACCTTAGCCAGTTAAAAGACTTTCTAGTGAACATCGGTATGCTGTAAACGTAGATGTACTGCAATACCTCGTGGAATCTTTACCAAATTGCATTGTAATTTGGGATGAAGGAGGGCCAACCCAGTACTGAATAAACGTTTCTAATTCAGTGACCGGTATTTGTATCTGAATGATGACGCACCAGCTTTTCTTAATCAGTTCACAAGCTGCAGCTGTGGTTCTCTCGTTGACGGCCTCTTTTTGTCTTCCTGCACGAGGGACATCTTGGAAACTCTACCGTCCTTCTTGAATTTGCGCATCTCCTGCACGAGGGACGTCTTGGAAACTCTACCGTCCTTTTTGAACTTGCGCATCTCCTGCACGAGGGACGTCTTGGAAACTCTACCGTCCTTCTTGAATTTGCGCATCTTCTGCACGAGGGACGTCTTGGAAACTCTACCGTCCTTCTTTAATTTGCGCATCTCCTGCACGAGGGACGTCTTGGAAACTCTACCGTCCTTCTTTAATTTGCGCATCTCCTGCACGAGGGACATCTTGGAAACTCTACCGTAATTCTTGAATTTGCGCATCTCCTGCACGAGGGACGTCATGGAATCTCTACTGTCCTTGAATTTGTGCATCTCCATATAATTGTGATAAATGGACGTTATTTTTTTTATTGCTTTGTCCACAAGTTGCGACTTTGTGAAAATGGCCGCACCGGTGGCGCAGTGGTCTAAGCACTGGCTTCTGATCATTCGTCCGAGAAGGGTCCGGGTTCGAAGCCCGATGAAGCATGGATGTTATATTTGTCTTACGACACTGGCTCTCTCCCTTCCCTGGAACCAGTGACCCTGAATTACGGATGGGCGACTGCTTATAGCCCATTGTTGACCTTTTTCCAGGAGATGACGGCTGTTGCTCACGGTGGTCGTTAAACCTTACATAAAAAAACATGTAAAATCTTCCTCTTTCTTTTGTAGGCTCCATAGTAACAATGCAAAAAATTCGCAGATGTAACATTTAAATTCCGCACACTAAAATTTCATAATCCGTTATCTTTCGGTGTAGGAACTCTGGCAAATAGGATCGTAACATGTTTGTCTCACTTGAACTTTCTGTATATTTTTAAAGTTATTTTTCCGTGATCTCATGATATCTTTCAGATTATTTTCAGTAATTTAATGAGAAAACTTAAAAATGAAATGCCTGATATAATTAAAAGCACCGAATTTTCGTTCATTTATTATTTTTTTGGGGGGAACAATAGTTGTTCTCAGAAAAATTTTGTGAATGTGAATTACAAGTATAAACTTAGGTTTCATAGTGGAATTGCCAGTGTTATTTTCAAACGGAAATGTTGATTTTCGCTACAAAAAGTATCTGAAGAAAAATGAGTTGAGAAATGTTAGGTACCCATCTTCCGCAAAAGAACTTGAAAAAACGAATTAGAAGTTAATAGATGACGACGCGAAATACACATGCTGGCAACTGGAAGGGACAAAAATTGCAATTTTTTTCTATTACTTTCAAGCATGTTACTGTCTGTTGTAAAAACCACAGATTCTCGTTTTTGTTAGTGTTTAATACTTCATCATAGAAGAGAGATCTATGTCACATTATAGTAAATATTCTTGTCTTTTCAACGTCGATCAGGAGTGATATGTATATTTATGACATGACGACAAAAAACGCGGTATCGCAAATATAACTTCCTATGGTGCACCGTCAAAATAACCCGGGAAAATAACTCGGTTCGTAATAACCCGGTCACAACAACCCGGCGTCAGAATAACCCGGCGTCAGAATAACCCAGCGTCACAATAACCCAGCGTAAAAAAACCCGTTACAAAATAACCCAGCGTCACAATAACCCAGCGGGAAAATAGCCCGTAACAAAATAACTCAGCGTCACAATAACCCAGCGTAAAAAAACACCCGTTACAAAATAACCCTGCGTCATATTAACCCCAGGTCACAATTATTGTACTTCAGAATAACCCGCGTCATAATAACCCACGACTAAATAACCAAGGTCAAATACTATCCCTTGGTACTCTAACTTAGACAGTAGATGGATTTTTGAACGGCTAGGGGCCCAGGGTCAAGAGTGCCCCCAAAACAATATGTTCGTAAAATCTACAGTTTTCAATTTAGAACCACTAAATTTGGTATACTACCTCATGGTACTCTAACGTAGACGGTAGATATTTTTGGAACGAGTTGGCCCCACACAATTTTTTTGTAAAATCTACAGTTTTCAATTTAGAGCCACCAAATTCCGTGTACAACCTCATGGTATTCTAATTTAGACGGTAGATGGTTTTTGGAACGGGTCGGGGTCAAGAATCCCCCTACTAAATTTTTGTATAATCTACAGTTTCCAATTTAGAACGACCAAATTTGGTATACTACCTTATAGTACTCTAACTTAGACTGTAGATGGATTTTAGAACTGGTAGATGCCAGGTGTCAAGAGGCACCCGATACAAAATTTTGGTATGGGGGCCGTCGTGCGCATGCTCAAGTTTGGTTGGCGTAAGTACTGGATAATATTTGTTTATCTTCATGTCTGTGTTGTTTTTGTGAATGAACGTTTAGTAGTTTGCGCTGTGCTTTATAATTTGGGAACTTAAAAATATGAAAAATAAGTACTTCATTTTTTATAAGACTTTTAAATGTTCTTGATTAAAGACTGCTGTTTCGGTTCACGTAATGTTTCCCAGGAACCATTCTCAGTACTCTGTTAACAATAACAAATTCAAATTTGTACATTCTGTTGAAATACGAAATTTTTGGGTACGGAGAAGTGGCTACCGGAGCTGCATAAGCAAATTTCTTATTGCTATATTCCCCACTACTTGAGCAACTATTGTTCATAAAATATTTTCTTTTTAATATTTCATTTTCAGCAAGAAATTTAAACCTTTCCATGATCTTCGGGCCAAAGACAAAGCGGAGAACTAGCCGCAAAAATTTTAAGGGGCCGTAAAGCAATTGCGTTCTGGACTGCTCCGTGGCTACGTCTCACGAGATTGGTCATCTGACACAAATAAAATTTCCGTAATTTCTTATTTTCTTGTTCACGATATTTTTCAAGGTTTATAAACTACAGGTAAAGAAAGTATCTGCCTGCATGTGCAAACCCAGGAAACTTATCGGGGGGGGGGGGGGGGGGTAAAACATGAAATATAAAGAATTTGTGGTCCGATCAGGAGATTTTCAGCATTTGCAACCTACAAGTCAACAAATTAACTCAGTGCTGTGCTGCCTCAGGAAACCTGTCGGGGGTAGGGGTGGTTAGTGGGGGAGTGGATATGCTGATACCAAAAGTGTAAAATGTAAAGAAATTCTGGTCATATTGGGAGATTTTGAGCGTTTACAAACTACTTCTCAACAAGCTGTCTGCGGACATGTGCTAACGCAGAAAACCTGTCTTGGTCGGGGGGGGGGGACGCATATGCCCTCAGATAACACTAATGTGCAAGGTTTTGTTGTTTTGAAATGAATAGGTGTATCTGAATGGATTTCTTGCGCAGATTCTGAAAAATGACCTTCAAAATTCCGTATCACGTCAATTTTTTTCACAAATGACGGAAATGTGAAAATTAAAAAAAAAAAACGTTATTTTTTAATGACATTGTTATATGGCAACGTTTGTAACGTGTGAAAATGTTCTCTCGAATGGCAGAATGATTGTTTAAGGAATAGATAAACATAAATATATAGCTGATAATGGAAATGCAACTGTTTTACCTGTATGGCGTCACGATTTGCGCCCCTCACATACATAGGCGGAACATAAGAGAATGTTATCTTGGCACGGCAGTATGACTCATACCTCACGCCACTGCTCCCTTCTTTCTATTGGTCACATGTGGCGCCATTCGGGGCAGATCGTGTTACACTAGTCAGTGCAAAGAAGGGACTGGTCCCGTTCGGTTGTTTGTTTGTGGCGTGTGCAATGGCTTCACGTGGTTGTTGAAATCATCCAGGCATATTTTGCTACATATGTGGCTGTTATACGACAAGAAAAAAACAGAGGCAAAATATTACGCCTTTCGTGAAAAATACTTATTTTTAATACTTCGGCATTAAACTAGCAGATCAGGACAAAGTTTCATCTCCTCACATCACAATTTGTAACGTGCATGTGTGGAGGAGTTGAGGAACTGGAAAAGTGGAAAAAGGGCATCAATGACGTTCGGTGTACCCATGGTGTGGCGTGAGCCAAAAAATCACAGTGACGACTGCTACTTCTGCACAGTGAATATCGTGGGCCATATCAGAACCAGTAAGCGTAACTTTGTGTATCCCAATATCCCATCTGCCATAAGACCAGTGCCCTATAGTGAATCCATCCCTGTGCCATCCCCGTCCAATATCAAGTCCCCAACAGACACCGATTCAGACGGTGATACAAGTGATGAGATGTACCAACCGGACAGCATGGATAATGAAACCCCAATGCCTTTTACCCAGCATAAACTGAATGATTTGGTTCGTGATCTGAATTTACCTAAAGACGCAGCAGAGCTTTTAGGATCACGACTTCAGGAAAAGACTTTACTATGTCCTAATACGAGATTCTCCTGGTACAGACACCGAGAAGCAGAATTGGTTCCGTTTTTGGCTGAGGAAGGCGGTTTGGTATATTGTCGAGACATTCCGGCAGTCATGAAATACTTCAACATTAATTACAATTCAGGACAGTGGAGGTTGTTCACAAAATACTAACATCCATCCATCCATTCCAGTAGCACATTCTGTGACTTTGAAAAAGACATACGAGAACCTTAAATTACTGCTGGAAAGTGTGCAGTACAAGTTTCATGAATGGTCTTTGTGCGGGGATTTCAAGGTGATTGGAATATTGCTCGGCCAACAAGCAGGATGCACCAAATTTCCTTGCTATTTGTGTGAATGGGACTCCAGAGCAAGGACGGATCATTGGGTTCGGCAGCAGGGGCCAGTCAGAAGTACATTCACACCTGGCGAAAAAAACATTGTTTCACTTCCACTGGTTGATCCCCCGAAAATACTGTGGCCACCTTTACACATCAAACTAGGCTTAATAAAGCAATTCGTGACAGCTTTAAGCAGGGACAGTAAATGCTTTCAGTATCTTGGTGGTAAGTTTCCATCAATCACGTCTGCAAAAATTAAAGCTGGCATTTTCATAGGCCCTCAAATACGAAAATTAATGGCAGACAATATATTCGAGGAAACCATGAGTGAGTGTGAATTGCGAGCATGGACTGAATTCAGAAATGTGGTACACAACTTTTTGCGGAACACGAAGGCTTCAAATTACACCACTTTAGTCGAGGACATGCTGGAATCCTATGAACTGCTTGGTTGCGACATGAGCGTCAAAGTTCACTTTCTTCATGCTCATCTAAATTACCTTCCTAACAATCTTGGTGATTTTTCGGAAAAACATGGCGAGCGCTTCCATCAGGTTATTAAAGTGATGGAAAAGAGATATCAAGGAAAGGGGACTCTACATATGATGGCCGACTATTTTTGGATGTTAACAGAGACTGTACGGACGCACACCGAAGACAATCCAAAAAGAGGAAGTTTGAAGGGGAGCCCAGTGGCGAATGTTAGGTATGTTTGCTATTGAATATGTATTTATGTTTATCTATTCTTTAAACAATCATTCCGCCCCTCTAGAGAACATTTTTACACGTCACAAACGTTGCCATATAGCAATGTCATTAAAAATAACGGTTTTTTAAATTTTTACATTTCCATCATTTGTGAAAAAACCTGACGTGATACGGAATTTTGAAGGTCATATTCGGAATCTGCGCAAAAATTCCATTCCGATACACTTATTCATTTGAAAACAACAGAAAAAAGTTGAAAAATTGCAGATCAGTGTAATTTGTTGACTTGTAGGTTGCAAATGCTGAAAATCTGCTGATCGGGCTAGGATTTCTTTATATTTTACCCTTTGGTATTACCCCGCCCCGACAGTTTTGCTGAATAGACACTTGCCCTCAGATAATGTGTCGAGTTGTAGCTTGAAAATGCTGAAAATCTCCCGAGCGGAGCAGAAATTCTTTATATTTTATACTTTTGGGGTAACCCCCTTCATCCAACAGGTTTCCTAAGGCAGCACATGCTCTCAGATAATTTGTTGAGTTGTAAAGGCTGAAAATCTCCCTATCGGATCATAAATGCTTTATATTTTATATTTTAGGTACCCCCCCCCCCGATAGGTTGCCTGAGCAGGTACATGCCCTCAGATAATGTGTCGGGTGAAATCTTTTGTTGAGTTGTAGATCATAAAGATTTTTTATAAAGAATTACATTAATTATCGAAATTAAGAAAAGACGAAATTACGGAAACTTTATATGACTGAGATAATCAACCTCTGGGGGCCGTGGCAACGAAGCGGTCAAAATGTAATTTTTATACGGCTCCTTAAAGTTTTTGTGGCCAGTTTTCCGGTGGCCACTTCTCGTACACCCTACTTAATAAGATGTAGTATCCCCCTTTAGCCCGCAAAAGCAAAACAGAGTCCCCCTCGTCGAGGCATCGATTCGATGAGGTGGCTATATTTAACCTGGAGTATCGGGTACAAAAATGTCAACAGCAAGTCCTCCAGTTCCCGTACACCTCTGTTTTTTTTGGGGGGGGGATTTTGTGTGCGAACCCACATTTTCAAGTCGAACCACAAATGTTCGATTGGGTTTATGTCAGCTGAATTTGGAGGCTAGGGAATTAACAAAAAGTCACCAGCATGTTCCGCGAAACACTCCTTGACGATTCTGGCAGTGTGACACGGAGCATTATCTGTTGGTAATGGCCATCACCAGCAGGAAACACAGTTGCCCTGAATGGTTGAACTTGGTTCGCAACGATGTTCAGGTACCTGACAGCTGTAAGAGATTGTGCTGTTAGGATAATGGGGCGTAAAGTGGCGCAAGAAAGCATAGCATACAGCATTACACCGCCGCCGCCACTGGCCTATTTCAGCTCAACAGTGCAGCCAGGTGCCATAGACTCTGTCAGTAATCGGAATATCCTCACTCGGCCGTCTACGTAATGCGGCCATCTATGTAAGCATGTGCAACGATCTCGGCCATCTACGTAATGCGGCCATCTATGTAAGCATGTGCAACGATCTCGGCCGTCTACGTAAGATGTGCAATACACTCAGCCGTCTACGTAAGCATGTGCAACGATCTCGGCCGTCTACGTAATGCGGCCATCTATGTAAGCATGTGCAACGATCTCTGCCGTCTACGTAAGATGTGCAATACACTCAGCCGTCTACGTAAGTATGTGCAACGATCTCGGCCGTGTACGTAATGCGGTCATCTATGTAAGCATGCGCAACGATCTCTGCCGTCTACGTAAGATGTGCAATACACTCAGCCGTCTACGTAAGCATGTGCAACGATCTAGACCCCGGTGAAGCAGCAACTTCGATACGGAAACCCAATATTCACTCCAAGAAAGTTCTGCTATGCATCTGGTGGGATATGAAGGGTGTGCTCTATTATGAACAATTGGAACAGGGTCAAACTGTTACTGCTGATCGCTACAAGCAACAATTCTAATAAACCAGGAAATCTGTCGGAAATGCCCATTCACAGGTAAAGAATTGTGTCCAATGAAATTACTGCATTACAACGCTAGGCCGCATGTCTCAAAATCGGTCAAGGAAACGTTATTGACGCTTGGCTGGGAAGTTTTGGAGTGCCGCCCCCGTGGCGCAGTGGTCTAAGGCACTGGACTCTGATCATTCGTCCGTAAGGGGTCCGGGTTCGAATCCCGGTCAGGCATGGATGTTGTGTTTGTCTTACGGCACTGGCTCTCTCCCTTCCCTGGAACCAGTGACCCTAAATTAGGGACGGGCGACTGCTTATAGCCCATTGAGTTGCTCACGGTGGTCGTTAAACCTCCAATCAAAAAAAAAAAAGTTTTGGAGCACCCGGCGTATAGTCCAAACATAGCCCTTTCAGATTATTATTTGTAACGATCGATGCAACATGGTTTGTCTGCTGTACGGTTCCGGACATGTGACAAAGCGCAAAAATGTGTTGATGACTTCATTGCGTCACACGACGAAGTATTCTTCATGGCTGGAATTCGTCAGCTGCCCGACCGATGGCAGAAGGTGAAAGTCGGCGCATGTTTTGATTCGTAAAGGTATTGTTGTTTTCTCGTACATTACATGTTGCATTGTCTTAAAACGCATTAAAACGTATTTGTACACCTAACAATACAGCTGTTCTTTGGGTAAATGTGGCGTTAATAGTTCTGCTAATTAGGAAAAAAAAGACTGATACAAAACATGTATATTTTAGATATCGATTATTAATTTGTGTGAAGCTCATGCTCTTCTTGCCATTATTTCAGATTTCGATGCAATTATAAAGTTTCGGAAAACGTGTGACAGCGATGAATCCAACTCTTTTCTGTTAACCCTTTTGCGACTACAACGCCCTATGCGCCTGGACATTCAGACAACCACAAGCAAGGTTAATAAATAGAAATGTTTGCTCATCCCACCTACCTCGCAGCGGAAGTATCGTTCCCTTACATACTAACGTCACTGTAAAGGACGGGTAGACCGTCGATACTTGGTCGATACAACTGAAGCACTTGCGGAAGAAGTGTTGTGAACAATTTTAAATTCAAATACCCTTTGAATTTGAAATCTTACAGCCAAGATGGAATGCAAAAAAAAAAAAAAAAAAAAAAAAAGCGTCAACAATACACACAGGTAAAACTGACATCCATGTGAATATTTTATTTATTGTAAACCAAGATTTCAAAGAAAATAAGTATAATTTTTCTTTTCAAATCTATTTAATCTAAACAGGATATTGACTGGCATTAAGGAAAAGTGGAAGGATAGCGATCATAGCTTTTAAATTTAATTATATGCAACTGTAGCATTGTGTTCTTTAAATAAATTCCAAATTAGAGAAAAACACCATAATATTATGTTAGTAGCACCTCATTAAGGAATCCCTTTATGCCGAACAAATCAGAACTTCAGCAACGTTCAAGGAACTCTCTTAATTAGAAAGCTGGAAATTAGTTCTATTAAATGCTGCTTTATTATTTGTAATTAATCGCTTAATAGAAAAGTTAAAATTATATATTTTCAAATTATTTTCCTTTCTCTCCGTCATATTTTAATCGCCAAATTTTGAGAACTTTAAAAATCGGGACCTTATTTAATGCAAAGAAATGCTTTCTTCACTCATTTTGCCATGATCCTTAAATAACTATTTTAACCAGTATTCTCTTCTTGGGTTGGTAAGACATTTTTTCCTGAGGATTTGGAATTTAGTCGAATACTAAAGTGGAAAACAAAAGTCCCAAGTGGAAAACAAATTCATTTTGCTTTTCGTTGCTATTAGGAGAATAAAAAAAATAGTTTTTCCAGATTTTAACTATGGGTTATTTTGACGTTGGGTTATTTTGCTAACGGGTTATTGAAGTTGGGTTATTTTGACGCCGGGTTATTTTGACTGGGGTATTTTGACGCGGGTTATTCTTTCCGTGCTAATTTGACATGTAACCACTTTCTATTAAATATTCTTAGCATTTATAAATTTGTTTTGATTATGCACATCATATATACAGTTAACCACAAAAGTGTTTGCCGTATTCGGAGACTGAGACAAAGTATGACACATACGTAGTAGAAAAGCATTTTATTCATTAAAATAATTGCCATGAGCATCAACAAAGTTCTGCCAACGTGTTAACAACATATATTTTAGGGGTATGCAAAAGTTTCCGCCGACCCGCTAGCTGGGGCTGTAGGAGTCTAACCGTCCGGCGATCCGTGCTGTCAGTTCGTATATGAAGCCAAGCATGGCGGTCGATAAAGTTAATTTGCCGCACTGTTTGTTATTCATGCTTAATTTAGGGAAACGTGCGAATGAAGCATACGGTTTAATATGTCAAGCGTATGGCGAAACTGATATGGGTGAGCGGACGTGTCGAGAATGGTTTGCCAGGTTTAGGAAAGGTGATCTAAGCTTGGAAGACAAGCCACGTGTGGGTAGACCGCAGAAATTCACAGACGAGGAGCTGTAATCGCTGTTGCAAGAGGATTCCACACAATCGACCAGACAACTGGCGAAACGTTTGTAAGTGGCTCAATCGGCGGTGGCGTCTACAGACCTTGGAGAAGATCCAGAAGATTAGTAAGTTGGTTCCTTGTACTTTAACGGAGCGTAATATTGGTCAACGATTGGACGTCTGCATATAGTTGCTGAAGAGGTCTCAAGGGAAGAATTTCTTGTGGAAGATTGTCAACGGAGATGAAAAATGGGTCTACTGCGACAACCGCGTACGCAAGCGATCCTGGGTCAACCCAGGCCAGCCATAAATATCCACTGCAAAACAGGATATCTACGAGAAAAAGGTTCTGTTGTGTGTGTGTGGTGGGATATGCTTGGAGTGCTGTACTTGGAACTGTTGAAACCGGGCGAAACAATGTCTGCACAACGACATAGCAATCAGTTGATGAAACTGAACGCCGAAATCGAGCAAAAACGCCCATGGACAGGTAAAGGACGCCGCCCAGTCATCCTGTTACACGATAATGCCAGACCACATGTCGGTGTCACCACGAAATCAACCCTTGAACAGTTACACAGGGAGGATTTACCGCACCCTGCTTACTCACCGGACATTGCACCCTCAGACTTTCATCTGTTTCGCTCTATGCAACATGCCCTAGCCCAACAGACCACATGCCTGTGTCACCACGAAATCAACCCTTGAACAGTTCCACTGGGAGATTTTACCGCACCCTGCTTACTCCCTGGACATTGCACTGTTAGACTTTCATCTGTTTCGCTCTATGCAACATGCCCTAGCCCAACAGACCACATGCCTGTGTCACCACGAAATCAACCCTTGAACAGTTACACTGTGACGTTTTACCGCACCCTGCTTACTCCCTGAACATTGCACCCTCAGACTTTCATCTGTTTCGCTCTATGCAACATGCCCTAGCCCAACAGAACACATGCCCGTGTCAGCACGAAATCAACCCTTGAACAGTTACACTGGGAAGTTTTACCGCACCCTGCTTACTTCCAGAACATTGCACTCTCAGACTTTCATCTGTTTCGCTCTATGCAACATGCCCTAGCCTAACAGCCCACATGCCTGGGTCATCACGAAATCAACCCTTGAACAGTTACACTGGGAAGTTTTACCGCACCCTGCTTACTCCCCGAACATTGCATCCTCAGACTTTCATCTGTTTCACTCTATGCAACATGCCCTAGCCCAACAGACCACATGCCTGTGTCACCAGGAAATCCACCCTTGAACAGTTACACTGGGAGGTTTTGCCGCACCCTGCTTACTCCCCGGACATTGCACCCTCAGACTTTTATCTGTTTCGGTCTATGCAACATGCCCTAGCCCAACAGAACACATGCCTGTGTCACCACGAAATCAACCCTTGAACAGTTACACTGGGAAGTTTTACCGCACCCTGCTTACTACCTGAACATTGCACCCTCAGACTTGCATCTGTTTCGCTCTATGCAACATGCCCTAGCCCAACAAACCACATGCCTGGGTCACCACGAAATCAACCCTTGAACAGTTACAGTGGGAGGTTTTACCGCACCGTGCTTACTCCCTAGACATTGCACCCTCAGATTTTCATCTGTTTCGCTCTATGCAACATGCCCTAGCCCAACAGACCACATGCCTGTGTCACGACGAAATCAACCCTTGAACAGTTACACTGGGAGGTTTTACCGCACCCTGCTTACTCCCCGGACATTGCACCCTCAGACTTTCATCTGTTTCGCTCTATGCAACATGTCCTAGCCCAACAGCGGTAAACCACATTTTTAGAAGTTCGTCTCTGCGTTCTTCACCTCAAAAGCCGAATCCTTCTATCACATGGGCATTTATTTCTTGCCTGAAAAATGGCAAAAGGTCATTGATGCTAACGGCCAATATTTCATTGCATAAATGTGTACTGGTTTCCTGATTGTTCCTGTCTCCTTTCTCCTTAAAACGTCGCAAACGTTTGCACACACATAATATATACCCGTACGATAAAATGCCGGGTCATGGAAAGAGAAAAAAACTTTGCAGGGCAGAATGTAACTCATCAAAGTTGGAGAAGTCGTGTCCACGCAAATTATTGTCGAGTGAAAGAAACAAGTGATAGCCTGAACGAGAGATATCTGGTGAGTAATCTGGATGATATAAATTTTCTTTGATAGTGTATCTGGTCGATGAAACGCAGTGGGCCTGAGCGTTATATTGAAGGGGCTAAACTCACTTTGTGCTGACAAGTGCTATTTTCTTCTTTTTCAAATTCACATGCACACGTTTCAGTTGTTCTCAGTACACTGCTGCGGTGATCATTTGGCCTCGTTTCAGGAGTTCATAATGAACTACATCACGTGCTGTCCATCATACACAGAGCATAACTTTACGTGGATGCAGTGCTGGCTGGTTTCGATGTGTGAGGAATTGAGTCTCTGGTGGACAATCAATGTCTGGAATGTTTTGGATTGCTGTACTGGACCCACTTCTCATCACATATGAGTACCCTATCCAAACATGGTTCCTTGTCACAGCGAGACAGCAATGCAAGACAGTCTGAGACACGTTGCTGTTTGTTCACCGCAGATAATTCGTGGAGGACCCACTTAGACAATTTGTATGCCTTACCGATTGCATGCAGATATCTTTAGACGGTTTCATCACTAACACTAAATGTCTGCGCTAGTTCCTGGCATGTTTGGCCACTGTCTTGCTCAATAGCAACGTTCAGGGCTTCTGTGTCGAGGCTGACAGGACGACAATTCCGGGACTTGTCTTGAAGAGTTTCACCTCCGTCTCTGAACTTTCGAAACCAATTCCGAGTTATGCGTTCCTCCACAGCTTCTGCCCCGAATGTTAAGCAAATGCTACGAGTTGCGTCTGCAGCAGATGAACCGAGTTTAAATTTGTATGACAAACACACACGAATAATCTCCACCGATACCCCATTGTAACCGCACGTCTTTCCACTGCCAAACTGCTTACTCATCTGATTCATATGCACCGGGCATCTTGGGATTTCAGGATTTCAGCTAACGATATACCGCAGGCCTAACGCCATCCCTCCGCAAATTCAATCATTACCAAGTGTTTCTTTTGCTCCCTCGAAAAAGGGCAAATACTTTTGTGGTCACCTAATAAATAAGCTGTTCGACGACGAAATGACACCTAATGAAACAATGTACAAAATGAGAGCGACGGAACTTAGGACACGTGTAGACAAGGAAATGGGAAAGAAATGTGTTAATTCCTGAGGGATATATCGAACGCATTGGCTGAGGAGACAGTATAATCTGTTCTGTGTCAGTAGGTCTTATGACCGCCACGCTGTGCAATACATTTCGCAACATGGTGTGCCATCAATTGGAAAATGCCAAGGATGGTGTTCTGAAGTATCGTTGACCTTGCGTCGTTCATCTGAGTCCACAATTCATCGACACTGCGAGGGGATCGTGCAGAGACATTATGTGGTCTGCCTATGTCTTTCCATACGATCTCTATTGGGGAGACACCTGGAATCCTTGCTTCCCAGGACTCGATTTCCAGACGTCTGATGTCATGTTGTCTGCCTATGTTGTCTCTCACGATCTCTATTGGGGAGACGTCGTTAAACCCAGCCTGCCTGAAAAAATTGCAGATACTATTCTCTAATTTTGGCAGTGTGCGGGAGGACGTTATTTTGTTGAACCTGTGCATGACGTATGTCAGGCAGACACGGCAAAAAAATGGCGCTTCATCAATGTACAGTCGTGATGCCATTGTACCCAATATGCGTACGAGCGATGCATAGCTGCTGAAACGCATAGCGCCCCAAATCGTGGCAACAGGGTGAGTAACCTTCATGTGACGCTCACGGATGGAAGCAAGCTCAGCCCAGTGACCACGTCGTCTCCGTACTCTCAATTGGCCATGAACGGCGCCTAGGCAAAAGCAAGATTCATTACTGAATACGACATGGTTACATTCGTTCTGCCAGTCATCACTGGTACGTAACAGCGCAACCTTGCGCGACAATGGGCTGCGGGGAGTGACTGTCGTGGCAATGGCACGTCAGTGCGCGGACCGTCTCAGCCAGTCTGAGATTTACAGTACGTGTCGATACGGAGGTGGTCTCAACGAGCTGTATACGCCGTCTGTTGTCGTCGGCGATTAATTATGGGGAAACTACGGGTTGCTACCACATTTAGCAAGCGAAGCGTTCGGACATCCGATTACGTGCATCAGTGGCACTATAGCAAAGCACGCTACCTTTTCAACAACCACAGTTGCCACATTTGGACAACAGTTGTTGCATCCCGTTGAGTTTTCGCTGCGATGCAACGCACGGACCAACACTATGATGAAGCCCCTGGTAATGGCGTCCGTGTGATGATAGGATTACTGATGACGTCACAAGCGCATTTTCACTTCTTGCAGGTCCTTTCCGATGCAGTGGCCACACGCCCAGGTGAGGACTACCAAACGTAGCTACGCTGATTATTTACATTCCTTACACGTGCTTTCGCCACCGAGATCCCCCCCTGCAGTAGTCCACATGCCCAGGTGAGGACGACCGAACTTAGCTACGCTGATTATTTACACTCCTTACACGTGCTTTCGCCACCGAGATCACTCCAATGCAGTGGTCCACATGCATAGGGGAGGCTGAGCAAACGTATCTACGCTGATTCTTTACACTCCTTACACGTGCCTTCGCCACCGAGATCACTCTGATGCAGTGGTCCACATGCCCAGGTGAGGACGAGCACATTTATCTACGCTGATTATTTACATTTCTTATACGTACTTTCGCCGCCTAGACCACTCCGATGCAGTGGTGCAGACGCCCAGTTGATTACGACCAAACGTAACTATGCTGATCCTCCCTCAACTATAATGTGATTAGTTTACAACTGCAAACATGTACGTAACCGAACTTTTGATAGATACCCTCAAATTTGCGTGGCGCTCCGACTAATTCTTCCTGGTGTGGCATTTTCTATGCTGAAAAGTGTATTTGGCAGATCTTTTAGCATCAGTGGAATTTGGACACCACCTTCTTTCCTGTAAGCATCAACGTATCTGAAGGTTTTTCCCCAAACACCATTATAAATGGTGGAACCTAGTTTTGGACTTTAACTTCGCAACCAGGAAGAGGACAAAAGAGACAATAAATCCAGGGTCGATAATATGTGTTCATTGGCTTTTGCTTGACCTTATGTAACCTTCAACTTAATTTGCCTTTGGATACCTTTTTTCTACTCTAAAACGTCGTGTTATCCTTACACCCCAATTTTCAATCCCCGGCAAGCAGCTGCGACAATTGACACCATTTTCCAGAGAAAAGACAAGTGAAGAATTTTTAGATAATTCATTAAGCCATACCCCACATCAAACCCTTTTAAGTAAAATTTAATAAGAAGATGTATAATAAAATAAGATTGATGGTGAATGATGATTACAGAAGCCATTAATCACTTTGACTAATGCAACACACCGATTACGTGATGTTAAGGAACGTAGATTTTTCACTGTAGACTAACGGAAATTGGGGAACTTTTGACATACGAGTGACGTAACACCATCTACTAGTCTGGTGGTCGTTCTTGGATGGGGCACCGGGAGAAGGTACAACCAGGACTTATTAACCAGAGAATGATGTTTGCTGGAGGCATTGTGACGGTAAGGAGCTGTTTTTCGTATTTAGGATAGGTTTCGTTATTCGGTTTAGACAAAACCATTAATATTGAGTTCTATCCAGTCGTCTTGGACAATTATGCACAGCCATAATTGTGGAAGTAGTTTGGGTGAGGCCCGTACCTACCTCAGAAGGACAACTCTCCATATCATATTGCTCGTATTGTTTCGGACATGTCTCAGGACATGAGCGTCGAAAAATTACACTGGCCAATCCAGAGTCTTGACCACTTCGTTGCAGAGATTCCGTCTTCGGAATCTTTGGGACGAACTGGAAAATCCCAGCCGCCACGGTGGCGCAGTGGTCTAAGGCGCTGGCCTCTGATCATTCGTCCGTAAGGGTCCGGGTTCGAATCCCGGTCAGGCATGGATGTTGTGTTTGTCTTACGGCACTGGCTCTCTCCCTTCCCTGGAACCAGTCACCCTAATTTAAGGACGGGCGACTGCTTATAGCCCATTGAGTTGCTCACGGTGGTCGTTAAATCTCCAACCCCCCCCCCCCAAAAAAAAGAATCCCGTGCGTGGAAGATTGATTGATTGAAGGTTTAACGACCACCGTGAGCATCTCAATGGGCTATAAACAGTCACCCGTCCCTATTTAGGGTCGCTGGTTCCAGGGAAGGGAGAGAACCTGTGCCGTAAAACAAACACAACATCCATGTCTTACCGGGATTCGTACCTGGACCCTTTTCGGGCGAATGATCAGAAGCCATAACTTAGACCACTGCGCCACCGGGGCGGCATCGTTTTAGACAAAACCATGAATACTGTTAAGGAACGTAGATATGAACGTAGAAGAGATCGCCTAAAAACAAAGCTGAACTAGTTACTCTGATGTGAAGGCCGAATGCCGGAACATATCGGCGGAAATTTTTTTTGACGGTTTAACGACCACAGTGAGCAATTCAGTGGGCTATTCAGTCTCCTGTCCTTAATAGTGGTTCACTGGTTCCAGAGGAGAGAGAAAGGCAGTGCGGTAAAACAAACGCGACATCCATGCCTGACGGGATTCGAACTCGGTCCTATCTCGGATGAATGGTCAGAATCTAGCGCTTAGACAACTACTTCACCGGGGAGGCCGGCGAATATTCGCCAAAAACTTGTGGAAAGGATTCCACCAAAACTTGAGGCCAGCATAAAAGGGTCAGAGTTTTCAACATACAAAATATTAAATTTATTTTAAATCAATAATATTTGTATGCATGTGGGTTTCCTGATATTAGTTCTACGGCAGTGTATTAAAAAGCTACAAGTATTTTTCGATATCCTTTGTGAAAAATGCGTTTCTGTAGGCTGAGACTGTTATCTTGCGTAGGCGAAAAAGATATCGATATGCTGGTAATCTGCTCTTGTGATGGAATTTATTTCTTATTGCGACACGTGATTTAACATATTCTCATCCAATTTTTTAACGTTTTAATTTATTGACTACATGCACACTTCCGCTTTCTGGCAGAAAACTGATATCCATTTCATGGTTTCAGATGGTAATAATTTTCTCTTCGAGTTTCATTTTCGAGCAGAAATTATTTTCTTCCGGTCGTTGCTCAATGATTTGATCAAACAGATGATTTGGAAATAATATCGTCAATTTGAATCGGTGTGCTAAAGAAAGTTCTTTCTCGGAAATTTCGTCAGCATCCTTTTTTTTTTTCAAAAATTAGTAACAAGCTTTTGTTTCGTGATATCCATTTCATGAAACGATGAAACGAATTAAATAAATTCTTGATCTTGCAGAGTGTACTCTGTCAAATGTCAAACCTTAATTAAACGAAATCGTCATATTGAGTGCGCTGTAAAAGCATCTCGACAAAGAATAAATTTCAGAAATAAAAGTTTTCTGAAGAAAAATGCAATTAACAAGACAGGTTCTAATTTTGGCGTTGGTTTTTCGCCAGTCATTATTTTTAAGAATATGGAAGTTTAAGGTTGACGTCAAGTAATTTTGCTTCCTATACTTACAATGGAAAACACTTTTGTACACATTTCCTTCACAATCAATGCGTTCCTGAGGATGAAAATTTGAACATCGATTGAAATAACTTCATATTATAACTTGGAATACTTAATATTTTCTGAAACGTAACCATAATCATATTGAAAAGCAATAACTTTTCCTTTGGTGGGGTTGAAATCAGAAAAAAAGATGGCGCGACCTGTACTTTGATAACGTAAGTAGACAAACAAACGTTGGAGTGCGTAATTATGGTTATGTTTTAGAAAACACACTGGCGTGCAAAAATTAAGGACGAGACGGTTTTTAGAATGTAACGTCGTGCAGAAGTGCTCCACATGGACTCAAATCATACCATAAGATCCCCAAGATGTATGAATATGGGACAAGTGAGCAAACCCGACAAAACAAGGAATCCAAAGGATACAAAGGATCTTTATTGGAAAGGTAGCTTCGAGCACAACTGGACAGAAGACAGAAACGTCCATGTAACAGGCGGCTGCCAAGAAAAATCCAGTCTTTAGTAGGGGACATGATCACCCCTGACGGCGTTGCAGGATTTACAACGTCTGCCCATACTGAGGACGAGGTTGTCAAGGAGCTGTTGAGGCATCGCGGCCCATTCCTCTTGTAACGCCAATCGCAGCTGCGGAATCGTCGCTGACGGCTGCTGACGTGCAGCCAAGCGTGTCCCGAGAAGGTCCCACACGCGTTCGATTGGATTTAGGTCCGGGGACCTTGTAGGACAATCCATGCGTTGAATATCTTCACTCTCCAGCAGCTCTGCAACAGCCCCTGTACGATGAGGTGTAGTGTTGTCGTCCATGAAGAGGAACTCAGGACCCACAGCACTTCTAACCAGACGCATATGAGGCAGGAGAACCTCGGTACAATAGCAGACACCAGTGACTGAACCTCCTTGGAAGATGTGTAGGTCAGTACGGCTACCAAGCATGATACCGCCCCAAACGAGAACTCCGCCACCTCCAAACCGGCCCCTTTCGATGATGTTGGAGGTGTGATTGCGTGTTTCCTGCTCTCTCCAGATGTGTATACGTCCAGAATCGCTTGTCAGACAAAATCGGCTCTCATCCGTAAAGAGAACTCGACCCAATTGCTGATGTGTCCAGTTCTTGTGTTCCTGGCACCACAGAAACCGCCGTCTCCGATGAGTAGGCGTTAATGGCCCACACCGTACTGGTCGTCGTGCAAATAGACCACCTTTGTGCAGTCTTCTGGCCACGGTAAAACGCGATAACGGACGTCCAGTTGTCTGTTGCATGTGCCTTGCGATTTCTCCCACTGTCTGCCGTCTGTCTATTCTCACCTGTAGGACAATATACCAGTCGTCCTCCGCCGTGGTTGCTCAAGGAAGGCCACGACCACTGCTAAACTCTCGGGCAGCTGTTCCTGTCGTTTGAAATGCTCTCCAAGCTCTCGAAACGATGCTGTGGGCGATCCCGAACTCCTCGGCCACAGTAGTCACACTTCGACCTTCTTCCAACTTCCCAATGACGTGACCTCGGGTTAAGTCATCCAGATGTCGTTTACTGGATTACCTGTTGACCATATCACACGTTGGCAGCAACTCGACATCGTTCAAACCGATGTACACGGTGCAATAGCTTTCACCGAATTGCTGAGCGTACACCGCCCGTGGGCTTTTTACAATTCCGACGTCCCCTCCCCCTACGTCATGCTGCATATATGCGCATGCCCTACCGTACCGGACCCTAGTTTATCTCCTGAGTAGTCTTCCGGTCCGTTCTGTCTGCTCGTTTCGCTGCCATGCTATTTTCTCCGCTTCGTCCTTAATTTTTGCACATCAGTGTGATAAGTATTCCAAGTTATAAGATGAAGTTATTTTAATCGATGTTCAAATTTTTATCTTTGGGAACGCATTAACTGTGAAGAAAATGTGTACAGAATTTTTTCCATTGGAAGTATAGGAAGCAAAATTACTTGACGTCCACCTTAAAGATACGACATATGGTTTTAGGATCATTTTTATAATTCTAATTAAAATAAAATAGCAGTAAATACAACGCCTTGATCTTTTGGAAGAAATCTCACGAAGTTTTCCTACGCGCGTGAGGAGCATTTCAGATCTTTTTTCTGATTAACAAGAAACATTGCAATACACTCCCGTTCCTGAAAATTGCAACACCAAGAAAGAATTGCACCGTTCAAATAAAATTTATATCACAGATTCCTCATGTTACAAGAAATAGCTGATTACATTTGTACATCTATACACGACTTTTTCGTTTCAAAACTTGGTATCGTGTGAAGTCACCTCCAGAATCAGCAACAACCTCTACACGCCGTGACATTGAATTGAAGAAGATTTTGATATGGTCCTGAGGAATAATCTGCTAGGCTGCTTCTATGCGAGACGAGAGTTCATTTGTGGTGACTGGTACAGGTGCTTGACGGGCCAGTCGCTTAGCTACCATGTCCTACAATTGTTCGATTGGGAAAATAGGGAAGACGTGGTACCTGCCGTGCATGGGAGAGGGTCTTGGACATTCCTGGCCACACGTGGCCGATCATTGACCTACAAAAATATAGAACCAGAACAACTCCAAAGAAAGGGTATCATCTCTGCCTCTAAAAAACCTCTGTTGCAACGATGGTTGTTAAGTAGTGTTACGTATATTCTAAATTAACTTTCCTTTTTAGTTTCTTTCCTTATGTAAATTTTGAGTTTGTTCTCAGTTATACTTCACAACTTAACGTGACATCTTCTATATCAAACGAATACTGTTGGCAACACATTTGAGGTCAGAGTAAACGTGACGTATGACTGTATGAGATAAGAACGATAGATAAAAACTAGGATACGACAGTTGCTCGGGTGGGATGTAAGCCAATTTCCGTAAGTTTGACTTCTGTTTAATGGTTTCGTCTGGCCGTAAAGGTTTAATTAAGGGACTGCTCCATCTATAACGAAGTAAATTTCTCCGTCATTTTTGGTCTATGCCGGGATTCGAACCCGAGGCCGCTTATTCCGGAACAAGTCGCTCTACCAACTGAGCTACGCAGACGTTTATTCTGATTCGTATCTGCCTTTATGTCGTGTGCGTCCTGCTGGCAGGTACGTCATATCGCCCCCCCGAAAGAGGGCCGGGGGCATGGCTCACGGGTCAGCCGTGACCATTAATCGTTGCAGGTAGCCATCCACTGTATAACGTGCACTTGAGAACTCCCAGTCAATCTGCTGTGTGGAATGCAACATCACACATTTTTTTTATTTTTCGAAGCGCTGGAGAAGGAATTCTCTGATTTTTCCTGTCTCGCGGTGTGGAAATAACATCACACCAATGCGAGATTTTGAACTGCCGGGTCATCCGGATAGTTCGGGCGCCAATATAACGAAGTAAATTTCTCCGTCATTTTTGGTCTACGCCGGGATTCGAACCCGAGGCCGCTTATTCCGGAACAAGTCGCTCTACCAACTGAGCTACGCAGACGTTTATTCTGATTCTTATCTGCCTTTATGTCGTGTGCGTCCTGCTGGCAGGTACGTCACACATTGTATTCATGCCTAATGATATAGACATAACGTAAGAACGACAATATTTCAACACGAAAAGAAGATCACGTTAAAGTGGTTTCTGCCGTGCATGGGAAAGCTCTTGGACATTCCTGGCCTTATGTGGTTGATCATTGACCTACAGGAATATATTACCGGAACAACTCCGAAGAAAGGGTATCACCTCTGCCTCTAAAACACCTCTATTGCAAAGCTGGCTGTTGAGGGTTCCCCTTAATTCGCATCAGGCGAGATCGTGAAATGAACCCAAAGGCGACCCAAATGATGTCGCTTGGGGTTGGGCCGGTATGACGCTGCGAAGTGCCGTTCACCACGAGCAAGTTTGCGATCATAATGGTGCATCAAGTTGAATCGTGACTCGTCAGAAAACACGACGTGTTGCCAATCAGCGCGTCAATGTCTATATTCGAGACCCCACTAATGCCTGAGGCGCCTGTAGTTGAGTGTCAAAGGAATGGGCAGCAACGGGCTACCAGCGGCGAGTCCTCTGTTATGCAAACAATGTCGAACTCTGCTGGAGGACAAAGCGTGACCTGTGACAGTGTTACACTGCTGCGTTAACAATGTGAATGTCGCTGTGCGATCGGTAACTACCATGCGGTAGAGGTGTCTGTCATTCCGTGCAATCGTACGAAATTTTGGTCCCTTTTTTTATTTCTGAGCATCGGAGCTTCATCAGTCTACTGACTTGACTTTCGTATTCCTGTACTGGCGTTTGGTCCAGTACGAGTGGCAATTTCGCGGTAGGAAAATCCAGCTTCTCTCATCCCAACAATTCTTCCTCGCTCAAAGTCCGTCAGGTGTTCATAATGAAACCTTGAATATATAAACCCATCGCTCTTTCCACGTTAAGCAACGCACAGCAACCGAAAAATTGTTATTCGGCCGCCGTCGGAGAATTGAATCCCGAATCTCTCGATATCTAGCCGAGCGCGTTAGCCTTACACCACAGCGGCCAACAATTAACGGCGCTATGTGTGTTTTTCTTTTTCAGTCAGCATCTGACATCATAAATCCATAACATGGGCTCAGCTAATGAAGCGTCTCCATCTGGCGGCCATTAACGGCAATGGTTACATACCCACTATCTACCAACAAGTAATTGGACGCCTGTGATAGCAAAGGAAAACGAAGTTTATTCACCTTCAATAGTTGGTGGAGCCTCCACGAGGGGCGATTAATGCTGCGACCCTCCAGGGCATACTCTCAACCAGGCGTTGTACGACGGCTAGCGGTATTTTCTTCCACTGGGCTTGGAGAAGACAGTATAACGAAGTAAAATTTTCCGGCATTTCTGTCCACGCCAGGATTCGAACCAGGATCCCCTCATTCCGGAATAAGTCACTCTACCAATTGAGCTACGCGGACGTTTTATTCTGATTCCTATCTGCCTTTATGTCGTGTGCGTCCTTCTGGCAGGTAGGTCACATCTCCTGGTACGTTACAACAGGTCAGTTCCTTTACCGATTTCGGACGGTGGGGGCACCCCTTAAGTCGACGCTCCAACTCGTCCCAAAGGTGCTCGATAGGGTTAAGGTCCGGGCTCTGCGCAGGCCAGTCCATTCGATTAACCCCATTGTCACCATACCAAGCCATGGTGGACCTCGCAACATGACAGGTGGCATTGTCTTCCTGAAAGTATCATGGGTCCACCCCGTAAAACGGCCACAACGTAGGAACCGCATGGTCATCCAAAATGGTGCAGTAGGTCTCGGCGTTGAGTCTACCAGGAATTGCGACCAAGGGTCCCGTGCCATACCAGGAGAAACACCGCCATAGCATAATTCCACCGCCGCCAAACTTCACAGTTGGCACAATACATTCCGGCAGGAGGCGTTCTCCAGGCAGAGGCCAAACCCAGACCCTGCCATCCGAACGGTAGAGGGTGAACGTTGATTCGTCGCTCCAGAGAACCTGTTTCCACTGTTCAACGGTCCACTGTCGACGTTCTTTGCACCACGTTAGCCGAGCAGCGCTATTGGATTTGGTGATCAAAGGCTTGTGGGCGACAGCACGTCCATGAAAACCGAGATGGGCTTTCTTACGGATGGTATTCATGGAAAGAACACTTCCTGATGCCTGTTGAAACTTCTCGCGGATGTGGCCCATCGATTTGGTGCGGTATTTCCAAATTTCTCTGGCCAGCACCCGTCGGTCTCTAACTCCCAGTTTTGTGGGTCTGCCGGGTCGGGGCACATTCCGGCAGTCACTTCTCATTTTCCACTTGCCAATCACGTAGGCCACTGTCGATTTTGGGTATTTCAACTCGCTGGATACGTCACGTATGGATCGGCCATTTCTGTGATGCCCGACGATTACACCTTTCTCGAAATCAGAGAGCTCCGAACTGCGTGGCATCTTGCATGCAACTGGTTGCGTTGTTGTTTCCCACACGATATTTAACGGTGGCGGCCGTGACATGTATCAGGACCGCAGATATCGTCGATTGCAGGGGTGTCCAATTACTTGTTGGTAGATAGTGTAATTATGGCAATAATCAAAAGGGCGATATACAAGGTGAAAATCATCCAATTACGTGACGTCAGGTGAAAAAATATATCCATCGCTCTTTCCACTTTAAGCAACGCACAGCAACCGAAAAATTCTTTTTCGGTCGCCGTAGGGAAATTGAATCTCAGATGCCAACCGAAAAAGAAAAACACACATTGCGTAGTGAATTGTTGGCCGCTTTGGTGTAAGGCTAACGCGCTCGGCAAGATATCGAGAGATTCGGGATTCAATCCCCGGCGGAGGCTGAATTACAAATTTTCGGTTGCTGTGCTTTGCTTAACGTGGAAAGAGCGATGGATTTATATATTCAACTGACATGATTTTCAATGAGACCTTCTTCGTCGACGGGGCATAGTGAGACACAAGAAACACCCTTTCGACTATACTGTCCCGTTAGGGTATAACAGCTGTTGACAATCTTCATTAATTGTCACCAGCTGTTATACCCCGGACGGGACAGTTCAAAGGGGCTGCTCCAAAACCACATACCCATATTCACTAACATCTGGTTTACATGTCCTCAATTGCTGTACATATCCCGTAAGTTCCAAGCTAATACCAGCATGCTTTCATAATGCTTCAATTTTCACAAACAGCAGTAGCGTATTAAATAATTTCCCGCAGGTTTGACGTTCCGTGATTTTGCTGTTTAGCAAGCATTGGATCCCAGTTTTCCCATCTTAATTCGATATATTTTCTTGAAAATTTGGTAGCTAATATTCAGGAAGCTAAATATGATTTTCAATATTCATCTCCCTGGAACATTTGTATATCTTTTGTGCACATGGCACATTAGTTTTCAACAATTTTGGAAGAGAGCCTATTTAGTATTTTCTCGGTTCATACATTTCTAACGTTCTTTTACGTGTTCTGATAAACGACTTCCTACGTTCTCCTGACTTCTTATTTCGTTTCTTCTGTTAGCACGTCGTTTGTAAAAAAACGTACGTGCTTAGAGAATCATTTTGTCTGTCAGTCTGCCGATATCTCTATAATCATTAGTCCGATTTGAAAAAAATCCTTTTGCACTCGAAAGCTCAAAATATGAACCGTGCTTTCTGGTTCTTTTCCTATCCATAACGATGTTTCTACAGGACGTAAATGCAGATGCTATTGAATTCAAAATCTATTTTATTCTATATCATTGCTTCTAAATATCCGACTGAAAAAATCCTTTCATCCCTTCGATACGATTTATACCGAAACCTATTTTGGTAGAGTTTCTTTTTCAAGTAATGCAGTGTTTTTCCGTTAGGGGCGTAATGATAAATTCTGATTTTTCCGACATTTTTGCGTCTTACTTCCCGATTTGAAATTTCTAGTTTTGTATAAAATTTCAAATTTTTCTTACGCAGAAGTTCGCCACTAAGGAACATAAGTTCACGTTTTCGTTTACAGTAGATTTGCAACAATTACTATCTGAGGGTCCGTCTAAAAACCCATTGAAAAAATCTTTTTCTTTCAGATACTAATTACGAAAGCATTTTATGTGCGCTTGTTTTCCAAAATAATGCCCAATTTCCGGGCTGTGGGGAAGAAGTCTTAAATCTGTTTTCCTGGATATTTTTGTTTCTTGAAGTCCGATTTAGGAAATTCTTTTAACACCGGATAACATTCACCTAGTGAAACATCCTGCAACGTGCTCGTGGGAATTTTGTATTTCTCAAATATTGGGCTTGATGCTGTCAGTGTGTATTTTTGTATGCAAATGTATCTCCGCTTCTATAAATTCTATTGACAATTTTTGTTTTTATTACAGACTATTCGTTTCAGTAAATTAAAAAAAACTTTTTTACGCTTTCCAACCGTAGGTTGAAGAAGCGTATATGCTCTAGCTTTGTCCGTCTGTCTGTCTCTCTGTCTGTCCATCCGTCTTCACGATAACTCGCGTAAAAATGTTTCAATTTCGATGAAATTTTAGTATGTTGTAGGGGACAACCTGGGGACGATCCCTATTGAAAATGGACGAAATGAGACCAAAGGTCAGGACATAGGAGCGGGATCCATTCCATTATTCTTATGCGTCATAACTTGCGTAAAAATGGTTCGATTTTGATACAATTTCCGTATGTGGTAGGGAACCATCTAGGGACAATCCCTATAGAGAATGGGCGAAAGAAAATTAAAGGTGACGACATAGGAGCGGGATCAATTCCATTGCCCTTATGCGTCATAACTTGACTTGAACTTGTTCGATTTCAATGAACTTTTAGTATGTGGTAAGGAACCACATGGGGACAAATCCTATCGAAAATGGGCGAAATGGGATCAAAGGTCAGAACATAGAAGCGGAATTCATTCTTTTGCACACATGCGTCATAACTTACGTAACAATGCTTCGATTGAGGCTAAATTTTATCATGCTGTCCCGGTTCTGTTGAATATCATGAAAATGGGGTCAAAGGTCAGGGCACAGGAGCGAGATTTATTCCACAGCCGCTATCATCATAACTTGAGTAATAACATGAGTAATGATTTCTGGTATGTTGGAAAGCGTATCATAATCAGTCAGTGCATTGCAAGATTTTACTAATTTGCTTAATATTGCTGTTTTTCCCGTAAATGTCAAAACATTTTGTTGCTACCTCTGCTTTCAGAAAATGTATCTGAACATTTCTTTTTTCCTAACATAGATTTTGCTGTGTATAACATTTTTCTCATATAGTTTACTTTTCCATTCAAAATTCCTCCGTCAGGGAGCATAAGCGTACATTTTGAGTTCATTTGATTTTAGAAGTTCCTTGGAAAATTGTTATTTTGGTTGGATGCTCTTCATTATAAAGAGTATTTTACATCAGTTTTCTCCTTTAAGTAATACTCAACTTTTCCGCTGGAGGGCGTTACGCTATGTCACGCTTTCCTCTATTTCTTTTATTTCAGCTGTACAGATTGAAAATCCCTTTTACCTGTGACATTTTCCGCTATGAAAAACTGTGCGCAGTTTGTCGATTTTCATAACATACTTTTCACCCGCTAGTGGGAGTAAAAAGCTGTTTATATGTGTGGATGTTTCATCGATTTTAGACGTCTGGTTGATTTTGTTGTAAGCGGTTCCATTCATTATGAATAACCCAGCTCACATTGCGTATCTTAAATTATGTGTTGCTATTTCTTAGGTGGTGAAAATGTATTCTCTTTTTAGCTGAATTTTAGGTTCTCTAAAATTCTGCTTTGACATAATTTTTTGCACGTCTTTTGTAAACAAAAATCGTGCTCATAGTGTCACTTTGTCCGGGCGCCATATACAGGGTGTCCGAGAATTATTGGACACATTATAAAATTATATAAACCAAAACATTAAACAGATAGAAAGAAACTGACTGTACTAACTAACAATGTAACTACAGAAGATAATAAATTTCGATGTGAGATCTCTTGGTTGCTCGTAGTACGTCCAAGCGATACTACATTTCATGCATTAAAAGGTACATTTCACTGATTAATCATAAAAGAAAATACGAAAACATAAAAAAATATATTTTAATTATGTATAAAACATTGCGGCTTTTATGGCGGAAAAAGGTACATTGTTAACAAATGTAACAGAAAATGCCATGAACACGTAAGTACATTAATAAACATTCGTGTTTTAAGATTATGTCTGCAGCACAAAACTTTGGGAAACGGCTTTATGTAGGTACGTCCGTTTAAAAAGCGTGAAATCTCCTCAAAGAAAATAAAAAAATCGTTACGTTGAAAAATTATGTATATAAAATGGGAAATTATGGGGAAAAAATAAGGGTTAAATTCGTTGCAAAATGACCAAGTTATTGAAAAAAAAATAATCAGACTTGGAGCTTAATGTGTCTAACAGAATCTCAAATGACGTCAACTCCTAATACGCCCTCCTTCCTGTATTCATCGTAAGACGGCCAACTGCAAATCCCCTCAGGCAGTCTTCCCCCATACGCAACCACATGTCTTAATCCTTTCGACCAACCCTACCAAGATTTGGCGGCAGAATCGGTAGAGCATTTGGCTTCCACCTAAACGGCCCGAGTTCGAATCCAACTGGTTCCAAACCTCGTCGTCGCTCTTTTTCGATAATAAATCCATGGTTGAAAAAAATTTCCCGAGTCCACTTACAATTAAATTTACCACCATCACCCGAAAAAAACAGATTGGGAAATTCCCAAAAAAATAAAAATCGCAGAGAAATTTCCCAGAATTAAAAATGGCTTCGTCAACATCGACGTGAAGGTGACGTCATGCAGTAAAAAAAATGGCGGACACCAACGCCCACCGTTGCCACCGGGAAGAAAAGTTTCCCCGTGAACGTCTACGAGAAGCGCAATCGTGACGTCACTTCCGGAAGTTGACCACGCCCACCTGTGACGTCACTTCCGCCGCCCAAGTTCCCCCTCCCCTACTACTGAGGAGTTATGAAATTAATAGCAGCTGTGATACGCTGCTTCAGTTCCTGCAAATCAGTAGATGGCGTCTGAAAGACATGATCCTTCATATAACCCCACATGAAATAATCCAATGGAGTTAGATCTCGAGAGCGAGGTGGCCAAGGAATGGGACCACCACGCCAAATCCATCTGTTGGGGAGATACTCATTTACGCACTTACGTACACACGTTGACCAATGCGGAGGCGCGCCGTCTTGTTGGAAAACGACGTTGACATATCTCTTGATCTGGGGTATAGCGAAATTTTCTAGCATATCCAAGTAAATGTCACCATTTATGGTTTTTTCGCAGAAGAAGAAAGGACCAATCACTTCTCTTTTAGAGAATCACGTTCCAGTTCAATAGCAGCATGAGGCGGTTCACTGCCCCATATCCTACAGTTGTGACGATTCACAATACCTGATACATGAAATGTGGAGTCATCACCAAAAATTACAGTACTGAGAAAGGTTTCGTCGTTTTCCACTCGATTCAGCATATCCACAACGAAATCGTATCGCCGAGTGTGATCATTGACATGCATCTTTTGCATTATTTGAATTTCATAAGCATGAAACTTTAATTTCTTGTGCAATATATCGTGAACTGTCGATTTCCGAATGCACATTTCTCTGCTTGCTTTACGAACGGATTTCCTGGGGCTTCATCGGAAACTTTCTTTAACTTGGTCAACCGTCTCACCGCTGACGCTAGGCCAACCGACTCCTCCACATTGCCAGTTTCTTTAAACTGTTTCATCCACCGCTGAATTGAATTCGTTGACGGAAGATTACAACCATACTCTAAACGGTACCGTCTTTTAACTTCAATGACAGACTTTAATTCCTCAAGCCATAACACACACATCGCCTTCTGCTGTACGGATGACATGACTACTGATTGCGCATTTCTCATACATTCCTCATCAGGCCACACCTAGCGCCATCTATCGGATTCTGGGAATAACAATTCTGCAAAACAAAAATGTAGAAACCGTGTTAGTAATACGTGACATAGAAAAACAGACAATGCTCATAGTTTTTTGCACATAATTTTGTAATGTGTCCAATAATTATCAGACACCCTGTATATCTGAAACTATTAGTGTGAAAACACAAGTTTGTCAGCGACTGGAATCGAATCCGTGTCCCTTCACTCCGGAGTAAGTTGCTCTCCCAACTGAGCTACGCGGACAGAATACCTCGCTGCAGATTGGTCGTCTTCACACATGTTTTCACCTCTGTAGTACGTCACATCTCCCTCTTATTTTTTTTTTTTTTTTTTTTTTTGAACCGAGGTAGGAGTTTTCCATTTTCCACAATCGAGTGCCGATGTGAAAACACAAGTTTCGTCCACGACGGACATCGATTCCGTGTCCCCTTACTGTGGAGCAAGTCGCCCTCCCAACTGAGCTACGTGTACAAAATGTCTCGCTGCAGATTTGTCGCCTTGACACATCTTTTCACCTCTGTAGTACGTCACATTAGTCGGATTTGAAAAATTCTTTTCGCATTCGCAAGTTTGAAATGTGAGAATGATGATCCTTTCATTCCGTTTTTTTTCTCGATTCACAACTTCGCCGCTAAACGGCATAAATGCAGATTCAAAATAATTTGTTTCCATATATACTTGCTTGTAAATATCCCAGTGAAAAAAATATTTTTTTTTTCGATGCTTTTTACATCGGAGACTATTTTAGGTAAAGTCTGTTTTTCAATGAGAGCATAGATTTTCCCCTAGTGCGCGTAAAGGTAATTTGCGTTTTCCCCAGTATCTCGTTTACTAAAAATCTTATTTTAAAATTTTTTCCTGCATCTGATACAGCTCCTAATGGGAAATATTCTGCATATAACTTTTAATTTTTGGTAAAGAATGGTTTGGCCACCAGGGGACGTAGCTGTTTATTTCTGCTACTTATGTATTTGCAGCAAACTCTGAGCTTCTGAAAACTCGATTAAAAAAAACATTTCGTGGACTGACATCGCACACCTCAGAAATATTTTGAGAATACCTCCTGCTTCAAATAGTGAACAGTTTTTCCGCTAGGGGGCGTATATATATATCACACTTTTGTAGGTATCTCGGCTTCTAAGAGTCCGGTTTGAAAAATTCTTTCTTTCTTGGATAGCGTTTACGGTGCAAAATGTTTCTCGTATAATTTCAAATTTTTCTTGACGTACAAGTGTGCCACTAGGAGGGTGTAAGTTCAAGTTGGCCGCCCCGGTGGCGCAGTGGTCTAAGGCGTTGGCCTCTGATCATTCGTCCGTAAGGGGTCCGGGTTCGAATCCCGGTGAGGCATGGATGTTGTGTTTGTCTTACGGCACTGGCTCTCTCCCTTCCCTGGAACCAGTGACCCTAAATTAGGGACGGGCGACTGCTTATAGCCCATTGAGTTCCTCACGGTTGTCGTTAAACCTCCAATAAAAAAAAAAAAAGTTCAAGTTAAAGTTTACAGCAATATAGGATCATCGGATACAGCTCTTAATGGAAAAATGTTTGCATATAATTTCTAATTTTTGGTAAAGAATGCTTTGGTCACCAGGGGACGTAAGTGTTTATTTCTGCTTTTGATGTATCTCCAGCAAAATCTGAGCTTCTGAAAACCCGATTGAAAAAAAAAATTTTCCCGTCAGATACCAGTCACAATGAAAGCATTTTGTGTGTATTTTCTTTCCAAAATAATGCACAGCTTCGCTGTTAAGTTTAATCTGCTTTCCTCAATATCTCTGCTTCTAAATTGGCGAAAAATCCATTTAAAACCGGAGAGTTTTGTAGTTCACAGTTCTGTCGCTAAGCGGTGTTTGCGTACTTCTGTTTGCAGCTATAACTCCGTTTCTAAAAGTTCTATTGAGAAATTTCATTTTTTACTCTATGCCATTTGGTACAATAAATATTGGAAGCAATTTACACTTTAAGTATTATACAACTTCCGTGCTAGGGGGCAAAAACCTTTTTCTCGCTATCTCTGCCTCCGGGAGATCTTTTTGAAATGTTAAAAGCTTTCGTGTAGAGGTGTTGACGCATAAGAATAATAATCACGCGGGGAAAAAATACTGCCGCAGGGATGAACAAACTTAGGGTTCATACATGATCAACAGTTGTTGTGTTTCAAAATAATTTATAATCTAAGACTAAATTTTTCCTTTTGCGAGGCACAATTTGTCGACGAAATAAAATCGTATCTCTCTTTGTAAATATGCAGGTAGAAAACAAATGCAGAATTGCTTCCCGTGAAACAAGAAATCTGCATGGTAACAGGATATAAAGTTTTATCATTCCTTAAAACAAACAAATGTTTTACTTGAAACAGTCTAGATTATAAATGTTTCAAACGTGAAAATACTTTACTTTGAGAATACACATAATTAGCTAAAATGTAGAACGCTTTTCAAAATCGGTTAATTTTTTTTCACTTTTTTAGATTTAAGGAACTCATGACCAACTTTAGGACACTCTCCTAATTTAGAGCCATTGGCCTCAGAAAAGGGTAGGAACTAATTCCGTTAAACGAATAATATGCAAATCTCATCCACAATTAGATTCAGCGATCAAGTTACCTTTTAATACAAACCAATTGATGTGGATTAGGAACATCAAACAGAAGTCATCGCTCTTTCCACGTTTATAAGTGAGTCACGGAAAAATTCTCATCTGCCGCCACCGGAAATTGAACCCTGGGTCTTCCAGTTACGCGCCGGACATGCTACCACTGCACCACAGCGGCCTCGAATTATCCAGACTCACATACGACTAACTGACAAACCACATGGCAGGTTGCTTCTTGGAGCCCCGCACAATGCTGGGGATTCATCAAAGATGGTAAGCAGCAACTGAACAAAAAACTAGGAGGCGAATGAATATATAGTACGCCGCCCCGGTGGCGCAGTGGTCTAAGGCGCTGGTCTATGATCATTCGTCCGTAAGGGGTCCGGGTTCGAATCCCGGTCAGGCATGGATGTTGTGTTTGTCTTACGGCACTGGCTCTCTCCCTTCCCTGGAACCAGTGACCCTAAATTAGGGACGGGCGACTGCTTATAGCCCATTGAGTTGCTCACGGTGGTCGTTAAACCTCCAATCAAAAAAAAAAAAAAAAAAAAAAAAAAGAATATATAGTACACACAACTGGCGTGGATTAGGAAGATCAAACAGAAGTCATTGCTCTTTTCACGTTAGGAACGTGAGTCTGGAGAATTCGAGGCCGCTGTGGTGTAGTGGTAGCATGTCCGGCGCGTAACTGGAAGATTCTGGGTTCGATTCCCGGTGGCAACGGATGATAACTTTTCCGTGACTCTCTTATAAACGTGGAAAGAGTGATGACTTCTTTTGAAGTTACCTTTCTCCGTTGAATATCGTACATACCCAGTAGCAGGTTGTGTAAAGTCAAACTCACAGGCATTGAGCCTGCGTTAAGGCAATGTTGGTCAACCTCTTCCCACATAAAAAAAAAAAAAAAAAGACTTATTTTCTATAGTCTCTAACACTTCCTTATGGAGTACAATAATTCTTTAACTAGAAATATGAAAATAGCAGAAGAAAAATTATGATTAAGTGAAACTTAAGTACTCGAGGAATTTAAAGAAAAGAAGCTATTCTTGTGTTAGTTGCTACGTCAAAAATTATTCCTTATTTTTACGTAAAACTTCAAAGAAGATAACTGATTCCAAATCCGTGATTTCTCTGCTGTCTATTCATAATTCCGAAAATATTTTCCCACAGTCTTTTACAGCAACTTTGACATAGGAATACATCAAACATACTTATGCTCCCTGGATACAACATTTCCGTTCCAGAAATTGTATCAATACAATAAGGCTTCTGACAAAAATAGGTTCTCTACATAACAAAGGGGCTAAAATTTTGAGTTCTTTTGGGCACGAGGTGTAACAGGAGGTTTTTTTTTTTTTTTTTTTTTTTTTTTTTTGATTGGAGGTTTAACGACCACCGTGAGCAACTCAATGGGCTATAAGCAGTCGCCCGTCCCTAATTTAGGGTCACTGGTTCCAGGGAAGGGAGAGAGCCAGTGCCGTAAGACAAACACAACATCCATGCCTCAGCGGGATTCGAACCCGGACCCCTTACGGACGAATGATCACAGGCCTGCGCCACCGGGGCGGCATAACAGGAGGTATGCCACCGAAATTTCGGGTGAAGTAAACATGTTTGTTGACTCAATAAACGAATGGTAGAAAAAATATAATAATTACCGAATATTCATTCGCATGTGAATTCTTGTAATTTAGGTTCCGTGATAGCTAACAAAATCTTTGTCACAGAGAACGCAGTCCGATGCTAGAGTACACTGAATTAGCTTTGCATCAGGAATACCATCCGTTTTACATATACGGAGCGATAACGGAGTACCACGAAAAATCAACGTCACGTGCAGCTACCATAAATTATGCACACTGTGCGTAATCAGTAAACGTTTGCCAGCCATGGGGAAACATGGCGACTAATGCCAAATCGACCGTGGCCAGATAGTTGGGTCCCAGATGCCAGTATTTCGGAAATAGCCGCATTTGTTGGCTGCACCCGTACTACTGTATCAAGGGTGTAACCGGACTGGATTAACCATGCACAGACATCCAGCAGAAGGGCCCACATTGGTCAGCCACACGCGGTTGAACCTAGAGGTGAGCGCCGCATGTCACACCTGGTATCTCAGCAACGACGTGCGACAGTCACTCAGCTCACCCACCAGTACAACAGGGGTGCACTATGCACCGCACTTTGCTTCGCCTGGGGTTCCACTGTAGTGCAAACCACGCCTCGCGTGGCCCAAGAAATGTCGGCAATTGACCTTCGACAGATGGAAGAAGGTCTTCTAGAGTGATTAGTTCCGTTTTCTGCTGCATCATGCTAATAGGCAGCTTTGCATATGTCGTAAATAGCATGAAGCTCTATCTCCTGGTTACTCAATTGGGGTGAATGGTGGCTCTGATCATCACCTGTTAGTGCCACGGCTGAAACTGAATGTTGGATGGATAAGGTGGTATAGGAATATGCACGTTATGAAAAGAATAAAGGTTGACAGGCTGTCGGAAGAACATCAGCGTTACTCTGATTTGCTCAATGAAGGTCTCAATGAGTTGAAAGTGTGTGAGAGGGATGTAGAAAAGAAGTAGACATGTTTTAAGAACAGTGAGATTAAAGAAGCAGTAAAGAGAAAGAAGGAAGCATACTTGGGGATGTTGCAAGGTAGAGTTTCTGAGGATGAATGTCACTGTAAAAAGCATGTGGCAGGTAAGCTGGCTCGCCAGAGTAAGGTAAAAGATAGGAAGGAAAAGGAGGAAAGGCGCGATTTGGCTTTTTTGAAAGATAAAATCACATTCTGGAAGTACATAAGACATAGGAGAAATAGGGGAAATATAATTCTAGGTTGTATAAAGAACTGGGTTGGAGAAATGATATGGAAACTCAATGAGCTAAGTGAAAGATGGGATGAGTACTTCGGTGATTTATTAGGTCATTAAAGCAAAGATGATTCTAAGGTAGAACCAGATGATGTCATAGTGAGAAATGGAACCACCTTTGGGATCTTACGAGAAGAGGTGTGTAAATCTCTAAAATTTCTTTTGAATGCTAAACCTTCAGGAGTAGATGGCATTAGTGCTGAGATCCTAAAATATGGCAGTGACTCTGTTCTTGACTGGTTAACTGAAATTTGCCAATTATGTTGGCAGTTAGTAGTGACCCCTCGGGATTAGAGGGATGCTGTCAATGTTCTCATGTACAAGGGAGAAGGTATCAGACTGAATGCAAGAACTATCGTGGTATCATAAAGGAATGTTATCATTGCTCCCTTATACCAGGGAAAACGTAGGCAGATTGAATACAAGAACTATCGTGGTATCAGTTTGCTCTGTGTGTCAGGTAAAGTGTTTGGGGAGGTCCTTATTGATAAGATCCAAGGTCTTACATCAGAGAAACTGTGGGATGTACACAGCGGTTTTATGCCTGGTATGGGCTGCACTACTCAAATTTTTGCATTACGTGTGTTGATTGAAAAGTATGTCTTTTGGTAAAAAAAGTGTTTGCTGCCTTCACAGAATTAGAGAAAGCGTGTGACAAACTAAGTAGAACCCTTCTGTGGAAGGTACTGAATAAATATGGTATAGCTTGGAATCTACTTAATTGTGTGAAAGTCATGTACACTGGCAGTAGAGCATGTGTATGAGCGAATGATGTTTTATCAAAATGGTTTTCCAGTGGTGCAGGAGTTAGACAAAGTTGTGTAATGACACCCTGGCTGTTTAATATATTTATGGGTGCATGTATGCGTGATGCCAAAACGGATAATATTGATTTATATATTGGTAATATCTGTTGTGCATATTGCTCTGTGCTGATGACACAGTCCTATTGGCAGGAAGTAAAAGTGAGTTGCAGAGTATGTTGTCCCGAATGTACAAAGTTTGTATGAAATTCAAAGAGTATGAATAAGGGGAGAACCAAAGTTATGTTTTTTGAGTGAGGAAGTGTTAATACTGAATGCAGAATAAGTCTAAATGGCACAGTTATTGACCAAGTTAACAAGTTTGTATATTTGGGAAATATGTTCGACAGGGAGAACAAATTAGATGGCGAAATTAGTAGGTGAGTGAATAATTCATTAAAAGTCATAGCTACTTTAGGTGGATTTCCCAGGAATGATGGGTTCTCAAGGAAATCCCGAATGGCATGAAAGTGTAATTGTGCTTACTCTATGAAAGTGTAATTGTGCTTACTCTGATGTATGGCAGTGAAATCTGGGTACTACAGAAGAGACATAGGAGTCGTTTGTGTGCTGTGTAGTTGCATTACTTACGGGGGTTTGTGGTAAGGCACGCTCTGATCATGTGAGCAATGAAAATGTGTTGCAGATGTGTAATGCGAGGCAAAATGTTGTTTGTAAGGTGGAGACTGATATTCGTAGGTGTTTTGGCCATGTTGAAAGAATGAGTTACGAGGGGCTGACTAAGAGAATTTATTCCGCCTAAGTGGAAGGACAGAAAGGTAGAGGAAGGCCAAGGAAATCATGAGAGGACCAGATTCCGGAATGTCTGCTTAAAAAATATGAATATGAAGTAAAAACGTTCTTGTGTGCAGCGTGTGATTAATATTAATGAAGCTCGAGCTGTGTGCCGAGATCGATGTAAATGGAGACATTTGATACACCAACAGTAAGTAAATTCTAGTTCTATCAGTTAAATGTTTACTTGGCGGATGGTCTTCCTTTGAGGAGCTAACCTCTAAATCTCAGAGAACAGCTTAATGATACGTATGCAGAAAAATCAGTTTTGCAGTAGGCCAACACGAAAGGCTGACAGTTTGAGAAAAATATAAAGCGCGTTTATGTCTTCTACAGGGAAAATCGCACGCAATTTGTGCAATATATTCAGTCTTCTTCATAATGGTAGTCATTTTTCAATCTGGGTTTTGAAAAGTGGAGGAACAGCTGCAGGAAGAATTAAACATTCACGTTCCCCAGTGCAAGAACTATATGCTACGAAAAACTAGAAAAAACGTGCAACACTTTTCAAATAATGGGAAATATCCGACCCAAAAATGTGGGATCCCCCCCAAATCGTACGGTTAGGAGATAAAAAATCGCGAAAAACATGGTATACGTTTGCTCACCCTGGTTGGAAGCATTCATCATTTCAAGTAGGAAATGCAAGCAAAAAGTTATTCATATCCAGTAAAAGGTACTCAAAACTAAAATAATTTTTCTATCGGAATTTTATCGGAACAGAAATAGATGCAATTGGTATAGAAGCCCCGGTTGAGCAGTGATCTATGCCCTGGCTTTTGGCCATTCATTCAAGTGAGTCTGAGTTCGAATCCGAATAAAGCATGGATGGTGGAAGATTTACCAAGAAAAACAGAATGCCCATTGAAAGCCACAGTTGCAAAATTATGCATTGTATGAAGACAATGGGAACCTTTTCCATCACAGTTAAAAGAATCAGATGTATACTGAATTTATTTTTTCGGATTTTTAAAGGCAAAGGTACAAACACAAATGTAAAAGCATGGTTACACCTCCATGTGTAAAAGTGTGCATTACGAAAAATATTTGCAAAATGTTCCTCATAGTGGAAGATATCCGACACGAAATGAATTTTTTAAACCGAAATTTCTGAAGCAGAGATATCGAGAGGGAGCTATGATATAAATTGTCGATCCCAGGAGGGAAATTTTTGAATTTTTTAGCAGGAAATGTACGTAAAACCTTTGTTCGTAGTGAACAGTATCTGAAACAAATAAGAATTTTTGCAGTAGGATTTTTAGAAGCGCCAATACTGTTGCCAACTGAAATGGATACGTACGCATTTAATTTTTGTGATGGGAAAGATTAGTACCTCATGTAGCACAGAAATGTTTGGACGTTGCAATTTGGTTTCGGTAGTTGATAATTAGTTTCTAGTTGGTTCAAAACCTTTTTGAAACATTGATATATGCTTAATAAACGTACGTTGAAACAGTGGGAAGTTTCTGAAACGTTCAAATAAAGTTGATATATCTGTGTTGAAATCGTGGAATTTTAAAAATTACTTTAAAACGCTGAAAATCAGGCTTAGCTTTCAACGCCATCTATCAGCAAAAACTAAAAACTAATGATATCTTGCTCTTTGATTCTTTCGTGCTATGTGCGGTTTCGTCTTTACTTTCAAGATTTTCTTCCTTCTTTTGTACTGTTTCAAAAGTATGCGAGTCTTACTTAAACAGCCTTCCATCTGATTTTTCCGTAGGATAAAAGGACAGTTCAAACCTGTCTCCCTCTACTGGAAAACTCCGTCTTGTTGTGAAGACTACCGCAGAAAGCTTGAAGTTTCTCCAGAATAAGTGTTGGCATATTTTAAAGAGTAGAAGATAGTATAGTTAGGGGCTTTATTAATATATATATATATATATATATATATATATATATGGGATGTAAGGTCAGGTGATGCGTAACATCACAGCCTCTCCTTGACAAATGTCAACCCCGCCTTCTCGTGGTGCATCCTGTTCCTACTAAAGGGGCTCTGACGACCGCCAATAGCAGTATAACTATACCATCGGGATTAGAGGAAATTCTATCCCACACTCACCAACCCGCTTGGCCAGCGTGGTGAGTTATGGCCAAACCCCTCCAAAATGAGTCCACAACTTAAATCTTGGCCCTCAGTCTCCGGCAGCTGGAATGTACCTGGCCAAGGCAGCGGCCAGTGCGACATGAAGGCAGAGGGTGCTAAGAATCTCCGGAGGACCGGACTAGGCTGCCATCTGATGCTGACCTTGGCAACGTACAATGGAAGCTCCCAATCTTCTGATTCAAGGCTTCTTGAATTGGAAGAGGAACTACAAAGGATCAAGTGGGACATCGTGGGGCTAAGTGAGGTAAGGAGAAAAGGAGAAGATCTCATCGAACTGAAAAGTGGACATCTCTTCTACTATCGTGGGACAGATACTGGCAGAACTAGTGGTGTTGGATTTATAATAAACAATAAACTGAAGGATAAAGTTGTAGAAGTTGAAAGTTCCTCTGACAGAGCTGCACGGCTTGTTATCCAACTCTCGAAAAGATACCAGGCTCAGATTATTCAAACTTATGCACCCACCACAAGTCATCCTGAAGAAGAAATTGAAGAATTTTATGAGGAAATTTGTCATTTAAATAATAAAGGTAAGCAGCACTTGAAAATAATTATGGGAGATTTCAATGCAAAAATAGGGCAACGGCAACAGAATGAAACTTCAGTAGGTAAATTCGGTCACGGCAACAGTAACCAGCGTGGAAATACTCTCGTTGAGTTTGCAGAGGCAGAAGGGTTTTTCATCTTGAACTCCTTCTTCAAGAAAAAGCCACACAGGAAATGGACATGGAGACATCCAAATGGGACGACAAGTGAAATTGATTTTATTATGTGTAACAAAAAATTCGTCATAGAAGACTGCAGTGTGCTAAACAAGTTCAACACAGGTAGTGACCATAGATTGGTGAGATGTAAGATGCACCTCAACACTAAACTTGAACGTGGCAAGCTCATAAGACAAACAAAATGTATTGACATAACCAACCTTAAAAAACACCATAACACCTTCAAGTTAGAACTGAAGAACAGGTTCTCTGCTTTGGAAGGCCTAACATCGGAAGAAGTGGACATCTCTGAAGTTAACAGAAAAGTAACCAAAGCTCTTATGGAAACAGCAACAAAATTAGCTGGGTCTAAGAACAAGTTGCATGTAAACAAATTATCAGGAAAAACGAAAATGTTGATGCAAAAAAGAAGAGAGATGAGGACAACTAAAGAAGATGTGACTTCCAAAGTGGAATATATAGAGCTATGCAAGACAGTACGAAAAAGTATCACTGAAGACGTAAGAAAATTCAACTGTGAACTAGTGAGGAAAGCAATTGAAAACAACCAAAGCCTAAAGATAGCAAAGGGACATCTCAGTTAGGGAAGAAAACAGATTATGGCACTGAGAAAAGAAGATGGTTCTGTAACAAGAAATAGAGTCGAAATTTTGACAAGAGTGAAAGATTTCTACTCCAAATTATATGAAAGGGATGATACATGCACTCCAGACATCATGAAAGATACCAGTACCAGAGTTCCTCCAGTCCTTCCAGCAGAAGTTGCACATGCAATCAAGAACATGAAGCGGGGAAAAGCTCCAGGAGAAGATGGAATTACTGTAGACATCATACAAGAAGCAAGTGGAGAAATCGAAACAGTACTCGCCCAAATTTTCACTCGATGCCTTAATGAAGGAAAGATTCCTGAGGATTGGAACACCGCTACAATGATCCTGCTACATAAGAAAGGTGACATTGAGGATCTCGGAAACTACAGACCTATCAGCCTCCTATCAGTAGTTTATAAAATCTTCACTAAAGTTCTTTCACACTGCTTGAAGGTAACACTGGACATGGATCAACCGAGAGAACAAGCTGGATTCAGGAGTGGCTACAGCACAATATATCATATCCATGTGCTGAGAGAACTAATTGAAAGAGCGAGGGAATATGAACTTCCATTGTGCATGGCTTTTATCGATTATGAAAAAGCCTTTGATTCGGTGAAACCATCAGCAGTTACAATGGCTCTGAAAACCTGTGGTATTGAAGATGCATACATTAATTTTATTAATAACATCTATGAAAATGCAAGTGCAAAGATTAGGCTGTTTGAAAATACAACACACATAAAAATTGGAAAGGGAGTGAGACAAGGTGACACCATATCTCCGAAGCTCTTTAATGCCACATTGGAGGGTGTTTTTCAGTCACTGAGCTGGGAAAACAAGGGGATAAAGATTAATGGAGATTATCTAACCCACCTTCGTTTTGCTGATGACGTAGTCATTTTTGCAACTAGCCCATCAGAGCTGCAGAGTATGATCCAGGAACTTGCTGACAAGAGTAAAGAAGTGGGATTAAAAATGAACTTTCAGAAGACAAAAGTGATGTTCAATGCTTTTACAAGAAATGAAGATTTATCGATTGATGGAGAAAAGCTGGAAATTACAGGCACGTACGTTTATCTTGGACAGCAGATATCAAGTGAGGGTCACATTGATGAAGAAATTAATCGGCGTACTAAACTTGCCTGGAGAGCTTTTGGAAGAAACAGCATAATTTTCAAGAGCAATATGCCATTATGTCTTAAAAGAAAAGTGTTTGGTCAATGCATCCATCCAGTGCTTACGTACGGTGCAGAGACGTGGACCTTAACTAAAAGAGACATACAAAGGCTGCAGACAACTCAAAGAAGCATGGAGAGGTGCATACTTGGTGTAACCAGGAGAGATAAGAAGAGGAACTCGTGGATCCGAAAAATGACAAGAGTGGAAGACATCATGATCAGAGTTAAATCCCTGAAATGGCAATGGGCTGGACATACTACCAGAAGGACAGATCATCGATGGACAGCCGAAATTTTAGATTGGATTCCAAGGGACAGGAAAAGACCCAGAAGAAGACCACATGTGAGATGGGTGGATGAAATTCGAAAGTATGCAGGGGTGACATGGAGGAGACTGGCACAAGACAGACCGTTGTGGAGGAAACTTGGGAGACCTTCGTCCAGCAGTGGATTGATAATGGTTGACAATGATGATGATGATATATATATATATACTGAAGAGCAAAACTGAAGACTAAGGAAAAACTTTAGAATTTAAAACGAAAGTTGCATATATATATATATATATATATGTGTGTGTGTGTGTGTGAAAAAAGAACACCGAGAAGGAGACGTCTGATACCAACGAATTTGTACAGCATAATAACGGAATACAGAGGATAACGTGATCAAAACATTATGGCAAAATACAGCTGTATTTGCTGGTCAACTGAAAAATTACATTTCCATGTAACATGGTTAGTACGAGGTTGAACCGCCATGAACTGCGTCATACTGTGCAATTCTGGCATGGAGTCTGTCGTATAGATGTTGGATGTAAGTATGGGGTATTGAGTTCCAAGCATCCTCAACCTGGACGCGTAAATCGGGGATGGTCGTGGCTGGCCGTGAAGACCGGATAAGTCGTTGTCCCATAAAATACCACACGTGCTCAATGGGGGACAAATCCGGTGAACGTGCAGGCCATGGAAGTTGTCTCACACCCTGAAGTGCATGTTGCGTTGCACGTGCCGTGTGTGGGCGTACGTTATCTTGCTGGAAAACACCACGATGGACCGACCTTACAAATGGCACACAACGGGCTGAATGATGTTGTTGATGTAGGAGGTGCTGTTTAACGTACCCGGTACAAACACTAGTTGTGTACGGGAGTGATAGCTGATCGCTCCCCACACCAGGAGACCAGGTGTAGGCCCTGTGTGTCGCTGGCGGATGCAAGAAAAGTGGAGACGCTCCCCTGTGCGTCTGCGAACACGCATACGGCCATCGGAGGCTCCCAAGCAGAATCTGCTTTCATCGCTGAACACGACAGATCGCCATTGCGTTCTCCAGTGCAGACGGTGGCGACACCACTGCAGCCGTTCCTGACGGTGGGCTGGAGTCAGGGGTACACATGCCAGAGGCACACGTGCACGTAGTCTGCATCCAGTAGACAGTTGCGGTCATCCAGTAGACAGTTGCAGTCACTCAGGTGCAACGGCAGCTCGGATTTGCGTCGCAGTGGATGTTCTGCTTGACAACGCCTCTCTTCTTATGCGTCGATCGGTCCGCTCATCAGTCCGTCTGTGACTCCCGGTTCCACGTCTTCTCGTGTGAGAATGTTCCTCGGACCATCTACGCCACCATCGTACCACCACCGATACTTCCCGTCCAATTCGCTCCGCAATACGACGATACGACCACCCGGCCTCGCGGAGTCCGACTAGTCGACCTCGCTCAAAGTCTGATAACTGCTGAAATCGTACACGTCTTCCATGTCCAGGCATTTCAGCTTCTTCAGGGTCTTCGCACGTGTCCGTACGCCGACGACTGATTACATTCACTTCGCCGTACTCCTTAAATACGACGATAATTTGCATATTATGCCGTGCTGTGGCATAAGCGCTCACCAGTTGGTCCCGAAATTAACATCACACCTACGTAAACTCGACACCATTAACATCACACCTACGTAAACTCGACACCATTAACATATGTAAATTTCATGATCGTCCGCCAATTCCTTCTTGGTGTTCTTTTTTCATTTTCCGCCAGATATAAGCGCATGCAACGATCACACAAATTACAAGAATTTTGCTTTGCTAAATGCTATATAAATGCAGAATTCATAAGATGCCAAGAAAATGCTTTTTTAACCAAACATATACAACCCCGGGTTACTTTAAATAAAAGTTGCAAATGATTAAAATGCGTTTTTTTTAACCGTTGATATAACTGTTTATCAACTGGACATTCTGACCTTTTTAAAACGAATATCTTTAACGTTTTTGCAACCGACGCGTTAACCATTTTTGACCGTTGAAACAACCAATTCGTACTGTGTGAGAAATGTGCGCAAAATATTTCTCATAGTGAAACCTGTAAGTTTGGGAAACGATTTCGTTCTCTCTCTCTCTCTCTTTTTTTGTTTTTTTTGTTTTTGTTTTGTTGTCCCCATATAAGGACCCCATGAGCATCTAAGGCTAGGGAATCACCCATCTCTGATTTGGAGTCCCTTTTTCCAGGGAAGGCCGTCGTATGGCAAACACCCGGCCTGTATCTCAATCGGGTCTCGAACCCAGCCTCAGGTAGTATGATGAGCCAGAAACCCGCGCATGTGAACACTTGACTACCTGGGCCTCAAGGATTTCTAAAACAAAACTTTTAAAACGGAAGTTGAATAAAATTTTGCGCTTTCTAGTGGGAAAATGATATGCACTTGCGCTCCCTAGCGGCAAGATTATATACTGTATACATGGGATAAACAGCAGAAGGTCTGAATCCTGGTTCTCCCAAATCAAGCTTTTCAACGGAGAACGAATTTAAAAAATCAAGATATGGAGATAAAATCAAGAAGTAAGAAACAACTGCAAGATCAAAATACGTGACCCACAGACATACGGACGGACAGCGGACAATGGGATACTATAAGCGCGTACTTTTTTCAAAGAAAGCAGACTTTTGCTTTTAAACGACGGAAATGAACAAAATGCGAATTTAAGGAGATGTAAATCCATTGTCAAAATCTACGATATTTTTTTTTCAGGGTCTAACTTCCGAAAGCAAACTTTTTTTCATTATTATTTAAGATACAACATATGAAAATAATACGGTTAGTAACTGAAACGTTTCTCTCTCAGGCACTCTGAATTGCGTAGTAGCAGTTTAATAGATTTAGAAAGAGTAATCAAATTGTTTCTTAGGAGAAACTCCTGCTGAATATTAGGTGTGTGTCCGTAAAAAAAAAATGAAATGACGGATAATTTGTTAAAATTTTCACACTATACTCACTGAAACAAGTACAGTTCGTAGGGAATGTTTATAAAGGAATGTTTATAAATTTTGTGGCGAGCTTTTAAATTTTGTTTATTTTCTTACTTTGATGCAAATCATACCAGACACATTGCCATTTTACCAGCTCATCTAATTTCGCTATAGTGTCTTTCGTGGTCGATAGATGGAGCCATCAGGTGGAAGAAACAAAATCGTGGCTTGGTTTTTCCTGTTTTCGCAATATACACAGATTTGCAGCTAAATTTTGTAAAACATTTGTAAATATTTTACTCCTTGTTTAAACATTGAAGTATACTGAAAATAACCAAGTCAGAGAAATTCAGCAGCAGAAAACTTAAAAGGTGGATATTTAAATATTTTATGAGAACCTTATTGTTTTTTATATGAACGTGACAAATATAGAAATTAAATAATTATTAAAGAAAAGTTTTAACACTGCTGCACAAGGTTTAATCCTACTACTAAATATTTCCAGATTCCTTAGTTTAGCGTAGTTATGACCTTGAATTTGGTGACGTCTCAATGGGTATAGTGCGATAAATAATTTAGAAATGAAAATGCAAGTGGGCATGAGTAAAGTTTTTAGGAAAAACCTTACAAATCTCCACGTCACGTGTCAAGTGAAAAATTACTAAAAATAAAAAAAGTAGAGAATTACCATGTCCAAAATTGCATATTAATGTAATATAAAATTTCTACCACCAAAATTTTTTTTTTCATTAATTTTTGTTTGATCGTCGGGACATCATTTCCGTATATATATATACAGTATATTCCATTGGACCAACAAATAACAAACCTCAGATAAACGAATAGGAACAAGTAAATAGATTAAGAAATGGTAAATAATGTAAAAGTACCTACCCGAAATTCAAAGACAAAATTACAGTAAAGCTACAGTAAATCTGAGAGTAAAACATTTGAACATTTACTCAAAATCATTATATATAAATTTGATTCTACTTGGATTATTAATAACAACAGACCTGTGTTGGATGCTATACATAAGGACCAGTACTCGGATATATACAATATGGATACCTATGCTTTTGCAAATCCGTTTACTTCCATCGACCTTTCAGATCTTGATAAGGAATATGCAGATAAATTAGATGTTTAGGAAGTTTATTGGAACGATCTTTTAAGACTCTGTGTTAATTTAATAACTATGTTTGCATGGGTGATTTGATTTGTCAACAAACTAAAGGCATTCCGATGGGATGTCATTTTTCACCAAGCCTGGCCAATATATACTTGCATCAATATGAAACTGCTTATATTAAGGGAACTGATGGATTCAGGGGCAGCTGCTTCCGTTATATTGAGGACATTTTAGAGTTTAATGTTACTGACTTCATCTCATGTGCAGCTGAGATATATCCAAATGAGTCCTCAAAAAGACTACTGAAGATAGTTTAAATGTCAATTTTCTTGATATGAAATTGAAATTAATAAATAACACCATACGGTCAGATATATATGATAAAAGAAAAGACTTTCATTTTTCTATAAATTACTTTATTGACTGCGCATTTCGAAAAAAGTGTATCGCAACAGTATTGTTTCCCAGTTCGTGAAATCATCATCATCATTGTCAACCATTATCAATCCACTGCTTGACAAAGGTCTCTTAAAGCCTCTTCCACAACGGTCTGTCTTTTGCCAGTCTCCTCCATACTTCAGAATTTCATTCAACCCATCTCCCATGTGGTCCTCTTCTGGGTCTTTTCCTGTCCCTTGGAATCCAGTCTAAAATTTTACTTGTCCCTCTGAGGTCCGTTCTTCTGGCAACATGTCTAGCCCATTGCCATTTCAGGGATTTCACTCCCATCATGATGTCTTGCACACTTGTGATATTTCTTTTCCACGCGTTCCTCTTCTTACCTTTCCTGATTACAATGAGTACTCATCTCTCCGGGCTTCTTTCAGTTGCCTTTGAAAATAGTACGCCATTTAATTTCCTCATCAATCTGCTGTATATATATATATACACTGGCGTGCAAAAATTAAGGACGAGACGGTTATTCGTATGTAACGTCGTGGAGAAGTGCTCCACATCGACTCAAGTCATACCATAAGGTCCCCAAGATGTAAGAATATGGGACAAGTGAGCAAAACCGTCCAAACAAGGAATCCAAAGGATACAAAGGCATTTTATTGAAAAGGTAGCTTCGAGGACAACTGGAAAGAAGACAGAAACGTTCATGTATCAGGCGGATGCCAAGAAAAATCCAGTCTTCAGTAGGGGATATGATCACCCCTGACTGAGTTGCAGGATTTACTACGTCTGTCCATGCTGAGGACGAGGTTGTCAAGGAGCTGTTGAGGCATGGCGGCTCATTCCCTTTGTAGCGCCAATCGCAGCTGCGGAATCGTTGCTGGCGGCTGGTGACGTGCTGCCAAGCGTCTCCGGAGAAGGTCCCACACGTGTTCGATTGAATTTAGGTCTGGGGACCTTGAGGGCCAATCCATGCGTTAAATGTCTTCACTCTCCAACAGTTCTTTGACCGCCACTGTACGATGAGGTGTAGCGTTGTCGTCCATGAAGAGGAACTCAGAAACCACAGCACCTTTAAACAGACGCACGTGAGGCAGGAGAACTTCGGTACAATAGCGGACACAAGTGACTGAACCTCATTGGAAGATCTGGAGGTCAGTACGGCTACCAAGCATGATACCGCCCCAAACGAGAACTCCACCACCTCCAAACCGGTCTCTTTCGATGATGTTGGAGGTTTGATTGAGTGTTCTCTGCTCACTCCAGATGTGTATACGTCAAGAATCGCTCGTCAGACTAATTCGGCTCTCATCCGTAAAGAGAACTCTACCCCATTGCAGATGTGTCCAGTACTTGTGTTCCTGGCACCACAGAAACCGCCGTCTCCGATGAGCAGGCGTTAATGGCCCACACCATACTGGTCGTCGTGCAAATAGACCACCTTTATGCAGGCTCCTGGCCAAGGTAAAACGCGATAACGGACGTCCAGTTGTCTGTTGCATGTGCCTTGCGATTTCTCCCGCTGTCTTCCGTCTGTCTCTTCTCGCCTGTAGAACAATATACCGGTCGTCTGCCGCCGTGGTTGCTCGTGGACGATCAATGCTAAACTCTCGGACAGCTGTTCCTGTCATTTGAAATGCTCTCCAAACTCGTAAAACGATGCTGTGAGCGATCTCGAACTCCTCCGCCACACTAGTCACACTTCGACCTTCTTCCAACTTCCCAATGACGCGACCTCGGATAAAGTCTCCAGATGTCGTCTACTGGATTGCCTGTTGGCCATATCACACGGTGTCAGCAATTCGACGTCGTTCAAACCGATGTACACCGTGCACTAGTTTTCACCGAATTGCTGAGCGTACACCGCCCGTGTACTTTATATTCTTCCGACACCCTCCCCCCTCCTACGTCATGCTGCATATATGCGCATGCCCTACCGTAACGGACCCTAGTCTATCTCCTGAGTGGTCTTTCGGTCCGTTCTGCCTGCTCGTTCCGCTGTTATGCTAATTTCTCTTCTTCGTTCTTAATTTTTGCATACCAGTGTATATATATACAAGGTCAAGTCACATTATTGGGACGAACAGCTAATATCCAGAATAACCGCCGTATACAGCGTGGACAGCAGCTACACGAGCTCGGAGTGACTCATTAAGGTGCTGGAAGGTGTTCACCGGTATGTGGAGCCATGCTGACTGCAGTGCATCTGACAGCTGCTGGAGGGTGCGTGTTGGATCATCCATAGAGCGACCAACACGATCGAGGTGGTCCCACAAATGCTCAATTGGGTTTAATTCTGGAGAATTAGGGAGCCAAGGAAGTACTTTGAAGTCTTCATCGTGCTCTTCCAACCAATCTCTGGGATTTCTAGCTGTGTGACACGGCGCACTGTCGTGCTGGAAGATCCCATCCGCCCCAGGGCAGACAATCAGCATGTATGGGTGTACGTGGTCTGCAAGGATGAATTAATAACGAATTCGATCTATAGTGTCTTCCAAAGGTATGAGCGGACCCAAGGAATGCCACGAAAAAACATTCCCCAGATCATAACGCTGCCACCACTAACTTGCGTTCTCCGATGTTTCTCGTCCTATACGCCAACGTCCATTCGTTGATGAAGAAGAAAACGTGACTCATCGGTGAAGGCAATACTCTGGCAATCAGCGGAGGTCCAATACCGATACTGCCGTGCAAATTTAAGCCTTTTCTTCCGATGCACCTTCGTCAGCATAGGTGCACTGACCATCCGTCGGCATTGGAGCCCCATACGCAGCAGCGTTCGCTGAACTGTCGTTTTAGACACACTTCCGGTAGCCCCCTGGTTAATTCGGCCAGTGAGTTACTCCACTGTAGCGTGTCGATCGGCCTTCACGCACCTTCGAAGCCGACGTTCACCTCTTCCATCAATGGCACGTGGTGCTCCGCAGTTTCCACTCGCTTATTCGCAATGATGCCATTTCTCCAATCACGATACACTCTAACCAGAGCAGCACGCGAACAGTTCGCAAACTGCGTGGCTACAGAAATACTTCCACCCTTGTCCAGAAAGCCGATAATCATTCCTTTTGCAAATCTGATAAATCACTCCACTTATCCACGACAGAAACGAGTGATATTTTTTCAGATCAGATCAGATCACATGTAGAGGATTTTATGAAGGTAGTAACTAACCCCAGAAATAGGAAGCTAGGAGATTTGGGCTAGAGTGTTCCATAGGAAAGTGACACGGAGGTGAGGTAGAAAGGGGTGAAAGACGCCCTTATTTATTACCGGGGGGCCAGTACCCGCGGTCCGACGGCTTAATGTGCCCATCCGAAGCACGGCGGATATTTAGTGGTTCGAGCGTTCTTACCTGCCTCGGATCGAACCCGAGGTCTTCACCGTGGCAGCCACGAACGTTGACCACTAGGCCACCCGCGGCCCTTATGGGTTCAGATGAAATGCTCATATGTAGAGGATTTTAGAAAGGGAGTGTCTGACCCCAGGTCTTTAACAACCCTAAGAAATAGGAAGCTAGGAGATTTGGGCAAGAGTGACCGATAGGAAAGTGACACGGAAGCGAAGTAGAAAGGGGAAGGAAGACGCCCTCATTTATTACCGGGGGCCATTACCCGGGTTCCGACGGCTTGACGTGCCCATCTGATGCACGGCGGATATTTAGTGGATCGAGCGTTCGTACCTGCCTGGGGGTTTAACCTGATGCCCTTTCCGTGGCAGTCACGAACGTTGCCCACTAGGCCACCCGCGGCCCATGTCAGAATTCTTACAGCACATCTGGTATGCCCTTCAATGGCTACGCGCTGGTGACGTCAAAAGTATGAGGTGGTCACAATAATTCTACGTTTGTACATTTTTATCATAACTAATTCAATTGGCATCAATTTTATTAATATATATATATATATATATATATATATATATATATATATATATATATGTACATTTATATCATAACTACTTCAGCTGGCATCAATTTTCTTAGTATATACAATGTTTATATATATATATATATATATATATATATATACAATCCTATACCGAGAGAACAAGCTGAGAGAACAAATACCGAGAGAACAAGCTGGATTCAGGAGTGGCTACAGCACTATAGATTATATCCACGTACTGAGAGAACTAACTCAAAGAGCGAGGGTATATGAACTTCCATTGTGCATGGCTTTTATCGATTATGAAAAAGCCTTTGATTCAGTGAAACCATCAGCATTTACAATGGCTCTGAAATCCTGCGGTATTGAAGATGCATACATTAATATTATTAATAACATCTATGAAAATGCAAGTGCAAAGATTCGGCTGTTTAAAAATACAACACACATTAAAATTGGAAAGGAAGTGAGACAAAGTGACACCATATCTCCGAAGCTCTTTAATGCCACATTGGAAAATGTCTTTCAATCACTGAACTGGAAAAACAAAGGGATGAAGATTAATGGAGATTATCTAACCCACCTTTGTTTTGCTGATGACGTAGTCATTTTTGCAACTACCCCATCAGAGCTGCAGAGTATGATCCAGGAACTTGCTGACAAGAGTAAAGAAGTGGGATTAAAAATGAACTTTCAGAAGACAAAAGTGATGTTTAATGCTTTTACAAGAAATGAAGATTTATCAATTGATGGAGAAAAGCTGGAGATAACAGACACGTACGTTTATCTTGGACAGCAGATATCAAGTGAAGGTCACATTGATGAAGAAATTAATCGGCGTACAAAACTTGCCTGGAGAGCTTTTGGAAGAAACAGCATAATTTTCAAGAGCAATATGCCACTATGTCTTAAAAGAAATGTGTTTGATCAATGCATCCTTCCAGTGCTTGCGTATGGTGCAGAGACGTGGACTTTAACTAAAAGAGAGATACAAAGGCTGCAGACAACTCAAAGAATCATGGAGAGGTGCATGCTTGGTATAACCAGGAGAGATAAGAAGAGGAACTCGTGGATCTGAAAAATGACAAGAGTGGAAGACATCATGATCAGAGTAAAATCCCTGAAATGGCAATAAGCTGGACATACTGCCCGAAGGACAGACCATCGATGGACAGCCGAAATTTTAGATTGGATTCCAAGGGGCAGGAAAAGACCCAGAAGAAGACCACATGGGAGATGGGTGGATGAAATTCGAAAGTATGCGGGAGTGACATGGAGGAGACTGGCACAAGACAGACCGTTGTGGAGGAAACTTGGGGAGACCTTCGTCCAGCAGTGGATTGATAATGGTTGACAATGATGATGAATGATATACAAATAAAATTGATGCCAGCTGAACTAGTTATGATGTAGATGTACAAACGTAGAATTCGCACAGAAGCGCTGAAGCAGCAATCCGGAACGAATCACATCATATACTATCGATAAAAACATACCACTACAAACCACAATTTCAAAAAAAAAAAAAAAAACCTAATGAAAACAAATATTAATACAAAGAGACTCAATATAACCAAAAAACAAACCTCTCAAGTCGGATGGGCACATTAAGCCGTCGGACACCGGGTACTGGCCCCAAGGTAATATATAAGGGAGTCTTCCTCCCCCTTTCTACCTCGTTTCCGTGCCACCTTCCTATTGGGCACTGTAGCCCAAATCTCCTAGCTTCCTATTTCTGAGGGTTATTTTAAGACCTGGGATCAGGCACTCTCTTCCTAAAATCCTGTACATATGATCTGATATGATGTGATCTGATCAGCAGCACTAAAAACTAAAAGTTTTGAAACAAACAACAAAAAAAAACGTTCGAAGAGGAGTACTGATACTTTTTTCCAGAAGTGATATTTAAAATCGCCAAACTCGTTTCCCCTATAAGTTAGCAATCAAGTATCATGAAAATAGTAATGGCCTACCCCGTGGTGCAGTGGTCCAAGCGCTAGCAATCGGGGTGGCACATATACCAGTATTACTATTCCTGGCCTGTTTCAGAAAGACACCGCCCAGTGTCACAAGTTCCTCATTCTCCAGGAATGGTTCTAGGATCAGTCCAGAATTACGGGTGCTCCTATAGCAGCCAAATTCCCTTAACCCTGAGTCCGATTTGACATTTAAGGGATGCAATGCAACTCTTCATTAGATGGTCCGTATCAGCGCCTCATTCCGTCGAGGCACTCCAGGACGTCATTCTCTCCATCTGTCACAGAATACCTGAGGACACTTTCCGCGGTCTAGTGGGTGCAATCGGTCATCACGGCGAAAGGCGGTCCAACACAGTATTAAGTAAGAGGTCATAATCTTATAGCACACTAGTGTAGCCCAAATTTCCAAAAAAATGTGAATCATTGCGATGATATCACAGCCTCCTGAACTGTAGTAACTGGTACTGGATTAGAAAACAAAATTATCTATTGGGGTACTATCCTTCTTTAAATTGCTCTTATTCTGTTTCAGTAAATTATTTTTCTTACTGCAAGAAAAATGAAAATAACACCGTAGTTTCGATATTTTCTATTAAGGAAAGCATGGATTGCAACTCTTTCTGAAATGAAGTCTACCCACAGACTACAAGTATCTGCACATAAATTCTGCAGTTCTTAATTTTAGAGTTCCGATTTGAAAAATGCTCATCCAGACAATATGGTGGCGCAGTGGCTCAAGAGATGGCCTCTGATCATTCGTCCGAAAGACCCCATGTAGGGGTTTCCCGGTTATAAATAAGGGCGTCTTCCTTCCCTTTTCTACCTCGCTTCCTTTTGACTTTCCTGCCGAGGGTAAATCTCCTATCTTCTTACTTCTAAAGGGTGTTTAAGACTTGGGGTCACACACACAAGGGTACTTACTCTCCTTCCAAAAATTCTCAACATAAAGCTCTAGTCCAACCACACCTATGGAATCCAGCAGTCATATAAAATACACTGGCGTACAAAAATTAAGGACGAGACGGTTTTTCGAATGTAACGTCGTGCAGAAGTGCTCCACATCGACTCAAATTATACCATAAGATCCCCAAGACGAAAGCATACAGGACAAGTGAGCAAAACCGTCCAAACAAGGAATCCAAAGGATACAAAGACACGTTATTGAAAAGGTAGCTTCGAGTACAACTGGGCAGAAGACAGAAACGTCCATGTGACAGGTGGCTGCCAAGAAAAATCCAGTATTTAGTAGGGGATATGATCACCCCTGACTCCGTTGCAGGATTTACAACGTCTTTCCATGCTAAGGACGAGGTTGTCAAGGAGCTGCTGAGGCATCACGGCCCATTCCACTTGTAGCGCCAATCGCAGCTGCGGAATCGTTGCTGGCGGCTGGTGACGTCCTTCCAAGCGTCTCCCCAGAAGGTCCCACACGTGTTCGATTGGATGTAGGTCCGGGGACCTTGCGGGCCAATCCATGCGTTGAATATCTTCACCCTCCAACAGCTCTATGACAGCCACTGTACGATGAGGTGTAGCGTTGTCTTCCATGAAGAGGAACTCAGGACCCAAAGCACCTCTAAACAGATGAACGTGAGGGAGGAGAACCTCGGTACAATAGCGGACATCAGTGACTGAACCTTCTTGGAAGATGTGGGGGTCAGTACGACTACCAAGCATAATACCGCCCCAAATGAGAACTCCGCCACTTCCTAATCGGTCCCTTTCCATGATGTTGGAGGTGCGATTGCGTGTTCTCTGCTCTCTCCATATGTGTATACGTCCAGAATCGCACGTCAGACTAAATCGGCTCTCATCCGTAAAGAGAACTCGACCCCATTGCTGATGTGTCCAGTCCTTGTATTCCTGGCACCACAGAAACCGCCATCTCCGATGAGCAGGCGTTAATGGCACACACCGTACTGCTCGTCGTGCAAATAGACCATCTTTGTGCAGCCTAATGGATACGGTAAAACGCGATAACGGACGTGCAGTTGTCTGTTGCATGTGCCTTGCGATTTCTCCCGCTGTCTGCCGTCTGTCTCTTCTCGCCTGTAGGACAATATACCGGTTGTCCGCCGCCGTGGTTACTCTTGGACGACCACTGCAAAACTCTCGCACAGCTGTTCCTGTCGTTTGAAATGCTCTCCAAGCTCGAGAAACGATGCTGTGAGCGATCTCTACTCCTGGGCCACACTAGTCACACTTCGACCTTCTTCCAACTTCCCAATGACGCGACCTCGGGTAAAGTAATCCAGATGTCGTCAACTGGATTGCCTGATGGCCGTATCCCACGGTGGCAGCAACTCAACGTCGTTCAAACTGATGTACACCCTGTAATAGCTTTCGCCGAATAGCTGAGCGTACACCGCCCATGTGCTTTATACCCTTCCGACACTCCCCTACCCCTCCCCTACGTCATGCCGCATATATGTGCATGCCCTACCGTACCGGACCCTATTCTATCTCCGGAGTGGTCTTTCCGTCCGTTCTGCCTGCTCGTTCTGCTGCTATGCTAATTTCTCTTCTTCGTCCTTAATTTTTGCACACCAGTGTATTTGACTTCCTCGATGCTCAAATTCTCGAGGACCTACAGACCAAGTGGCAAGTAGTTAGTTACCCATGCATGTATCCTTTTTTAATGCCAGTAAAAAATATTTTCACATGCATGAGGAAGTACAAGTCGCAAAAACCTGAGTGTAAGGTTGACAAGAAACAAAGTATAGACTTTCCCCTTAACTGATAATATTCCTTTGAATACTTTGGTGAAAATAGGTCTAGGTTATATACATTTTTGCAACTGTGCATATGTGTGAGGAGAGCATGTACTAATAAATAAACAATTCAAACTGATACAAAGTAGTTGCGAAATGTAAAATAAGATGTACCGGCAGAATTTCAGTCCTGTAATGATCCATAATTTAAGAAAAAAGAAAACATCCTTCAGAAAATAATTCGTGGATTTAATAATGCATCATTAACTTGAAAAAAAGGTGTACCTGAACTTAGCTTGCATCATGTTCTACGACCATGAATTCCGATAAAGGTCCCTTAAAATTCCCTAACGTTTCAGAATATTTCTGACCTGCAAGAAACAGCTTTCTTGCAATACCTCCCAAGAAAAATTCGTTTAAATATTTTGCGTGCGGAACAATAATTTATTCTTCCTTCGCACGTCCGAATATATTTCAATACGTAGGTACTAAAAAGTTTACATATTCAGAAATTTCAGTTTCGGATGTGTCATGGTTGACAAAAATAAAATTCGTACATGTTTTTTAAAACGTGTTTGAGACGGAAGTTCCATAAAACGGAAAACTGCTCAACACGGAATTTATGTGGTCCCAAACTGAAAGATAAAAAATTACGTATTATTGGACCTATCAAAAGCGGAAGCTGCCTAAGGCGGAAACGTAAATGGAATAGAGTAAATGAACTTTTAACAATGGAGAGATGTGCTCGTGCTGTCAAGTATTGGGATGGAAAGAAAGTACCATCTGCAAGTGCAAGTCGCCAAAAAAGTGTTAATTACCGTACACACTGAATGGCCACTTTATTATGACCACCTGACAGTTTTAAGCAAACGAGCTGTGACTGCACGCTGTTGCCGCCATAGGGCAAGGCTAGTATAGAAAGGGAAAGCTTAGTGCTTGTGACAGTAGTAGAAGTGCTTTTTGGGTGATGAGATGGGTAAAAAATGCGCTTTGACGGACTTTCAACGTGGGATGATTGTACGAGCTCTGAGCCATGGAGCGAGTATCACCGAAACCGCCGCATTCGTGAAATGTTCCAGAGCAGCTGTTGTTAAAGTGTTTAAAGGCTGGACTGTCCGCCAAAAAACTGGGTCTCTACGTGCAACGTGTGGTCGTCATCGACTAGTGACTGCTCGGGTGGAACGGAGAGTGTCCAGACTGGTAACAGACAACAGAAGGGCAACAGTGCAGCAAATTACAGACCATCTTAATCAAGAATCCCTTCAAATGATCTCTGCACCCACTATTCGCCGTACACTGCATCGGATGGCATATGGCAGCCGAAGGCCTGTTCGAACACCTTTGCTGTCTGCAGTTAACAAGAGAAAACGTCTCCAGTTCGCACAGGAGCACAAGGATTGGACAGTCGATAAGTGGGAACAAATTATGTGGTCCGATGAATCACGTTTTCAGTTGCACCATGCCGAAGGCTGAGTGAGAATTTGGCGGAAATAGCACGAAAGCATGGACCCCAAATGAATTGCTACAACCCTTCAAGCTGGTGGAGGCACGGTTTGGGGAATGTTTTCCTGGCATGCGTTGGGCCCTTTAATTCGTGTTGATCAACGTCTGACTGGCACATCATATCTAAACATCGTTGCGCACCAATATAATGTGCCCTGCCATAATGCTCGTATTGTACAGGATTGGCTTCAGGAACATGCCGGTGAGTTTACTTTTGCTTAGGTGCCCCCCCCAATCTCCAGATCTCAACCCCATTGAGAATTTGGGGATGAAGTTGAACGAGCCATCAGACAGCTGGATCCACAACCCTGCAATCTCACACTCCTGGAAAGTGCTATTCATCAAGCAAAGTCTCAGATTCCACAAACCACCTATCAACATCTCGTGGAGTCCATGCCACGAAGAATCGAAGCAGTATTAAAGGCAAAAGGTGGCCCAGCGAAGTACTGAGGGGTTGGTCATAATAAAATGGCCACTCAGTGTATACAAGTGCAAATCAGTCCAAAATGTAGTCGCCATCATTTGCCACGATCTACTCCTATCGTCTGTTGGATATCGTCCGTATAGAATTACGGCGACTTGGACGCAAAAGAATGAGTAAGTGCGCGTTCGACATCGTCCCGGTTGGTGAACCACTGTCCCTTCAGGAAATGCTCCGATGACCCAAAAAATGCTAGTTGTTTGGGGCAATGCCCGGGGAATAGGCTGGATGTGGCAGCAGACCCCACCCCAAGTCCCTGATCTTGTGACAGGTCACCTGTGCTGAAGTCTTGCTCCATAGGACATCCTTGCAGTTCGGCAGTGCTGGTCGTTTCGACGTGAGCAATACGTGCAATCGTCAAGCTGACCGCAGTACACATCAGCCGTGGTACTGTTGCTGTCCCGCAGCAGCTTAAAGTAAAACGACACTCCGCATATCCAAGCTAACAGACAATAAGACCTTACGTGGGTGTAAACCGGCTTTGGGAATCGTCATGGGTTTCTGTTTCGGGTCCAAGCACTGTTTCTAGGCGCTTAAGCTGTCATACATGATCCATTTCTCATCACCTGTCACAATGAGGTCCAACAAAAATTTTACTTGATCGCGTGCAAGCAGAAAATCGCATGCACTCATCCGATTTGCTTTCTGCTCAACTGCGCAGTTGATTTGTTACCCAAACACCCCTCTTATGTACCTTCCCAAGTTGATGCAGGTGCGTGATAATGTTCGTGTAGGTAGTCCCCGGGTGTTCGGCGAACTCCCGCATGATCACACGTGGGTCGGTCTCCCACTAAGATCTTCCGCATGTCCGTATCCTCTATTGCCGGTATTCCGTCTTTGACAGGTCAAACGTTCCCTCTCGAAACCGTTCGAACCAACAGCAGCACTGACGATTTGATATGACATTAGGGTACACAATGGTAATGTTCCTTACAGCACTTGCGAGGGGAGCTACCGTGACGAAACTCATACAGCATGCAAATGTGAATGTGCTCTTTGTCCACTTTTATTTTGGCTGGCGGCTCCTACCCTCTCCGTCTTCTGACGACTCTAACTGCCATTGATTTAAGCCACCTACTTACTGATGTCATGCCGGTGTGCTGCGCAGTCTCAGTGGCCAGTGTGAGCGGTGGCCTGGGCTTCGACTTCAGATACCTCGTCATCAGACACTACTTTCTTTTTCAACCCAATAGAAATGGGTTTCTAACCATCTCTATGTACGTGCCATTTGTCCGAAGAAGCTGAGCCAGAGTCCAGCGAAACCTTGGTAACATTTATTTTTAAAACTACATCCAGCTAAGATGTAGGTGTGAAACCCGCATTAATATGAGTATTATGTTCTGAAGATTGTTTGTGTAAGATTGTTTAGTGCTTTGACAGCGATATTGCAGTACATTTGTAGAGAACACAAAATCGCTGATTTCAGTGGGTCGAAGATACCACTGTGAGTGTTATGGTTAAAAGAAACGAAATCAGCGACTGGAGGTTCGCAAAAAAAAAAAAAAAAAACACCGGCGAGGCTATATTATGTTAAAAACACTGATTATACCGCCGATGCCCAATAGGGTTGACGAGTTGAAAACCCAGATTTGAGGAGCCATGTTGCAAGTGAACGAAGTAATGGAAGACTAGGTCAATCAGGAGCTGCATTATCCCTGAAATAAAAGCCGTGTTACCATGGGAGCGCATAGGGAATATATTAAAAATAAACAAGTATATGCACCCGTATATTACATGAGTGTCTATTCAAAAATGTTTAACGTGAGGTGTGAACTTGTTACAGAAATTTCTAATTATTCTGTATTATAGTATTTTGCGAATTTTAGAGACAGGAAGACGGGAGATTTAAAGGCGAGAAGTGCAAATTTTTAAATTATTTTCGTTTCTTGCCACACAACATAATTAATGGATTATACATGTTTAGTTGGCTATTTGGATACACAGGAGATCCAAGCAGGGGTGAAGCGTGTTACTAACCAGTGGTACCGCTGGAAACAGAATTAAATAAATGATTTTAATGTGTTTCAATAGGGAACTGTAAAGCAGCGCAAGTTGCGTATGAAGTCGCTCATTCCATATTGTTTGTATAAAAATACCGCTCGCCAGCCTACCTCGTGAAGGAGCACACAGCTGTTCCATTGGTAAATCCACTCGTCATCATTCCTTGTACATGTGAAAAAACACTACGAGTTCTCTGGGCTGCGCCTGCGCACAAAGCACATCAAAAACCAGAAATACCAGTGGCTATAATACAAGCAGCTGCATATCACCAGTAAAGAGTTTAGAAGCACAATATATTCTTAAGTTGTGAATCATTTTTAGCAAGTGTTTTGTAAAAAAAGATTATGCTTATTGTTCTCACTTTCTCTGTCCGTCCGTCCGCCTGTGGACACCACATATCTGCAACTATTAATGCGCTCGGAAACATTCCTTTTGCATTGGGAAGCTTGAAATGTGAGAATGATGATCCTTGCATTCCGGGTATTTTCTGATGCACAACTACGTGGTTAGACGGCCTAAATACAAATGATATCGAACTTAAGATACATTTTATTCCATATATTTGCTTTCAAATATCCGATTGAAAAAATTCTTGCGAGGTAGCACAGCCTTGCAATTTAACTTAGGCCCAACATTGAGCTGCCGTCGTTTAGGAATAGAAGACGGTGGCTCAGTGTTAGGTTTTCGTTAAACTGCTAGGTTGCCTTACCTGAGTTTTTTTCTTTATATGCCATTTATATCAAAGACTATTTTAGGTACCGTCTCTTTTTCAAGTAATGCATAGATTTTCCGCTAAGGGCGTAAAGGTAAATTGCGTTTTCCTCAATATCTCTGTTTCTTAAAGTCCGATTTGAAACATTCTTCCTGATCGGATACAGCTGCTGATGGGAAATGTTTTGTGTAAAATTTCTAGATTTTGGTAAAAAATGGTTTGGCCACCAGGACCGTAGGTGCTTATTTCTGCTTCTGATGTATTTGTAGCGAAATCTGAGCTTCTGGAAACTGGATTACAATAACGAAAGAAAACCGTTTGAGAATACCTCCTGCTTAAAATAGTGCACTGTTTTTACGCCAGGTGGTAGACGTATATCTTATTTTTGTCGATATTTCTGCTTCTGAGTGTCCGATTTTAAAACTTCTTTTTTTCTTGGAGAGCGTTTGTTGTGCGCCATGTTTTTCATATATTTCCAAAAACTTTTAACGTACCAGTGCGCCACTAGAGGGGTGACTTCCCGTTAACGTTTATAGTAATACATGCGGGGCTAAAAGTCCGAATGAAAAAATTCATTTTCGGTCAGATACTACTAACAATGAAAATAATGCACAGCATTTCCGATAGTGCATTTTTTTCCTAAAATAATGCACAATTTTGCCGATAGGGGGGCGCAAATATTCAATCGCTTTTATCAATATCTCTGCTTCTACATTTGCGATTTAAAAAATGTTTCTAACACCAGATGCCATATACCTGGAGGAATATTTTAGGTTTGCATTTGAGGAGTTTTGTAGTTCACAGTTCTGTATTTGAGGAGTTTTGCAGTTCACAGTCTTGTATTTGAGGAGTTTTGCAGTTCACAGTTCTACATCTAGGTTGTGTTTGTGTACTTCTGTTTGCAGCTGTATCTCCGATTCTAAAAACTTTATTGAGAAATTTCTTTTTATGCTGTATTCCATTCCGTACAACAAAGATGGGAAGCATCATGACTTTTAAATACTGCACAGCATATCCACTAAGGGCGTAAAGGTGAAAAACGTTTTCTCGCTATCTGTGCTTCCGGGAGACGTATTTAAAAAGCTGTTTTTCCTTAGCATATCTTTTGCCATGAGGAATACTTATCGCATATTTTAAAATTTTTCATTGTGCAAAATTCTTCCGCTAGAAGGCGTAGACTTACGTCATGTTTTCTTCTAACTAGCTACTCTCAACTCTTTTCTTACATCATATTTCCTTCTAATTTCTCTCCTTTTAACTGTTCGATTTGGAAATCTCTTTGTCTCTGATACCTTCCTTCTACTATAAGAAACGTTTTGTGCGCCATTTGTTAATCTTCGTAACATACTTTTTAGCCGCTTATGGAAGTAACTAGCTGTTTCTATTTGTCGATGTCTTATCGATTGCAGAAATGCGGCAGATCTTGTTTTCTAACTGTTCCATCGACTTTGAATGACTTTGATAAATCTTATTTGTTTCGGAAAGTATTCAAAAGACGCGCTATTTACAATCGAAATTTCGGTTGTCATCTTTCTTGCTTACGTCTTTTTTTTCTTTTCAGTTTTTTTGACGCGTTTACTACACGAGGTGCCTACCGCATGTGAAAAAATGTGTTATTACTCAGCGGATTATTTTTTATTTTTTTCTGCCTTCACGCTGTGTTTGATCTAATCAAAAACAGATGTGCTACATCAAGGTGGAACCATTCAAACATTTGTGTAGTAATTGAATGTGCCCGTGTGGTTAGGAGTTTGATGAATTCACAGTTTTCTGCCAGAAAAGATGGTGAATAAAATGAAATAATGTAAAAACGGTTTACACGCATCTCTCCGCTAAGAGCATTAAAAATAAATTCGGAAAATGCAGTCTTTCACTTTTCCTCGTTCTTGGTAATTTGGGTATTCGCGACTTTGTGGCTGCAAGAAACAACGGCCTTTATCGAAGGCCATATGCTCCATTTTCTCTAGCAATAAACGTTGGAAGAAAGACTCATGTTCACAATTCCCGCAGTTTCGAAATCTTATGTCCTACTGATGAAATATCTTCTGCAGCCAATAATTCGATAGCTAATTTGATTCAATTCTAAACAGAAAGCGAATAAATCTTTTTGTTGGATTTCAGTGAACATTAAGAATGGAGATTTGTGCTTAAAAAGCAAAGAAAGAGAAAGAAAAGAAAGAACAAAAGACTAGCGCGAGACGCAACATACCCCCCCCCCTTACCCCCATGAGAGGAGACTCACATATTTAGCTATTAACAGAAACTGAAAAAGAAAGTAGCACAATAACTGAATATCATTTCAATGGCAGTTTATAACTATGCGTCACCTTATAAACTTACAATTGCATGATCCTGGTAACTCAATAGAACACTCGCCACTGCTTCTAGAATAAAAATAAAACAGTTACATGGAACTTACCTCATGCATCGATGGGACCTCCGCCAGCCTAGAGAAATGAATGACCTCCGCCAGCCTAGAGAAATGAACGCGCCTGGAGACCGAAAGGTGGCGCGGGTAAAGGTCACAGATCAGTATATATACAACTCGAGGAACGGTTTTCGGTTAGTAGAGTGTTTGGAGTCAGACTGGGAAAAGCTGCCGATTTGTCGGAGTCTGATAAAGGACAAATTGTGATGGCATGGCGCCTCGGAACTACGATCTCGGAAACGGCGCGCCTTGTGGGTTGTTCACGTACCGCTGTAGTGAATACGTATCAAAAGTGGTATACAGATGGCCAAACCGTTGTTCAGCCATCATGGCGTCCGCAGCTCATTGATGCCAGAGGGAAGCTGAGAATGTCGTGCATTGTTCATAGAGACCGCAAGGCCACAGTGCGACATATCCCCCGCAGCTACAACAGTAGTGATCAGGGCAATATGTCATAACACACAGTTCATTGCAGCCTTCTGCGCATGGGCCTACATAGCCAAAGATCTGCCAGGTCACAATGCTCACTGCACGTCATTGCCAACAACGCATGCGAGGTGCCCAAGATCATCGAGATTGGACCGTGGATGATTGGAAGAGAGTGGTCTGGTCTGACGAATCAAGATTCTTGGTGTACCACGTACATGGCCGAACACCGATACGCCGATTACCAACGGAGACCATGGCACCTGCATGCATTTTTGGGAGGAAATAGTTGGGCGGCGGTAGTTTTATGCTGTGGGTGATGTTTTCTTGGGAACCTTACGCCCCATTATCCCAATAGAATAATCCCTGACAGATGTCAGGTATCTGAACATCGTTGCGAACCAAGCTCACCCATTCACGGAAACTGTGTTCCCTGCTGGTGATGGCCATTACCAACAAAATAATTTTGGTAATGGCCATCACCAACACTGCCAGAATCCTCAAGTGGTGGTTCGAAAAACATGCTGGTGACTTTCCGTTAATGCCCTGGCCTCCAAATATACCTGATATGAACCTAATGTAACATTTGTGGTTCGACTTGGAAAAGCGGGTTCGCGCTAAATCACCACCAACTCGAAATGTACGGGAACTGGAGGATTTGCTGTTGACATTATGGTACCAGATACCCCAGGATACCTATCGCCACCTCATCGAATCGATGCCTCACCGAGTGGCCTCTTTTTTGCGGATTAAAGAGGGTCCTACAGCTTATCAAGTTGGTGGTCATAATGTACACTGAAGTGGAATTGAATTAGAGATACCTGTCTAGTAACGTGTAGCACCACCTTTCGCCCGGATGACGGCGGCGATTCGTCTCGGCATGGACTCGACAAGACACCAAAAAGTGTTAGGAAGCCATAGGGATCCACGACCCCTGAACAAGCTCCCACAGTTCACGAAGATTTGATGGAGGGGGGTCAGAGCCTCGAACATCTCTCTCGATGGCATCCCAGATGTGCTCGATGGGATTGAGGTCAGGTGATCTAGCTGGCCAATAAAGCAAGGTCACGTCGGTGGGGTGTTCATCCAACCATTAGGATACAATTCGGGAGCGATGGCTAGATGATACAATTCGGGAGCGTCTTGTTGCCAGATGTGGTCCCCAGTGGGATATTGAAGACGCACAAACGGGAGCAAATGGTTGTCCAGGATATCCCGGTAACGTTGACCTGTGATGGACGATGTCACACGTATCAGGGGTCTCATTTCAGTCCCGGTAAAGAGTCCCCAGAGGAGAATGCCACCCCCACCAGCTTGAAGAGTACCCTGCTGGTAAGAAGGATCCATCGCTTCATGTGGTTTGCGCCACACTCGTATCCTGTCATCCGCATGTACCAACGTGAATCTCGACTCATCAGTCCAGGCAACTATTTTCCCCATGTCTAGGGTCCAGTGGCGATGTTTCCTGTGATGTGCGGTGAGCAGCGGTATCCTCGTGGTACGATGGCTTCTGTACCCCATACCGAGGAGATGGTTCTGGATGGTGTAGCTGCTTACACGTTTTTGTGCAACAGCGTGAAATTGCCGAGTGATTTCTTGTACTTTGGCTCGTCTATCCGATGTTAAAATGTGAGCTAGCCAATGATGAGCCCGCTCATTCACACGCTGTTGTCCACGGCAGTTGGCCCTTGCAGGGATGGTTTTACCGGATTCGATGTACTCACGGTGCACCCGTGACACAGTGGCTGGTAAAAATCCCAATGTCTGCGCGACTTCCGAGATGCAGTGACCCAGTCGTCGGGCCCCGATAATTTGCCCACGATCAAATGCGCTTAGATCAAATACTGCGTCCGACTCTTACTGATTCCCGTCGCATCACTCCTTATATTGTCGGATTACTGCATACATCATGTCGTTTCCGTTAACAGGGCCGCCCACAGCGCCACATTTACATAAAGCCAGCTGTCTCTAATTCAATTGCTCTTCAGTGTAATGGGTCATCGGTGTAAACTTCCAATTGCATGATTGTTGTAACTCATTAGAAAACTCGCCACTTCTTCTAGAAGAAAGCATAAAACAGTTACGCATAACGTACCTCATAAACGTACAAATGTATTATTCTGGGAACTCAATATAAAACTCGCCACTGCTTTCAGAAAGAGAGCAATGAATCAGCTACACGCTTAAAGAGTCCCACTGTACTGACTTTTATAAGTTCCTCTATTCTCTCGAGGTCGAAAACGATGTTTTTCAACAAATGCAAGAATGGCAAAAAAGGATTTCGTAAGTTTAAAGTTTGCTATTCACTTTAGAGTTACCCTGATGATAAATTTTAAGAACGAAAAGTCTATGTTGAATTGATATATGTCTTCGATAGCGAGCGTGGGAAGCGAACTGAGATCTTATATTTATTCTGCAGGATTTAGTCCTGTTCAAAAGGAAATAAATAAAATCTGCTTATAGGTATGATGTAAGTAAATTTAATGCGATATCCCGCATAAAGAGGATGAGAAGGCACATAAAGGGAAAATATCCCCATGGAACTTCATAGACTTATGTTTGATAAAGAAAAACAAAAACGATGAAGTTTTGCAGAAATCGTACTTATGCAAGAGGATCCTTCCTATTCAAAATGCATTGTCCTTTAATTCTAATTCTTACTTCTAAAGTACACTTCTCGATAAGATAAATGCCACGCAACGAAGAAATGAATGAAATAAGAAGAAACTTACAACTCATATACACAATTAGATGAAAAAGAGTGTAAAATGTCTTGGATGGTGTTCTGGGGTATCTATGACCATGAGTTTTTAACCCGTGTTCCCTATTCATGGATACTGCAAGGGGGTCGTGAAGAGACGTTAAGCTGTCTGCCAATGGACGTCCTACAAGATCTCTATTGGGAGAAGTCTGGAAACCGCTCTGGTAAGGAACCTGTAACATTATAGGCATTGTCCGCTGGCGTTGGCAGGGTGCAGGTGGGCATTATTTTGTTGAAACTGGGTATGACGGATGTCACAGAGATATGGCAACAAAGCAAAACGGGCTGTAACACATCAAAAACGTATTACCGTGATTCTCTTGCACCCAATATACGCAAGAGCGATAAAGGGCAGTTGCTCACTGATATGCCAATATCACTGCAGCGATTTCTTATGTACCTCATTGAGAGTTTCAGGTTATTTGCCCGCTATTTACCTCCGGAATTTCATGTTGGACACAAGTTTATATGTGTATCTAACAATATACTTCGATGAGCCATTCCATTATGACCTCCCCGGCCTAGAGAAATGAGCGCGCCTGATCACCTAACGGTGGCACAGGTGAAGTTCACAGAGCAGTATATACACTGCTGGCCACCCAAAATGCAACACCAAGAAGGACACGAGATAGCAAAGCCATATTTGCTGGACACATAACAACAGATACAAAGGTGAAACGATTGAGCTTACAGGCCCGTGCGACTTGCGCAACACGCAGACATCATTAGTTCGTGTGGCTCCCATGGCAACCAATAACGGCTGCTACGCGCCGCGGCATCGAACGAAAGAGGCTTCGGATGTGGGCTTGGGGTATGTAGTTCTAGGCTGCTTCCACCCGTTGCCACAGTTCATTATGCGTAGCCGCGGGTGGTGCTTGACCGGCCACTCGCAGGTCGATCAGCGACCAAGCACGTGTTCGATGGGCTACCTATCGGGAGAACAGGCGGGCCACGGCAGCAGTGACACCTGGTGGGCTGTGAAGAATTGTTGCACGATGCGTGCAATGTGCGGGCGCGCATTGCCCTGTTGAAACGTGGCCGCTGGCAGGTCCTGCAAGTAAGCGAGGACTACAGGCCCCAAAACGTCGGAGATGGTGCGGTGGCTATTGAGTTTACCGGCGATGCGTACCAGAGGGGTGCGGGTGTCATATCCAATTGCGCACCAAAACATAACGCCAGGTTACCAACTGGTATGACGATGCATAATGCAGGTGTCATACAGTCTCTCTCCGCGGTGCCGCCAAACGCAGTTCCGACCATCGTGGTGTTTCAGGCAGAAGCGGGATTCGTCGGAGAAGACAAGGTCGTGCTATTTCATAGTCCAGGTGTGGCATTCAACGGCCCACTTCCACCGCACTTGCCGGTGGTGTAACGTCAATGGTAATCGGAGCAATGGGCGACGTGCGACTGCGCTAACGTTCGTGATGTGGCGATGCGAGCCGTCAATGCCAGCCGCACAACATGCCGGTCCTCTTGTTCGGTGGTGTGCCGCAGCTGCGGCAATCGCTCACGTCGGTCCGTCCTTTCCTCCTGCACCCACCGAATCCATACTCGCCTCACTATGGCTGGATGTCGTCCCACACGGGCGCCGATGTCTCGGTACGATAAACCGCTGTCGCGATAAGCCACTATTCGTCCTCTGTCGAACTCCGAAACGTGCTCGAAGGACTGCCGTATTCTGCGACGAGGCATCAGGCAGCTTCCCACGCACAGGTCCGGCAGCACAACACACTTCCACTAGTTACACCCCGCCTTCTATGCACCGTCTTACAGCGCTTCTCGGTGGCGTGCCTAGCGCACATGATTTGCATATGCCCTGCAATGCTAATCGTTTGCATGTCCTCCCGCGGCCCACTCATGCTGCGAATTTCAGGCCAATCGGATGCTTCCTTCTCGGTGTTGCATTTTGGGTGGCCAGCAGTGTACACTACGAGAGGGCCGTCTTTCGGTTAGTAGAGTGTTCTGAGTCAGAAATGGAAAAGCTGCCAATTTATCGGTTTTTAATAAAGTACAAATTGTGATGGTACGGCGCCTAGGAACTGCGACCTCGGAAACTGCGCGGCTTGTGGGTTGTTCAAGTGCCGCTGTTGTTGTGAGTACGTATCCAAAGCGGTGCACAGTTGGCCAAACGATGAACCGTCGTCCAGCCATGTGCAGTCCGCACATGGCTGATGCCAGACGGGACCGGAGGTTTTTCGCGCATTGTTCAGAGCAACCGCAGGGCCACAGTGCGACAAATCACCCGAAGTTACAACAGTGGTGATCAGGGCAATGTGTCACAGCACACAGTTCATCGCAGGCTTTTGCGCATGGTACCTGCGTAGCCGAAGACCCAGCCGGGTCCCCACGCTCATTGCACGTTATCGCCAACAACGCATGAAATGGTCACAAGATCATCGAGATTCGGCCGTGGATGATTTGAAGAAAGTGGCCTGGTCTGACGAAACAAGATTTCTGGTGCATCACGTAGACGGCCGAGTACGGATACGCCGATTACCAACGGAGGCTATTGCACCTGGAGGCACTGTACTGCGGAAACAGGCCGACGGCGGCGGTTTTGTGCTGCAGGCGATGTTTTCTTGGGACACGTTTGGGCACATTATCCCAATAGCACAATCCCTGACAGCTGTCAGGTATCTGAATACCGTTGCGGACCAAGTTCACCCATTCACGGCATCTGGGTTCCTTGCTTGTGATTACCATTACCAACAGAATAATGCGCCATGCCACACATGCCAGGATCGTCAAGGTGTGGCTCGAGGAACATGCTGGTTACTTTCTGTTAACCTCCAAATTCAACTGACATGAACCCAATCCAACATTTGTTGTTCGACTTGGAAAAACGGGTTCGTGCGAAATCACCGCCATGTACGGGAACTGGAGGACATGCTGTTGACATTATGGTACCAGATACCCCAGGTTACCTATCGCCACCTCATCGAATTTATGCCTCGAAGAGTGGCCCCTGTTTTGCGGGCTAAAGTGGGTCCTACAGCTTATTATGTAGGTGGTCATAATGCAATGGCCCATCGGTGTATAGTCATGTTCATAAAAACAGGACACCTGAAAGGACTCGAGTTACCACTTTTAATTTTACAGTATACGCTAATCAGACTATATCATACAAATGATAAGTATTTCGGTATTATAAGTGCATGTGTTCCGCGTCTAGGGGAAATCAGATCGCGTAACGTCACGGTCGGAAACTGGCCGTTTTTTTTTTGTTATGTGGGCCGCATGGCTCGGGTGGCATGTCAGTGATTGGCCAGCATTGCGTAAGGATACTTATTCCTCGTGTAAGACAGTCGTAGAGTCACATCCGCGAGTTCGACTGAGGTCGCATTATCGGAATGAGAGAACTGCCGGTCGTGTGGGGCGCAGTATGTCCGTCGAGGCAAGAGTGTGTAGGGGATGTTACGAAGAAGGGAGTAGGACATGAAGAGAAGGTTTTGGACGTCGTACATCTCATGAGGATGTCTTTAAGTGACTGTTCTGCATCATCAAGCAGCAGTGGCGAAATGTGATGCATTCTCCCATGTCTTCTGTAACAGTACGTCGCTGGTGATTACAGTTCGGACTGCAGGCCTGTCGGCCCTTACTCAGGTTGCCTTTGACACTGCAGCAACGGATTGCCAGGCTGCAGTGGTGCATCAAACGAAGAGAGTGGCGTAAATAATGGGAAAAAGTCGTATTCCCAGACGAAACGCGCTCTGTTTAGGCGAAAATGATGGCCAAATCTATGCCCGTCACCGACGTGGAAAAAGGCGCTGGGAAGAGTGTCTTCGTATCAGGTATACCCCACCAACATGAGGCATTATGGTCTTAGGTGCTATCGAGTACAAAAGTAGATAACCACGCGTGAGAGTCCGTACCACCATAACGATTGCCCGTTACGGCAATGACATTCTACTGCCGGTCGTCTTTCCGTATCTGCAGGACGTCCACGGTACCATATTTCAGCAGGACAGTGACAACCCGTGGCTTCTTGAAGGGATAAAAACGTTCCACTTCTGCCATGGCTGGCGAAATCACTGGATTTATCCCTCATAGAAAATCTGTGGGACATGCTCAAACGACAGGTGGAAAGGTACGACCGTCCACCAAGAACTCTTGATGAACTTTGGACGCGCGCAAATAGAGCGTGGATGGCTATTCCACAGGACACCATTCACACATTATTTGATTCAAAGCCTCACCCCGTATAGCAGGTGATACAAGACAGAGGCGAACACGCCGATTATCAGCTACATCGACGCACCTGGTATGTATGAGATCTAGCTGCTAATCATTTGTTCTGTATTGCCTAATGAACATATGCTTTAAAAATCAATGTCGGAGCTCGACTCCTTTCAGGTGTTCTGTTTTTTATGAACATAAGTGCAAGTCATGGGAATTTTACCAGGTGTTCTTTACCTAATTGGCTCTCATTACTCTAAACATCGTCTTTGTATTCCTGTTCCTTCAGGGTTCTGTAGGTTCGCATTCGAAGAGTGTATATTCCAAGACCAGGAACTAACTTTCGAGAAGCAGGAAAGAAAGGCAAGACCAGTGTTTCCGGCCGAAGGTTTTGTTAAAATGTAAATCTACACATATTTGACGTGTTGTTGGGCCATATGTTAAATCTTTGCATTCCTTGCTCGATAAGTGACTGTGATCTCGAGTTCCAGTGAATTTTCGGCCTTGTATTCCTACTCATTGACATGAATATCTTCAATCGTGGCATACACAATTAGCTGTAGGTTGAAATGGGATTCAGTAGTACCATATTTAATGATGAAACCTGTTTTTTCCTCAGTATGAGAGTATAACGTTATACACTCAGATTTCAAAAGAGATATTAAACTGAACTCGACAAAAAAAATTACCTTCAGACTGACGAATGATGCACACCCGCTATTGTCCATGTTTTCTTATCACCAGACATACACGGTCGTATCAGAATAATGTGATCACCCCCGGAATCACAGTGTACCCGTCCAGGCGCGCCATAGAGTACACGTGACAAGGTGGACCGCACGTAGATACAAACGGCCGGCCAGGATAAGTGAGCCATATTGGGTCACGTGAGCACAATGGGAAGATATAGTGATTTGGCGGTCGTTCAAAAAGAAGTGATCATCGAAAACCGCGGCAAGGGTGCAAGTATCTCAGAAACAGCATACTTCGTGGGCTCTTCGTGAGGTGCTGTAGTAAGCGTGTACCAAGAATGGACCGCTGGCACCCCGAAAACCTACCGACGTCATAACTGTGGAGCCCCGATCATCGACCCCAGTGGAGTACGAAGAACCACGAAATTTGCTGTTTCTGAGATACTTGCGCCCTTGCCGCGGTTTTCGACGATTATTTCGTTCGATGCCGCTGCGTGTAGCGGCCGTTATTGCCAGCCATGGGGGCCACACGAACTATTGATGTCTGCGTGTTCCGCAAGTCGCACGGTCCTGTAAGCTCAATCGTTTCATCTTTGTATCTGTTGTTATGTGTCCAGTAAGAGCGAACCCTGTTACACCTGGTTCTCCAGAATCGACGCTGCGTCAAGGCGCCTATGTTAACTCAGGTCCATCGGCAACGACGCCTGCAGTTCGCATGAGACTACCGTCGTTGGACAGTGGAAAAGTGAAAAAAGGTAGTCATCTTCGACGAATCGAGGTTTCTACTCCACAGAAGAGACGGGCGGTGGCGGATACGGCGTCAGATACAGGAGAACCAATACTCAGACACGCTTGTCGGGCAAGTAGAGTGCGGAGGAGGCAGTGTGCATGCCTGGGTCATGTTTTCCTTTTAGAGTCTGAAACGGCTGATGCCACTGGATGGATCCCTGAACCACAATGGTTTCCTGTGCAGCGTCGGTGACCTCATGACCATCCTGGTGGTGATGGAATCTACCAACGGGACAATGCGCTGTGTCACGTCGTTAAGAGGGTGCGTGACTGGTTCCAGAAACACGACATCAAAGTCTCCGTTCTCTCTTGGCCGGCGGAAGTCGCTCCACCTGAATCCCATAGAGCACTTGTGGAACCATTTGGATAGGCAGGTTCGACGTGCCGACCCACAACCACCTCATCTCCGGGACCTTCGTGCTCTGCTGCAGTCCGGATGGGCACGTATGCCTTGGGAAACCTTCCAGGGCCTCAATGCGTTCATGTCACGTGGTCTCGCCGTTGTCATCCGGGCCAAGTATGGTTATTCCCATTATTAGTTAGATGGTCATATTATTCTGATACGACTGTGTACTTCCGCAGGAAGTCAAGACTAACTAAAGTTGAGCTTCAACGGTGATGAGGCTGACTAAGATATGCGTGACAACAATGAACTATTTTTTAACCAGTAATATCTCACGACATTATCTGGTTTTTCATTAAATTCAGTCGTGACTTGACTGACTGATAGGTGTTTCCAAAAGGAAATACAAATTCTGAGGTTCAGGGGTAATTTTCAGAACAGAAACATAAGAAGAATCAATAAAAACTTACATGAGGTAATAAATGAAAACTAATCCGCGCGCGGAAAGTTAGAAATATGGAGTATGTGTTGAAAATGACGCACGAGAGTGTGTTGGAAGGCGAAGAAAAGAAAGAACACAAATCGAAAGAGGATGATGTGAAGTGATATACCAAAAAAATAGAGAAAAAGGCAAGGTTGTCCATAGTTACAGAAAAATCAGTGGTAATGCTGGAAAGAAAAAAAGACATAAAACTATAAAACGTGAGAAAATTTTAAACTTGGGTAATGAGACGCCATTATATCAAGAAGAACGAAGGGAGAAAGAAACAGCCGTCATTTTTTGTGACAAGGTCACAAGAGTCGCATGGAGGTTGCAACTTTCTAGGAATTTTGGAGAGTGGAATTCCCAGAGATCAGAGCAGCTATAACAGGGGGTGTTAGAGTAAGTCGTGGAAACGCTACAGGACTCTTGAGAGCGAGATGCCTCAGGACTTGGGGTCAAAATGCAAGCCCAAGATTGGTTGTGCGCGGTCCAGGGTCAGGGGAGAAATTCAGTGGGGCGGAAGAAGAATTTTGGCGGGACTTTTCGTTCAGCCAACAAGAGGAGCGGATGATAGGTCATCTCTCAATATGAAGTTGGAGATCTAAAAAGTCTGAGCGCTCAGCTGCGTTTGGGTCGCCAGTAATCGTTATCACTAGCCGAGGTTAGTGATCGATTTTTGGGAATTACTGAGGTATAGGCAGCGGCTAAAAAAATCTAAAATAGTAGATAAAAATGTACCTCTAGTAGAGAACTTCTCGTGTTTTCGGTAGCTGATATGCTGTGTAGTGCAGCCTGTGTGGTTCTGATCAAGAACTGTCTATTGAAATATCAACTTAACATATAACTGACTGTGGACATTATGTGCTCACAGCTGTGATTCAGACCTAGGTGTTGAAATCGGACAGTCCCTTCAAAATACCATAAATTATCTGAACTCAGTTTGATGATGTTCGCCATCAACTTTGTACATATTGCCGCAACTGTAGTGGAATATATGTAGATAAAAAACGTATTGTTTTTGTGAACATGTCAGCTCTATGTCGTCAATGCTTGATCCTTCGCTACGCCTCCGAGGAGCGTAAAGGTGTGGAAAATACGTCGTACAGGTTTTACAAATTCTGGACTGGTGGCAGCGTCTAACTCTGGTAAAAAATACTATCAATACGAATTAAAAATTCTACCGAAGTGCAAACAAATAAAGAAAGAACATAACAGACATCAGACAACAAATCAATCCAACTTAGAGGCTTCTAGTGTAAGGGAAGCATAACGAAGTAAATTTCTCCGTCATTTTTAACCACGCCGGGGCTCGAACCCGGGTCCCTTCATTCCGGAACAAGTCGCTCTACCAATTGAGCTACGCGGACATTCGTAATCGCTGCTATCTGCCTTTATGTCGTGTGCGTCCTGCTGGGCAGGCACGTCACATCTCCCCCACCCCCGAAAGAGAGCCGGGGGCATGGCCCATGGGTCAGCCGTGACCATAAATCGTCGTAGGCAGCCATCCGCTGAAGCACATGCACTTGAAAACTCCCAGTCAATCTAGTGTGTGGAATGCAACGTCACACACATTTATTTTTCGAAGCGCTGGAGAAGGGATTCTCTTATTTTTCCTATCTCGCGGTGTGGAAAGAACATCACACCATTGCGAAATCTTGAACGGCCGGGTCATCCGGAAAGTTCGGGCGCCATTATAACGTAGATAAATTTGTCCGTCATTTTTGTTCACGCCTGGGATCGAACCCGGGTCCCCTCATTCCGGAATAAGTCGCTCTACCAATTGAGCTACGCGGACGTTCGTTATCGCTGCTATCTGCCTTTATGTCGTGTGCGTCCTGCTGGGCAGTCACGTCACAGAAGACATTGGACATGATTAGAAAACAACTGCTGAGTTTATGGAAAGCAGTAGAGGACATCATATTATTCCTTTGAACATGATACAAATGCCGACCCGTTTACGGTTACTGTGTATAATAGTGTATGATTGCGGTGTTTCAATAATAAAATGTTTCCTTTTCATACCTCCTGAATTAACAGACTGGTTTTTCAAGACGTGAAAGGCCGACCTGGTGACATAGTTGCGAGTAGCGGAGGCTTCTGGCTAATGATCTGCTTTGGGTCCGGGTTCGAATCTCAGATAACGCACGAGGGCTGTGGTTGCCCCGAGGCAGTCGTTTTGTCAATTGTATGGATGCGGTGGGCCTAAATTAAGGACAAACTGTGTCTTAAATGTTAATAAGCCGCGTATGGCCGTGTGGAACAAACGCGTTCCAACCATATGGTTGAGCGATGGATCCGACAGTCGGATCCCACAACCCGAGACTACCTAACAACCAAATATTCGTCGTACCTTAATGGTGTTCCCGAGATATTGAATACCCCGCAACAAATAAGATCATCTGTTCTGTTGACCCTCTACCTTGCTTTAATGCGATACACGTATCGTACACCCTACCCCACATCTCCTAGATTTTTCCTCAAAATGGTGGTTTCAGAACTTGCGTCAGACACTCCCTACTTGAAATCCTCTATATCACTTACTTATTTGTTAATGGAAGCCGTTAAGCTTAGAAAAAATAATGGCTCCATGAGCTGCAAGATCACTAGATCTGTCCCTAGTCATATAAGCCTCGGATATTTTTGAAAGATGTATCAGCGCAAATTCGTCAGTTGTGCTTTCGATCTCTTACGTAAGACCTGGTGCGGAACAGTTTTGAAAAACATGTCGTAAAACTACATCTAACACCCCTTCGTGAATATAAGTCCGAGAACTCAGGAACATGGGATCCACAAACGTTTGGTCTGAAATTCGCAGACCAATCGGATGCTTCCAAACAATTAGCATTGCAAATAATGTGCGAACGATTAGCATTGCAGGGCATAACATGCAAACGATTAGCATTGCAGGGCATATGCAAATAAGGTGCACCCGGCACGCCACTGAGAAGAATTATAAGAAGGGTGCACAGAAGGCGGGGTGTAAGTGGTGGAAGTGTATTGTGCTGCCGGACCTGTGAGTGCGAAGCTACTTGATGCCTCGTCGCACAATACGGCACTCATTCCAGCACGTTTCGGAGTTCGACAGAGGACGAATAGTAGCTTATCGCGACAGCGGTTTATCGTACCGAGACATCGGCGCCCGTGTGGGACGACATCCTGCCACAGTGAGGCGAGTATGGATTCGGTGGTTGCAGGAGCAGCGGACTGAACGACGTAAGCGATTGCCGCCCCCGCGGCACACCACCGGACGAGAGGACCAGCATATTCTGCGGCGGGCACTGACGGCTCGCACCTCCACATCACGAACGTTAGCGCAGGAATTAGGTTGTATTGCTCAACAACCTGTGTCAGCACGTATCGTTGGACGTCGTCGTCAGGAGCAGGGACTTGTCGCACGTCGCCCATTGCTCAGATTACCATTGACGCTACACCACCGGTGAGTGCGGTGGCAGTGGGCCGTTGAACGCCGAACCTGGACTACGGAATGGCACGACATTGTTATCTCCGACGAATCCCGCTTCTTCCTGCAACACCACGATGGTCGGATCCACGTGTGGCGGCACCGCGGCGAGAGACTGTATGACGCCATCATTATGCATCGTGATACCGGCCCGTCGCCTGGCGTTAAGGTTTGCGGCGCAATTGGATATGACACTCGCACCGCTCTTGTACGCATCGCCGGCTGACTCTCCGACGTTTTAGAGCCTGTAGTCCTCCCTTACCTGCAGGACCTGCCAGAAGCCTCGTTTCAACAGGATAATGCGCGTCCGCATGTGACACGCATCGTGCAACAATTCTTCACGGCCCACCAGGTGTCACTGCTGCCGTGGACCGCCTGTTTTCCTGATATATCACCCCATCGAACACGTCTGGTCGCTGATCGGCAACCGAATGGCCTGGCAAGCACCACCCGCGGCTACGTCTGATGAACTGTGGCAACGGGTGGAAGCAGGCTGGACCGACATACCCCAAGCCCACATATAAAGCCTCTTTCGTTCGATGCCGCGGCGTGTAGCGGCCGTTATTGCCAGCCATGGGGGCCACACGAACTATTGATATCTGCGTGTTCCGCAAGTCGCACGGGCCTGTATGCTCAATCGTTTCATCTTTGTATCTGTTGTTATGTGTCCAGTAAATCTGGCTTTGCTATCTCGTGTCCTTCTTGGTGTTGCATTTTGGGTGGCCAGCAGTGTATATACAATATGTGTCGGCAACTACGGCACATGACATGACACAAATGATACATGACGCGTAATAAGCTTTTTAAGCCTTAATCCGTATATCTGTGAGTCGCACTATACGTCCCTCCCGGAAATTAGGCAATATCCGCACAATTAGTCCTAGAGAGCAGCATTTTCCAAAGTGTTGCAACATTACACGGAAGGTCATCATTACAGCATCTAGATGCGTAGTTGTATATAAACATGTTTTCTGTAAATATGTTAGTGAATCTAGAGGGCCAAAACAGTAATATCTTCCCATATTGGGTAGTGTGTCTCTTGGCTAACTAAACGGGAATGGGTTAGGTTGTATTTATGTTCAGTCAATCTTACATATCTTAACTGATCTTATTGTATTTATGCTCAGACAATTTTATTTTAACTGATCGTATTGAATTTACGTTCAGTCAGCCTTATTTTAACTGATCGTATTGTATTTATGTTAAGTCAATCTTATTTTAATTGATCATATTGTACTTATGTTCAATCAATCTTATTTTAATTGATCATATTGTACTTATGTTCAATCAATCTTATTTTAACTGACCCACATACATCTGATCAGCGTCGTTCGGATCCCCCGTTTTTAATGGAATAGCGTATTAATTTACTGTTTCTAAAGCGTCACGATCATTTTTAATGATGGAAAGGCAATTATTTGTTTTAATCCCAAAGGCGATATTAAAACGCTTACAAATGATTTTTAGAATAGATGTAAATTCAGGCACTAAATTCGTTGATCCTATAAATCTTGGTGATCGTGCAGTAGAGAGGTGAACGGTGGTCTCTGTGTTTTACGTAATAAGTTGTTGACCGTTGTTTCCGAGTAGGCATGGTTTTTGGCGATCACCCGAATCTCTGATTGCTCGAGAGATTGATTAAAAAGCCGTCTCAAACACGATAATGTGAAATTTGAAATAATGGTATTTACAAGTTAGAAACCTTTAAGGAGTTAAAAAACACACATATACAAGATCTTTCGGAACCTGTCGAACAGGTACATAATCAGGTCAAACTAATACAATGAGTAGTGCGAATGTCTTAAGTACCAGTTCAAAATAACGTATAGCACATGCGCAGAAGGGCGAAAACTAAAAAGGTTCCCCGAACATAAAACGTATTTGAAGGGGGCCATCAGGAGATTCTTGTATTAAACGCGCGATGCTTGTATACCATACTTGAGGAACAATAAAAATAAACTAGCCTTTGGTATTAAGACCAATAATATTCGGTCTTCGATACGTAATGATTGGGACCCAGTACCCGTCGCCAACAAATCTGGTATTTACAGTGTTACACTCAAGGACGTGAACCAAGAAGATTCCGAATTTTATTACATCGGTTCTACCAAATGGACTCTGCAAACCAGATTAAGGAAACACTAATATAATATTCGCGTCGGCTACAGGAATACAGCTCTTGCACGACTTGTTCATGGAGGAACTCACTAGCCCGACTGGTGAAGCGCTACTATTTTGGATGCCCATGCTATCAATCCCATTCACTTCTCAATGAAAGTTTATTCATTTTATGGTATGAAAATCTGTGTTGCAACGACTATATGCCATCTAGTATTCCTCAAGTATCGTGCACAAGCATCCCCCGTTTAATACAAGAACCTCCTGCAGCCACCCTTCAAATTAGTTTTATGCTCGGGGAACCTTTGCAGTTTTCGCCCTTCTGCGCATGTGCTATACATCATTTTGAACTCTTACTTAAGACATTCGCACTACTGTGACGTACCGGCCCCGCAGGACGCACACAACATAAAGGCCGATAGCAGCGAGGGCGAACGTCTGCGTAGCTTAGTTGGTAGAGCGACTTGTTCCGAAATAAGTGGGCTCGGGTTCGATCCCGGCGTGGACTAAAAATGACAGAGAAATTTACTTCGTTATACTACTGATTGTATTAGTGCCACCTGATGATGGACCTGTTCGACAGGGTCCGAAAGATCTGGTGTATGTGTGTTTTATAACTCATTAAAGGTTTTCAACTTGTAAATACCATCGTTTTAAGTTTTATATTATCATGTTGGAGACGGGTTTTTAATCAATCTCATTTTTAGCACGGATTTTTCTTTGTCTTCATTGATAGCTCAATTTTCAGTAGCGTATCACTGGAGCAGCAAGTGCACGTCGTAACATGTAATATATAGATGAAAGTTTCTAGTTCAATGGGTGGGCAGAGATCATTGGTATTATGGAAACATTTGATGTTGGTTTTCGAAATAATGATGTACAGATGGAATGTGTAACAGGATCTGGTTGTAAGTTGATATCGAGAAAAAGCAAAGTCAACAGCAATTGCAAACCTTGAAGTTGCTGTTCTCCTGTACTTGCTAATGCCAGTTGAACAACGAAGTGCCATTTTTCTTGTTGGATGTTATTGTTTTGCAGAAGCAATTGTTAATAAATACAGCTTGCCTTTGGCAATATTTTGGCACTAATTTACCCATGGAAATTTTGTTTTCCGTCAAGCATGGGTATCAAGAGCAAAGCGGCAGGTTTGAAATGTCTTAAAATTTCTAACTTTCGGAAAGTTTATTTATAACATTTTAGAACTTCAATTTTCTTTTATGCGCTTTGAAATGCTCATCATGTCACATTATTTTAGATATTGTTTATAAACTTTGAAATGCTCATCATGTCACATTATTTTAGATATTGTTTATAAACTTTGAAATGCTCATCATGTCACATTATTTTAGATATTGTTTATAAACTTTGAAATGCTCATCATGTCACATTATTTTAGATATTGTTTATAAACTTTGAAATGCTCATCATGTCACATTATTTTAGATATTGTTTATAAACTTTGAAATGCTCATCATGTCACATTATTTTAGATATTGTTTATAAACTTTGAAATGCTCATCATGTCACATTATTTTAGATATTGTTTATAAACTTTGAAATGCTCATCATGTCACATTATTTTAGATATTGTTTATAAACTTTGAAATGCTCATCATGTCACATTATTTTAGATATTGTTTATAAACTTTGAAATGCTCATCATGTCACATTATTTTAGATATTGTTTATAAACTTTGAAATGCTCATCATGTCACATTATTTTAGATATTGTTTATAAACTTTGAAATGCTCATCATGTCACATTATTTTAGATATTGTTTATAAACTTTGAAATGCTCATCATGTCACATTATTTTAGATATTGTTTATAAACTTTGAAATACTCATCATGTCACATTATTTTAGATATTGTTCATAAACTTTGAAATGCTCATCATGTCACATTATTTTAGATATTGTTTATAAACTTTTTCCCCTGAGAATATTAAGTTAACATTTTCAAAGACATAGAAACTTAACATCCATTTTTTTAAGAAAAATATATGATTTTAACAATTCCTATCTGGATGACTTTTATTCAGCAGTTTTCCCTAATTTGTTTTTGTTTTTATAAGATCACTGCCGTCAATTTAAGTTCCACAATACCAAGAATATCGAATCAATTTACCGAACGGAAGTTGTTTCGTGATGCTTGCAAAGTTAATAAATAAAAAGCAAAAATATGTTCCAGATCTTTCCTTTTGTTCTAGTGGGGAGGGTGGGAACGGAAACGTATGTGCTCAAAAGGGTTAATTTGACAAATATAAACAGCATGAGTGTCACGTTCTGTCTCAGTTTAACTTACTAACTAGCTGGCAAATTTTTTTTTTTTCTCATGGAGCTGAGAAAAAACATTGGGTTGGTATCTTTTATTTTCTGCGCCGTAAATATTTGTTTTTCCTCCTCTACGCCCATTTGCTCCATTTTAACAGCTTTATTATGGCAAGAAGAAAGTTAAAAAGGGAGAAAAAGACTTTTCCGTTCTTTTCCTTAACGAACAGCAAAGAATTTCACGAACGAAGATTTTCTCCGCGGCAACACTGGGAATCCCACTTCTCTTAATAAAAACTTATTCTTGCATCACCGCCTTTCGTGACTGGAAGTGGTTGTCATGTATTATTCACATGTTTTTCAAAAACAGCTTTCTTGACTCCCCAGATGCAAAAGCAAAAGAAATTCTAAATTTTAAGATGAAAGAGATTAACCACAGGGACGAAATTTTGCGCCGAAATATTTCGTATTTTAATGGGAAAAAGAAACAAAAACATTTCCAACAGTATTTTAATGATCCTTAAAATAACTTTTGCTCTTTTGTTCGTGTTTCTTATAATTTCTTGATCCCAAGAGGAGATGGAATTACTTCATGTTCTTGACGTAAACATTCTCCTCATTTCGTGAGTTTAAAATAAACATCCTTTGCCTTGTTTTGGGGCTATTTAACCAAAGCGACGGAGCATTAGCGAAAACTACGGGACCACTGGAGACTGAAAACTAAAAACTATTTAAATTTCAGAAACTTTTAGTGTGAAATATGGGCTTGTTGTGTGAGTTACCTTTACTTTTCTACAAAACGGGTAAAAAGCATACTGCCAAAATTCTATGTACGGTTAGCAAGTTTTGACGCTATGCATCTTTCCCGATCGCAGTAAAATAAATTCCAAGTAAAAAATTTCGATGTAACAAAAATGGGTAACGGAAGTAGTCTAAACCATTGCTAAAATCAGATTTTTGAATGCAGTCTATTGCCACCCCAGGGGCGAAGTGGTCTAAGCGCTAGCTTCTGACCAATCATCCGAGATAGGTCCAGGTTCGACTTCGCTTGAGGCATTGATGTCGTGTTTGTCTTACGGCACTGGCTCTCTCCCTTCCCTGCTACCAGACAACTTAAATAAAGGACAGGCGACTGTTCATAGCCCATTGAGATGCTCACGATGGTCGTTAAACCCATAAATAAAGGTAAGGTTCTTACACTTTATTTGAATGGGTTTGGAAAATTCCAAAATAAGCAAGAATTCTGCTCAACATTTTACATAAATACCTTGTACCCCTCCACATCTCTTTTTTTTTCTTCCTCTAACATAGAATGCTGTACAACGCTTGTTGGAACCTAGGAACTCTAAGAATTCTGTAAAATAATCTGCGTTAAGCGTAACTTTTCCTTGTTACGAATTTCCGCCAGAGAGGATTGTTAGAAATACGTAAAAATAGATATCAAATTAGGCATAAAATTAAATTGACATCGTCCAGCTGCAGGCATAAGTAAATATAGACACTCCATAAAAGGAAATCACAGAGCATATATTTCATTGTTTAATTTTAGGTCTGTGGGTGATTTTTTTTAGAATTTTTCAGATGTCATATACGAAACCTATAGAGCATTTTAATTAGGATTTTTTTTATCAGGCTCTAAGATTAATTAAAAATTATTGTAACTATGAAAATCATTCATATTGAATGTATTAGTATATAAATAGTGTTACTTGAATAATTAATTCCTTCTGTTAGGGCCAAGTTCGATAAAATCATCTTAAGTGTTTTGCTGGCGGTTTGATAAACAACGGTTCGTTTCGCAACCTGGCGATATGCAGCTGTCGCCGAGCACGAGAGGTGTTAATTTTCTTTTTTATTTACCGTGGGAAAACTCTTCAAGCAGCGAACATCGACTTGAGTCGGTCACGTGATGCAATCGTGTATGCGGAGGAAGGCAACGGCTGACAGAGGGAGAGAAGAGGAGTATTCTTTTGATAATGCATGATGATGCTGGTTTTATTTTTATGTGCTGCACGTTTTACAAATGCTCAGTGTTTCGTGAATAACAGAAATACAGTGGATTACCATTGGCAAATTGGATATTTTTATGTCAGCGATGACTGAGATGTTTGTTGTGTTAGAGCAAAGATCTACAGCGTTTAAATTACTGCCTGCAGTACCAGGAAAACGTGTGTTTGTAGAACTCGTAAACTAGCGTCTTCCAAGATATTGTTCTACATGTGTGATATTCACTATTCTTTCAGTGTGATTGTGCCATCTATTAATTTCGATCTTGTATTTCTTTTTGTTTGTTAAATGTTGCTGTCTTTTTGTTGATTTAATGTTATTTATTTTCGGTTATTAAATATTGCTGTCTTTTTGCTGAGAGCGTTTGTTTTATGTGCTCACTCTCTTCTTTACTGTTCTCTGATCCATAGGTCGAAATCTACCAATTCGGTTTTATCCTGTGCGTGGCATCTCGAAACTGATTCGGAGCAGAAAGCCACCAGCGACGTAACAATAGTGTCGATTTGCAGCACATCTGTTGATACGCATACGCATTCGTTTTGTCCCTCCGCCCGTCAGGCCTTACAAAGTAGGAAAACTAACGCGTACAAGGGTTTGCTTGAAGGGGGCACCAACGGTATAAACAGACTCCTGCTGGTGACTTGGCGATCAAAAGATCAGCAGCACGTTGTGTGAGAAAAATATGCCAAAAGAGATGTATACAAAAAGCCTTTGAACGCTGTAGTTAGCTGAAAGCTATACCCACAATGAGGTGCCAAATATGTCTCTTTGCCATAAAAAAGGAAGTACTCCCAGAAAGTCGTTCGATCCAGGTGAAACTCCACATTCAATTACCTCAAGGCCGAATAGGCAAATTATTAAAAATATCGAAGAGTGACTAAATAGTGGCCCGCCACAGCGCATGGAAACTGCGCATAAAAGAGAGTATATCAAAAGCAAAGCTCGTACAGAGGGACTATTCTGATTGCGGATTGCGTTGCATTAACCTTCACGGAGAGTAAGGGTGCCTTAGCGGCGGATAGGCGCAACATACGAGCAGTTGAACGAGTTTGAGAAAGGACGTATAATTGGGCTGACAGAAGCCGGTTGGTCAAGTCGCAGTATCCCCAGGCATTTGGATGAGAGCGACGCGGCAATCGGATGGTGTTAGCCCCAGTAAGTCCAAGAGGGCACAACCCAGCGGTACGCTGGCAGTGGACGGCCGAGGGCAACAACAGAACACGAGGTCCAAGCAACTGTTAGAGCCGCGTGAGCGGAACCGAATTCGTCGCTCTTAACCATCCGTAGCCATGTTGCGTCATCTACACTTACGGAAGTGGCCATTCGGACCGTTGCCAGACGACTTGCTGCACGATGACCACATTCAGGTCAGCGCACGTATCCTGCCTTTACCGTGGAGCGGCACACAGCTCGCACATCGCGAGTGACTGTCTGGGCAGCCATTTCCTACGATAGCCTGATATCCCGGGTAATCCTCCGTACCACGGTCACGACTCAAAGGTACGTCGACGACATTCTACGACCTGTTGTGCTGCCATTCCTGTGGAGCATCACCGAGCAATTTTGCCACCGGATACTACCAGGCTACACACGGCACGGCTTTCCCGCGCCTGCCTCAGTAATGTCGACACCCTTCCATGGCCAGCCTGATCACCAGACCTCTCACCGATGGGACATGCTTGTGACATGGTAGGACGCCACCTACGCTCATCCCGGAATGTCGGCGAACTGGCCCGCAGTTGAACACGATCTGGCATGCTATAATTCAGGAAGGTATAACGAAGTGAATTTCTCCGTCATTTTTATCCTCGCCAGGATTCGAACCCAGGTCCCCTCATTCCGGAATAAGGTGCTCTACCAATTGAGCTACGTGGACGTTTTATTCTGATTCCTATCTGCCTTTATGTCGTGTGCGTCCTTCGGGCAGGTACGTCACATCGCCTGGTACGTTACAAAGGTATCTGTGAACTGCATGCTTCTATGCCACGGCGGGTAACCGCTTGTATCCGAGACAGAGGTGGCGCTACAACGTACTGATTTGTTCCACTCGTTTAGCCGAGGTTTTTTTATTCGAATAAATGGCCCACCTGCTCCGGAAATAAATTCCTTTCCTACATATGTACATCCACATACCAAATTTCATCTCGACTGGATGATTCCTTATGGGTGCTTAGTTTTTTTGTTTTGTTTTTGCAAAGAGTGTGTTGTATACACGCGTTCTCGTCACATAAATCGTTCTCTCGAACATATAAATCGGCACGTGTTTGCGGTAGCGGTGTACCATGAATTGAGTGACACGCGAAAATCTTTTAGCAATCAGCGATCTCGTGGAAGAAAACAAATGGTGGATCACAGGGTCAAAGGTCGAGTATATTGTCCTTCAAATCTTACTGAGTTTAAAGTGTGCACGAAATAAGTTTTCTGTGTATTTAGAGATGTGTGACAATGATGGCCGGTTTCACATTACTGCAACGTAATGCGCAAAATTGAAACTTGTTTTCTTACCGCACTGTTACGGGTAAAGAAACCTGGATCCACATGACGCTTCAACTGGAATGACAGAGAGAAGGATTTCAAGTTGTCCTGGAAAACTGCTGGAAACCATCGTTTGGCTATCAATCTGTGTGCGTTTGGAACAACTTTCAGCCAAGGAACGCGTAACCAGAACTCAAAGTTACTATGAGACCCTGAAACGCTTTCGTTTGAAAAAAAGACGTGGTTGTCTTAGACAGGGAGTCATTTTCCTCCGTGATAACGTGCGGCAGCATTATTTCCACGACCTCGACTGTGGACGCGAACCATTGTGTCGGCAATTTGACACAATGGAATGTGTACTATTTTCAACCATTTCCGAAAATTACATTAATTAATTCGACTACAGATTAAAAACTCATTGAGAACGGATTTCCTATCCCTTATACATGTAGAAATTCCGTGCTCATATTTGCGCGGACATTCTACGCATTGTGATTCACCCAAACCGTAGTGGGGGTTCCACCTAAATTTAGCTGCAGAAAAAGTTAAATTGGTGTCAACAGACAACATGCTTATAGAACAACACGCAATTTCATACATAATATGCACAAAATAAAAAGTTGCGGCTGATACAGAAATTTATGACACAAAGAATGAAGTCAGAATTTGATATTTATTCTGAATAAATGCTGCTTAAAACTATTGCATGACTCCGGTGAAAGCGAGAGAATTTTTACTTTCGATCATGTCTTAGATTTTTTAATTAATTCATTTTTTTAATTCCTATTAACAAGTTTTCTGGCCAACATTTAGTTCAAATTCTTATCGTAGTACACGTATTCAGAAATTTAGTGTTTAAGATGAGATGGAATATGTTACCTCACATAGCAATAGAGAGTGAAAAGTTTATCTTACCAAATAATGTCCTGTAGAGATGACGTCCTGTGAGTTCAGAACCCAACTCTTCCGCATGGAGAACCTCGTCCGTTTAGCTGTACTTGGTAACCTACTAACTCACTTCTAGTTGTTCAACTAAAATCTCGCACATCCCGAGAAAGTTTACTAGCTAACCTTCTCGTAAAAGAACTCATTTTTTTCAAAGGCCAACTAACAATTTTCTTTAAGGAAAAGCCTCCTGAATTTGGGGAAATCTCGGTTGTATAATTTTATGTCGCAGGCTTCCGTTCTGCAACAGGGAGGATGATAAATCCATGAGGTTTTCCAATCGGTCTAATTGGATGTTACGGTTTTTCTAACGTTCGTGATTCTCTCGTAAGTTTTCATTCGGCATTCCAAAGGGGAACCAGGTCCGCTGATAAGTTATGACTCTGGTTGTCGTGACTCGTATCTCTCGTTGTTATTGAACTCGATGTATTTAAAAGACTTGTCACCTGAAAACCGGAAAGTGGCATACGCCTGGTTTTTCATGCACTAGCGTGCTGGCAATTTCATCCGGCCGACCTGAAGTTTCGTGGATGTTCATGGGTGTATTTACTTTAAGGGAAAGTGGTATTGCATTGTGGAAAAAATGTTTTGTAAAGACGTGTGTGTGTGTGTGTGTGGTGAGAGTTTCCTCAGCCAATATTTGCACCAGGAATTCAGGGTCCGAGGAACCAACTGTTTCCCTTCTGTTAACCTCACCTTCTGAATTTCCGCGTTTTTGTTGTGGCCGTCGCGTCGCGCTGGGAGAATAAAGGAAATGTTAGAAAAGAATGGCAGCTGCAAGAAAATCCTGCCATGAAAGCGAAGAACAAGAGTTGTGGGGATAGCGATAAAAATGTCTTTGTGCAGGTTCCCACTTTTCACTCGGTGCTAATCACACTAATTCGTGAAATAAATTTTTCCTATCAATTAGCAAGAAAACGGTACACAAAGTAATTAAAATAAGAATTATATCTAACGGGATTTCTTTAACTCAACCAGGAATTGGGACACTAATTACTTAAATCCCATATTATTAAAGGATTTATCTATGCAAATTTTATATTGAGAACGGCTCAAAGGATTTTGATTAAAGTGGTTAACCAACCGTTTTCTGGTACTAGAAATCGATTTAGCTTGATCTCGACTTTGGAAGAATTCGTTTAGTGGGTTAAGTAACCACCCCGAGTTACCCCGTGTTTAGTATCATGACGTCGTCCTATTAATGTTTCCCATGCTTAGAAATTTTATGACGTCACACTCTCGCGATTGAGATTTTGGCGCAGTCTCGCCGTCTGCCTCATTACGCGTTGTGTGTGGATCCTATTAAAACTGTATGACGTCACACTCTCACGACTATCTGCCACATTACGTCACGCGATGTGTGCGTATTACGCATTACTGCTATTTTCTTCTAGAACAAAATGTGAGTTGTATTAGCTGCTTGGAGTTTATCCGTAGCACAGTATAAGCAGCGTAACGCTGATTTCGTGTGTTTTTCCCTTCAAAAGGGAAACTGTTAGTACAGCGTTTTTTTGTTACATTTTGGAATAGTCATTTGATGGCGAGCGTATTCGCTGTGCTCAAATATGATTAGTTCATTTTTATTAATTACTATTAACAGAGTGTCACGTGAATGGTAAACTTGACTATGAAGATAGCTGTGGAAGTTATCCTGACAACATGGATGACTTAAACACCTCAGCCAAATATCTACAAAATATAATTCGATGAAGAACCCCATGTTAACATTTATTGTTTGGTGTTTCATGTTCGGAAATAATAAAAAACAATTTAAAAAAATTTCTTACTCTAACACAAATAAAACAATATCATTCTTCTTTGTTTTGATGTTTATTCTAAATTAATTTGTCTCTAATTCGTCTATCATTATTGATTTCGATGGTTTAGACTTAGCATTACAATACTTAGAAATAACATATCAAAATATAAACTTTTTTGTGCCCTTATCCCCCCTTTAACCGAGCGATGCTCGGTGTTCCTGATATTCATCTATTATTTCGCAATATGACGATTTCGTGGTATCAGCATGTAGCATGCCAAATTCTAGATTTTCTGCATGACTTTCGGTGCGGCGGTCTCCAGCATTCTCTAAAGACCCGAAACTTGCACCTAGATTTTTCACTGCTTTCTACTTTTGAAAGATCCCCTAAAAGAACGTCGCTTCCTTACAGGAGAAAAAGTGATAACTATTTTCATAGCATGAGCCGAATATCAGGGACAAAAAATTTATGCCGAGAGAATAAGCACGCGAATAACACGTAGCATCAAGTGCTTAAATTGTTTTAGTGACTATGTTAAAAGACACGGTAAGAATTCAAGATTTATCTTAATCACACTTTTTAAAGCAAGAAACGTTGCTGAATGGAATTACATGCCTTGTAACTTCAGCTTTTCTATTACTTCGGTGGAAACTCTCGCCTGGTATGACTTCCTGGTGGTGTGGCTGTATGATGACTGATGACAATGCCTGTGTGCCCTCCATGGAAGCAGTGGCTCCAAATTACACAATGGCGACTGCCCCCCCCCCCCACGAGGGTTGACTTTGAGGGCCAATTAAACCTCCCAAATATCCCTTACTTTTTGATAAATTTAAGATTTTACTGTAATTGGACATGGCGGCTATCAGACAAATATGGTCTTAGCCCATAAATTCTAAATAAACAAGTCTATGGTGCTGAGAGAATTTGAATATTTTGGTAGATATTCTTATTTGCCAATGCCTCTACAGAAGGGTTTTAAATGCTGATATCTTTATTTTTTTGTATTGAGTCTTTCTGTGATGTGATACGAAGAGTAATGCATTCAGATCTTTTCACAACTATTCCACAAGATTTACGTTAGCCGAAATCCTGTGATGTTAAAGCTTGATTTCCTTCCTCGTGAGTCGCACTCGCTCGAAATGAGAATCTCAGTTATTCCACATCCTCACCATAAAGGGATAGCTGGAGGATGCTCACATTCCTAAACTGAATATCAATGAGCCTGTTTCGAATAGAAGGCCAACACATATCAGTGCATTTCGGTATTATTTCCAAGAGCACGGAGAATTTGAAAAGGCGAGAGTATGCCAGACAACGATGTTTCCGGCCATTGGAATTCAAAGCAACCATGTCTGTCATAAGGTTCTGATTCTTCTTTAGATGTTCCATTCTTCTGGAAATAAAACCGGATATCTAAGAATATGTGTTTATGTGTTTTACAATCTGACGTGATCCTAATAACATTTGTTACTGCAAGGCAGTTACTTTTAGCACAACATTCTTGTGTTCTGTGAGTATGCTACTAACTTAAACTTTATGTGAAACAGAGAAATTTGTTTAACAAATTCGTGCAGAACTTTTCTAAAACACATTGTATTTTTTTTCTGAATTGATGATCTTATTTTGTACATAATCTCCTACTCTTAAATTCATTCTTCGCTACGCAAACAATTGCAGCAAATCAAAGAAATGTTCGCGTTGTACGAGCAGTGACATTACGTCGAATATTTGGAAAGGCGGTATATACTAGGATCTACGAGCACCTGGGAATTCCTCTCCCCCTAAGTTGAGGACACGGGACCCTCGGAGGTGGCAGAGCTAGAGCAATTTGGCAGTCGCACCACCTATGTCTTATGGGGTGCTCTAACATAGGACCAAGTCGGACGAAGAGCCACTCGTCGGACTCGTCTTCTGTGCACTCATCTACTCGTCCTCTGTCCACATGGGCACAGCAGTAGCAGTCTGTGGTGTCACCTGTCAATGGACTTGTAAAGTATCAAAAGTTACTATACACTGAAGTGCCAAAAAAAGGAATACATCTCTAATACCACGTTGGTCCTCCTACCGATCAGATAACGGCAGCAATGCGAAGGGTAATAGACTCCACGAGCTCTCCGTAGCACTGCAGACACAGTGCACACCATGCTTCCTGAAGAGCATCCTACAATTCATAATATTCGTGGGTGGAAGATTCCTAGCATTAGCGGCACGTTGAACAGCATCCCAAATGATTTCGATGGAGTTGAAATCCGGCGAACCAGGGACCATTGGAGTGGTGGCATGACATAAACGGGTGCAAATAATCTACAAGGTTGTTTACGAAGCCTCCACCGGTCACAGCGGTCTGAAAACGTACGATGGATCCTAATACGTGCCAGCTGAAAACACCGCGCACCTTGACAGAGCCACTGACGACCTGAAATGTTTGTTGCAGGCATGCGGGATTCATTGCCTCGCGGGGTTTTCGCCACACTAGGGGTCAGTAATCTTCCCGAAACAGGCGACATTGCAATTCGTCGGACCAGGCAACACGTTTTCAGTCCTCTTGCGTCCAATGGCAGGGCCCATTAGACGCAAGTCAAATGTTTCAGGGCCGACGAGAAACGCACAGCCTTGTGTAGTAGGATCAGCAATGGCACCCAGGTGGGCCGTTGGCTCCGGAATCCCCTAAATAACAGCAATTGATGCTTCTAGTAACCACAGCATTGAACTGCGCTGTGATTTACGGTAGTGTTGCCGGCCGGACGGATGTTAAGATGCGTGCCAGACGCCGCTGTCCACGATAATCCACTGCGTTTTTGCGGCTACGCCGGTCTCGCACTCTGGACGTTTTCCCTGAGTTTGTGTTGTCCAGGCAACCTCATGAAATTGTCAACCATGTAAATCTAAATTTCGTGGTTATTTCCAATACGGAGTGACCCATCTCCCGGGCGCAAACTATCATACCACGTTGGAAAATGCCTTATATCCTGATAAACTGCTATCTGTGTGATGTGAAAATTGTTAGAAAAAAAGAACTGGAAAAAATGCCAGTGGTCCACAGGAATATGGGAAATGCTGAATTAAAAAAAGTAAATGTGGGAAAAATCAGAAATGGGCAACGGGAAGCCATTTTGAAGTGAAGGGCAAGGAAGGGAGAGGACAGCCATCTTGGTGACCAGTTCACAAGGTCACGACGAGCCCGTGAATTCTCAGAACTTTGAGCGTGGAATTCTTTGAGGGAGCAAAGCAACAGCGAGGGAGGGGCCAACTGGCGGATGCAACCGTGAGAACTTAGAACGCGGAGAGTAAAGGATGCCCAGCAAGGGGGTCGAATGCGTCGTTGTGATTGGTCGAGCGCTCGCTGGGGCTCATAAAGGTTTCGGAGGACTCGGGAAGTTAGTTTTTTTGGCGGACTTTCTTCTTGTATAGCTCCCACAGTGGTAAGACGTCAGGTCACTGTATAGGATGATTTTGACTTAAGAAAAGCGCTTGGCTGCGGTCGAATTAGCTAGTGGTGGATTTCGACCAACTGATGTTGTTCATAAGTATCTATATTTTGTTCCAAGGGATCAGGCTGCAGTCTGGATCCATTATACCTGAGATCTGATAATCTCATGCCGTCTAGTTTCCGAGTCCTCCCAAACTTTTATGACGGACTTTCAACGTGGGATTATTGTAGGAGCTCGAAGCCATGGAGCGACGAGTATCACCGAAACCGCCGCCTTCGTGAAATGTTCCAGAGTAGCTGTTGTTAAAGTGTTTAAAGACTGGACTGTCAGCCAAACACCTGGGTCTCTACGTGCAACGTGTGGTCGTCATCGACTAGTGACTGCTCGGGAGGAACGGAGAGTGTCCAGGTTGGTAACAGACAACAGAAGGGCAACAGTGCAGCAAATGACAGACCATCTTAATCAAGAATCCCCTCAAATGATCTCTGCACGCAATGTTCGCCGTACACTGCATCGGATGGTATATGGCAGCCGAAGGGCTGTTCGAACACTTTTGCTGTTTGCAGTGAACAAGAGAAAACGTCTCCAGTTCTCACAGGAGCACAAGGATTGGACAGTCGATAATTGGAAACAAGTTATGTGGTCCGATGAATCACGTTTTCAGTTGCACCATGCCGATGGCCGAGTGAGGATTTGGCGGAAACAGCAGTAAAGCGTGTACCCCAAATGCATTTCTACAACCCTTCAAGCTGGTGGAGGCAAGGTTATGATTTGGGGAATGTTTTCTTGGCATGCTTTGGGCCCTTTACTTTGTATCTAAACATCGTATCATGACTGGCACATCATATCTAAACATCGTTGCGGACCTAGTGCTTCCTGTCATGTGGATGGTTTATCCCAATGGCGATGGCTACTTTCAACAAGATAATGCCTCCTGTCATAGTGCTCGTATTGTACAGGATTCGTTTCAGGAACATGCCGGTGAGTTTACTTTGCTTAGGTGGCCCCACAGTCTCCAGATCTCAACCCCATTGAGAATTTGTTGAATGATGCTGAACGAGCCATCAGACAGCTGGATCCACAACCCTGCAATCTCACACTCGTGGAAAGTGCTATACATCAAGCATGGTCTCAGATTTCACAAACCACCTATCAACATCTCGTGGAGTCCATGCCACGAAGAATCGACGCAGTGTTAAAGGCAAAAGGTGGCCCAACGAAGTACTGAGGGGCTGGTCAGAATAAAGTGGCCACTCAGTGTATTAAGTAAATTAGCAGTATTTAAAATTTTCCGTAAACATTTTTGGAATGAAAGTTTTGGGAATTTTTTTTAATTAAAGTAGTTAAAGACTAGTATTTGGTATATACTTTATATTTCCTTGTGGTGTCTTTTTCTTTTTCTTCAAAGCTTCTTTTTGAGCTTTTTCTGTGAAATTCTTTCCCCGGGTCGTCTCTGTGCAACATCCAGCAATATTGCGCCCTCATGTTTTTCATTCCACTTGCCCTGATACCTTCTTTCCATCTCATTGATGTCTTGGTGGCATCGCTCTCCTTGCTCTTTGCTGACTGCTCCCAAATTCTCAGGAAAAGTAGTCTAGATGAGAGTTGAGAAAGTGCACTTTTAAGCTCATGGAGCGTCCCAAATCTTTAAATTTCTCTAGCATGTCTTCCACAATCATTTTGTAGTTGGGGTCCTTGTAATTTCCTAAAAATATGATCACCACCTCTTTGGAAGCTTTCGACGCTTCTTTTTCAGCAGTTGCCATATTTTCTTCAAAGAGTTTATCCTTCATAAGTTTCCTGATGTCCTGATCGATAAAAATACCTTCTTTCAATTTTGCTGTAGATCATCCCGGAAATTTTGCACGGATGTATTTAAAACACTCTTCTTCCTTCGCCAAAGCATCGACAAATTGCTTCATCAATGCCAGCTTTGTGGGAAGCTGGGGTAAAAGGATTTTTCTCGAGCAACTAAATCTTCGTGTAACACATTTTTACTTCTAGGTTCTAATGTGACTCTCTCTGGCCATTTTTTCCTTACCCAATGTTGCCCTAGATCTCGGCTGTCCCACTCGCACAAAACGCACAGGTATTTAGTGTATCCTCTTTGCTGTCCCAAAATCATAGATATGACTTTAAGATCATCGCAAACGGTCCATCCATGATCATTGTACTTTAGTTTGCGGAGAATGAAGACTAAGTTTTCGTATCGCACGGAATGTGCTACTGGTACTGAAGCATACTTATTGTAACTATAGAGAAGCACAACTCTGAGACTTCCTTTTCAGGAATCGATAAACAACCTCCAATCTATGACCATATTTTATGTTGAATTTGCTCATCAGTCCGGGAATATTGCTACAGTAAACTAAATCACCTTCCTCTGAAAAGTAAGGAAGAAAACATCTTTCTCTATATCTAAACCATGAGGAAGAAGTGTCAGGGGCTAACAAATTCTTTTCGTTTAGTCTCGAGCTCAGCAGTTCTGCAGATTTCTTAGGTAGACCCAAATCTCTGAACAAGTCGTTTATATCGGTCTGTGAAAAAAGTTAAGGTGCGCCGCTGTCTTTGTATTCATCATCATTGAAATCTTCAACTTCTTCATTTCAATCGCTGCTAAGTGGTTGTTCTAAAATTTGTGGAGGTGTTGGCCCGAGTATTTTAGGACCATGTCCCACTGGGCGTATTGTAGATGGCAAATTAGGATATAAAATGTACTTTTTATTTTTCACGTTAAAACCTCGAACATTCAAAGAACACAAATAACAGTCATCGGTATAGTTGCGGGGTTACCACCATAATATCGGAATTCCGAAACGAAAAGATATTTGTTCTCCCTTCAACCACCTTCTAAGTTCTTCTACACAAATGGAACATACTATATGCGGCGCCCATGGTTTATCTTGGTCACCAAGTTTCATCCCAAAATACGCATAGTACACTTTTTTCACGAAATCTGTAATGTTTTTTCGTTGTTGTTGTTTTTTTTACCACTAACTCCCCGCATATGTAGTAAAAATGTTAGGTGAATTTTTGCAACCCCTTGAAGCCATTACAAACACCACTTAAAACACTGTTAAACGAATATTAACGAATGACATCAACACTATTACACTACACTACGTAAAAACATTATAAAAAACCGTTCACACAAACATAGAAAATGTGCTACCTTTTAGAAATATGATAACCTTAGTAGCCAACGACTAAAGTTCAACTAAAGAATCACACAAGAAAATGCAAGTGGCTGTGACAACAGCAAATGAGTCATCAGTTATCTAGGCGAATCAGATTCAAAGTAGCCACCTGCACTTTTACCTGCATTCCTCCCTCCCTCTCCTATCTTAAAAATGATAAGTTTAGTGAAAATTTCTTTATTCACCATAAAAATGCACTTCAATAAAGCACTTATACAACTAATTAGTTGTAAATAATGGAGAATGAAAATAAATACCAATACGCTTAACTTTATTCCAAATACTACTAATAAAAACGATAAAATTAGAAATTGAGTAAAATTGGTGGGTGATGGATTTTTGCTTTCTATTTTTCTGAACTGAGCACCTAAAAAACTATAAGAATCAATTATTATTACTTCTCAGACAACTTCTACATCCCAGGCCTGTGTGATTTGCTTCTGACTATTCGTCCAGGATGGACTCTCGCTCGAGTCCCGTATGAAGCATGGGTGATGTGTTGGTCTTACGGCCCTATGAGTTACGGGTGGAAGTAGTACAACGCCGAAACTAAAGATATTACTATCACATTTCAACAACGATATGAATTTCCCTTTAAGACGTAGAAACTGAAATCCCCGATTTATGCTTTCGCACAGTCTTCGTGTTAAAGTAAAGCAGCCATCTGTTTTATGATACGTATTAACATAGTTCAGTTTAACGTTTTAATAACATTTCTATGAAAGAATCGTTGAATAAATTTCGTTATCCTTGAAGAAACTGATATTTCTCATTTATGTTTCAGTTATTTTATAAGATCTGAGGGCATCGGCTTAAAAAAAGATATAAATTATTTTTTATTATTAAGAGTTAACTATTTTATAGTTTTATTTATTATTTTAACTTTATTCATTACCTGCTGTGTTATTGGTTGTTGCTCAGAATTATCACAGACATGACGTTTCCCGGATAGTAAATAAATTTGTTTCCTTAGATTGAGACGGCTGTAAGCGATTTGTCAGTGCGTTCGTCTGGGGCTCATTTTTTAAAACTCTAAATAAGGGAATAAATTCTGGACTTCTTCTTTTTGTAAGTTAAAATTTAATTACGGAAAGAAAGCTATGTCCTGGGACGAGGTACTCGAAACCGAAACCGCGACACATTTTGGCCACTGAGATTGCGCGGCAGACAGGCACATCAAAGGGTAGGTGGTTAAAGGCAGTGGCAGTTAGCCGTCAGCAGGCGAGGAGTGTAATAGCCAGCCAACATGGAAGTGTACAAGGAGCACATCCGTCATTGCATACTGTATGAGTCTCGTCGCGGTAGCACCCCCGCAAGTTCTGTAAGGAACATTACCCGGTGTGTACCTGAGTGCCATATCACATCGCCACTGCTGTCATTGGATCGAAAGGTTTCGAGAGGGAAATTCAGACATGTCAGATCGTCCCAAAGCCGGAAGACCAGCAGCAGTGGATACGGACATGTTGAAGAACCTTCGTGGAGACCAACCCACGTGTGACCACGCGGGTTTTGGCCCACCAGCTGAAGACTACCCACACGAGTATTATCACCCACATGCGTCAACTTAGGAAGGTTAAAAAGAAAGGAGTTTGGGTACTCTATCAACTCACCGTTGCGCAGAAAGTAAATCGCATGAGTGCATACGTTTACCTGCTTGCACGTGACCACGTTGAACCGTTCTTGTACCGTATTGTTACAGGTGAGGAGAAGTGTGTCCTGTATGACAATGTTAGCTCCCGGAAACAGTGGTTGTCCTCCTACAGCAGGACGGAGCGACATCTCGCACTGCACGTGTGACCTATCAAAAAATCAGGAACCTGAGATGGGAGCTGCTGTTACACCCATACTATTCCCTGGATGACTGGCACAGCTCCAAGCGACTACCACCACCTTTTCCGGTCACTGCAGCAATCCCTGGACGGACAGGGGTTCACCAATCCCGGACGATGTCAAACATGCACTTACCCATTTCTTTGCCTCCAAGCCGCCACAATTCTACAGGGATGGCATCCAACATCTGCCCACACGATGGGAGCAGGTCGTGCCAAATGAAGGTGACTGCGTTTTGGACTGATTTGTACTTGTAATATATATGGTAATTAGCACTTTTCTGTTGCCTAGCATTTGCATTGCTTTCTTTCCGACCCAATAACAAGTTAAATGAATCAAAGAAATAGGGCGCGTGCCTCTGTTTAAAAAAGTCGCAGTCTTAATAGAATAATTCTCAAGGATAAGATTGAGTAAAGTACTCAATAAAATTTGCGGCATCCATAAAATAATTCTGAAGGTTAAGATTTCCTTTGGATAATGCTGCTTTTAGTGTTTTATTGCTAACCATAAACTTTAAGAAAAGTGAACCGAAGAGAAAACAATATCTTGATATGATAAAAAAAAGTTGCCCATATTGATTAAAAACATATAACTCAATTACTTTGGTTTTCCTCGGCGAATTTTCCCCTATTATCTCTTTGCGGCGAAAATGCGAAGCAAAGAGAAGTTAATGTTTCAAGAGCCAGTGAGCGTGTGCTCAACGTCTCCTGAATATCAGACTTTACGAGTCTGAAAAGTATTTTCAAGAAAGATTCGAATATCTCAATGCAGCTGTTGTTCCTAACGCAAAGTTAGTACAAAACGGCAACCACCTTCGCTACGTTGATCAGCCACCTTCGCTACGTTGATCTAACCTCCTGAGGAATTGACTTGTCGTTTGATGAGAGTGAGAATAATCAGAGAACTCGATATAAGACAATGCAACACGCAAAAGTTATATCATAAACTAATTCGCCCTTTCTTCGCTTTGCAGTACTTTCAAACGAATGGATACACAGAAACGTAAAAGCAAAGCTATTGTCGATTGCACTTAATATCTGCCAAAACTTTTTCAACTGAACAGGTTCCGTGTCTTGCCGAGCTTTCCAATTTCTTTATTTACTTCCTTCTCAATCGAAGGCTTGCGGAGGTGAACGCTCAGGTCAAACTCCTCAGTTGTGCTCTGCTCTCTCGAAATCAGTGATCTGAAGCACAGAATGACCAAATGCCAACTTTTGCTCCCCCTCTTTCCGCATTCAAACTTGTCACAAATAAAATCAAGATATTTTAGACCATCTTCTCCCAAAAAACGTGTTCAGATCGTCGACTTCAGTAAGGACGTATCATTAGCAGCCACCGGGATCTTATTCCCCGTTTCCCTGAGAGCACCCCAGAATTTATCTTCATTTTCTTCTGGCTACTGAAAACGTTCTGCTCACGACAGAAACTAAACTGGCGTGCAAAAATTAAGGACGAGACGGTGTTTCGAATGTAACGTTGTGCATAAGTGCTCCACATCGACTAAAATCATACCATAAGATCCCCAAGATGTAAGAATATGGGACAAGTGAGTGAAACCGTCCAAACAAGGAATCCAAAGGATACAAAGGCACTTTATTAAAAAGGTAGCTTCGAGCACAACTGGACAGAAGAAAGAAACGTCCATGTGACAGGCGGCTGCCAAGAAAAATCCAGTCTTTAGTAGGGGATATGATCACCCCTGACTGCGTTGCAGGATTTACAACGTCTGTCCATGCTGAGGACGAGGTTGTCAAGGAGCTGTTGAGACATCGCGGCCCATTCCCTTAGTAGAGCCAATCGCAGCTGCGGAATCGTTGTTGGCGGTTGGTGATATGCTGCCAATCGTCTCCCAAGTACGTCCCACGCGTGTTCGATTGGATTTAGGTCCGGGGACCTCGCGGGTCAATCCATGCGTTGAATATCTTCACTCTCCAACAGCTCTGAGACAGCCACTGTACGATGGGGTTTAGCCTTTTCGTCAATGAAGAGGAACTCAGGATCCACAGCACCTCTAAACAGACGCACGTGAGGCAGGAGAACCTCGGTACAATAGCGAACACCAGTGACTGAACCTCCTTGGAAGATGTGGAGGTCAGTACGGCTACCAAGCATGATACCGCCCTAAACGAGAACTCCTCCACCTCCAAATCGGTGGAGGTGTGATTGCGTGTTCCCTGCTCTCTCCAGATGTGTATACGTCCAGAATCGCTCGTCAGACTAAATCGGCTCTCATCCGTAAAGAGAACTCGACCCCATTGCTGATGTGTCCAGTTCTTGTGTTCCTGGCACCACAGATACCGCCGTCTCCGATGAGCAGGCGTTAATGGCACACACCGCACTGGGCGTTGTGCAAACAGACCACCATTTTGCAGCCTCCTGGCCACGGTAAAACGCGATAACGGACGTCCAGTTGTCTGTTGCATGTGCCTTGCGATTTCTCCCGCTGTCTTCCGTCTGTCTCTTCTCGCCTGTAGGACAATATACCGGTCGTCCGCCGCTGTGGTTGCTCGTGGACGACCACTGCCAAACTCTCGGACAGCAGTTACTGTCGTTTGAAAAGCTCTCCAAGCTCGTGAAACGATGCTGTCAGCGATCTCGAACTCCTCGGTTACACTAGTCACACTTCGAACTTCTTCCACCTTCGCAATGACGCGACCTCGGGTAAAGTCACCCAGATGTCGGCTACTGGATTGCATGTTGGCCGTATCACACGGTGGCAGCAACTCGGCGTCTTTCAAGCCGATGTACACTGTGCAATAGCTTTCACCGAATTGCTGAGCGTACATCGCCCGTGTGCTTTATACCCTTCCGACACCCCCCCCTACGTCATGCTGCATATATGCGCATGCTTTACCGTACCGGACCCTAGTCTATCTCCTGAGCAGTCTTTCGGTCTGTTCTGCCTGCTCGTTCCGCTGTTATGCTAATTTCTCCTCTTCATCCTTAATTTTTGCACACCAGTGTATAAACCCTTTCTTAGATGCTGATGTTCCGTTAGCAACTACAGTGCTGCACTTTCGACTAGCGACAACCCGACACGGTTGACGGAATAATAGTAGAAATTATACGTGCGAATTCGAGTTGTGAAAATTTACACCTGAAAAATAAAGCTAATGAAGAACTTTTTTTTTGAAGCAATTTGAAGGATTCATTTTGTATTTTTAAAAGATCAGATCTACGTGGCATAAAAAATTAGTCTCTTTATAATTTTCAACAAAATTACATTTTTACAACAGCTGATAAAGCTAGTAATAATTTTGCAATAATTTGTAAGAATTTTTATTATGACCTAATTAATAGTGAGCTTCATAATAAAACCACCTACCACCATTCTCCTATTTCTGGTAAGGAACTTGCTAATAAGTTCAAAGCTTTTCACAAGCAGCTTCAGCTTAAATTGGATGGGAGTTATGAACCTGAATTTCCTTATATTTTTGCCACTGCAAAATTCCATAAGGAACCGGTGAAATTTAGGTTCATAGCTAGTGGGACAAAAATCACAAAAAGGCAATAGATAAATATTTTGTGTCTGTGTTGAAGCAGGTTTTAAGTCGAATTGTGTCTTGTACTAATTTCAGTAGTAGCGAATTTGGATTATTAATAGCAATGCAGAGGTTATCTCTGGCATCCTTACTCTGAAGACTATAAATATTGATAGCTATGACTTTGAAAATTTGTATACCAGCCTCCCTATAAATATCATTATTTAAACACTTAATTTTTTTTTTGTGTGTGTGGAATTTAAGGTTTCCGACATTATTTCCGAAAGGTACTGGAATATTTTGTTAAATTGTCGTATTAAAAATAATTATATTTTTTTCTGCAACTAGTTCTACAAGCAAGTAAATGGTATCCCCATGGGTTGCTCGCATTCTGCCAGCGTTTGCAATCTTTTCCTGTTCTTCAAAGAATTTTAGTTCATTAAGAACAAATCCTTCTAAAAGCGACAGCTATCTTTACACTTATAAGTATATCGATGACTTTCTTTGCTTAAACAGTGTTGGAGTTATTGAAGCTGATTTTCCTGCAATCTATACAGGCTGCCTGAAGTTAATTAAAACCAATTCTAATAACCAAGAACTTGATTTTCTGGATTTGTCCATTAATCTTAATGATGGAAACCCTGTAATTAGCTTGTATGATAAGAGAAGTAACATCAGTTTTAAAATTTTGAAATTCATAAATTGGTCTAGTAATATCTCTTGCAGGGTTGTCGAGAATGTTTTCATTTCTTAGGTCCTTAGGTTGTCTAGAATTTGTAGCCTGGAAAAAGAGTTTATTCAAAATGTTCATTTATTAATTAGTCAGTTTATTGCCAACCAGGTTCCAAAAGCTTTCCTAAAAGCCACACTAAGGAAAATAGTACTTAATTACAGTGTCGGGATTGCAGACCTACTCTAATTTAGCAATCTTGTGACCGACTGAATCATCTAAATAAAAGCTGTAACATAGAAATTTGGGCTAGGATGTGGTTACATTATCTTATTAGGAAACCCAACAGACTCTCACTGCTCCCCTTCCTTTTAATTCAAAAAAACCTTTATAAATGACAACACCCCCCCCCCCCAAGTCTTATAATGATTAAAAGCACAAAAAAAGTATAAATACATAAAATAAAGAAAAAGTTCTTAGGGTATTTTTAATACTTTTAAACTACAGCTGGGAACAGTTTCAGTTGTTCCCAATTGGAATTTTTGAAGTATTCTGGCTAATTAATTTGAACCTAAAAACTGTTCGGAATAATTCCACCTGACAGCACCTACAGAATTATTTGGGAATATGGTTCCGCTTTTGTGTGACAGATGGCGGTGCTGTCGCTGCTCTTCGGTGGCTTTCCAACCGTAGGTTAAAGAAGCGTTTATGCTCCAGCTTTTTCCGTCCGTCTGTCGGCACGATAACTCACGTAAAAATGGTTCGATTTCGATGAAATTTCAGTATGTGGTAGTGGACCACCAGGGGACAAACCCTATTGAAAATGGGTGAAATGGGGTCAAAGGTCACGCCATAAGAGCGGGATCCATTCAATTGCCCTTATGCGTCATAACGTGCGTAAATATGGTTCGTTCTCAATGAAATTTTAGAATGTGGTAGGGGACCACCTGGGGACGAACCCTATTGAAAATGGGTGAAGTGGAATCAAAGGTCAGGACATAAGAGCGCGATGCATTTCATTGCCCTTATGCGTCATAAGGTGCGTAAAAATGGTTCGATTTCGATGAAATGTTACTATGTGGTAGGGGATCACCTGGAGAGGAACCCTATTGAAAATGGGACAAATGGAGTCAAAGGTCAGGACATGGGATCGGGATCCATTCCATCGCCCTTATCCCACACTATTAAGGTGGAGGTCAAGTAATTTTGCTTCCTATATTTCCAATGGAAAAACTTTTGTACACATTTCCTTCACAATTAGTGTGTTTCCAAGGATGGAAATTTGAACATCGATTAAAATAACATTTTCATGCAATAACTTGGAATACTTAACATTTTCTAAAACACAAGCATAATTATATTAAAAAACAATAACCTTTTCTTTGGTGGTGTTGAAACCAGAAAAAAGATGGCGCGACCTGTACTTTGATGACGTCAGTGGACAAATAAATGTTGGATTGCATAATTACGGTTAAGGTTTAGAAAATATTATTACGGTTATGGTTTAGAAAATATTATTACGGTTATGGTTTAGAAAATATTATTACGGTTATGGTTTAGAAAATATTAAGTATTCCAAGTTATGAAATGAAGCTATTTTAATCGATGTTCAAATTTTCATTCTTGGGAACGCATTGATTGTGAACAAAATGTGTACAGAAGTTTTTCCATTGGAAGTATAGGAAGCAAAATTACTTGACGTCCACCTTAAAGTAGCAATTCTTGTATGTATGTATGTACATGTTATTTTGAAAACGGCTTTAAGAATTTTGATGAAAGTCGTTAACCTACCGTTTTCTGGTACTAGAAATCGATTTAGCTTGATCTCGACTTTAGGAGAATTCGTTTAGTGGGTTAAATAACCACCCCGAATTATAACGTTTTTAGTGTCATGGCGTAGTTCTATTAATGTTTCCAATGCTTAGAAATCTTATGACGTCACAATCTCGCGTTTGAGAATGTTGGCGCGCGGTCACACCATCTGTCTCATTACGTCACGCGTTGTGTGTGGATCCTATTAAAGTTTTATGACGTCATACTCTTGCCAGCAGATGGTCGCGATTCCCATCTGCTTCATTACGTCACGCGTTGTGTGCGTATGTCCGTCCGCACGATAACTCGCGTAACAATCGTTCGTTTTCGATGAAATTTTAGTATCTCGTAGGGGACATCCTGGGTACAAACCCTATTGAAAATGGGCGAAATGGGGTCAAAGGTCAGGACATAGGAGCGGAATCACTTCCATCGCCATTATGCGTCATAGCTTACGTAAAAATGTTTCGATTTAGATGAAATGTTAGTATGTTGTAAGGACCGGCCTGGGGACGAATTCTGTTGAAAATGGGCGAAATGGGGTCAAAGGTTGGGGCACAGGAGCGTGATCTATTCCATAGACCTTATGCATCATAACTTACGTAAAAATGCTTCGATTACGACAAAACTTTATATTGTTATTTCGGAGGTATACCGAACCCGTTCTGTTGAATATCATCGATATGGGATCAAGGGTCAGGGCACAGGACCGAGATTTATTCCACAGCCATTATTCTCATAACTTGAGTAATGATTTCTGGTATGTTGGAAAGCGTATTATAATCAATGCATTGCATGATTTTACAAACTTGTTCAAAATATATTTTTGTTTCTGGTGATCATTCTTGCTTATTAAGTTTATTTATAACAGTTGGCTAATTTTGCCCTCCGGGTTTAGGGCAGAGGTCTTATTTTTCGCGGTGCATTGTACAAGACTCGATTCGCACGTCTTTTAGGCTTATTTGTGCAATGTTAACATGCCTGTTTTCTTTCCATCCTAAGGTTAGATTTCTCATTTGATAGTTTCTTGTAAATAAGCAACTAAATTTAAGTCTTCATCCACCTTTAGGTTTCGTGAATATGCTTGTATATATATCTTGGCCCGTGTTCTGAGTGGGTAAATTCTAAATAATTATTTTGTAATTTTTTATTATTATAATTATTTTATTTATTATATTTTATTCTATTTCCTTTATTTTTTATCTTTGCTTTGCTGCTGCTGTTTTTTGCTGTTTCCGGTAGGCTCGTTGCCGTTACGTTGCAGACTAAATTCGCTCAGAAATCCACACTTTCAGGTCTCCTTAAGGGTTGGTTGGGTGTTGTCCGTGCCTGGCTCTTGACAAAGCCACGGAGAACAGCTTACCATAGCTCTATATCCCTCTCTTCTTATCCCAGTGGTTGGTAGCGTTTTTGGTCTTGTTAATCAGTAAATTATTTTTCAGTCTTATGGTGTTTTTGTAGTAGGCTATATACACTGGCGTGCAAAAATTAAGAACGAGACGGTTTTTCGAATGTAACGTCGTGCAGAAGTGCTCCACAACAACTCTAATCATACCATAAGATCCCCAAGATGTACAAATATGGGACAAGTGAGCAAAACCGTCCAAACAAGGAATCCAAAGGGTACAAAGGCACTTTATTGGAAAGGTAGCTTCGAGCACAACTGGGCATAATACAGAAACGTCCATGTGACAGGCGGCTGCCAAGAAAAGTCCAGTCTTTCGTAGGGGATATGATCACCCCTGACTGAGTTGCATGACTTCCAACGTATGTCCATTATGAGGACGAGGTTGTCAAGGAGCTGTTGAAGCATCGCGGTCCATTCCTCTTGTAACGCCCACCACAACTACGGAGTCCTTGCTGGCGGCTGGTGGCGTGCTTCCAAGCGTCTCCCGAGACGGTCCCACACGTGTTCGATTGGATTTGGGTCCGAGGACCTTGCGGGACAGTCCATACGTTGAATATCTTCACTCTCCAACAGCTCTGCGACAGCCATTGTACGATTAGGTGTAGCGTTGTCGTCCATGAAGAGGAACCCAGGACCCACAGCACCTCTAAACAGACGCACATGAGGCAGGAGAACCTTGGTACCATAACGGACACCAGTGCCTGAATCTTCTTGAAAGATGTGGAGGTCAGTACGGCTACCAAACATGATGTCGCCCCAAACGGGAACTCCGCCACCTCTAAACCTGTCTATTTCGATGATGATGGAAGTGTGATTGCGTATTGCCTGTTCTCTCCAGATGTGTATACGTCCAGAATCGCTTGTCAGACTAAATCGGCTCTCATCCGTAAAGAGAACTCGACCCCATTGCTGATGTGTCCAGTTCTTGTGTTCCTGGCACCACAGAAACCGCCGTTTCCGATGAGCAGGCGTTAATGGCACACACCGTACTGTTCGTCGTGCAAATAAACCACTTTTTTGCAGCCTCCTGGCCACGGTAAAACACTGTAACGGACGTCTAGTTCTGTGTTAAATGTTCCTTGCGATTTCTCCCGCTGTCTGCCGTCTGTCTCTTCTCGCCTGTAGGACAATATACCGGTCGTCCGCCGCAGTGGTTGCTCATGAACGACCACAGCCAAACTCTCGGACAGCTGTTCCTGTCGTATGCAATGCTCTCCAAGCTCGTGAAACGATGCTGTGAGCGATCCCGAACTCCTCGGCCACACTACTCCCACTTCGACCGGCTTCCAACTTCCCAATGACGCGATTTCGGGTAAAGTCATCCAGATGTCGTTTACTGGATTGCTTGTTGGCCATATCACACGGTGGCAGCAACTCGACGTTTTTAAAGCCGATGTACACCGTGCTATAGCTTTCACCGAATTGCTGAGCGTAAACCGCCCGTGTGCTTTATACCCTTCCGGCACTCCCCTCCCCTACGTCATGCTGCATATATGCGCATGCCCTACCGTACCGGACCCTAGTCTATCTCCTGAGCGGTCTTTCGGTCCGTTCTGCCTGCTCGTTCCGCTGTTATGCTAATTTCTCCTCTTCGTCCTTAATTTTTGCACACCAGTGTATATATATATATATATATATATATATATATTGTGTTAGAGTCTCGTCAAACCACTATATTGTGTTTACTAATTCACGTTTATTCGACTAAGAGAATATTTTTGTTATTGGAATACTTACCTAAAAGTTCTTCACTAATGAAATGTTTAGACAGTTTCACCTGAATAAATAACGAACTGTAAGTTACTCTTTCTTAAACTTTATTTGAGTGACTCCGGTTTCACTTAAAGTGAGTGCATAAAAAGAACAAGCTATACGTAGTGTTCCGAAAGCTACATGTACATGTTTTAAACATTGAGGAACACTACAAAACGATATTCAGTTCCCGCAGTCAAAGCCCCGGCCACGGCACTTATTGGCTACTGAAATTGGGCAGCACATTGGAATGACATCAGCAGGTAGATGGCTTAAGTCAGTGTTAGTTGTCCGTCAGAAGGTGTAGACTGTAAGCGACACCCAACACAGAATTGTAGAAGGAGCACATTCGCCATTGCATGCAGCATGAGTTTCTTCGCAGTAGCGTCCCGCAAGTGCTGTAAGGAACACTACTGTAGTGTACCCTAATGCCATACCACATCGTCAGTGCTGTCGTTGGTTCGATCGGTTTGGAGAGGGAAAATTTGACCTGACAGACCGTTCCCAAAACGGAATATCCGCAACAATGAATATGGACATTCTGAAGACCTTAGAGGAGACCGACCCACGTGTGACCACGCGTGTGTTGGACAAACAGGTGGGTAGTACACACACGGGCATTATCACTCACCTGCGTGAACTTGAGAAAGTGCAAAAGAGGGATATTTTGGGTATCCCATCAACTCATAGTTAACCAGAAAGCAGATCGCATGTGTGAATGCGTTACCTTGCTTGAACGTGACCAAACTGATCCGTTCTTGGACCGCATTGTGACAGGTGACGAGAAATGGTGGGTCCTGTATGATACTTTCAGCGCCCGGAAACAGTGGTTGGACCCAAACACAAGCCCATACCGACCACCAAAGTCGGCTCACACGCACGTACAGTCCTGCTGCCTGTTTGGTGGGGTATGCGGCGTGTCGTGTTTTTTGAGCTCCTTCTGGACATCATCATCATCACTATCACCACCGATGTGTACTACTGTCATGTCGACGATTTTCACGCATCACTCACGTCGAAACGACCAACACTACACTGCTGAACCGCAAGGGCTCAGCAGGAAGGAGCGAGAACTCACACAGCACGGATGACCTGCAAAGGATCAGGGGTTTGAGCTGGGAGCTGCTACGGTACCCAGCCTATTCCTCGGATATTTCCCCAAGCAACTACCACCTTATCCGTTGTTGCAGCATTTCCTGGAAGGAGAGCGGTTCACCAACCGGGACGATGTCGAACACTCACTCACTCACCTTTTGTGTCTAAGACGCCACAATTATACAGAGACGATATCCAACAGCTGCCCAGACGCTCTTGGATACCGTCTTCAACAACGTCTGGGCAGGAGCACGTCGATGGGAGCAGGTCGCGTCAAATAATGGCGACTACATTTTGTGCTGATTTGTACTTGTATACACAATAAATTGGAACTCTTGTGTTGGCTTGCTTTTGCAGACATTACTTTCTTTCCAAGCCAGTATACCATAGAAACGGGGACAAGGAAATCCGTGACCTTCCCCATGTTCTGCATTGCATCAAGATCATCATGGCTGAAGTGGGAGTTCTGATTTATTCAGTGATTCATCATTTCATCATCGGGGAAAATTAGATAAATTCCCCGAACTGTTTAATTTCTTTACTTTGATGGGGTACTGAAATAAATCTAATGAACGTCCTTATACAGTTATCGTCTGAGTTATACAGTTATCGTCTCAGTTATCGTCTCAGTGATTTCTTTTTTAAACCGTAAGCACAAACGAACCAAATATGGCTACAAAATAAAGAAGCCGTTATCATGGATTTTTCTGAATTTTGTTATAAATTTTGCAACGGTTTTCGGAGAAAAATCTTAGCTAATGTCCGAGAGAGAACAGTAACGGAATTATGGAGGTATTCTGAGTAATTTCATTCGTAATGCATTTCTCTTGGCAAAATTAATTTTCCCCGAGTGAACTACCTTATTTTTAAAATGTGATATACATCTTGAGTAGAATTTGGAGCGCTTTGATAGATTTTAACCATTTAAACTTGCATTCATGTAAGGCTGGCAAGGACAGTTGATTCAAAGCGAATCAGTGTTCACGTTCAAATATTAAAAACGAATTCAAAATTTAAAATATTTCACTATAGAAATGTATTTAATTACAGCACTTCATGTAAATAACGGAAGTGAACAGTCAAATGAAATAGTAGAACGCAATTATTTTTAGAATCCATTAAATCGCTCTAGATCTTCTTTTCCGTTTCCTAATAAAAGAGCAAGAAGTTGCGGTGAAAAAATGCACCCATTCATTTAATCGCTTTGATTTTACGCACTAAAGATATCTGTTTTTGTGTGCCTGGAAACGGTGAAAAATGGTTTCTGGAAACTTCCCCTTCTTTGCCTGACAGGCATTGCGTAGTGAAACTACTCTCAGATGTGAAAAATTGATTTGTTTAAGAAGGTAGATTCCGCATCCCACTAGAAAAACCTTATTTTTACACTTGTGCCATGTTGCAAGATTAAAAATAGATCATTCGCACCGCTCTCACGACAAAGGATATCAAACCGAACATTACGAAGAAAATAATACATGAAAAAAGGAATATGAAGCAAGAGCAGGAGAAAAACCAGAAGCAAGAGAAGAGGGAAAAGAAGACGCCTAAAAACAAACAAGAGAAAGAAAGAAAAAGAATTGTCTCTGTCATTCGATACCATCTGCATAATCGATTAAGAGACTTTGAGCTCCAAAAAGTATTTAACAATCACATAAATCATACAATGCAGAATTTTAATCATCATAATGTATCACAAAACATGATGAATCACAATAGGAAGGCAGTTTTGTTCTAATATGAATGAAAACAGCTTGTATTAGAGTTTCTTGCAGATAATTTTATTTATTTATTAACTCTTAGCTTTCTTTCTAGTTGTTCCAAATTTTGCCTTAAAGAAACTGAACAAAAGGTGCTGAAGAGCCATTTTTTCGTTTAAAAACTGAAAAAATAATGCTACGTGCCGCTGTAAAGAACTATCTTTATTTTCATAGTGTGATTGTGCCAGATCCACCCAACGTGAATTAGGAAAACAACAATGCCCCTGATCGTCGCTGGAAAAACAGAGCCCATATTTTCTTCTTCTTGCTCTCTACCGTTTCTTTCTTTGCCTCTCTATTATTAATTTCATGTCTCGCATACTGTTTAACAGTTAGACTACCTAATGTTTTCCTTGACGCATACACTGAAGTAGCAAATTATTAGAAACGTCCAATAACAAACAGACACGTGAGATTCTCACCTACGTACGCAACTATGACGCTAAGATGGATTTATAAAGAGTTCAACAAAGGCTGGCGTTGCTTTAGTCGAGGGTTCGATATCAGTCATTCTGCTCTGAGCTACTGATGATCGCCGTGTATAAAAAACACACGTTAGGTTGGTGGTCCCAGCACCTATTACTTCCATACTCATTTTGATATTCCGCAGAGTACCCATTTGAATTCGCACTAATCTTTTCCATTTCCGGATAGGAGATATAGTAAGACCCCCAGAAACGTATGATACTCCTTACCTACTCGCAGTTGCCTGAATAATGTCATGTAATGTACATCTGCCAAACCCCATTAGAAAATACTATGCCACGTAGATCTGAACTGACCAACTTTGAAAGAGACATGGTAATTGTATGCCACCTGAGTAAGCAATCAGAAGAACATTGCTGATCTTATTGGATTCCCAAAATCCACTGTGGCTAATGTTCGTCATTGATGGAAAGCAGATGGTGCAATTTCAGGGAAGCTGTGCCGAGCTTAATGTGATATGTGAAGAAGGCACGCACGTCCTCTACAACACAGACATGCCCACGACGTCGCTCAATCCACTAGAACACCTATTTGCACCAGAACAGTCCGCCAGAAACTGTATGTCTATTACATCACTCTTAAAAGTGCCAGACGACGAATGTAGTGATGCCTCGCACGCCATTCGTTTTCCAGTCCTACCACAAAGGACTGCAAAATGGTCGTGTGGAGTTACAAACCGCATTATTCTCTCTTTAATTTGGATGGACGCATTTGGGTGTGGCTTTTTCTCGAGGAACTCTGTCGTAAAGACTACATTGGCTCTACAGTCAAGTTTGTGGGCGGATATTTGACGGTGTTAAGCTGTTTTTGCCGAGAAGGACTCGGTCCTTTAGTTGTGGTGCCGTCCAACCTAACGGCCGCCAGGAAAGAAGACATTCTGTAGAATTTCTTATTGCCTTGGCTCTAGCAGTACTTCAGCACATATCTTGTTACACTTCAAGGTCTGAGCAGGCCTGATATCTGTGAAACATGACGTCCAAGTATTATATTGACCTGTCCAAAGTCCTGATATAAATCCAATAAAACATCTGTGGGACGATCTGAAACGCCTCGGCGGGAAAGACCTTCTTCTAACGCAGCTCTGGTATAATCTTTGCAAAAAGAATGAAAAAAAAATTTCAGTGCATACCTACCGACATCTCGTGGAAAGCACACCTAAAAGGGTCGTTTCAGTCATATTGGCTAAAGGTGGGCCACTGTACACTAGTGGCCAAAATTGTGAAAACCTTTTGAAAAATTTCCATTTCTGAGGTTTGTTGCTTCATAACACACATCAGTCTTTTTAGAATAACACTATAACATAATATAGCAGTAGAAAGTTAATTTAGTATTGAATGCAATGCAGCACACTTTATTAAAAGAAACTGCCTTTTAAACGAAGTTATGCTGAGATAACCATGACGAAGCGCATTTCATAACTTCTCACTATTTCTGTTAATGCTTTGTCGGGAAACCTTTTGCCGCAATTGCAGCCTTTCAAAGGCGTCCCGTGGAGTGAACCAAGAGTTTTAGTTCAGGGACTGTGAAACCAAGATCGTTTGACTGCTTCTATGGATTGTGCTTTATTCCTTGGTTTCTTCTGAATAACAAGTTCTTTAATCAGCTTTTCAGATTTTCTGTTGGTTTCAGGTAAAGGGCTATTACTTGGCCATTCTTGCAGTGTAATGTGATTTTCCTAAAACAACTTTTTGTACACAGCAGCAACACAACATGAAGTTAGCAAAACCGCCCAAACAAGGAATCCAAAGATACAAAGGGACTTTATTGAAAAGGTAGCTTCGAGCACAACTGGACAGAAGACAGAAACGTCCATGTGACAGGCGGCTGCCAAGAAAAATCCATTCTTTAATAGGAGATATGATCATCCCTGACTGCGTTGCAGGATTTACATCGTCTGACCATGCTAAGGACGAGGTTGTCAAGAAGCTGTTGAGGCATCGCGGCCCGATCCTCTTGTAGCTCCAATCGCATCTGCGGAATCGTTCCTGGCGGCTGGTGACGTGCTGCCAAGCGTCTCCCGAGAGGGTCCCACACGTGTTTGATTGGATTTAGGTCCGGGGACCTTGCTGGCCAATCCATGCGTTGAATATCTCCACTCTCCAACAGCTCTGCGACAGCTACTGTAGGATGAGGTGTAGCGTTGTCGTCCATGAAGAGAAACTCAGGACCCACAGCACCTCTAAACAGACGCACGCGAGGCAGGAGGACCTCGGTACAATAGCGGACACCAGTGACTGAACCTTCTTGGAAAATGTGGAGGTCAGTACGGCTACCAAGCATGATACCGCTCCAAACGAGAACTCCGTCACCTACAAACCGGTCCCTTTCGATGATGTTGGAGGTGGGATTGCGTGTTCCTTGCTCTCTCCAGATGCTGAACACCGTCGTGATGTGTCCAGTTCTTGTGTCCCTGGCACCACAGAAACCGCCGTCTCCGATGAGCAAGCGTTAATGGCACATACCAAACTGATCGTTGTGCAAATAGACCACTTTTGTGCAGCCTCCTGGCCACGGTAAAACGCGATAACGGACGTCCAAATGTCTGTTGCATTTGCCCCTGAGATTTCTCCCGCTGTCTGCCGTCTGTCTCTTCTCGCTTGTAGGACAATATGCCGGTCGTCCGCCGCCGTGGTTGCTCCTGGACGACAACTGCTAAACTCTCGGACAGCTGTTCCTCTCATTTGAAATCCTTCTCCAAGCTCGTGAAACGACGCTGTGAGCGATCCCGGACCCCTCGGCCACACTAGTCACACTATGACCTTTTTCCAACTTCCGAATGACGCGACCACGTGTTAAGTTATCCAGATGTCGTCTGCTTTATTACCTGTTGGCCGTATCACACGGTGGTAGCAACTAGACGTCGTTCAAACCGATGTACACCATGCAATAGCTTTCACCGGATTGTTGAGCGCACACCGCCCGTGCGCTTTATACCTTCCCGACACTCCCCTCCCCCCCACGTCATGCTGCATATATGCTCATGCCCTACCGTATCGGACCCTAGTCTATCTCCTGAGTGGTCTTTCGGTCCGTTCTGCCTGCTCGTTCCGCTGTTATGCTAATTTCTCCTCTTCGTCCTAAATTTTTGCACACCAGTGTAGTTGTGATGCGTTCAGGCAGCGAAATTTTTCCCATTTCTTCTTCCTACATACTTTATTCTATCACTACCAGATACGGATATTCTGGTCTCATCATCACTCCAGATGATTCTGTCCTATTGTTTTTCAGGTCAATTAACAGGTGTTAGCCAATTCTAATCTCTTCCTTTTTTGTGTGGGTGATAGAAATGGCTTTTTTCCGTGGAATTCTAGAATTTCAACCAAAGTCTGAGTCTGCGTCTAACAGTCCTCGCATTGATCTTGAAACCAAATTTACACAATTCATTCTTATTAATTGACTCAGATAATTTTATGTGTCACTTCAGCACAGTCTTTTAATTACACTTTTTTTTATCACCACGTGCTGTTGTGCACATATTCTTGTCTTTACCAGTTTGGTTTTGAATTGACTTAATGGGCTGATGGCTCTTGCACAGTTTAGAAATACCTCGTTTATTTAGACGTGCACCTACTTTTCTTATGATTTCCTTATAGGTTACCCTTCTTCACGCAAAATTGGTATTTTACATCGCTTTCTAAGCGACCAGTCAACTCTTTTCACTTTGTCATCCTACTATGTTACACAGCTTACTAAGCTATCAAGGGAGAGAAAAATCTGTGAAAAACCAGGGGTCAACGTGATGACACCCACACAACGGAGCAGAAGTTATATTTTTATCTCTGACACCTGATGTGAACTGACTCATTCTAACACCTTATTGACACATGCTGTGTCATAATAGCCCAGGGTCGGCTCTAAGAACAGTCAGTCGCTTTGGTCAATGTTGAGTTAAGGAACTCCACTTCTTGTTACACAATGCAGTTGTGTTTTTTTTTTCTGGTTATTTGTCTATCACTTTTGATTGAATAAAGATTGTATTGAATTTTGCATTATTAAATTTTCTTTCTAACAACATAAAATTTTATGGTACTAGTTTAAAAAGAACTGATGTTCTGAGTCATCAAACCTTAGAAATACAATTCTTCCTGAAGATTTCCATAATTTTGGCCACTAGTGTATACTAATTTCGGCTTATGAATGCTCTTGTTTCCGTTCTTACTAGGTGTCCAATACTTTTGTCTACACATTGCATATGTTTCGCCCCATGATTTTGCAGCTGGGTCTGAGCTGTATTTCTTTTTCTTCCATGTTTTTGCTGGTCGATCTAAATACACAAGCCTTTTACACTTCGGACTCCCTGCACAATATGTGAGAAATTTACTGCGAAACTGCTCTTCAATGGTTATCTCTACAGTGAAAGTTTGAACGAAACTCGGGAGAAGTCCTTAGGTCAAAGAGTTGCGACTGAGACCATCAAAAAGAAAAATTAAACCGTGTCTCCTACCCAACCAAGCCGTCATTGTATCCTGAACAAGGTAATTTCCCGCATAGCTCTAAATTGGCTCAAAATTGATTGCACTAATTTCCGGAAAATAACGTGTGCATACATAGTGCGTCAAAGAATTTTTAAGACTGGCGCTAGATTTCAGCCTACGGTGGCACCACCAGTGTAATCGCGACTGCATTATAAACCGTGACCATCTGCTTGCTTTCTGCCAAACGTACTGCGCAATTGTTAAAGTAACTCAAACAAAACGGCCGTTCATTAGAAAAGTCAAATTTTTTTCATGTTCAATTATTAAGATGGAACAAAGGGCTGTTATTAACTTTAACGGAAAACTGGGTAACAGTGCCTCGGAAACGTACTAAATGATGAAACAAGTTTGCGGTGAGTTTTGTTTAAGCAGATCAAATGTTTTCCTGTGGCACAAACGTTTTTTTGGACAGAAGAGGATGATAAGCATACAGGAAGACCAAGTTCATCTAGGACACCTGAGATTATTGAAAAAGTGCGTGATTTCGTGGCAAACAATCGATGTGCGTCACTAAGAATGATGGAAGACTCTTTAAACATCAACAAAGAAACGATTCGAATCATCTTGCATGAAGATTTGGGCAAAACAAAAGTCTGTGCTAAATTTATTCCACACACGTTAACCAATGAACAAAAATCGAGGAGAAGTGCACATTGTAGAGACTTCACCGCTGAAAATGATCCAAACTTCTTAAAATCGATTGTTACTGGTGATGAAACATGGTGTTTTCAATATGATCCTAAAACAAAGCGACAAAGTGCGGAATGGAAGTCAAAAAACTCACCACAAGCCAGAAAAACAAGAAAAGTTCCATCGAAAATCAAAACAATGCTCATTACATTCTTCGATAGTAAGGGTATTATCCACAAAGAATTTGTTCCAAGTGGACAGACAATTTCTGGTGAGTTTTAGTTAAATGTTTTGAGGCGTTTAATTGGCAGAATTCTTTGCATTCGTCCAGAATATCGAGATGAAAACAGTTGGTGTTTGTTGCACGATAATGCACCCAGTCACACCTCACTTCTTGTTCGTAGGTTTTTGGCGAAAAATAACATCTGTGTGTGTTGAATAATCCACCGTATTCGCCTGATTTAGCACCCTGCGACTTTTCTTTGTTCCCAAAACTTAAAATGACGTTAAAAGGGCGTTTTTTGATGATATTTCGACCATACAAACAGCTTCGACGCGTGCTTTGGAGGCAATTCCGCAAAGTGAACTAACTGGAACAGACAATCGAATCATTATTAAATCGCTGTAACAAGTGTATTGAAGCCGGAGGGACTTATTTTGAATAACAAACCAAAACAAATTATAATTTCTTGTTTTCCATTTCATTTTAATGACCCAGTCTTAAAAATTCTTTGACGCACTGTGTATTCTACGTAAAGAACTAAAACGATGAAAAAAATTAGTGTCCCTTACACAAAAAGTGAAGAAAGAATAAATTACTGTCCAACAACGCTTTTATTTTTAATGTTCTGCTTCTTTTTTCGAAATAAAGTTTTATTCTGTATTTGGAGATCAATACTCAGCTTTTATCCGTTTACATAAAATGTAAGACCCAAAACGCACATGTTCTAGTAACCGCGTTAATTTTCTCATATTTTCTTTCTATAGTTTATCTCCAATAAAATTCCGGTGATCGAGGTTTTGAAAAGGTTTGACCTTTCAAACACAACTAAATAATTAATGTCTTTCCCCCTAAATCTCGACAAAAGCACATTCTGTGACAATTCAAACGGTTCTTCCTCTTGAATATTTTTGAAACGTCTTTGCGATTTCGCCAAAACGTTCCGCAAATATTAAAATGATATCTACAAAGTCAGATATATTTTCAGCTGGCCATTGCATCGTTTTCTTGGTCCTTCTTTAATTGCATTGACCATACGCGTTGCCTTACGACTCTCGTGATAATTGAGGACCATAAACCAAAACCAGTCTTGCTTTTTGACATTGCAAAGTAAATTTTCTTGTGTCTACGTCCATTACGAGATGCATCATGATTATACTCAATCCATCCGACATTTTTGGCATCTCTGGATTTTTGCTTGGGTATATTATTTTGGTGTTTTATAAAATAGAACGTTTCATTGCACGTTTTACTTAGAAGAAAATACGCTTACAGTGTAGCATCAGAATAATATGACTACTTAACTAATAATTGGAATAACCATCCGTGGCCCGGATAACAGCGGCGAAACGGATTGGCATGGACGCAATGAGGCACTGAAAGGTTGCTTGAGTCACACCTGACCATCTGGACTGCAGCAGAGCACGGCGGTCCAGGAGATGACGTGGCTGTGGGTCGGCACGTCCAACCTGTCTATCCAAATACTCCCACAAGTGTTCTATGAGATTGAGGTCGGGCGATTTCGCCGGCCAAGGGATAACTGAGACCGCTGTCATGTTCTAGGAAATAGTTGCGCGCCCCCTTAGCGACATGGCAGTGTGCATCACCACCAGGGTAAACGTCATCACCACCAGGGTAAACGTCCATCACCACCAGGGTAAACGTCAAACGACACCATCACCACCAGGGTAAACGTCCAACATGAAGGGATGCATGTGGTTAGAGAGGATGGACAGGCAGCCATTGGCGTTCATACACCCATCCTGTGGTACCAGCGGTCCCATGTCATAATAGGAAAACATCCCCCAGACATATACACTGCAACCGCCGGCATGTACTTGACCGGCAAGCGTGTCCGAGTGTTGGTTCTCGTGTCTGACGGCGAATCCGTCGCCACCCCCCGTCACTTCTGTGGAGTAGAAACCTCAATTCGTGGAAGAAGGCAACCTTTTCCCACTCTTCCACTGTCCAATGGCGGTAGTCCCATGCGAACTGCAGTCGCCGTTGCCGGTAAACCTAGGTTAACATGGACGCCTTGACGCAGCATCGACTCCGGAGACCCATGCGTGACAGGGTTCGCTCTATTGTTATTCGTGATACGTACCTGGGTGCCCCAGCGTTTTATTTGCGTGGTCAATTGCTGCATTGTTGCGCGTCAATTGCCCTTTACCAGTAGACGTTCTCCTCTAGGATCGATGGCGTTTGGGGCTAAATAGTTATGAAATCGGGAGGTACTCGGCGTTCCTGTGGTCCATTCTTGGTACACCCTTACTACAGCATCTCGCGAACAGCTTGCGAAGTCTGCTGTATGTGATATGTTTCCCCCTTGGCGCGGTAGCCGATGATCATTCCTTTTGGAACGTCCGTCAAATCACTACCGCTGCCCATTGTGCTCACGTCACACACTATGACTTATCTGTCCTGCTTGACCGCTTGTATCTCCGTCTGGTCGATTTTATCACGTGCACTTAGTGACGCGCATGGGCAGGTACACTTGATTCCGGGGTTGGTCCTATTGTTCTAATACGACTGTGTATGTTTCAGCTGTGATAGCTGAAATCTATTTACGCTACTAATTAATGCACGAAAAATAACTCTGCGTCACTCTGCATCCACACAGTAAAAAACAATCTGAACTTCAGGAGTCACTTTTCGTGATTCTTTTCGTGAATTAACGAAACATATTTCTGACACAGTCTTCTCTGCGAAATGACAAAAATAATCCTAAATTTCAAGGATTTTTCGTACGAAAGGAATATTCTGAATTTTCAGAAGATTTTCCGGAATTCCTTTCTTATAGTGACGGTACATGTCCGTTTTTAAGATGTGTTAACGGAAAAGTCTGAATTTTCAGAAATATTTCAGCCACTCTTTTTATGTACGTATTAACGTTAAAACTCCGTTCTTACTTTTTCCGGATCCATATGGTGAGAACAGTCTTATAATAGGAGAGATTCGCGGGGATACTTGAGGTTTGATTAACTGTTAAATTTAAATTATCTGTAAAAGGAACTGATTTTGAAGCTATGCAGCGAGATCGCATATTGCAGATAACAGACACGTACGTTTATCTTGGACAGCAGATATCAAGTGAGGGTCACATTGGTGAAGAAATTAATCGGCGTACAAAACTTGCCTGGAGAGCTTTTTGGAAGAAACAGCATAATTTTCAAGAGCAATATGCCATTATGTCTTAAAAGAAAAGTATTTGATCAATGCATCCTTCCAGTGCTTACGTATGGTGCAGAGACGTGGACCTTAGCTAAAAGAGACATACAAAGGCTGCAGACAACTCAAAGCAGCATGGAGAGGTGCATGCTTGGTGTAACCAGGAGTGATAAGAAGAGGAACACGTGGATCCGAAAAATGACAAGAGTGGAAGACATCATGATCAGAGTTAAATCCCTGAAATGGCAATGGGCTGGACATACTGCCAGAAGAACAGACCATCGATGGACAGCCGAAATTTTAGATAGGATTCTAAGGGACAGGAAAAGACCCAGAAGAAGACCACATGGAAGATGGGTGGATGAAAGTCGAAAGTATTCGGGAGTGACATGGAGGAGACTGGCACAAGACAGACCGTTGTGGAGGAAACTTGGGGAGACCTTCGTCCAGCAGTGGATTGATAATGGTTCACAATGATGATGATGATGATAATATCGGATAGAATTTGGTTATCGTGTGGCACAAGATATTTCTTCTCCACTTCCCCATTTTATTCACCAGCTACCGTAAGGAACGGGGTATTTAAATTATTGTACAAGTGATTGTGCGATGACTATGTACCAGTCTGTGGAAAGCTTAAGACAAAAGGTATAGATAACAATAGTAAATTTTATACATCGAAGATGACCACCTACCTAGTAAGCTATAGGACCCGCTTTAATCCGCAAAGCAGCGGCTATTCGGCGAAGTCTTGATTCCATGAGGTGGCGATAGGTGTCCTGGGGTATCTGATACCATAATGTCAATAGCAGGTCCTCCAGTTCCCGTACATTTCGGTGTGGTCGGGAGTTAGCGCGAACCCACTTTTACAAGTCGAACCACAAATGTTCGATTGGGCTCATATCAGGTGAAATTGAAGGCCAGGGCATTAACAGAATGTCACCTGCATGTTCCTTGAAGATTCTGGCAGAGTGGCATGGCGCATTATCCTGTTGGTAATGGGCATCACCAGCAGGAAACATAGTTGCCATGAATGGGTGAACGTGGCCCGCAACGATGTTCAGATACCTGACAACTGTCAGGGATTGTCCTATTGGGATAATGGGGCCTAAAGAGTTCCAAGAAAACATCGCCCACGGCATAACACCGCCGCTTCCGGCCTGTTTCCCGCCAACAGTGCATCCATGTGCCACAACCTCAATTGGTAATTGGTGTGTCCGGGCTCGGCCGTCTACGTGATGCACCAGGAATCTTGATTAATCAGACGAGAATACTTCCTTCAAATCATCCATGGTGCAATCTCGATGATCTTGGGCCCATTTCATGCGTTGCTGACGATGACGTGCAGTGAGCATGGGGACCCGGCTGGGTCCTCAGCTACGCAAGCCCATGCGTAGGAGGCTGCGATGAACTGTGTGCTGTGACATATTGCTCTGATCACCGCCGTTGTAGCCGCGGGGGATTTCTCACACTCTGGCCCTGCGGCAGCGGTGAGAAATCCGCGACAGTCTGTCCTCCTCACTGGCATCAATGAGCTGCTGACGTCTCACGGCTAGACAACGGTTCGTCGTTTAACCCTCTGTGCACCACTTTTGATACGTACTCGCAACAGCGACACGTGAACAACCCACAAGCCACGCCGTTTCCGAGATCGTTGTTCCGAGGCGCCGTACCATCACATTTTGTCTTTTATAAAACTCCGATAAATCGGTAGATTTTGCCATTCTGACTCCGAACGTTGTACTAACCGAACGCCGGCCCTCGGGTTGTAAATATACTGCTCTGTGAACTTCACCTGCGCCCCCATTCAGTTTCCAGGCGCGCTCATTTCTCTAGGCTGGGGGTGGTCATAATATAATGACTCAATGGTGCATTTAGATGTTTTGTGTAATATTACTATAAAACAGTACATTTCACCATTTCTTAAAGAAAATTGAAAGCCATTGTGAGTTAGAAAAACAAATTTCAAGTTCCGAGGCTTTCTGTTGCTTCAAAATACCATGTTGAAAAAAAATACTTAATTTGTAGTAAGTCCTCCTAGAGAAAAAATAACATTTTTACAAACGTATTCAAAGAAATAATAAACTCCAATAAAACATAAAATGACTCCCGCCCCGGTGGCGCAGTGGTCTAAGCGATGGCCTCTGATCATTCGTCCGAACGGGGTCCGGGTTCGAATCCCGGTGAGGCATGGATGTTGTGTTTGTCTTACGGCACTGGCTCTCTCCCTTCCCTGGAACCAGTGACCCTAAATTAGGGACGGGCGACTGCTTATAGCCCATTGAGTTGCTCACGGTGGTCGTTAAACCTCCAATAAAAAAAAAAAAAAAAAATAAAATGACTAAATCACTAGCGTTAATGAAGAAAAAAAAATCATCGTCGCTCAACAAGTTTTACCTGAAACGTGCGTGCGTTTCCGAAGACATTGTGGCTCACTGGTTAGGTCGCGCGGCTTGTGCAGACCCAATCGATCTGAGTTCGATACCGGTGCGACAGGATTACCTGGCGTAAGTGTTGGAAAATTCAGCATCTTCGGGTTTGCGAAATTTCTGTAAAAATACGGAAAAACTTAAAACGAACTTCCCTCAAATAAACGGAATTAGTGACCACGCAAAAACTGTGAAAAGACGGAGATTCCAAAAAAGGGCATTTTAAAAAATGGAAATTGCATTAAAAGACGGACATTTACCGGCAACTTTGCTGCAAGTTGTTTTCAGAAATGTTCCGTGAATTCACACCACTTATGTTTTACAGTGTACGTAAAATCCCGCTTGTCTGAACCGATACTTCTTCCCATAACTTGACATTACAAATCCTAAACGTGTTGTCCTGTTACGCTAAACCTTCCTACACTAACAAGAAATTACTGTGACAACAAGACAAGGATCTCTACGAATGAAAAACAACTGAGAGCCCAGTTTGCAGTCCCCACTAACATTTCCAGAAAGTAAGGCTGTAACTACACTGCTGGCCACCCAAAATACAACACCAAGAAGGAAGCATCCGATTGGCCTGAAATTCGCAGTATGCGTCGCCCGCAAGAGGACATGCAAACGATTAGCATTGCAGGACATACGCAAATCATGTGCGCCCAACGCGCCACCGAGAAGCACCATAAGAAGGGTTCACAGAAGGCGGGGAATAAGTAGTGGAAGTGTGTTGTGCTGCAGGACCTGGGCGTGGGAAGCTTCCTGATGCCTCGTAGCAGAATACGGCAGTCATTCCAGCACGTTTCGGAGTTCGACAGAGGACGAATAGTGGATTATCACGACAGCGGTTTATCGTACCGAGACATCGGCGCCCGTGTGGGACGACATCCAGCCACAGTGAGACGAGTATGGATTCGGTGGTTGTAGGAGGAAAGGACGGACCGACGTGAGCGATTACCGCAGCCGCGGAACACCACCGAACGAGAGGACCGGCATGTTGTGCGGCGTGCATTGACGGCTCGCACCGCCACATCACGAACGTTAGCGCAGGTATTAGGGTGTGTTGCGCAACATCCTGTGTCAGCACGTACCGTTCGACGTCGTCTGCAGGAGCCCGGACTTGTAGCACGGAGCCCATTGTTCCGATTACCATTGACGTTACACCACCGGCGAGTGCGGCGGCAGTGGGCCGTTGAACGCCACACCTAGACTACGGAATGGCACGACATTGTCTTCTCCGACGAATCCCGCTTCTGCGTGCAATACCACGATGGTCGGATCCGCGTGTTGCGGTACCACGGAGAGAGACTGTATGACGCTTGCATTATGCATCGCCATACCGGTCCGTCGCCTGGCGTTATGGTTTGGGGCGCAATTGAATATGACACCCGCACCCCTCTGGCACGCATCGCCGGTACACTCAGCAGCCACCGCTACATCTCCGACGTTTTGGAGCCTGTAGTCCTCTCTTACCTGAAGGACCTGCCAGCGGCCACGTTTCAGCAGGACAATGCGCGCACGCACGTGGCACGCATCGTGCAACAATTCTTCACGGCCCGGGCGCCATTATAACGAAGTAAATTTCTCCGTCATTTCTGTCCACGCCAGGATTCGAACCCGGGTACCCTCATTCCGGAATAAGTCACTCTACCAATTGAGCTACGCGGACGTTTGTTCTGACTGCTATCTGCCTTTATGTCGTGTGCGTCCTTCTGGCAGGTATGTCCCACATCATTGCAGACTAGGTGTATCTTTTGCATGGCAACAGCGTGTGTGTATTCCCCTCTAGTAGTGACTTCTTTCACACAATAATTCGCCATGCCATATACAGCCTAGGTTGTTCTAGAATAGTTCGCGGAACATGAGGATGACTTCCACAAATTGCCTTGGATTCCACATTCCCCAGACTTTAATCGAATCGAGCATCTGTTGTTTGTGTAGGAACAGCAGATCCAATCTGCTGCGGCTCAATCACGTACGTTACAATAGTAAAATGATCTGCTGGTTACGTGTTGATACCAGATAGCACAAGACACTTTTAGGTATCTTGTAACGATTATTCCTTGCCGGGTAAGAGCTGTTTTAGCGGCACGTGAATGACCAACATCTTATTAAGCAGGTGGTCATAATCTTTTGGTTCTTCGGTGTAGGTTTAGTAAACATTTTCAACTGCAATAGAAGACTGAGAAGTAATCCGGATTCAGCAAAGAGTTCTAAGATTGAAGTTTATATTACTACGTTCAAAAAGTTCTGGAACGTTTTATATTAAAACAGAATGAGTACAGATAATACCTTTTTATGCGGTGTTTCGTTCGAAGTAGTTACCCTGTGCAGCTATGCATTTTTGCCTGCGCTCATACAAAGATTTAAATGCAGATTGTAAACCTTCTTCTGGCACATCCTCCAGTGCCTCCGTCGCAGCTCGTTGCACTTCTTCGGAACTTGAGAAGCGTCACCCCTTAAATAAATTCTTCATCCTGAGAATAAGGAAAAAGTCACACGGGGAGAGATGAGGGAAATAAGCTGGTTGTGGAAGAACGGGAATGTGATGTTTAGACAGGTAATCGGACACCAGGAGGGATCTGTGAGCCGGCGCATTATCGTGATGTAGCACCCAGGATTTGGTCTTCCAAAGATCGGGTCGCTTACGTCTCCCTGATTCTCGGAGACGTTTCAGGACGCTGACGTACTCTTCTTTTGTGCCTGTACGACCATGTTGAAGGAATTCCTTGTGTACGACTCCTTGCAATCGAAGAAAACTGTTAACAAGACCTTTCCCTTGGAGCAATCAGTCTTGATCTTCTTTGGTCGTGGTGACGACGGTGATTTCCACACTTTTGACTGTCGATTGGATTGGGGGTCGTACAGAAAGCACCAAGTCTCATCGCCAGTGATCAATCGATTCAAGAGATCGGGATCTAAATAAACTACATCGATGTTATCCCCGCAAACTTGCATGTGCTCATCCTTTTTTTCTTCTGTCAGGTTTTTGGGAACAGTTTATTGGCACATGTGATACATGCCCAGTTTCTCTGTTACAATGGCATGACAACTTCCAACTAACATACCGGAAACTTCTGCAATCGTTGCAACAGTTTTTCGATGGTCATTTTTCACAATTTCTTTGACAATGACGATTTGTTCATCCGTTGTGGATGTTGAAGGTCTTCCTGACTTCTCATCATCCTCGATACTCTGTCGCCCGTTTTCGAATCGTCGATGCCACTCATAAACTCTAGTTCGACTCATTGCACAATCACCGTACGCTGACTTCGTCATTTGAAACGTCTCAGCGAAAGATTTTCCGAGCAAAACACGAAATTTCACAATTGAACGCTGTTCAAAATCCGACATCATTGTCCTCGCGACGGAGAGCCTCGAATGCCTGTAATCACGAACTACGCACATACGCTGTACGTGTTGGATCTGGATCAAACCGTTTCCGGCTGGTAGGTCACATGATGCTCTTCGCTTGTTAAGCGGGAAATGACGTAATTCACTGGCATTTGGCAAATATTCAAAAAGTTTCGGAACTTTTTTATTGAAGTTAAAGCAGTTATTCTTTTAACGACCTAGATCCTGAAATGTTTTGTCACTCAGAATACCATAACGCCCGAAAATGTCTGTTGCTCGTTTACGAATTTTATCCCACCCTCCTTTTTGCAATAACAAAAGAAGGATCAGTTCTGGCTCATCACTCGAGACTTACGATCTCTAAGCATGATATCCCGTGGCCTACGGAAGTTTCTCTGTAGCAGTTGCTGCATTCTTCTACTGAGAATCTTAGGCAGATAGAAGGGAATAGTAACAGCTGGAAAACCTTGCCTACTGTACCCTTTTTTTGTTTTTTCTAGTAAAAAATGTGTTTTTAATCTTTTTATTTGGATTGAGCAAAATGATCGCCAAATTTTCTCCAATAAACTCCACTTTTGGAACAATACAAAATACCACAGACAAACAAAACACGTGTCAACAAAGCAAGAGTTCCACTGAGCGATATCAGAATGCTGAATGATATAGCAACAGGACAAACCCCCAGCTTGTTCGCTTCTTTGTTAAGTGATAACATAAACGACTGATTGTGACTTCTACTACTCCCTCGGACTCCGTGCAAGTTCATAGAACATGGAGGTAGGAAATTCTAGTCGTTCTACCAGGACGACTCGGGTGCTTTTGGTTCTTTGCATGTAAGGGACCGTTGGGCGCTATGGTCGCGAAAAGGTTAAACATATATAAAAGTTAATACAACCAAACCCGGTAAATAACTCTTAGCACATGTAATGGGGTTTGTTGTAAAGAAGACATAAACTTACAGTTTGTGCGCAAATGGTCCAGCCAAACGTACTACGGAAGGCGTTCTACGGCACATAGTGATGAAAAAATTTCTTATGAACATTGTTGGCGGGAAAAAGTTCCTTTCCAAGTCACAGCACATTTTTACGGAGGAATTAAGGAATCTTGCCAAAAGGTACGTTGGTAGGTAAATTTGCATTATTGGCATTTCTTATAGCATTGTACATGTATGCAAACGTTGGATAAACTTTCATCACTCCTGCTGCATAACGTGAATCTGCAAGTGTTCTGCTAATCAGTTGTTCAGAAGTTACGTGTAAGTGAATCAGTAGATTTGTCATTATTGTAATTCCCTTGTTGTTTGTGACCTGAATCATGAATAATTAGTTCTCAAACGATTAATTCAAGACATTGATTTCATTTATGGACAAGTAACCGAAACAGCAGCAAAGCTAAGTGTTTCCACAGGACAATATTTCGGCAACGGCTATGTACAGCTAGGGATAAGCTTTTGGCCACTCATTGTTATCTCTCTTGAAAACACAGACTCCTTTCATCTGTTACTGCTCTTTGGGGCGAGCTAGACGTTTCCTAACTCTGCTTTAGAGGAACAGGTGCGGAACATGGTTACTGAGGATCTCTGAGCTAAACATTAGCAGCGGACGTAAATGTTTACAATATTCTAATTTTGTTTTACCAATATTCTCCGTCTCTTACCGATGAATTGCCTTCACCAGAGATAGTTTTGTGAGTATTCGCATCATTCAATACTGGGCCTGTGAAAATCGCTTTGCAACTATAGAGTCTCATCATCATTTGAGACTTCATGTGAATGTTTGGCCTGGTGTCGTTGATGAATACAAGATCGGTCCATTTTTTCTGTTGCTAATGCCTAATGGGCCAGCAATAACAGCATTTTTGAGTAGGAACTATCGGTATTGCTGGAAGACTATTTGCCACTAGAAATCGGCCTTCGCACGCGGTTCATGCAGATTTTAAACTCACGGCTTGAGAACATCTCAGTGGGGCATATCTTATCTATTTCTTTGGCAGAGGTCGACCAACATCAATTCTGCACAATCTCTCTTCGCATTTGAGTACACTGGCTGTTTTTGTAGGGCCACTTTCAGACTGATGTTTACGCTACCTGTGTTTCTAAGGCACGAGATCTCCATGAAAGAATCATGGATGCTTGTCATGGAATCAGAACACTAAATAGCTTTTGGAACGTGTTCGACAATCGATGAAAAGATGCTGAAAGTTTTGTATTACTGCCCAGAGAGGCCATTTTAAATACGTTCTGTGGACACGGATTTAAATAGCTGTTTCCAATAATCACCAACAGTGTGCTGTAATGGCTTAAATAAAAATCAATTAACGCCATGTGCTTTCTTACTTCGTCATCAGCTTCACGGGCCATTTAGGCCCAGCGCTACCACCACTAAACATTTCCTATGCCTCGTCAGGTCTCAAAGCACCAAGATGTTTTACTTGCGTTCTCAAAATGTGCTAGGACTCGGAAGGAAAGTGTTTCCGGCCAGATGTTTTTAGGGAATGTTTTTCACCACTATGCACAGCGGAGAACACTTTTCCAAAGTTTGGCTGCACCCTTTGGAAACACCTTGTGTAAATAATGTGTATACAGCAACTCTAAACCTGGTAATCGTTCAGTGTAGAATAAAAAAGAATACTAGGTAAGCTGCCGCCAATTCTCACCAACCGTAATTCTAAGCCAATGAAAATACACTCAAGCTCAACTAAAAGTTTCTAAATATGAAGCGTATTGAACTAAACAAAAATTCAGAATAAAAAAAACATAGAGGATCCGCCATAATGCTCAAAAAAAAAAGTCAACTCTCTGGAGCTAATCTGCATTACACATCTCGTGCAGAACACGAATGCTCTATGGTGAACAACGTGTACCGTATGTTGTATCTTGGCCTGTCACAGAGAGACATGCAGTACAGCGTCTGGGCACAATCAGTACAACATTATGAAACTGTGCTTGAGATACGGAGGCTCACACTTGCACCAATGATGTCCGAAGTTCCAGAAGAGTTCTAGGAGGTGGACGACGTTCTGCAATAAGTCTCCTGAGTTTGTCTCCTACATGCTCAATGGGCTTTAAATCGGGAGAGCGAGCTGGCCGCTATACGTGGTTGATACCTTCACTTTCTAGGTATTCATCCACTACGGAGACTCTCTGAATACGTGCGTTTTCATCCATAAACACGTACTCAGGTCCCATTACACCCCTGAATAACCGAGCATATTGTTGCAGAATGACATCGCGGTACGTCTGGCCTGTCCCACTTCCTCATTCGAGCATATGGAAGGGTGTGAGTGAACCTAACATTATTCCGCCCCACACTAGAATCTGACCTTTGCCAAACCGATGTTATTAAAGGATGTTTGAGGTGCTGTACCGAGTCCGAGGTGGTCTCCAGATGAAGACGGCGTGAATCATAGTGCAAACTAAACTTGGATTCGTCAGTAAGCAAACCACAGGCTCTTCGTCAGCTGTCTAAGCACAATGTTCTCTGCACCAGAATACACCGGCTCTTTCATGGGCTGCAGTTAATGGGGATACATCTGGCAGGCCTTCGGACATGCAGGCCGTACTCACTCAATCGTCTGTACACGGTATGCTTTGAAATCGTGGTCCCTGTGGCAAGGTTCCTGCTGCACTGTTTCTGTGCAGTCGGGCAGAGTGTGACAAAAAACAGTCATGTTGCTGCCTTTTAATCCATGGGCGTCCTGTGTTGAAGCGTCGAGACGCATTTTCATCCCGTTGCAACCGCCGACGGAATCTAGAAATGACACTGATGACGGTGATCGTTAAACTCATGCAGGCAACAAGAAACAAAGCCAGTGACAAAACGCTAACTGCATGCTTCAGACATTATGCTAAAAGCATATGTTGTGCACCTGTTCATTTTGAACATTAGGAAGCATCGGCTTTATGTTAGGTTGAGTCACCACGCCTATCCACGAAGCATTGGCTGACGTAAGTCACCACCACTGCTGGAAGTGAAGTCATATCTAGGCACTGAGCAGGCAAAAAGCTGCTTTGAAACTACTGAAAACAATGGAATAAAAGCTTCGCGGCGTATATACAAATAAAATGGTGGATTTAATAATCTTTATGAATTATACAAGCTTGCTGTTTTACCAACTGTATAATTTAGTTTGTTTTTGCCTGTATGTGACGTCACTCCAAAGATTAGCTGTCACCTTTGGGGGGAAGAGCCATTGGTAGTCTCCACCTAACGCAAACTCGATGGTACGAACCCGTACTGTTTATCTTCCGAATAATTTCAGAAAGTTGTTGCATTTTTCTGAATTGATAAATGAAGTTCACTGGCCGACCCGTTGGCGCAGTGGTCTAAGCGACGGCTTCTTCTCATTCGTCCAAGATAGGTCCAGGTTCCAATCCCGGTGGGGCATGGATGCTGGATTTGTTTTACGGTACGGAATGTCTCCCTTCCCTGGAGGCATTGGCCCTAAATTAGGAACTAGCGACAGCTTATAACCCTCTGAGTTGCTCACGGTGGTCGTCACCTCCCCCCCCAAAAAAAAGACTTTATTGCTACACAACAGTCCTTAATTATTGACACTGATCTTAATGTTGTGGGTTTATATAATCAACATAGTAACGTGAAACAGCAGAATATCTCCGACACGAAATAGTATTTTGACGAAATTCAACTACAAAGCATCTCATTAAAGCCAGTTAGAACGCCACCCAGCTCGAATAAAAGCCAACATACAGTGTGTACATCATTCTTCTTTCCGTTGAACTCATAGCCATTCTACTCTTGACATCAATTCAGGTTGCCACACGACATTCATTCGAGAGAGAAACGTAGCTTTATGTTACAAATCGTTTAAAGGACAACGAACTAAAATTTACGTAGATACCGGAAATAAAAAGGAAAGTTATATTAGAGTATACATCACAGATTAACAATGTCTCCAAATTCTCGAATTACACTGGGCGAGAACGTTTTTATTGCATTGATAACAGCACTTCTTCTTACCTAATTTAAGTGTGCTGAATTCAAATCTGAAGTTAGTTTTTCTATGTAAGCTTCAGATTTTTTGCAATTTAATATTTTCATTTTTTGCGAAATTTTGACGCCTGTCGCATGATGACATGGTCTATCCGAGGAATTTATGGTCGCGCAGTCTTAAAATTAGGCTTAAACAACCGTCTTGGTAAAGATATTCTTTTTGTATTCACAAAAACGTGTAAGTGCATCACAATATGCATTTAAGTTTGAAAACAGGCAAAAAAAAACAAAAAAAACACTTGTGTTGATTAAAATATGTATCGCCACTTGTCATATCTGAAACATTTATCCATTATAGTCAAATATAAGTATGCACTCCTGCTGTTTACTTTAAATTAACATATATTTCGACATAAAGATGATACGTGATTCAAAACAACTGATAAGGATGGGATGCAAGGTTCAAATACGTCCTATACAGGCAAGAATTTTCACTTGTAGCTGTGGCGTTTGTGGACTTTCTCAGGGCAATCTCGTTTGATGCTCCAGCAGTAATCTGCCTTCATATTTTTGTCCCATCACCATTGATAGCGCTGTTCCGTCGCATTGAGGTCTTAATAGAAGCGCCCTCCCTATTCATTCAGGAAATGGAGCTTGGTGACTATTCAAGAAATGGAGCTTGACGCTCATGTTGCACCCAAGATCGCGAAAAGCCAACAGCATTCTTGTAACGAGAACCTCATAGTTATCAGCTTTTTTGTTACCAAGAAAGTTTTGCATAGCTGCAACGAAAGACAGCCATGGTGCTTTCTCCTTGTCATTCACCTTGCTGGCAAATTCCTTATCACGTGCAAGGTCACGAATTTGAGATTCATCGAACACACCTGCTTTGATCTTTTCCAAAGACAAAACAGGAAAAGCAGAAACTATATGTTGAAAATATTCACCATCAGTACTTTATGCCTTCACGACCTGTTTCATCAAGCCGTGATTGATATGGAGTGGTAAAAAAAATAATGTTCTCAGAGTTGACCATTGGGTCATTCACAATGTTTGGCATGCCTGCTTCTAGAGTTTCACGGTTGAGCCACTCCTTCTGGGTCCAGTGTTTCTCTCGAGCTCGGTTGTCCCACATGCAGAGATAGCATGGACACTTCGTGAAGCCTTTCTGTTGACCAAGGAGGAAGTTAACCATTTTAAGGTCCACACAAATGATCAAGTTGTGCTCGTGATATTTGAGTAAGTCAATGACCATTTTTATGGTATCATTATGTTCTTCTCGGAAATGAACTGAGTGACCAACTGGAACCACTCCATAAACATTGCCTTTGTGCAAGAGAACACACTTGAGGCTGAGCTTTGTGCTGTCCAGAAATAATAACCATTTTGTTGGACTATACGAGGTAACACCTAATTGCCTAAGAAGACCTGGAATATCGTGGCAGTAAACAAACTGTTTGTTTTATGAAAAAAGTCCACAAAAATCCGGCCCTGCTTTCGGAAATAAGAAACTTTTGCAGAGCGGTCAAGTAGTTTCTTTTCTTGCAGCCTGGAGGCTAACACATCAGCTGCTTTCTTGGGGAGCCCCGAATCACGACCCAAGTCATTCAGTTCCGTTTGTCTAAATTGCTGAGGGGCTTATGACTGTTTGGTATCAGATGTGTAACGTACCAGGAGACGTGACGTACCTGCCAGAAGGACGCACACGACATAAAGGCAGATAGGAATCAGAATAAAACGTCCGCGTAGCTCAATTGGTAGAGTGACTTATTCCGGAATGAGGGGATCCGGTTTCGAATTCTGACGTGGACAGAAATGACGGAGAAATTTACTTCGTTATAATGGCGCCCGAACTATCCGGATGACCCGACCGTTCCAAATCTCGTAATGGTGTGATGTTCTTTCCACACCGCGAGATAGGAAAAATAAGAGAATCCCTTCTCCAGCACTTCAAAAAAAAAAATAAGGGGGAGATGATGTAACGTACCAGGAGATGTGACGTACCTGCCAAAAGGATGCACACGACATAAAGGCAGATAGGAATCAGAATAAAACGTCCGCGTAGCTCAATTGGTAGAGTGACTTATTCCGGAATGAGGGGATCCGGGTTCGAATCCTGGCGTGGACAGAAATGACGAAGAAATTTACTTCGTTATAGATGATGAGTCTTCGGATTCTGAAAACATTTCTTGAAGCTCGTTACCACAATCCTCGTGCTCTTCCTCGTCATGTTCACTGCCTTCATCTTCAGATGAGGCAAAACCATTAAAAATTGGCATCGGGAGTTCTTCAGAGTGCGGAGTAGGTCGAATTGTTGAGGGAATACTGAGATAGGAGAACTTATGTCGGTTTTTCTTGCCGACACCCTTCGTGTTGACCAGGCAAAAATAGCAGTCAGTTATGTGGTCCTTGGGTTCTCGCCAAACCGTGGGAACTCCAAAAGGCAGACCCTTTCTTTTTCCTTTTGTCCAGTTCCTCACAATTATGACACACAATATGAGGAGCCCATTTTTTGTCTTGGTTGCCAAGGAAAACTTCAAAATAATCTAAGGCACGCTTCACAAACGAAGTTATATTGCGCCTTTGACGAAGAAGTGTATAAAAGCCACATACATAACAGGATGCATCAGGATTATTTACACATTTATGTCTACTTGAAGAAGTCATGATCAGATCTGAAACAAAGAAAAACACGTGTTATTTTTGTGTGAATCAGATAAATCTCTAGAATCTAAAATTAATAATAAAGATAAAGAATATTGATGTTTGTAAAAACATTAGCCTAATTAGTCTAAGGTTAGGGTAAATGTAAGTCTAGTTCTCAAGCTGTCCCTAGTGTAAATACACTATCTACCTACAATTAATTGGACAACCCTGCGATCGACGATATCTGCGGTCCTGATACACGTCACAGCCGCCGCCGTTAAATATCGTGTGGGAAACAACAACGCAACCAGTCGCATGCAAGATGCCACGCAGTTCGAAGCTCTTTGATTTCGAGAAAGGTGTAATCATCGGGTATCACAGAAATGGCCGATCTATACGTGACATATCCAGCGAGTTGAAATACCCAAAACTGACAGTGCCCTACGTGATTGGCAAGTGGAAGATAAGAGGTGACGGTCGGAATGCGCCCCGACCCGGCAGACCCACAAAACTGGGAGTTAGAGACCGATGGGGGCTGGCCAGAGAAATTCGGAAGAACTGCACCAAATCGATGGGCCACATTCGCGAGGAGTTTCAACAAGCTTCCGAGAGTGTTCTTTTGATGAATACCATCCGTAAGGAAGCCCATCTTCACGGTTATCATAGACGTGCTGCCGCCCACAAGCCTTTGATCACCAAGTCCAATTGCGCTGATCGGCTAACGTGGTGCAAAGAACGTCGACAGTGGATCGTTGAACAGTGGAAACAGGTTCTCTGGAGCAAATAATCAAGGGTTTGGCTTCTGTCTAGAGAAAGCCTCCTACCGGAATGTATTGTGCCAACTGTGAAGTTTGGCGGCGGTGGAATTATGCTATGGGGGTGTTTCTCCTGGTGTGGCACGGGACCCTTGGTCGCAATTCCTGGTAGATTCAACGCCGAGACCTACTGCACCATTTTGGATGGCCATGCGCTTCCTACGTTTCGGCAGTTTTACAAGGTGGACCCATGTTACTTTCAGGATGACAATGCCACCTGTCATGTTGCTAGGTCCACCATGGCTTGGTATGGTGACAATATGATTAATCGAACGGACTGGCCTGCGCAGAGCCAGGACCTTAACCCTATCGAGCACCTCTGGGACGAGTTGGAGCGTCGACTTAAGAGGTTCCCCCACCGTCCCAAATCGGTGAAGGAACTGACCTGTCTTCTCCAAGCCGAGTGGAAGAAGATACCGCTAGCCGTCGTACAACGTCTGGTTGAGAGTATGCCCCGGAGGGTCGCAGCTGTAATCGCCGCTCGTAGAGGCTCCACCAACTATTGAAGGTGAATAAACTTCGTTTTCCTTTGCTACCACAGGTGTCCAATTACTTGTTGGTAGATAGTGTAGCAATGGGTGTTCTTATTTTACGGAAATCACAAATTTCAAATTGCATGAAAAACTAGAGCATGTAGAGAAAACCCGATTTCAGATTTGAAATCAGCGTTGAAAAAATACTTAGAATCAGTTGAAAAATATCATGCACCAAAAAATAAGAAAAAAAAAATGTTCCCCAATGTTATTAGTTAGATGTTGTGAGTCCCTCATTTTGAGGTTCGAGTTTATTAGAAGCTGATTGTTATATTCCTATTAGCTTACAGCATTTATCTGTTACCACGTTTGCTGTACTTCAAGAGTGTTTGACGCTACGAGGGATTTGACTAATTGAGCTAAAATGACCCATTTTGGAAGATAGTGAAGACATTGAAGTTTAAGAGTTGTTATTTACTGTATTTACAGTACAGACTTGCTGTTTACAGGCCGTTTGAGCCAATCTGAGCGTAGTTAAGAAATATTGTTTTTACCTGCTCGGAGCATCAAATAAATGCTTCAATAAAAGCTGTGTCTTAGATTCACGTACTGTAATGTTCTTGGAAAACTGAATTTTCACCCGCATTTACATATGTTAACTATTATAATTCTCATTGCAACTTAACGTTCTCGTCTACGAAAAAAAGCGCAGAAATGAAAGAAAATGGGAAGACAACCCTTTGAATGCAAACGCATTGTTCTGAATTCTGTGGTTCATCGGTAAGACCTGATCAAAGCAATTTCTCTTTTGATAAGTAATTAATGCACTCTGAATTACGTGGCGGCGCAATCTGGGATCTGATCAAAAAGGATCTCTCTCGAAATTTCAGCCAAGCAGGGAGGCTGGAGAGAAATCAACTTCCCCTGCAATTATCTTCCAGGAAGAAAGAGAGAATTCTCTATTTCCGACGTGAACAAATCTTAATCTGGTAGTACGGGGCACCCGAGATCAAAACATCAGCATTGCGTTAAATTAACTGCAACAGCCTCTTTTGCACGCCGCGAAGAATGTTTTTCACAGAGTAAATATTTCTTTGAGCAGTTAATTACTGCGAATACTGGTTTCAATTTTTAGCTCCTTTATAAGCACATTTCAAATAAGCAAAGGTAATTTGTTTTGGTGCAATTTTGTACCTCATGCGATAAAGCACAGAGGAAGTAGTGTTTTGAGATAGGCAAGAATGCTAAGTTACGTGGATTCCAAGAGACTTACATAACGCAATTTTTTTATCACTTCAAATTACGCTGAAGTGGCAAAAAACTGGGATACCTCTCTAATACAGCATTGGTGCTTCTCGCGTTCAGATAACGGCAGCCATGTGACGGATCACGGACCCCACAAGCTGTATGTAATACTGCGGAGACCTGAAGAGCTTCCCACAATTCCGTAATATTCGCCGGTCAAGGTTTCCTGTCATTGATGGCACGTCTAACAGCATTTTTTTTTTCTTTTTTTTTTTTTTTTTGGTTGGAGGTTTAACGACCACCGTGAGCAACTCAATGGGCTATAAGTAGTCGCCCGTCCCTAATTTAGGGTCACTGGTTCCAGGGAAGGGAGAGAGCCAGTGCCGTAAGACAAACACAACATCCATGCCTGACCGGGATTCGAACCTGGACCCCTTACGGACGAATGATCAGAGGCCAGCGCCTTAGACCACTGCGCCACCGGGGCGGCATCTAACAGCATCCAAGATGTGTTCAGGGGCGTTTAAATCCGGAGAACGAGGGACCAAGTCCAAATGCCACACTCCGTGGGATGTTCCTCCAGCCATAATCGGGTGACTGTGGATGTGTGCGGTAGGGTATTGTCGTGTTGAAAAAGGTTGCACCCATTGGAGTGGTTGCATTCCATGAACGGGTGCAAATAATTTCCAAGGTTGTTTACGTAGCCGCCACGGGTCAGAGAGGCCTGCTGAAGACGTGTGAGGGTTTCTAATGCGTGCCAGCAGAAAACACCCCACACCATAACAGAGCCACCGCCGGTCTGAACTGTTCGTTGTAGGCATGAAGGACCCATTGCCTCGTGGGGTTGTCGCCCCACCCGGAGTAGGCCATCTGCCCGAAACAGTCGGTACCGCGATTCATCGGATCAAGTCACACGTTTCCAGTCATTTCGCGCCAATTGGCGACGATTCCGAGCCGAGGCGAAGGGCACGCCTTGTATCGTCGGGTCAGCAATGACCCCAGGTGGGCCGTCGGACCCGAAACCCCATAGAACACCAGGAACGTTGCACTGTTCAAACGCTGATTATACTACTAGCCCCTGCAATGAATTGCGCTGTAATTTGCGGCAATGTTGCACCCCGGGCGGGTTTTACGATGTGTACCAATCGACAATCATTCAGGACTTTTCTACAGCCACACCGTCCTTGCACTGTATTTTTCCCCCTGAGTTTGTGTAGTCCAGTTACACGCTTAAAAGTGTTGACCATGTAAATCCAAATTTCATAGTAATTTCCGAGATGGAGTGACCCATTTCCCGGGCGCCGAGTATCATACCATGTTCGAAATTGCTTAAATCCTGATAAGCTTCCATCTGAACTGCGAATACTACTACGTGAGCTTGCGGAGATATCTGCCTCTATATATACGACGTTTGCGGACGATACCTTTTACTGCAAGGGTGTGGTGGCATGTAATGATAATGGCAGCACCCTTCTCTTTTTCTTGGCGCCTTAGTGTGTATTTAAGCTTTGAGACGAACGAGTTTTCAATGCACACACATGATTTAACCCGGATCGCAGAGGTCATTATTTCCCAAAAATGTACCTACCTGTATTTAATGGTTTCAAGGTTTGCGATAATAAATGGAAATTTTCGCCCCCGTTGTCTCAGTGGTCTAAGCTCTAGCTTCTGATCATTCGTCCGAGATGGGTTGGAATTCCGTTAGGACATGTCTATTGTGTTTGTCTTTTCGGCACTGGCTGTTTCCCGTCCTTGGAGCCAGTAACTCTGAATTTGAGACGGGCGACTGCTTATAGCCCATTCAGTTAGTCGTTGTTTTGTGCCTAAATTAGTGTGTTTCCAGAGTGTGCCGTCCATTTCTGTTGTGTGTCACTTCAAGACAAAGGTTTGAGCTTTCTTTTGGTTCGTCTCACAAGGTGGTGAGTAACGTATTATTTCTGTAATCAGCTTTTATATTTTCGATCGAGCTTTTCGATTCTTTCGTTAGCCCTCGCCATTAACAATGGCGGCAACTGATAAGGGCGATGTCCACGCCCATACCAGTAAGGATCCTTTAACCTCATCTTCCTCCTCCGGAGACCAATCATTTCCAATGCTTGTCAATGACGTAGTGCGCACACAGGACGTGGCGCACGACTCTTCTGTAAAGGCTCAAGCTACTCGCCCTGTCCAGGATAGTGACGTCGCCTTGACGCATGTCTCTGGTACTGCAGACGAAGCCATGGTTGTGATTGACGGCGCAGCTCCGCTGCCTTCCAGTTCCACTCTGTTCAAAAAGCCGCTTCCAGCAACTAGCGCTGCGTCGCAGCCCTCTCCCGTCAGTTCTCCTTCTCGCACATATTCCAAGGTTACCTCCAGAGCGAACGCTCCTTCTAAGTTTTTTGACGACAGCCGTTCCAGACTCCTACGTCAGTGTTGACGGCAATTCCGCTACCATTGACATCCCGGAGGACCCCCAGCAGGAAAACTATTTATGTCTACCATGGACTTCGGCGTCTGTTTCGATGCCCTACCTGACACGAAGTTCAAAGAGTACAGTCGTGCACTTAAGCAGATGCTTTCCGCTGGAGCCTACATTACTCACATGGCCCGCAAACCACGAGTCGTGTTGATGTATTTTGCCCGTAAGGAACATGCAGATCTTGTAATTACTGACGGCTTGTCCATCAAAGACGTTCATCTTCTACCCGAGCCTGTTGTGCAGCTGTCTATCCAGGTTACTTTTCATCCAGTTCCACCTGAAGTATCTGATGTTGCGCTGTGTACCTTACTTAACAAATTTGCCCGAGTAGTGGGACCGGTGACGACTCTCTCAGCGGCGCCTAGAGATTCAGACGACAAAACCAGTGGAGAGTTTCGTCGTAGTGCCCGCGACATTTTCCCGTCGGATGAACATCTGCTGACGTGCCCGAAGATCCTCAATGTGCGCTGTGGACAACAGCGTTGGAGAATCGACGTGATTATCTCCCTACAATACACACTATGTCATGGAGAAACTCATCTTCGAGTGCATTGCCCCCATCAAGTTCCACCGGGTCCGACCAGCTGTCCATCAGCTTCTGCACCTCCCTCGAAGCGAACCCCACAATACACCTCAGCACAGCAAGCTCCAGAGCCGAGATCTGAGAAAATTCGTCCACTTACAGCCGTTGATCAACGAAAAGCTTCTACGGCCGCTTCCTATGATTTACTATAGTATTTTCCATCGATTGCCTAAGCACTTCCCCAACGTCGTCATTCGGCCTTTGAATCCCCCTCAGAGGGATTCCAGTCCGCTTTTACTACTGGCACATCCGTCGCAGCAGATACAGAGTCCATTGGCAGAGAGCCTCAGGGTGATGATGATTCGACTAAACCTCCGTTGAGGCGCAGTGGTTCCTCCTATCGGCGATCACCGAAGAAGCAGAACTCAACCTCACCCCGATCCGGCAGTTCTCACCCACCATATCTCCTTTCCCACGGTTGAAGACTGCTACATCTCTCCAGAAAGCCAACATACCTTCCGCACCATTCTCCTATGAAGATCTCCACGCATATTTAACGAACAAAACCGGCTACTGTTACAGGGCTTGAAGCTGAATTCTATTACAGCACCCTGCGTGGAGGGTTCCTTTGATTTTATTCAGCATTAATTTCGATATCGGTGGTTTAATCCGTAATTCTTCCAACTGGAGCAGATAAAAACCATACAAAGCGTAGAAAAGTGAATCGACTGAGGCTAAATTTTGCAGTGAGGAAAACATTTATTCAGATCATACGAGGAATGTCACCAAGCTTCTGTCCTTTTCGTGCTTTCATTCTTTCCGTTCTCCCTCAGTATTCTACACCGCCGAAAATCCTTCTCTCTCTTTCCTGGCCACTCAAAAACTATTCTTTCCTCCGTCCCTTTCGACCCGAAGCATACTGCACTCCTGCCAAAACTATCTTGCTTCGTCGACCCCTGCCACCGCGTTCCCTCCGGCTACACCCTAAGATGTCATCTGCTGCGTCGCGTGGGAAAGGAAATACTCTATTTGCCTTTCGTCCAAATGGCTGGAATTGAAAGGAAATGATTCCAATTCACTATCACAAAAATGGCTACAGAATCTCGCTTTTGATAAATATGGAAGTCCCGGTTACACTACACCATCGCACATGCCTTAGCCATGAAGAATCCTTCACTTCTCCATCTCGCGCCAGATCAGATCTGTAACCTGTCACACTTCGGCTGGCAGAACATACCTTCCCACACGTGTGCGAAAACCTTTTTCAACCGTCTTAAGTCTTTCCCTCCAGTCTTGAAAGATCTTCAGCAAGCATTAACTGAACCTCATATTCAAGATCGTATCACTTTTGCAGGGGATTCGTACCCCCCCTCAATAATGCCTTGGCTTATGAAGACCTCAACCCGTTAGGGGCCTATCTTCTCCTACTCCAGGAAACAAATTGCAAATCTACCACTTTCTTCTCTACATGGCGACCGTGGAACTATGCGTTTCATCATGCACTTGGATTATCTCCTCATAGTGGCCTCGCTATTGGCGTCCGCAACACCTTCAACGCTACTGTCATCTCCTTTTCAGTTCGCAACCTGTGTCAAGATCTCCTACTGCTTGCAACTTTCACCACTGAGTCAACTTGTTACCATATTTTCAATATCTACATTCCATGTTCTACAACCTTCCTGTCAATACTATTCACCCGCCTTGGTCGTGCTTTATCTCGCATCCCTCCTACAGATCACGTTCTCATAGGAGGTGCTTTTAACTGCACCCTCAATTCTCAACTTTATCGGTCTCCTTCCATCAGAGACCACCGAGTCGCCTTGGTGAATCTTCTACAGTCAGTTGTTTCAAACAACTCACTCACTGATGTTCACCGCCACTTACATCCGACGACGACTCTTCACACTTGGCGCTCATCCCATGACCACAGTTCTTCTACAGCTCGCCTTGACAGGTTTTATGCCTCAAGTACCCTACTTCCAACTGTGACGGAATCGTGCATTCATCCCACAGCCTCTTCTGACTTTGTGGATGACTTTACCCAAGGTGGCTTCATTGGGAAGTTGGAAGATGGTCGAAGTGTGACTAATGTGGCCTAGGAGGTTGGGATCGCTCACAGTATCGTTTCACGAGCTTGGAGAGCATTTCAAACGACAGGAACAGCTATCAGAGAGTTTAGCAGTGGTCGTCCATGAGCAACCACGGCGGCGGACGACCGGTATGTGGTCCTACAGGCGAGACGAAACAGACGGCAGACAGCGGGAGAAACCTCAAGGCAAATGCAACAGACAACTGGACGTCCGTTATTGCGTTTTATCGTTGCCAAGAGGCTGCATAAATGTGGTCTATTTGCACGACGACCAGTACGGTGTGTGCCATTAATGCCTGCTCATCGGAGATGGCGGTTTCTGTGGTGCCAGGAACACAAGAACGGGACACATCAGCAATGGGGTAGAGTTCTCTTTACGGATGAGAGCCGATTTAGTCTGACGAGCGAATCTGGACGTATACACATCTCGAGAGAGCAGGGAACACGCAATCACACCTCCAACATCATCGAAAGGGACCGGTTTGGTGGTGGCGGTGTTCTCGTTTGGGGCAGTATCATGCTCGGTAGTCGTACTGATATCCACATCTTCCAAGGAGGTTCAGTCACTGATGTCCGCTATTGTTCCGAGGTTATCCTGCCCCACGTGCGTCTGTTTAGAGGTGCTGTGGGTCCTGAGTTCTTTTTCATGGACGACAACGCTACACCTCATCGTATAGTATCTGTCGCAGAGCTGTTGGAGAGTGAAGATATTCAACGTATGGATTGGCCCGCAAGGCCCCCGGACCTAAATCCAATCGAACACGTGTGGGACCTTCTCGGAAGACGCTTGGTAGCACGTCGCCAGCCGCCAGCATCGATTCCGCAGATGCGATTGGCGCTACAAGTGGAATGGGTCGCGATGCCTCAACAGCTCCTTGACAACCTCGTCCTCAGCATGGACATACGTTGTAAATCCTGCAACGCAGTCAGGGGTGATCATATCCCCTACTAAAGACTGGATATTTTCTTGGCAGCCGCCTGTCACATGGACGTTCCTGTCTTCTGTCAAGTTGTGCTCGAACTGACCTTTTCAATAAAGTGCCTTTGTATTCTTTGGATTCCTTGTTTGGACGGTTTTGCTCACTTGTTACGTATTTTTGCATCTTGGGGATCTTATAGTATGATTTGAGTCGATGTGGAACACTTCTGCACGACGTTACATTCGAAAAACCGTCTCGTCTTTAATTTTTGAACGCCAGTGTACTAGTCAGATTGTCATCTACCTAAACCTACAATACAACGGTGATTTCTTATTACAAATGTTTTCTGAATTGCACAATGCTGTACATGTGTAAATAGTTCTTGTCTTTACTATGCATGATAAACAAATCCCCCAGTACTGAGAAATTCTAATTTCGTCTGTCTCAGATTATTACATGTTTTGTATTCTTTGTCCTCAGTAGTTTCTTTTCGCACAGTGCTCATTTATTGTACACCTTCTCTGTTATCTGTCAGCACTGAATTTGTACCTTTACTCTGAGACGCACTAGTACGTCAGTCTCTTATGTTCTCGTGCAAATACCACGATGCTCCTTTGTAGATCATTGCACCGTGCTGTATATAACTGTACATAGGTTTTAGAATTTTGCCTATTTTTCTGTACTTAACTTGTATCAGGACATCCTAATTAGTTCGCTTCCGGAATTCAACCTTGATAATAAAATTGATTTGAAATCATCGAGTAGCCCGTGGTGCTTGTTACACCCAAAATAAAGATACAACACACAAAAAAACCCCTGAAAAACCAGGAAAATTTCACCGGAAATATCTGTAAGTTTATTTGAAGTGCGACTTTCCGTGATACTGATTAACGGTAAATTTCGCAGCTTTAAGTTCACAAAAAGAGTTGAAAGGTGTCTGCACGAATATGGTTACATTCTTTTTGTAATGCCTTTGCCAGCTCTTGAGGTGAAGCAGAACGATTTTGCAAAGTCCTGATACGGCGCTCAAATTTATTCCATTGGTGTCTAACGAAATTTATGTCTTAGTTTTGTAAAGGCCAGTCCAAACCTGAAACATGATTTTCCGTAAACCAGTCAACAGCAACGTGCGCTTTGTGCGTCGTCTGGCTAATACCAGCACCACTCACTTGCACAGTACTGCCACTCTGTTGGAAGCGCCGTATTGTCCTAGGTGTCTGGGAAATATTTAGCAATAAGAGCTTTTTACAGCGCCATCAATGGTAAAAATCGCTTCCACGCGAAGCAGCCCCACCCAAGAACAGTGCCATCAACAAACCTATAGGTGGCAATAGTGCACTGCGGAAAGAACCATTCTGCTGGCATTCTCCATATCCATACACGGCAACCTGACTGGTCCCAGCATTAACCTTGCAAGGCCAGCACTCAAGCCAGCAATGGCAGCCAGCAGTGCTAGCAGCGACCTAGCTCTATGGTGCTGGTGCCCGAAAGTCAATAAAATGTCCCAGCGGCCAACACATGGGCCAGCAGTTGGGACAAGCAGCGGGCCAACAGGTGGTACTCTATGAGTTGTTATATACCATAACACTGCCATCAATTATGAATCACAGGGTATAAAAAAAATCGAAGAGCAACTGATGCTCGACGTTTCATAACCTTCTACGTTTAAATGTTAAAGCCTTCTTTTCTGTGCATGCGGTGTTGTGTGCTGCGCCATGTTGGATTGCCTCGCTCTTCTAAATGATGACAAACTCAACTCCTGGACTCTTCTCAGTAAGCGTAAATTTTGTTTACTCCTCCATGTGGTCAACGTCACGACTTTCCGTCTGTCCTACTTTTCCCCATTGGGAAATCTTTCACTGCGTGACGTCCCAGCGCCAGGAAAATTTCCTCCGCTGATCTGAAAAATCAACAGTGGTCAGGCTAGCATCGAGCTCACGGAAGTTCGGTTGCAAAGCAGATGTTTCAACCACAATACCGCGTTTTCAGTTAACGGCGTCCACTTGAAAGTGAGCCTGTTTTCTGCGAGATGTGAAACAAAGAGTTCTCTTTTTAATTTTATAATACTGAGAGCTTGTGTCGTAAATTTCCCTTTTTTTATATTATAATTCATAAATTATTTTCTGCAACGTAATGAGGGAACTTTCCTCATTTTCAACGAGTGTACGGACTTAAAGACTAATTAATACAGACATTTTATCGTGGACCAGGAACATCAAACAAAGATCTTCGCTCTTCCCACGTTTCTATAAGTGAGTCATGGAAAAGCGTTTTATAAGTGAGTCACTTAAAGACGTTTAGAAAAGTTTTGTGCTGTCCTCGTGGTCTTGAAAGGCGATTATTTAAAACAATGTATTTACGTGTTCATATCCTATTATGTTACAGTTTTACCACTGCAGCTTTTTTCCACAGTCGGAAGCTACATTTGCTCTAAATAGGAAATATATTTCCTGTTATTTTTGGTTATTTTTTGCAGCGAATGTCTCTAATCGTGTGTATTCAGCCTATGGATGAGCATGGGCACCTGCAGGAAATTTTTCAATGGGGGTCAAGTGTAATTAATTAAGATTTGGCTAATATGTAGAAAACAGTAATTCGTGAAAATGAAATATTAGTACTATTACTGTTACTACTACTTACTTACTACACTAGAACACTATTATTATTATTATTATTATTAACTGATGCTGCTCTTGAATAAAGTGCATGTTAGTAATAGTCATGTATTATCATGTACATTGGTAACTGTTTTCCAAATAATAAACAGTGTCGAGCAGGGCCACGCCAAGCCTTTTAAGTTCAGCACACACCACCCTGAGCGGAACTTGTTTGGGCGTACTACCTTACGGTTTACTAGGTTTTCCGGTTTCACGTCATCGTTTTCCAATTCCAAATTTCCAATAAAATTAGGATATTAAATTAAAAGCCCCAAACTCCATCTTTCCTTGTGGTCCAGTTCTGTGAGTGTAAAAAAAAGTAATAAATAAACTAAAGGACAATAAAAGGGAAAAATAATTCTTCAGGGGTCATGAGACCCCTGTGACGACTCCCCTGTCGGCGCCCATGTGGATAAGTGCATTATATTTACACAGCCTTGTTTTTTTTTTTTATACAAATACCTGATCATCTTGATACCCTATCTTTTTCAGAAATACCCATTTTATATAATTCATATTTTTTTCAACATAACGATTTTTTAATGTCTTGAAGGGACTTTTGTTTGAAGTGCTTTATTGTAGTTAACGAAGGATTATTCGATACATTTAATAAATTTTAGAATTTATTTATTGTTCATGGAAATGGAGAAGGTGTTTTTGTGGTTGTTTGTAATTTCGATGCTTCGTGTGCTAGTGAAAAAATACTGCTTTGAAGTAAGTTCTATAAATACAAGAGAGTAATTGATTATTTCTTACAGTTCGTTCATTATTCACTACGTAATTTTCCACCGACGTTAACCTTCGTCAACCCGACATTTAATAAGGACATCAATTCGTCTCTATATACCCCTCTCTTTTCATGACATCCACTAGAATTACACAATGGCAATGGCGTCGACGTCAAATACAGGTGCTTGCACCTCGTGTAGGCGTTGCTTCGGTTGCTAGTTTTGTACCACTCGTGGCGCTAGCTTGGATGCCGGAAATTCACAGCGATACGCAGGGCCATCAATGACATTCTAAAAGTTGCCAACAGATGGCGCTGCCACCAGCGGCTCGCTACTGTACCGTGAGCGGCAGATTTTAGCCAGAAGTGGTCTTTTTTTTTTTTTTTTTTTTTGATTGGAGGTTTAACGACCACCGTGAGCAACTCAATGGGCTATAAGCAGTCGCCCGTCCCTAATTTAGTGTCACTGGTTCCAGGGAAGGGAAAGAGCCAGTGCCGTAAGACAAACACAACATCCATGCCTGACCGGGATTCGAACCCGGACCCCTTACGGACGAATGATCAGAGGCCAACGCCTTAGACCACTGCGCCACCGGGGCGGCGAAGTGGTCTATCACTGCCAAATGGAGCCCAGCAGTTTCCCAACACTTGTGTTTTTTTTACTGGAATGCATTGTGTACCATTATTCATCAGTCCATAGAATATTTTTTTCATTGTTTTTGACCCTAAAACCGACGCTCGATGCACCATACCAAACGAACAGCAGCATTCTCTGGGGTGATGTGGATCTCATAGGAGGCGGCAAGACCATGAAAACTCATTGCGTAAAGCTCCCTATAAATGTGGATACCAGAAATCTTTATGACACAAAATCCTAGATCTTCTGCTGTACACCGTCGAGGAGTTTTCATTCGTCTCTTTAGTCTAAGATGGTATTTGCCAGTCAATTAGTTGTGTCTGCAAGTATTTTTTAATGATTGGGAGAAGTGAGCACCTTCGCTTTGCCAGTGATGTACTACGTCCAACACAGTTCACTTTACAATGCTTAACCGATTTTATGTCTTCCATACCGAAAGGCCACTGATATGGCACATTAAAATCATACATCTCCGCGTTCCCATCGTGACATCCTGCCAACTTTCTAGGAAAGCATTAGCTTCCTTTTTATACCGTCTCATCATAATGAGAGAACAGCTTGCATTCTGTGATTCCTGAGGAGGCGTCCGGTAATTTTTGCCTATATAGTGAACATACTGTTTTATAAAAGATAATACTTTTTCAGTTGTCGATAAGAGTCGCTGATAAGGTTTTCTACTTCACATTCAAGTTCGAAAAACTACTAATAAGACTTTGGGGAGACTTGTCCTTATTTTACGGTTTTTCTAAGGATTTAGAGAGCTTCACATGCTTGTTTGCAAATGGTGGATTTTTGTCGACATTTCCAATTTTGTCCTTTACAACTTCTGTTTCTTCCGCAGATATCTAAATTTCTTCAAGGATTTCATCATCTGTTTTTTCAGAAGCTATTTGTGTGCCGTTGTCTATATTAATCCAATTTTTGTACAACTGATCCAAATCTTATCTTTTTATTCATCCTGTTCCTCACGGTATTTAGTGCTTTTTTTGGAAAATCCCTCTTTACGGAAACATTTACAAATGCAGATATTTCTTACCGGTACCCGACGATTCGTCCAATGCCGATTAGTCCATTTCTGATTCGTCCAAAGGTGAGAACTGGTCCAATACAGTTTGGTCCAGTAAAACACACAAAACTATTCTGCTTCTCATTTGTTCATATAAAATATTCTTCTGTTAGTAAATCTTTTGTGTACTTGTTAAATACTGAGATTCAACTGTCTTGCTTATGTCAAGAGGATAAGACTGATAGTCGTACTTGGTGACATAAAAGTGACATATATCCCCAAAATTCTTACATTCAATCATTTGACAATAAAAAAAGAAAAAGTGTTAGAAAAATTAAGAAACATTGAACATATGTATTTTTGAATGAAAAATCTTAGAATTTTAAGCAAGATAGTTTAAGGTATCAATATCGGGAGGTATACAAAATATATCCTTACTACATTCATCACAGGAAATATGCATCAGTTTGTGTATCAGGGAATCATGAGAAATTTATGAAATTCGATTGGTAACAATGTAGCTGAACCTCTAAAAGTTTCATAGACTGAACCTGATGTAAAATCAATGAAGCATCTGATGCTCTGCTTTAAGCATAGGGTAAACTCGCATCAATCATGGGAGGCTACACCTTTCAGCGAAAATGCCCGGTTATCGGACATTCGAGGAAGACAGAAAACTTTGAATTTTCTGCAAAAGTAAGCCATACTAATAGGCTTAAGTTTTTTCATGCAAAAGAGAATTTATATTTTACTTTTATCGTATTATCGAATATACATGTGTATTTGAAGTTTTGTCCAGTGTTTCTCAGCGGTGATTTCTCCGAAAGAAAGAAAGGTAACGGAAGGGTAGAAAAAGTCGGCTTTGTATGTTCCAGAATTGCTGTTGGATCGCTAAGTCGTCTGTTCTTTGAAGAAAGAATGAAATATGCCTTTTTCGCAACGACTCTTGAAAATACAGAGAGGAAATAATGCGCCTGCATATTGTCGCTTCGTCCTATTGTCTCTACATCTGTTGTCAAGATATCTCTGCTACTAGCAGCTGGATAGGAAAACTGATTTTTTGTTATCGTGGAAAGTTAAGCATGACCCAGATTTCACATGTACACTGCTCGACAATGAAACTGCCTCACTGAGAAGAAGTGGATAGAATCTGCCGAGCCGCCCCGGTGGCGCAGTGGTCTAAGGCGATGGCCTCTAATCATTCGTCCAAAAGGGGTCCGGGTTCGAATCCCGGTGAGGCATGGATGTTGTGTTTGTCTTACGGCACTGGCTCTCTCCTTCCCTGGAACCAGTGACCCTAAATTAGGGACTGGCGACTGCTTATAGCCCATTGAGTTGCTCACGGTGGTCGTTAAACCTCCAATTATAAAAAAATCTGCTGAAATTCAAAAAGACACAGATTATTAGACTGATAAGATGTGTTTTAATTTTTTCTCTGGGTAACAACTTCAGCAAACGGAACAGAGTAAATCTTATCATCTGACAATATACCTCGTGCAAGTACCACTGCCTCTCAGCTACAAGTCACTGTCTAGAAACTTGATGATGTCTGACGGTGCTTTGACTGATTTCCAGAAACTTCACATTCTCGTAGCGCACCTATATTGCAGACCCATAAGGTGACGGCTTGAAAGCAACGTACAGTAAAACCTCAAACATGTTCGATGGGTTGGAGATATTCCGGGCCATGGAAGCATCTGGAGATCTCCCTGGCCACGAAAGCATCTATATGTCTTGCATACAGGTCTTCGCAATGGCAGCTGTAGGAAAGAGAATGTTCTCCTCATGGTAGGTGCAATTTGAGATTCCTATCAGAATATTTAGTGCAACTGGCCATACGAGGTACCAGAGGCAACCGACTATCCTAATCAATGGTAGCCCAAACGAGGAATGCACTTGGTCTATCTGTATGGGGCTTAAGCCAGTGTCTACCAGTGTTATTGCTAGAAGTATATACGACGATATACAGCACCTAGGCAGGACCAGGGTTCGTAGAGGGAAACGACATGCAGCCGTTCCTTTTGTCGTGCATCTCTACTACGATGCATTTCAGCCCAACCTGACATAGGCTTCAGATCAAAAGTACCTGCCACATGAAGCACGAGATTTTAGTTCTGTTCCGTTTCCTGTCGGTGGTCCAAGTCGTGATGGAGAAGATTATGATTGCACCCAGAGTTAGTCGTATAGTCATACGGCTTCCGCAGGGTCAACAACAGATAGTTCACGTATACAGCGATCCAAACCTGCTGACATGCATCTGAAACAGCGTGTTCATGAAGGAAACCTATTAATACCATTTTTTGAAAATAAATCCAATAGCGTCCTTCCTTTCTCATATCATGTCCTACACGTGTCGTAATTACATTCGTTAACCGAAAGGTCGTGTAAAAGACTATAATCGGGCCGTACTCTAACATGTCCAGTTGCTGATGCGGTTGACGACAAAGTTGCGAAGTATTTTCTCCACTTTAGAAACACGGTGTGCACTCGATCTTCTTTCTCAGCTGTTTAGAGACACGCCTCAATGATATAACTTCGCCATTTTGCGCTCATATCAAGTGTTTAGCTTGGAAATCGAATGTTTAACATATCTCAGATAACTACATTCACATGCTCGTATACATGGCAATTTCTGTTCCGAGCAGAAGATCTCGAAAAAATTGCTGAGGCGAATATTCCTTGCGATGTGAGCTAAATATACCGTATAAACATGGTTGTCGAGTTCTCACTCTGTCTCAAAAAATAATTGAGCCGATTCATTTTGTATATCAAAGAGACCAATGCAAGATCAAGGTTTTCGGAATTTTTTCAAAGTACATCATTTCTTCCCAGGTGGCTGTTGTATGCAAGTTACGCTGCTCGACAAAGAAAATACCACACCATGACAGAATGAGCCGAATTAAACGGAACTTAGCACACATAAAAACAAGTAGGTAAGGAAAAAAATGATTTAATTTCTGAGCGATGGGCAAAGAGACAGTATATAGGTAGTGACCTGAGTCACAAGGTCACATGACCTCCATGCTGGCTTATGCATTCCGAATCATGGAGGAGCATTGAGTTGGTAAATCATATGAAGCATTGAGTTGATAATGGTGCCTATAGGTATCGCAGACACTGTTCATTGACCTGTGTCCTAAATTCTTCGACATAGCAGCGGGGTCATGCAGATGCGTTAAGTCCTCTTCCAATGACCTCCACACGTTGTCTATTGGGGAGGAGTCTGGAGATCTCGCTGACGAGGGTAGCACCGGAACACCTTGTAAGCATTGTTTGTTGATGTTGACAGTGTGCAGGTGGGCATTATGTTGTCGAAACCTTGCATCGGGGATAACTCAGAGATACAGAAGCAAAGCGGTATGCAGCTTCAAATCGGCGTATCGTCGTGCTGTAATTCTAACTGACTGAGGAGCCGTATGACGCTCACAGATGGTTGCAAGATCATGCTGCTGATTAGGTAGCCTGCACACTCTGAATCGGCATTGCTCGGAGCTGACAAAGAAACGAGACTTGTCGCTGAATACTACACGGTTCCATTCGTCCTGCTACTCATGTCTGTTTTGGTACCATTGCACCCTTGCACGACGAAGTGTTGTTGTAAGCGGCTTTTGCCTCAATGGCTGGCAAGAGTGCACACCTATAGCACACAATTAGCTATTCACCGTCCGTGTCAATACGGGGATGAATATAAATGCCTGTGCACCTCGTCGAATGTAGTCCGCTGTGGATTGTGAAGATGCTACGGGTTCGCGATTGCAATTGACTATCGAAGCGTTTTGATGTCCGCCTATGTGCACTAGTTCCACTACGGTGACGCACGTCCCCTTCCTCTAACCACTGTCGTTGCATTCTGCAGAAAGTTGTTGAATCCTCATAACTTTCCGCCGCGATATTTCACAGGGACCAATCGGCAGTACTTAGCCCTATGATGAAGTTTCTGGAAAAGGTGCCGATGTGATGGTAATGTTCCCGATGACGTCGTCGATGCATTCACACGTCTTACACATGCTGTCGCCACCGAGATCAGTCTAACACATCTGTCCATACACCCAGGTAAAGAGATCAAGTTTAGCTAATCTGAGCCGCTTTCCTCTTTTATGTCCCTAACCTATTACGTGATAGGTTCGCAACTGTAATCAATAACGTAACCAACGGTCGAGACACACCCACCAATTTCCATAGCGCTCCGAAAAATATCTTCTGGTACGACATTTTCTATGCCGAGCAGTGTATGCAGATAAAATTGGTAAAACACGACATAGTGTCTCTCGTGTCCACGATATCTCCGTTGCTAAGGAAGCTTTAAAGACGGCATATCAACCTGATTTGGCAAACCCTTGTGACATCCAAAAATTTATTTCAAAGATGTTTATCCATTTTAGTTGAAATACGTCCTTGCTGCACCTAAACCATTGCTAGCATAGCCTTTTTTCTTGTACACTTCGACTCGTAATTTTGATTTTGAGCTTATGTTTCATAGCGTATAAAAGACAATTTAAACTCTAACAAGAAAGATGACCCCAAATTTTCGTTGTAATGAGCACGCCTTTTGAACCATTTCCCACGCGCATATAATTTTTAAAATGTGTTTATTGTCAATGGAAATGTCTACAAATAAATCAAACGGATCTCTGCAATCAATAAAACATCCTGAAATCATCATCATCATCATCATTGTCAACCATTATCAATCCACTGCTGGACGAAGGTCTCCCCAAGTTTCCTCCACAACGGGCTGTCTTGTGCCAGTCTCCTCCATGTCACTCCCGCATATTTACGAATTTCATCCACCCATCTCCCATGCGGTCTTTTTCTGGGTCTTTTCCTGTCCCTTGGAATCCAATCTAAAATTTCGGCTGTCCATCTATGGTCTGTCCTTCTGGCAGTATGTCCAGCATATTGCCATTTCAGGGATTTAACTCTGATCATGATGTCTTCCACTCTCGTCATTTTTCGGATCCACGAGTTCCTCTTCTTATCTCTCCTGGTTATACCAAGCATGCACCTCTCCATGCTTTTTTGAGTTGTCTGCAGCCTTTGTATGTCTCTTTTAGTTAAGGTCCACGTCTCTGCACCATACGTAAGCACTGGAAGGATGCATTGATCAAACACTTTTCTTTTAAGACATAATGGCATATTGCTCTTGAAAATTATGCTGTTTCTTCCAAAAGCTCTTCAGGCAAGTTTTGTACGCCGATTAATTTCTTCATCAATGTGACCCTCACTTGATATCTGCTGTCCAAGATAAACATACGTATCTGTTATCTCCAGTTTTTCTCCATCAATCGATAAATCTTCATTTCTTGTAAAAGCATTGAACATCACTTTTGTCTTCTGAAAGTTCATTTTTAGTCCCACTTCTTTACTCTTGTCAGCAAGTTCCTGGATCATACTCTGCAGCTCTGATGGGGTAGTTGCAAAAATGACTACGTCATCAGCAAAACGAAGGTGGGTTAGATAATCTCCATTAATCTTTATCCCTTTGTTTTCCCAGTTCAGTGATTGAAAGACATTTTCCAATGTGGCATTAAAGAGCTTCGGAGATATGGTGTCACCTTGTCTCACTCCCTTTCCAATTTTTATGTGTGTTGTATTTTCAAACAGCCGAATCTTTGCACTTGCATTTTCATAGATGCTATTAATAATATTAATGTATGCATCTTCAATACCGCAGGATTTCAGAGCCGTGGTAACTGCTGATTGTTTCACCGAATCAAAGGCTTTTTCATAATCGATAAAAGCCATGCACAATGGAAGTTCATATTCCCTCGCTCTTTCAATTAGTTCTCTCAGTACGTGGATATGATCTATTGTGCTGTAGCCACTTCTGAATCCAGCTTGTTCTCTCGGTTGAGCCATGTCCAGTGTTACCTTCAAGCGGTGTGAAAGAACTTTAGTGAAGATTTTATAAACCACTGATAGGAGGCTGATAGGTCTGTAGTTCCTGAGATCCTCAATGTCACCTTTTTTATGTAGCAGGATCATTGTAGCATTGTTCCAATCCTCAGGAATCTTCCCTTCATTAAGGCATCGAGTGAAAATTTGGGCGAGTACTGTTTCAATTTCTCCACTTGCTTCTTGTATGATGTCTATAGTAATTCCATCTTCTCCTGGAGCTTTCCCCCGCTTCATGTTCTTGATTGCATGAGCAACTTCTGCTGGGAGGACTGGAAGAACTCTGGTACCTTTCATGATGTCTGGAGTACATGTATCATCCCTTTCATATAATTTGGAGTAGAAATCTTTCACTCTTGTCAAAATTTCGCCTCTATTTCTTGTTATAGAACCATCTTCTTTTCTCAGAGCCATAATCTGTTTTCTTCCCTTACTGAGATGTCCCTTTGCTATCTTAAGGCTTTGGTTGTTTTCAATTGCTTTCCTCACTAGCTCACAGTTGAATTTCCTTACGTCTTCAGTGATACTTTTTTGTGTTGTCTTGCATAGCTCTATATATTCCACTTTGGAAGTCACATCTTCTTTAGTTGTCGTCATCTCTCTTCTTTTTTGCATCAACATTTTGGTTTTTCCTGATAATTTGTTCACATGCAACTTGTTCTTAGACCCAGCTAATTTTGTTGCTGTTACCATTAGAGCTTTGGTTACTTTTCTGTTAACTTCCGAAATATCCACTTCTTCCGATGTTAGGCCTTCTAAAGCAGAGAATCTGTTCTTCAGTTCCAACTTGAAAGTATTATGGTGTTTTTTAAGGTTGGTTATGTCAATACATTTTGTTTGTCTTATGAGCTTGCCACGTTCCAGTTTAGTGTTGAGGTGCATCTTACATCTCACCAATCTATGGTCACTACCTGTGTTGAACTTGTTTAGCACACTGCAGTCTTCGATGACGAATTTTTTGTTACACATAATAAAATCAATTTCACTTGTTGTCCCAATTGGATGTCTCCATGTCCATTTCCTGTGTGGCTTTTTCTTGAAAAAGGAGTTCAAGATGAAAAATCCTTCTGCCTCTGCAAACTCAACGAGAGTATTTCCACGCTGGTTTCTGTTGCCGTGACCGAATTTACCTACTGAAGTTTCATTCTGTTGCCGTTGCCCTATTTTCGCATTGAAATCTCCCATAATTATCTTCAAGTGCTGCTTACCTTTATCATTTAGATGACGAATTTCCTCATAAAATTCTTCAATTTCTTCTTCAGGATGACTTGTGGTGGGTGCATAAGTTTGAATAATCTGAGCCTGGTATCTTCTCGATAGTTGGATAACGAGTCGTGCAGCTCTGTCAGAGGAACTTTCAACTTCTACCACTTTATCCTTCAGTTTCTTGTTTATTATAAATCCAACACCACTAGTTCTGCCAGTATCTGTCCCACGATAATAGAAGAGATGTCCACTTTTCAGTTCAATGAGATCTTCTCCTTTTCTCCTTACCTCACTTAGCCCAACGATGTCCCACTTGATCCTTTGTAGTTCCTCTTCCAATTCAAGAAGCCTTGAATCAGAAGATAGGGAGCGTCCGTTATAGGTAGCCAAGGTCAGCATCAAATGGCAGCCTAGTCCGGTCCTCCGGGGATTCTTAGCACCCTCTGCCTTCATGTCGCACTGGCCGCTGCCTTGGCCAGGTATATTCCAGCTGCCGGAGACTGAGGGCCAAGATGTAAGTTGTAGAGTCATTTTGGAGGTGTTTGGCCATAACTCACCACGCTGGCCAAGCGGGTTGGTGAGTGTGGGATAGCATTTCCTCTGATCCCGATGGTATAGTTATACCGCTATTGGCGGTCGTCAGAGCCCCTTTAGTGGGAACAGGATGCACCACGAGAAGGCGGGGTTGACATTTGTCAAGGAGAGGCTGTGATGTTACGCATCACCTGACCTTACATCCCATTTACTTCAGCTAGCGGTTGAACAGCCTGTTACGATAATTAACAAATGGCGCACAAAATTCATAGCAGAAAGAACGTATCAGAGACAAAAATATTTTCAAATCGAACGGCTAAAACAAGAAATATAGAAGGAAAAATTATATAACTTTACGCCTCGTAGCGGTGGAATTATGCATAATGTAGGAGTTGAAAATATGCGAAAATGCAAAGCTAGGCTGAGGAAAGAGGACTTCTCAAATATATCTTCCGGAAGAAGATATAACAAGGAAAAGTATATATAATTTGTGACTACAAAACTTGCGGTGTTGAGATAGAATGAAAATACCAACATTTACCCCAATAAAGGGTTTATTATACATCGACTATAGTTTCGCAGAGCGTTTGGCTCGGCATCATCAGGTCAAATGGAGCGCAAACATTCAAATCATTATGACATCATCAGAGTTCTAACGGTCACGGTTTTTGGTGAGTTCTTTCCACGAGCCTAAAAGAAATGGAGTCGACGTCATGTCGTTGACAAGCCGTGAAGAGTTCAGGCATATGTGGAAAGCTTCTAATACATTAAGCTTGATAGTCGAATCGGGTTTACTAATAAGCGTGGCGTTTCCAAACAAAAATTTACGGTTATTTTCGAGACAGTGTTGCGCTATGTACGACTTCTTCAGTTCACAGTTCCGTAAGTAAGTCTCGTGTTCCTTCACACGGAAACATAAAGCCCTGCTGGTCTGTCCTACATATGAAAGTCCACATTCACAAGGTATCTGATAAATTCCCCAGGAATTTATATTTTCGCTGTTATCTTTTGATCCGTAAAAAGTTAGCTTGTTTATGGGTTTAAAAATAACTTTGAAATTAAAACTTCTGAGAATTTTTGAAATTCCGAAGCAAATCTGAGGAGCAAAAGGAATAACCGCCCAATTCTCTCGTATTTGGAGGTCTATTGGCATGAGCGAGCAGACAGGTTTCGGTTTCCTAAATTTTTGGACAGCTTTGTCCGTAACGGAAGGGCTATATCCCCTGTGTACCGCAATTCGCTTAAGAAAATCAAGCTCTAAATCGGCTAAAACGACATCCATACAAGGAACACTTCATGCTATCCTACAATGTGAAATCCATGTTCACAAATATCCAACTGAAAGGAGTGGTCGAATCATTGAACGCTAGTCTCTCTGAACATCATTTCAGCCAACCGGAAGTGGAAGCTATTTTGAGATTTGTGGAAATTTATATCAGACAAAGCAGTTTCCTCTTTCGTGGAAGATTTTTCCAAGAGACGGAAGACCTTGAAATGGGTAGCCCATTGTCGCCTATTTTATGCGAAGTCTATATGCGTCACCTTCAAGACAAAGTCTTTCAGCTTGTTACATTTTACTTGTGGATTCGATATGTAGATGATACTTTGTTTTCAGGAATGGCATGAACTCGGAAATACCTAAATTAGTTGAACTTGTCAATTCAAATGATCCTCATATATAGTTCTCATGTGAGACTAAAAATAATGGCAGCTTACCATTCCTTGGCGATCTTGTGTAACGCTCTGAAGGATCCTTTAGCACAACAGTTTATCGTAAACCATTTGTTGTTCCCTTACCCCACCCCCCGCCCCCATGCAAAATCAAATCACCCATGGAAACAAACAATCTCCGCCTTCTACACATACGTATATCGGGCAATACATATATGCGCGACTAAGTATTCCTTGCAGAAAGAGCTTGATTTTCTTAAACGAATTGCAGTACTCAGAGGATATAGCTCTTCCGTTATAGACAAAGCTGTCCAAACATTTAGGAAACCGAAACCAGTTTGCTCGCTCATGCCAAAAGACTTCCAAATACGAGAGAATTGGGCGGTTATCCATTTTGCTCTTCAGATTTGTTTCGGAATTTCAAAAATTCACAAAAGTTTTAATTTCAAAGCTATTTTTAAACCCATAAACAAGATAAATTTTTCAGATCAAAAGACTACATCGAAGATATAAATTCCTGAGGATTCATCAGATACCTTGTGAATGTGGACTTTCATATATAGGACAGACCCGCAGGGCTTTTAAGTTTCCGTGTGAAGGAACATAAGGCTTACGTACGGAACTGTGAACTGAAGAAGTCTTCTATAGCGCAACACTATCACAAAAATAACCATACATTTTTGTTTGTTTTGGAAATCCTACGCGTATTGATAAACGTGATTCGACTATCAAGCTTAATTTATTAGAATATTTCCCCATATACCGGAACTCTTCACGGCTTGTCAACGATATGACGTCGACACCATTTCTTTCAAGCGCGTGGAAACAACTTACCAAAAACCGTGACCATTAGAACTCTAATGATGTCACAATGATTTGAATGTTTAAGCTCCATTTGTCCTGATGATGCCGAGCCAAACGCTTTGCGAAGCTTTAGGCGATGTATGTATAATAAACCTTTTATTGTGGTAAACGTTGGTATTTTCATTGTATAACAAGGTAAAGGTTCTCATCTTTGCAGTCCCTAGAGAGAAAGCTGTGTATTGTTTAAAGATGATAATGTTCCCCTTTTTTAGCACGTCTTTTGTTAAAAAAGATCGTGCTTATGTTACCGGTTTGTCCGTCCGTCCGTCCGTCTGTACCCACCATATCTCTGTAACTATTAGTCCGATTTGAAAACTTCTTTTTGGATTGGGAAGCGTGAAGTATGCGAATGATGATCCTTTATTTCGTTTTTTTTTACGATGTATAATATTGCCGATAGAGGGCGTAAATGCAGATGTTGTCGAATTCAAAAATACGTTTTATTCCAAATATTTGCTTCTAAACATCGGATTGAAAAAAATATATTTAGCTTTCTATTCCATTTATGTCGACGAGTATTTTAGATATTGTTACTTTTTCAAATTACGCATAGATTTTCCGCTAGGGGGCGCAAAAGTAAATTACATTTTCCCCAATAACTCTTCTTCTAAAACTCCGATTTGAAATTTTTTTCCTTCAGCGGATGCAGCTTCTAATGGAAAATCTTTTCCATATAATTTCAAAGTTTTGGTAAAGAATACTTTGGCCACCAGGGGGCGTAAGTGTTAATTTTTGCTTCTGCTGTATTTGACATAAAATCTGAGCTTCTAAAATATCGATTGAAAAAATTATTTCGTGGACTGATGCCACTCATATCGATAAACACTTTCGGCATATTTTCTTCTTAAAATATTCCACTGTTTGTCCGCCAGGGGGCGTAGATATATATCTTATTTTTGTCAATATCTCTACTTCTAGGAGACCGATTTGAAAAATTTCTTCTTTGTTGGATAGTGTTTTCAGTGTTTCACGTTTTTCATATAATTTAAGAATTTTCAAGTAATTCATGCACTTTCCGCTAGGAGGCGTAGAAGTAAATTTTGTTTACCCCTATATCTCTGTTCCTAAATCTCCGATTTGAAAAATTCTTTCTGCACCGCATACAGCTCATGATGGGAAATCGTTTGCACATAATTTCTAATTTTTGTAAAAAAATGGTTTTGCTACCAGGGGGCGTAAATCTTAATTTCCGCTTCTGATGTATTTGCAGCAAAATATGAGCTTCCAAATTCTCGATTGAAAAAAAACTTCGTTTGTAGACCGATACTACTCATGTCGACAAACCTTTTAGAAATATTTTCTTCCTAAAATAATGCATGGTTTCTACACCAAGGGGCGTAGATGCATATCTAATTTTTGTTAATATCTCTACTTCTAGGACTCCGATTTAAAAAATTCTTTCTTCGGTGAATAGTGTTTCCAGTGTGACATGTTCTTCATATAATTAAAAAATTTTCAAGTAATTCATAGACTTTCTTCTAGGAGGCGTAAAGGTAAATTGCTTTCCTCCTATATCTCTGCTTCAAAATCTCCGATTTGAAAAATTATTTATGCACCGCATACAGTTCCTTATGGGAAATCCTTTGCACATAATTTGAATTTTTTGTAAGAAATGGTTTGGCCACCAGGTGGCGTAAGTCTTAATTTCCGCTTCTGATGTATTTGCAGCAAAATATGAGCTTCTAAAATTTCGATTGGAAAAAACATCGTGTGTTGACCGATACTACTCATGTCCACGAACTTTTTAGAAACATTTTCTTCTTGAAGTAGTGCATGGTTTCTACGCCAGAGGGCGTAGATGTATATCTTATTTTTGTGAATATCTCTACTTCTAGGAGTTCGATTAGAAAAATTCCTTTTTTGCTGGATAGTGTTTCCGATGCAAAACGTTTTCTCTATAAATTCAAAATTTTCAAGTAAATCATAAACTTTCCGCTAGGGGGCACAAAGGTAAATTGCGTTTTCTGCGTTATTTCTTCTTCTAAAACTCCGATTTGAAAACTTCTTCCTGTATCGCATACAAGAACTGATGGAAAATATTTTTCACATAATTTCTATTGTTTGGTAAAGAATGGACTGGCCACCAGGGGTAATAAGTGTTAATTTCTGCTTCTGATGTATTTGTAGCAAAATCTGGGCTCCTGAAAACTCGACTAATTTTTTTTCTTTTCTTCGACCGATGTTCCTCATATGGAAAAACCTTTTGAGAATACTTTCTTCCTACAATTATGCATGGTTTTCCCACCAGGGGTCGTAAAGTTACATCTTATTTTTGTCGATATCTTTGTTTCTAAGAGTCCGATTTGAAAAATTATTTCTGTGTTGGAGAGCGTTTCCGGTGAGAAATGTTTCTCATATAAATTCATGTTTTTCTTAACGCACAAGTATGCAACCAGATGGCGTAAGCTCACGATTCCGTTTACAGAAATATGTGAGGGATTAAAAACCCGATTCAAAAACATCTTTCTTCCGTCAGATACTAGTGTTTTCCATTCCGGTTCCACTGACTTTGAATAGCTTTGATAAATTTATCAGCGTCAGAACGGATTCAAAAGACGTGCTTATTACACCCAAAAATTCGGTGTCATCTTTCTTGTTATTATAGCGAATGACATAGCGTAAAAAAAAAAGATGATCAATAGGGTTTTTAGAAGCAGCAAGCCTAAAGTATTTCACGGGGTAAATGGTATACGGTGTTAACAGGATTTTTCACATTGGACATTGAGAAGCAGAGATATCGTGAAAAAGAAATTTAACATTTGCGCCCCTAGCGGCAAAATGTTGTACTATTTTGGGAAGAAAATACACACAAGGTGTTCTTATAGTTAGTATTATCTGACCGAAAAATATTTTTTTCAGTAGGGTTTTTAGTCCCGCACATATTGCTGCAAGCATACTGTAAACCGAAAGGTGAACTTACGCCCTCTAGTCGTACACTTGTGCGTTACGTAAAATAAAAAATTATATGAGAAACATTTCGAGTCGGAACGGCCCTCTGTTAAAGAAGAATTTTTTTTTAAATCTCTTAGAAGCAGAGATATTGACAAAAATATGAGACACATCTACGTACGGAAACACTATACGTGTTTTAAGCAGAAGGTATTCTTGAAAGGTTTTCCAAGGTGAGCGGTATCTGTCCGTGAAAGAGTTTTTCCAATCAAGTTTACAGGAGTTCAAATTTTGCTGCAGATACATTAGAAAAAGGAATAAACACTTACGCCCCTTGGTGGCCAAATTATTCTCTACCAAATATTAGAAATTATATGCAGAACATTTGCCACCAGGAGCTGTAACCGATGAAGAAATACATTTTAAAAGAGGACCTTTAGAAGCAGAGGTATCAGGGAAATCGCAATGTAGCTTTACGACCCCTAGCGCAAAATCTACGCATTACTTGTGAAAAAAAAACTGTACTCAAAATAGTGTTCGTTAACTGACATTGAAAGGAAGAAATAAATTTTTGAATCGGATATTTTGAAGCAAATGTATGTGATAAAATATATTTTGAATTCGATGACATTCGAAATATATTTTGAAAAAAAAACCTGGAGGCAAGAGCCATTATTCTCACATTTCAAGTTTTTCAATGCAAAAATAATTTTTGAAATCGATCTAACAGTTGCAGAGATATAATGTCCACAAACGGACGGACAAAGTAACAATATAAGCACCTACTTTTTTGTACCAAAGTCTTGCTGGAAATGACAATCAATCATTCTACCAATATTTATGATGCGGTATTTCTTAATTTATAAATGGCCCTTTATTTCAAAGACAATTATTATTTTAGATATCTAAATGGAATTCAGCAGCTGTTGTGGCTGTCTTAAGACACATCTGGAATTTTTTCGATAGTTTTCAAAGTGAAGAATATTTCCTTCTGTGTCTTATGCTAAGGCATTCGTAAGTGATGTCGTGGCCTTTGAAATAAAATTTTCTTTTGCAACAGAACTTGTTAGAAGTGGTAGATGTCATATTCCAGCTGAAGCACGTTCTAAGATTAAAGTTTTCCTATGTTGTACCAATTAAAGACACAAATATAATTTCTTCATGCCGAAATTATCGAGCCGCCCCGGTGGCGCAGTGGTCTAAGGCGCTGGCCTCTGATCATTCGTCCGTAAGGGGTCCGGGTTCGAATCCCGGTGAGGCATGGATATTGTGTTTGTCTTACGGCACTGGCTCTCTCCCTTCCCTGGAACCAGTGACCCTAAATTAGGGACGGGCGACTGCTTATAGCCCATTGAGTTGCTCACGGGGGTCGTTAAACCTCCAATAAAAAAAAAATTATCGAGGAAACGTAACTTGAATTTACTCATTCAGTTCCTACGTACGTACGTTTTGTACGACGTGCACAATACACAACTTTCTCAATTTGTTTGAAAATACACTGTTTCACTCTGGTGGCATAGATTTACGTAGTGTAAATAGAGCAAAATTCAAAAATTGAATTTTAATGCAGTTAACTGATTTCTTTTCCCAAGTGTCACTGCACTTGGAGCGAAGCGACTGGCGGTAAAGAACGTGCCTCTTATATATTTATTTACATTCCAGTCTTATGTCCAGATCTTAAACATGAGAGCTTCGCGCTGAACTTTCGTAAAAATCTCATAGAAGTATTACATTTACTGTAGGGTCATATTAACAGATTTTACGGACACTACACCAGCACGTTCGAAAACTGGGAGCCATCCCGTTGACTCAGTGGTCATTCGTCAGAGTTGAATCTGAGTTCGAATCTCGGTGAGGCATGGATGTTGTGCTTGTCTTACGGCTCTGACTCTCTCCCTTCCCTGGAACCAGTAGCCCTAAATTAAATTATCGGCGGGTGACTGCTTATGGCCCTCTGAGGTACTCACGGTGGTCGTTAAACTTTCAATCAAAAATAAAAAAAAAGAAAGAAAAAAGAAAAGCTGGGATAACGTTTAAGTTCCTTAAATTCTGTGAAAATGTACTAGATTTCAGTTGAGCATATGTTTCCACATGAAATTTTTAGTCAATTTGCATTATGCTTTGACGAAATCTTTGGAGGATACGGAAAAGTATTTTACATATTTCATTTGACGTATCGAATCGTTCCAAAAAATAAAATTAAAAGAAGTATCTTCAATGTAGTCTTAAATTGGCCTAAGAGCAGTGGCACGATGCCTCTGGTTAGCCTATTCAAAACTTGCGATCTCTAGTTTCTGTGCTTACATCAAACGATTAACGAAGATATTATAAATCTCAGTCTACAAATGTCGTTAGATTCATAAGACAAAAGAAATCTGCTTTTAGTCGCAATTAATTTTACTTTTCCTGTCGAACACGACTTCGCAGGCCGCCCCTGTGTAGCAGTGGTCTAGGCACTGGATTCTGACAATTCCTCCGAGATGGGTCTAGGTTCGAATCCCAGTGAGGCATGGATGTTGTGCTTGTCTTACGGCCCTAGATCTGTCCATTGCCTGGAACCAGTGGCCCTAAATTTGTGACGGAGCGGCTGCTTATATCCCATTGTGGTAGAAATTAATTTTACTCATCGAGTAAAATTAATCAGTTGCACCATGCCGATGGCCGAGTGAGAATTTGACGGAAACAGCACGAGAGCATGGACCCCAAACGCATTGCTACAACCCTTCAAGCTGGTGTAGGCAACGTTATGGTGTGGGGAATATTTTCCTGGCATGCTTTGGACTCTTTAATTCGTGTTGATCAATGTCTGACTGAAACATCATATCTAAACATCGCTGCGGACCAAGTGCATCCTGTCATGTGGATGGTTTATCCCAATGGCGATGGCTACTTTCAACAAGATAATGCGTCCTGCCATAGTGCTCGTATTGTACAGGATTGGTTTTAGGAACATGCCGGTGAGTTTACTTTGCTAAGGTGGCCCCCACAATCTCCATATCGCAACCCCATTGAGAATTTGTGGGATAAAGTTGAACGAGCCATCACACAGCTGGATCCACAACACTGCAATCTCACACTCCTGGAAAGTGCTATTCATCAAGCATGGTCTCATATTCCACAAATCACCTATCAACATCTCGTGGAATCCATGCCACAAAGAATCGACACAGTATTAAAGGCAAAAGGTGGCCCAACGGAGTACTGAAGGGGTGGTCATAATAAAGTGACCACTCAGTGTATAACCACTCATCCCGTGTACAAAATTGTACAGTCCCAAAAAAACTAAAACGAACGTACCGTAAAAATGACAGCAATTATTATCTTACTGCAACAACGAAATATTCAAACAAAAGCCCTGAGTTGTATATAATATATGACAACTAAACTTGTGGTATTGAGAGAGAATAAAAATAGCAATGTTTTTCACAATAAAATGTTTACTATACATCAACTCTAGTTTTGCAGCGCGTTTAGCTCTTCAAAAGGTCTTTATTATTATTATTGTAAAGAAAGGTTAAATTACAGATACACTATGTACAATTAAAATATGTAGAAATATTTACAGGGTAAAATAACAAACGGCCGTCTTTCAGATTTGACCGTAACTCACGGCAAAGTTGACTCAGCAAAAAGAGCAACATTAAGATCGGCAGTGTCTGCTGACTCCCTAGAAGTGTATGGAAAAAAAAACTTTGCTAGTCAATACTAGGTAAGAGTCAATGATTCAAAGATCACACACAACATTCAGATGTGCACATTACAGGTGACTGATATGTTCTTCCAAAATATGCAGAGTAATAACGACGCAGCGTCATTTAGAAAGTAACTATATACACCTATTTATAACACATAATAACAAAATAACTCACCTCGCCAAGGTAAATATAGAGCACATGTCATTGCAGAAGAAAGACGATAGGAAACGTCTCACCTGGTGAGTATAGAAGTCACTTCATCTCAAAGGGGGAAAAACGACGAGAACGACTGTAACGACCAATCGCACTCTTAGACGATTATCGTTCGTTGAAGTATAAAAAAGAGTTTATACTTTTGTCCAAAACGAAAAATTCAAAAAAACTTGTTAAGGTAGAAGTTCAATGAATCCATCATGAACACGGTACCATTGGAAACCAGGAGTCCATTTGGAATGAAAGTCACGTATAGTGTTTTCTGAAACTGCAACGTCATAATCCACTTGGAGAATTGCACAGAGCGAGTCCCGAAAGCTGCAGCAAATAAATCTCCATGCCACAGTATACGAACGAAGCGTTGGATGATCCACACTACTGTGATAAAAAAGATATATCGTATGTTTGGCCTGCAGGATGATAGTTTTACAAACAGTGTTATGGCGAGTTGAAGTCAGTTGATGCCGCTGTAAATAATGGTAACTCTACATCGTGTGAGAGGATGAACAGACTTTCTGAAGCAGTTCAAACAGTAATGAGAAGAGCGGTTGGAGCACTAGACCAGATGTGTAAGCATGGGTAACATCTTTTAGTGTCGCACAATAATAGCAGTTGGGGGTAGTTAGTCTCCGGAAGCGGTGCAGAGTGCGGAAGGGGGTGGGAGTCAGCATCCTTTGATGGAGGTGTAGCCAGTGGGTATAATTGAATTTCGGTGAAGCATAAGTTGAATGTGCACCAGTCCAAGTTGCTTTCAGTTCCGGTGGTGAGACATCAGAGAGTGGAGTAGGATTTTCAAAGTATATCACAAAATGCTGGTAAAGAAGTTTCGTGATAACAACGTGAGGGTTGAGTGGTACATCGTTCAAATAAATAATGAACGGAAGGCTGTGTTGAACAGAGGAGACTGATATCAAAACCGGATTGGTTGGCAAGATAAGGATGCAAACGGCAGATTGAGACTTTGATCAGGCGAAGCTGCGAACGATATAACGGAGTGTTTGGCAGAAATGGCGATATTTCAGTAAGTTCTTTCCATTGAAGGTCAGCACCCACTAGCTGTGAAACCTTCACAACTCCTTTAGCAAACCAAGAGGAGAAGTGGAGGTAAGTAGAAGAGAAAGACGGGATAGTAGAAGAACAGCGGTTCTGCCAAAAGATCGTTAGTCGGGGAGGGTGGGAGACGGACTGGATGCAAGGAAGACGAAAGGTGTAAAGCGGTTTTGTAAGTAGATTGAAGGCTGCGTGGGAGTGATGCGGTAAAGGTCCATCCACAGAAACGTTGAGACAGTAAGGTGGGGACTCTGGGGAAAGAAAATCGTATCGATAATGGTAAGAGTGTGTGGAGGCGAAAGGATTAGTTCACGAAGAAAATTCGCTATGAGAAAAGCTTTATGTTTCTGAGAGACCTGCAAGATTCCATCCACCAAAAGATATTGGGAGCACCAAAGTGGTCTTGGCGGTCCAGTGAATAACATTCCAAATAAAATCGGTGAAAAGGCGTTGGAGTTTTTCAGGAGGAGGTTTGCTGGTAGTCCTGCAATCCAAGCATGGAATAACTTAGGTAAAACGCAGGTGTTGATAAGAAAGGCTCGACTAAAAAAAGAAAGATTGCGCTTGAGATGGCGAAATGAAGCCATACTTTGAGCAATAGTCTGTGGCACGGAAGTCTAGGTAGCTTCAGTCACGGCAATTTGTTGGCCGATGTAAAAAATCAAGTTACTTTAGTGTAGTGGACGACCAGCGGGCCAGAGCAAGGCCGATAACCGCGGGACGCCCACGCCCCAGCCCAAAAGCCAGTGCATTTCTCTGGATTGATGGAAGTGCCGGAAATTGCAGCAAATTCTTGACATAGTGTTGTAAGGATACGGAATTCAGAGTCATTTCGCATAAATGCAATGAAATCATAGGCATATGCTGAGGGTATCATTTTGTGATGTTTTGCAGAGGCAAAACTGCGAGGAATGGATGGACGTAATCGAGTTCGTAAACATATCAGTAGTGGTTCGAAAAAAATAGAGAAGAGTTGACCCGACAGGGGGCAACCCTGCCGGATCCCGTTAGTGAAGGGAATAGCCGAGTTAAGGAAAGTGAAAGTGCGAACACGAAACGCCGCGTAAGCTTAACGATTAGAGATAGCTTTGCAGAAGAGAAAGGGGAAGCCAAAAACACGAAGGACAGAGAAGAGGTAGGAAGAATTAATATAATCAAAAGCTTGTCGTTGATATATGTTAAAGATGGCGAGAGGTTCTGCAAGCTACAAAGCAAGAGTATAAAAGTTACGCATGGTAGTAATACAGTATTAGTAGCAATAGAACGAGAAGGAATAGTGTAGGTTCGGTCAGAATGAATAGTATGAGAGATTACCGGGTTAAGACGAGAAGATAGAATTTTAGCCAGAATTTTGTAGTCAGTATTAAGCAAGGAAATCAGCCTCTAGTTCAAAGATTGCCAGATTTAGGAATTAGTCGCATGAGGGCAAAAGAGAAATCAGAAGAGGAGAAAGAAGAAGGGAGAATGAAATTGAAGCAAGCAAGGAAAACAGGAAGTAGAGTCGGAAGAAACGTATTGTAGAAAGCAACAGTCAAATCATTTTCTCCTGGGCGGAAGAGAATTAAGGCTGTATATGGCATTACGTATTTCAGTTGGAGAAATAGAGGCTGTGAGGTATGCGTCAAAACAAGCTGGTACTTGCGGTAGATTCTGAATGATCGGTGACTCACTAGCTGGTGAGGTAACAGAAGGCATGAAACGTCGTTGATAATATGAATGGACGTGTGAGCAAATGAGAAATTGATCAGTAGTTGTGGAGCCGTCAGGGAGAGAAAGTTGCGTTATGGTTGCACTCTTGGATTTTTGGTGTTTCAGATTTCGAGGCGATCATCGTGAAAGTTCAGAACCTCATATTTCAAACGTGTGAGCGCATTATTATTATTTTTTTTTTTTTTTTGGATTGGAGGTTTAACGACCACCGTTAGCAACTCAATGGGCTATAAGCAGTCGCCCGTCCCTAATTTAGGGTCACTGGCTCCAGGGAAGGGAGAGAGCCAGTGCCGTAAGACAAACACAACATCCATGCCTCACCGGGATTCGAACCCGGACCCCTTACGGACGAATTATCAGAGGCCAGCGCCTTAGACCACTGCGCCACCGGGGCGGCTGAGCGCATTATTCGCAAGCAGTTGCAGGTGACAATGCAGCTTGCCTTGAAGGATGTCGAATTGTGGGGAGGAAGGAGGAATCGATTTTAACGCAAAGCGCAGGAGGTCTAATTCCATTAGGTTTTTTGTTTTAGCGGCATAGGAGAATTTCCGAGCATATGTCAAAATTTGTTGCTTCGTTGTAAGCCACAGAGCAGTCGGGTCTTGGGAATCAGCGAGCTGTGCAACAGAAGTGTTTTTTTATTTTTTTTTATTGAAGGTTTAACGACCACCGTGAGCAACTCAATGGGCTATAAGTAGTCGCCCGTCCCTAATTTAGCGTCACTGGTTCCAGGGAAGGGAGAGAGCCAGCGCCATAAGACAAACACAACATCCATGCCTCACCGGTATTCGAACCCGGACCCCTTTCGGACGAACTATCAGAGGCCATTGCCTAGACCACTGCGCCACCGGGGTGGCAAACGTGGGATCGTGTAAGCAGAATGCATCCAGTGTCCAGCCTTTTGGGTGGCAAACAGATGATGTAACAAGCGGAAGTAACAGGCAAACAGGGCGATGATCGGAAGAAACGCTTGATTCATGCGCAGTGGATCGAATTCGTGGTCGAAGAAAACTGAGAACGTAAAACCTATCCGAGCGTGCAGCTGCATTAGTAGAATTAGACGGAGGAAACCATGTTAATTCTTGTCTGACTGGATGAAGAAGTTTGAACGAATCACAAAAATCATAATCGGAGACAAGAGCTGAATGTTGTGTGACCAGGGGCGGCGTCTTTCGTGTGAGTTATTACAATCCATCTGCGGGTTTAATGTGCAATTGAAGTCTCCTCCAAATATTACAACATCTGACGTCAGGATATTGGCTAAACCAGAATGGACACGAATCAACAGTGTCTTTGCAGCAATACTATGAATAGAAACATGAATGTTAAGAATGCGGTATTTCTCTGAATACAGGAAAAATAGATGTATTGAAAGACGCCGAGCTGACTCTGTGACTTAACAACATCATGGATTAGTGGAAGAAGCCTGTTGTGAAAACCAATAGCTGTTCCATTTCCAACATTAGCACGGTAATTATAATTATTATAAAACTTGTAGGGCCAGCGGCGCCAACGGGAAAAAACTGTGGATGATAAACAATTTGTTTCTTAAAGTAATACAATAACAGCATGGAGGGGATATAGATCTTCCAAAACGAGTGCATTCTCCTCTGGCGCCGCGAAGCCTCGACAATTGAAACTAATGATCTCGAAATTAGATGTCATTTTATGGCTGGGTTGTTTTTCCGCTTCTTTCGATAAGAGGGAGATTATGTATTTAGCACGTCAAAGATATTGAGCCGCCTCTGGAGGAGGGGATTCGCTTGCTAAAACTTCTAGAAATTCAAATTGTTGGACCATTTCGGGAAGCCTGTTGAAATTAGAATTAACAATAGGGAATATCAGTTTTCTTAGGCTGGCGATAAAGAAAGAGCAGTTCTTCATAAGTTAGTTGTGTGGTAGGGACAGTGCTTTCATTTAACAGCTGTTCCAAGTCGAAGGCAAGATTTTCACTGGAACGATCATCAGAATTAGGGTGAGGTTCCGGAGTCTAAGAGCATGAGACCTCCATTGCTACATCGAGGTCAGCTAAAGGTGCAAAAGCGTTCAAGTATGAATAGGAGAAACTCGACACCCTGCACATGGCGAAGAGGAGGGTGTTCTGGTTGATTGACGAACTTAAGATCGACCTCCAGAGCGAGACCTACCTTGCTATGACGGGGAAAGACTATTTTTTGTACGTTTCCCAGGTTTCCAAAGCCTTGGGGTCAATTGGCTGAGTCGCAGGTGAGACCGGTGCATGAACTTCAGCCATAGTAATATCGACATTGGTGGGTTGGTCAGGTAAAATATATTCAGTCTGTGCAACATCAAATGGCTTAGGGTTTTCTGAAGTGGACTCAATAGAAACTGGAGGATGTGGAACAATGGAAGTGATGTTAGGAAGATTGGAGTCTTGAGCCAGCTGATTAAGGTTAAGGCTCTACTAGACCCGCCATCTTGTATTGCTGCTTTCTCTTGTTAACCAACGGGCAAGCGTATTTCACAAATTGCTCGGGCAAGTTTGCACATTTTGGAACACCGTTTGTGGCTAACGCAAGATATATCATAAATAAAGGGTTCCCTGGTTTCAGATTTTCATTTTGGACTCTAAGTATTTTTTATTAATTAATAAAACTATGGAAGACGCCTTGGTACGACTATCGTTGCAGATAAAAAAAGAAGGGAAAGGTCAATAAAAATTCTGAAACCAGGGAACTCTTTATTTATCATATATCTAGCGTTAGCCACAAACGGTGTTCCAAAATGTGCAAAATTGCCCGAGCAATTTGGGAAATACGCTTGCCCGTTGGCTAACAAGAGAAAGCAGCAATCAAGATGGCGGGTCTAGTAGAGCCATAACAGCAGTGTCTGCTGACGGAATACGTGGCTTAGCAGAAGTAGGTAACAGGGCAGGAGGATGCATAGTATCACTGTGAGGCGGGTTTTTATGTGGGCATTCTGTCGCTAAATGCCCCTCTGCTTTACACCTAAAGCACTGCACTGCTGCTGCCAACACAGAAAACTTGTAAGTATGGGTGTCAGTGCTAAATTCTAAAGTATCCGGCCGGTTAATGAATGCTTCTTCAGTAGGAAATACGACACGATATTGTCTGCGCCTTCCTTTCACATAGCTGAAAAGAGAGTCGTGAGCAGCCGTTTAGTTTCGCCAACGACTCTTACCAAAGTGCCCAAAGCTTGAATTAATGATGCGTCCGGAATCGCACTTGGTACTGGTGACAGGGTCACCGTAATTGGCCGCTGGGCGGCAGGGGTAGGAATTAGATGGAAATATTTTATGTCAATTCCTTTCACCAGAATTTGATCAACTACAACACGGTGAGAAATATATGCTATCACTCCTCCTCCCATTCGTATAACTGAGTCAATTCTCTCCTTTGGTACTACTTTTGCTATTGCTTTCATGTAGAGGGGGAGAGGGTATCTCGCGATGACGGGAAATACGCACTCAATAATAAGGCAGACTGAAATTCCTTACCTTCCGTTGAATCATCCGTAATCTTCACTTTCAATACATTTTCGATGCGAGTTATGACTGGTGTTATCTCAGCACTCGTTGCAGAAGCAGAAGAAGCACTATGACTCTGCTGGATGTTTTGAACAATCGATGCGTATGATCGCAAAGACAGACCGGGTCGGGCCATGACACCAGACCCAGTGGATTGGCACGAATAATGTTTTCCGTTGAAGTATCGAAAAACGACGTAGCACACTGATGAGAGGTAGTAGCAGACTTGGTAGAAACAAGAGACGAGCCAGGTTGCATGGCTTTGACTCTAGACTCAGCAATGTTGACTAGCTGCTTAACATTTCGGCTGCCGAAATTCGTGGGAACCCGGCAACGAAAGCCCAAGTGTCGCAACTCGTAACACTTGGAATAACTAAAAACACATTAAGTTGAGCAAAAAAATACCTAACACACTCCTTGTATGTTAAAACTAAACACGAGTACAGTCGACTCTAACACAAAAATTGTAACGAAAATGATCTGAGATTGCTGGGCTTAAACAAGGTCAAGAGCTCCTGAGAATGCGCCCGTTTGGCTCGGGCATCATCAGGACGAATGGAGCGTAAATATTTTAAATCTTTGCGACATCATCCGAGTTCTGACGGTCACGGGTTTTGATGCATTGTTTCCATGCGCTTAAAAGAAATAGAGTCGACGTCATATCGTTGACAAGCCGTGAAGAGCTCCGGTTTATGTGTAAAGCTTCTAATATATTAAGCTTAATAGTTGAATCAGGTTTATCAATGCGCGTAGCGTTTCCAAACAAATATTTGTGGTTATTTGCGTGACAGTGTTGCCCTATAGACGACTTCGTGAGCTCTTAGTTCTGTACGTAGGTCTTGTGTTCTTTCACACGGAAATTTAAAGCCCTGCGGGTCTGTCTTATATATATAAGTCCACATCAACAAGGTATATGATAATTTCTCCAGAAATGTATGTCTTGGAAGTAGTCTTTTGATCAGTAGAATTTCATCTTGTTTATGGATTTGAAAATAACATTGAAATTAAAAATTTTGAGAATTTTTGATATTCCGAGGCAAATTTGAGAAGCAAATGGGATAACTGCCCAATTCTTTCGTATTGGGAGGTCTATTGGCGTGAGCGAGCGGACAGGCTTCGGTTTCCTAAATGTTTGGAGAGCTTCAGATCAGATCATATGCAGTGGATTTTTGGAAAGGAGTGTCTGACCCCAGGTCTTAAACAACCCTTAGGAATAGGAAGCTAGGAGATTTGGGCTAGAGTGCCGATAGGAAAGTGACACGGAAGCGAAGTAGAAAGGGGGAGGAAGACGCCCTTATTTATTACCGGGGGCCAATACTCGGTGTCCGCCGGCTTAACGTGCCCATCCGTCGCACGGCGGGTATTTAGTGATTCAAACGTTCGTACCTGCCCAGGATCGAACCTGAGGTTATCTCCATGGCAGTCGCAAACGCTGACCACTAGGCCACGCGCGGCCCTTGGACGGCTTCGTCTATAACGGAAGGGCTATATCTTGTATGTACGGAAATTCGTCCTTATGTCACGCGCTGAAGGCTCCTTTAGTACAACAGTTTATCGAAAATCAGTTGCTGTTTCCTTAGCCCCACATGCATCTTATATCGTGCAAAACATATATACTCAACTGAGGATTCTTTAGAGAAAGAGCTTGATTTTCTTAAACGAATTGCAGTAAACACAAGATACAGCCCTTCCGTTATAAACAAAGCTGTCTGAAAATTTAGAAAGCCGAAGCCTGTATGTTCGCTAACGCCAATAAACCTCCCAATATGAAAGGATTGGGCGGTTATCCCATCTGCTTTGGAATTTCAAAAATTCATTAAAAGTTTTAATATCAAAGTTATTTTCAAACCCATAAATAAACGAAATTTTACGGATCAAAAGACTACATCGAAGACATAGAATAAAGGGGAATTTATAAGATACCTTACAAATGTGGACTTTCATATACAGGGTGTTCGTAAACTGTTTTGACAAAAGAACAGGGGTGATAGTACCCATCAAGACAAACAATACTTACAATGGAACGTCGGGTTACATTCCACTCTGAGTGTCAGAAAAGAGTAACTTCGAAATACGTCCAACAAGCACATGTCGTCACCTCAGACGTCATTTCTTTCGTGCCGGAGAAGTAGCACATCGCCAAAACATTACCGTCAAGCATCTACCGTATGCAAATTGCCAGAGAAAAGACGCAGCATCGACAGTTGCAGCTGATTGGCTTATCAAGGTGCAGTAGACACTTCCTGAGTGCCACATATCCCGAACGATGGATTGGACGTGGCGAATCTGTGGCATGGCCTCCACGCTCACCGGACTTAAACCCACTGGACTTCTTCTTCTGGAGGCACATGAAATCATTGGTGTACGAGACGCCTGTGGACTCCATGGAAGATCTCGTCGCGAGAATCGTTGTTACGGCGGACAGGATAAACACGACACCAGGAGCCTTCGATAGTGTGCGCCAGTCTCTCATTCGCCGGTGTGAATTGTGCGACGGCACCCGTGGCCGCCACTTGGAGCATCTACTTTGAGTCTGTCTCTGATCTCCATAAATGTGATTGTGCAACTTACGATGTCGTTAATTCTCTTTCTTTGCACTGTTGAAAGTTGAATTTGGACATCTAACTTTACTCTTTTCTGACACTCAGAGTGGAATGCGACCCTAGGTTCCATTGTAAATATTGTTCGCCTTGATGGGTACTATCACCCATCTTCTTTTGTCAAAATAGTTTACGAACACCCTGTATAGGACAGACCCGCAGAGCTTTAAGTTTCCGTGTGAAGGAACACAAGACATACGTAAGGAACTATGAACTGAAGAAGTCGTCTGTATCCCAACATTTTGCCGCTCCGGTGGCGCAGTGGTCTAAGGCGCTGGCCTCTGATCATTCGTCCGAAAGGGGTCCGGGTTCGAATCCCGGTGAGGCATGGATGTTGTGTTTGTCTTACGGCACTGGCTCTCTCCCTTCCCTGGAACCATTGGCCCTAAATTAGGGACGGGCGACTGCTTATAGCCCATTGAGTTGCTCACGGTGGTCGTTAAACCTCCAATCAAAAAAAAAAAAAAAATCCAACATTTTCACGAATATAACCAAACGTTTTTGTTTGGAAACGCTACGCTTATTGATAAACCTGACTGAACTATCAAACTTAATGTATTAGAAGACTTTCACATATATCGGTACTCGTCACGGCTTGTCAACGATATGACGTCGACTCCATTTCTTTCATGCGCGTGGAAACAACTCACCAAAATCCGTAACCGTCAGAACTCCGATGATGTCACAATGATTTAAATGTTCACGCTCCATTCGGTCTGATGATGCCAAACCAAACTCTCTGCGAAATTACAGTCGATGTGTACAAAATATTTCATTGTGAGAAGCGTTGCTATTTTTATTCTATTTTTCCAAAATGCCCAGAATTCATTTCTTTAAGTTTAAGCGAGATTGTTCTGAGTTCCGCGAAACCGGTAGCATACCATGATGAAACGTAAAACTAACGAAATGATGATGAAATATAGGGAACAAACCAGTACACCACTCTGAAACATTTTCTTCGCATAGAAAAAGTTAAGTCTCAAATCAATAAAGTCTTTTTTATTTTCCAAAGCAGAGCACAATGTCCGTTTGTTGTTTTTATGTGGGATTTTATATTTTACAGGAGAATAGGAGAGAGAAGATGCTGCACCACGTATCTTTGCTCAGCAACATCTGACGCACATGTCACAACTCATGGAAACAGGATTTGACAAACATGGATCTTCTGTGTTTATATTCAACAAATTCTTTTTATCATGTCTTCGAATAAAAAAGGGTTTTTCAAAAGATATATTCGTTGAGTGGAGGTCTTAACTGTAGAAGGAACATCAGCTTCAGTGAAAGAAAGCAGATTCCTTCTGAAGCACATTCGAGAGTATTATTTGCTTGCTCTTATCATCTCAAATTTTGGTTCGAAAATATTTGCGTTTCGATGATATTATCCTTTATAGATACTTAAGGCACTTCCTGTTATTTCCGATATGTTTGAAGCCAAGTGATAGCTTCCTGAAAAACAATAATGTAATATCCCGATTGAAGTGCTAGTTCTCCGAAGAAAAAGTGAAAAAAAAATCTCACAAATACTTTTCTGTTTATTACTTTCCCTGTTTCTATTTCGGGGTTTCCTTATTTTATTACACTGGTGCCCAAAAACCAAAGATTAGACTACATTTTTACCTCCATAAGAAAAGCAAACACATGTTTTTTTATGAATGACGCAAAAATTAAGCACACCGAATAAAAAATTAGGCACCCCTAACAGAAATGACAGTAGGAAGTTACCGGTTGCACAGTGGGCGCCGTGATAGCATTCCTGGGAGATAAATAGCACTGACGTGGTCTACAGGATCATTTCGGTCTCTTGCACTGGTGAAGAGCAACGTGTGTGTTGAATTTAGTCTGTAATATGGGTCGTAAGACAGACGTCACTGAGTGGCAAAAAGGAGCCAACGCGTTTGGCCGTGCCCACGAACACGAAGTGAATGAAGTCGCCCAATTTTTTGGTGTGTTGAAGCGTACTGTGCAGTCGGTCTACAAACAGGAGTGTATTCGGGGTCAACTGAAAATCGGCGGCGTAACTGTGGCCGCAAAGCGATTCTCACCAACAGAGACCGCATCCATGTTTCACGGCTAGTAACTGCAAATCGGTTTCAAACCAGGCAACAATTGCTCCGGACAGTCAGTGAAAGTCCACTCCAACCAACTTCCGAAAGGACATTGCGACGAGAACTGCATGCGATGGACATCTGGAGCAGAGTACCACGGAAGAAGCCTCTTTTCACAGCAAGTCACAAAGTCGCAAGTTATCAACGGGCTCAGAGGCCCCAAAACTTTACTATGGAGGATTGGAAACGAGTAATTTGGTCTGATGGGTCTCGTTTTTGTTTGCACTCCAATGAATGTAGGCGACGGGTGCATCGCAGCCCAATGAAGCCTTTAATCCTGATTGTATCGGAGGTGTTGTTTAAGCCGCAGGGGGTTCTGTGATATTTTAGGAATGTTTTTCATACCACAAAATGGGCCCTCTCGTAGCAGCGACGATGCATTTGAACCAGCGTGCGTACCTTCGCATTCTGAATGAACAGGTATTGCCCTTTGCCCTACATCTCCAGGAGCAGCATCACATTGCCACTCCTATCTTCCAAGACAAAAATTGCCGTGTGCACAGAGCTAAACCTGTGTCTAAGTGGCACGACGAACAATCAGAGACACTGTCTCACTTCAACTGACACGCCAAATCCCCAGATTTAAATCCTATTGAAAATGTGTGCGATCATTTGGAAGAGAAAGTGAAACGCCGGAATAGACACCCACGTACCCTGGCGGAACGTCAGGACCAATTGACGCACGAGTGACTGCAAATCGATGTTCAATGCATCCGCAATCTCATTGAGTCTCTACCGAACGGGATTCATGCTATTATCAAAGAAAGAGGCGCGGTCACCCGTTATTAGGTAAGTTCTGCCAGAGGTGACTGATGTTTTTGTGCGGTGTGTTTAAATTGTAACTAGCGTTTACGCAAGATTTACAAATTCCTGAAGGACATATTTGGAGAATGGATGTACAGGGCTTATCGACAAACAGGCGGAGGGACCTTTCAGTATGGAATACATTCACCCCAAACTGCGATGCAGCTCTCACATCGTAGTGGCATGATAGGCAACAAGTGATATAGGAGTTCCTGAGGCAAACTGGCCCACTCATCTCTCAGAGCATGAATGACGTCCTGCTTTCTGGAGGGGTGTTTCGAGCATCAGCCGTCACCCCACTGCGTCCCAGACGTGTTCGAAGACTGGGGAGCGTGCTGGCTGATCTGTGTCATGACTATCGTCAGTCTCTGAAGCGTACATTGGCTCATTGACGAGGTGTCCAATTTCTGTGGATACGAGAACAATGAAAATGTGTGCTACCTTCAGCTCTGGATAAACGGGTGCAGAATACAGTCATTTGCGCATATACCCTTATGTGTCGCAGACGTCTTGCCACACTTTGTCGTCCACCCCAGTGGCACAGTGGTCTAAGCGATTGCTTTTAATCATACGTCCGAAAGGGGTCCGGGTCCGAATGCCGGTGAGGCCTTGATTTTGTGTTTGTCTTACGGCACTGGCTCTATCTCTTCCTTGGAACCAGTGGCCCTAAATTAGGGACGTACGACTGTTTATAGCCCATTGAGTTGCTTACTGTGGTAGGTAAACCTCCAAGAAATAAAAAACACTTTGTCGGGATACCCGCGTTCCTGTGCTGGAACCGAGGTGACTCAAACTGACAAGGTGCGACGCAGTAAGTAGGTTTTGCTGCTGCATCTAAAAGTATGTTTTCATACGGCATAGTAGAGCGAGTGAGACATCCTAGCATGCGTCTGGAACACATTCCATTTGTTTGAAACGCTGCCCATAGCCTGGATACCATTATGCGCGATTTCAAACTCCCTGGCAACATCATTCACTCGGCGTTCTTGTTCAAGCTTCCCTATACTTCTTCCCAACGTGAAATCATCTCGATGATGTTTTTGAGACATAGCGTGAATTATACACTGGTGTGCAAAAATTAAAGAGGAAGAGGAGAAATTAGCATAACAGCGGAACGAGCAGACAGAACGGACCGAAAGACCACTCCGGAGATAGACTACGGTCCGGTACGGTAGGGCATGCGCATATATGCAGCATGACGTATGGGGGAGGAAAGTATCGGAAGGGTGTAAAGCACATGGGCTGTGTACGCTCAGCAATTCGGTAAAAGCTATTGCACGGTGTACATCGTTTTGAAGGACGTCGAGTGCTGCCCCCGTGTGATATGGCCAACAGGCAATCCAGTAGACAACATCTGGATGACTTTACCCGAGGTCGCGTCGTTGGGAAATTGGACGCAGGTCGAAGTGTGACTAGTGTGGCCGAGGACTACGGAATCACTCACAGCACCATTTCACGAGCTTGGAGAGCATTTCAAACGACAGGAACAGCTGTCCGAGAGTTTAGCAGTGGTCGTCTACGAGCAACCACGGCGACGAAAGACCGGCATATTGTCCTACAGGCGAGAAGAAGGAGACGGCAGACAGCGGGAGAAATCGCAAGGCACATGCAACAGACAACTGCACGTCCGTTATCGCGTTTTACCGTGGCCAGGAGGCTGCACAAAGGTGGTCTATTTGCACAACGACCAGTAGGATGTGTGCCATTAATATCTGTTCATCGGAGACGGCGATTTCTGTGGTGCCAGGAACAAAGGAACTGGACATATCAGCAATGGGGTCGAGTTCTCTTTACGAATGAGAGCCGATTTAGTCTGACGAGCGATTCTGGACGTATACATTTCTGGAGAGAGCAGGGAACACGCAATCACACTTCCAACATCATCGAAAAAGACCGGTTTGGAGGTGGCGGGGTTCTCGTTTGGAGCGGTATCATGTTTGGTAGCCGTACTGACATCCACATCTTCCAAGGAGGTTCAGTCACTGGTGTCCGCTATTGTACCGAGGTTCTACTGCCTCACGCGCGTCTGTTTAGAGGTGATATGGGTCCTGAGTTCCTTTTCATGGACGACAACGCTACACCTCATCGTACAGATGCTGTCGCAGAGCTGTTGGATATCAAAGATATTCAACGCATGGATTGGCTCACAAGGTCCCCGGACCTATATCCAATCCAACACGTGTGGGACCTTCTCGGGAAACGCTTGGCAGCACGTCACCAGCCGCCAGCAACGATTATGCCTCAACAGCTCCTTGACAACCTCGTCCTCAGCATGGACAGGCGTTGTAAATCCTGCAGTACAGTCAGGGGTGATCATATCCCTTGCTAAAGACTGGATTTTTCTTGGCAGCCGCCTGTCGCATAGACGTTTCTGTCTTCTGTCCAGTTGTGCTTAAAGCTACCATTTTAATACAGTGCCTTTGTATCCTTTGGATTCCTTGTTTGTACGGTTTTACTCATTTGTCCCATATTTTTACATCTTGGGGATCTTATGGTATGATTTGCGTCGATGTGAAGCACTTCTGCAAGACGTTACATTCGAAAAATCGTCTCGTCCTTAATTTTTGCACGCCAGTGTATGAAACGGTTGTGGTTCAATTGAGAGCTAAGTTACGGATAGGATGGATAAAAAACCAAAGATTTATCGCAGTTAACGCGAAATGTCAAATGGATGCTGGAAGTATTTGTGCGTCCTTTTCGGAAACACCAACATCCGTGGGTTGTTTTAGCCACTTTGTGGTTAGAGTGAAGTAGACGTAGTGACCTGTAGGCCGAATGACAGTTTTTATGCGGTTTGGCACAGATTCCACAAGGTTTTGGAGTGCACCAAGTCTACATCATACCAGGCGTTCACTAGACAGTCTTTTAACTGGTTCAGTGTTAACGGAAGATGACTTTTCTTCCAGATCTGTTGCCTAACATTGCCGATGCCGTCTAAAAGAGATAAAAATCCGGGCTTGGTGGGGGCCAGGGAAGATGGTTGAAGTCGTTTTCATGATCAACAAAGCCCGGCAAAACACATCTGGCTCGACAAACAGTTGCGTTGTCGTCTATGAAACCGCCGTCACCTGCTTGATAAAAATTCAACATTGTAGGATGACTGAATCAGAAAGAATGTTCAGATAATCTATTGAGAACACTTGACCTTCATTCAATATTAAGGGGCCCGTTCCGTACCAACAGAATGTTCTCCACACCATGACACACTTAGGAAAACCTTCTGCCGGAAAACTTGAGATGTATTTACAATGCCAGCTAAGTGTATTTTTTCATGGGGCTACCCCCAAACTCTCAGAACAATGTGTATCGCAATTTTTCGGACCTCATGACTTTTTTCCAGTCTTTCGGTGTCCAGTCACTGTGATCCTGACAGCACTGTTGAAGAACTTTCCTGTTCTTCGTAAGAATCAGTGGTTTCCGTATAGCAATGCGACTGCCTACACCGATCCTTATCAATTCATTCCCTGGGCATAGTTTTCTGAGATATGGGTCGGGAACAGCCTTCATTGAATGCTTCGGTGAATTGCTGCACCCAGGAAGTCTTGTTTCTCCGTGCAACCATTCTTAAATTAGAGATCTCGTTCCTGACAGACTGTCGTCGCGCCACAGATAAGCCTCTTAGACAGGCAATGAGGGTTACTTTTTTCACTGATTAAAGACCTGGTATATCTCACCTTTTGAGAAACCAGTCAGCTCTGCTGTTTTCAAAATCGTCGCTCCAGCCAGACGGGTACCCACATAAGCCCTTTGCCGAATTCGGGAGACCCTTAGTTTCTTCCATTGTGATGAACACTATTGACGACTACTGATGAGTAGCAGTCTTAAGTAGTTTCCTTGATCACGTTGCGATATGCAGTACGTGACCGCTTATCTTGCATATACGCTACGTAAGTGACATTTGCGTATATCTGCCTAAAGGTTTCTAAATCAGTGACCTGTGTGTGTAGAAGTGGTACCAAATGGCGACACTACCAACCGGCAACAAAAGTGTGAAGGGTGTTAGAGGTGAATTCCAGAAATGGACGATGGGTGCGTCCTTTTTTCAGTGCAATTCGCACGGCAGAGTTTCGCAGTTCACGGCCCATTAAAATATGGGTCAACCAGAATATACTGTATATATCCATCTACTATGCGACGCACATTAGCACGTGTTGGCTGCAACAGCGGACACCCTAGACGCCAGCCTCTTGTAACAGCAATCCATTGACGTGAATGACTCTGCTATTCTAAACAACATGCGGATTGGACTATAGAAGATTAGAAGCAGGTGTGCTAGTGCGATGAATCACGATATGTATCTATCCTGCCGATGGTAGACACTGTATTTAGCGTCCGGAGCATGTGGCTGTGGGACACTCATGCATGGAAACGACTATCCAGGACGGTGGGGATGGTCGTTTGATATGGGGCATGTTAGCTGGCATGAACTGGGAACCCTCGTGCGTGTGGACTAACGTATGGACGCAGGTTACTACCAGAGACTGCTTTCCAGTGTTTCCATTCTACTGATTCTTCAGTAGACCTACTTATTGTAACTCCTGTCCAGTGATAGTTTTCGTAATCTATTGATTTGTCTTTGTTTTAAGACCACCTACACACTCAGGGACATGCTGTTTATAAATGTCTGCATTCTTTCAGTACTCACCACCTATTGATCCAATGGACAAGACTCATTTCAGAATTGGTCTGAAGAAAAAATGCTGACGAAAATTAAAATTATTCAACACCTGCTACCTATTATTTTAAAAAAATCACACTGGTTGTCATGAAATAATTTTTATTCTAGATAACTAATTTATTTGTCGTACAACGATTTTTCCCAGTTTTGTTAAACCGCAGAATATCAGGAAAACGTTTATAATAGAATATCTGTATTAATTATGCGTTTTTGAGTATAACACTTATTTCACGTACTTCGGGAACATCAGGGTATCTTTTTGTAATAAGTGTAAGTACACTCACGTACAATGAAATTTGCGCACCAAGAAAGAAGAATCGGATTTGACTGAAATTTTAAGGACGTAATGATACAGACTTTTATCTGTGGGTTTCATCTTAAACACCAGGTGTTTAAGATGAAACCCACAGATAAAAGTCGAGTGGTGTGAGGTTGGGGGATCTGGGTGGCCATTCCACAGGACCACGCCGCCCAATCCAATGACCATGAAATTGAACATCTAGCCATTGACGAAGAGCTGCTCCCTAGGGTGGTCATTCTGTGAGTCGGTTGTTGACGTCTGAGGCTATGAAGTGGAAGCTGCGTTCACCAGACATTAGGATCACCTGAATCCTCTCCTCTTCCGTCAAAGCCATCTTGAGTTTCCTGCAACAGACAATGGTTATTTCAAATTTCTGTGTTGATAACTTCTGAACCAAAACACATATGTCTAATCTGATTACGGCAACCAATTTCTGAGAAAATCCTGGTCTTGTTTAATTCGCAACATGACCCCCTTACCATTTGAAAAATTTGACCTTTATCCAATATGGCGGATTTGAATATGGCGGCCATGTTCCGGAAATAGCCTAAACGATAGGCCCCTCTCAACGATTCTTTGCTGGGGTATTCAGATATTTCACTTTCCCTCCCGTTTCTCAAATACATTGGTATCGTGCGACTTTTCACTTACCTTGTAAATATATGCAACATACTAGAACATACACTATGTAGTTTGACATTACATTCTTACAAACTATGTATTAATAAGCTCCGGGCTCAGCCGATGTCGAGATTGCTTTGAAATACATGTCCAATGACGTTGTGACGTATATTCTAGATTAACTTTCTTTATTTAGTTTCTTTCCCTATGTAAATCTTGAGTTTATTCTCAGTATTCTTCACGCTTAACGAAATATCTTTTCCCTCAAACGAATACGTTTTTTTTTTTTTGATTGGAGGTTCAACGACCACCGTGAGCAACTCAATGGGCTATAAGCAGTCGCCCATCCCTAATTTAGGGTCACTGGTTCCAGGGAAGGGAGAGAGCCAGTGCCGTAAGACAAACACAACATCCATGCCTCACCGGGATTCGAACCCGGACCGAGTTCGGACGAATGATCAGAGGCCATCGCTTAGACCACTGCGCCACCGGGGCGGCCGAATACGTTTGGCAACACAATTGAGGTTTTATGCACGTGACGTATGCCGGATCTTGATAAGAGCAAGAGATAAAAACGAAGACTGATCTATTGCTTGAGAGCGTTGTAAGAGAGCGTTGGGTTGTAAACTGATTATTGATAGGAGTGTTGTGATAATGTGTGGTGTGTGGAGCGTTTACTGCTGTATGCCATATTACGATGTGTTTTCTACAGCCTGAATAAAGCTTTTCCGTAAGTTGACTTCGGTTGTTTCGTCTGGCCGTTAAGGTTTCTTTCATTTAGGAACTATTTCTCAGTATGTTGATGTGTTAAAACAACGTAGAAGTAAGACAAGACTTCTACGTCGTTATAACGTTTATACAGTCGCCTTTCTTTCCTGGTTGTATATCACGTTTTAGCCAGCAAGACCACAATGCGCTACTTAAAACACTTTCGCAAACCCTTCAGAATCTGGTTCTTGAATCTTAAAACCAACCAGTCCTTCGTCGATCATTTTGAAGCATTCTGACATTCGCTTAGCTTCAAATCACAAATTGTGCCGCAGTGGTCTAAGCGATGGCCTCTGATCATTTGTCCTTAAGGGGTCCGGTTTCGGATCTCGGTGAGGCATGGATGTTATGTTTGTCTTAGGGCATTGGCTCTCTCACTTCCCTGGAACCAGTGACCCTAAATAAGGGACGGGAAACTGCTTTTAGCCCATTGAGTTGCTCACGGTAATCGTTAAACCTCCAATAAAAAAAAATAAAAAAATCACAATATGACGTAATTGCTTGCCGATGCACGCCGTGAAAAAGGGATCTCAGATGGTCACTGTTTTCTCATCCAGCTGACAGTCCCTCCAGAGTTTTCCCAGTACTTACTTCACCAGCGGTACCTCAAAGTCGTAGTTGTAAGCCGAAAATGCGCTACAAGATGCAACCGCGTAAGTCCGGCACTTACTGTATCAATAAAAATGACGTTCTGTTGTCCCACAGTTTATTTAGTTTTCAATTTTGTAATCACTAAAACTTAGTGTTGTGTACCTGGAATTTTTATTTGGCTTCTCTTACAGAGTTTTTTTTTTTAAAGTCCAAATCTACAAATTTTTATTGGCTAAAACTCTATCTTTAGAATATTATAGAACACAACAACGTATTTTTACCACCAGAACTGCGGTGATCATTCTCCACTCAAAGAATTTGAAAACGGATAATGAAATTAAAATGAAAGGATAGAAAGAGAGAGTAACATTATTCTTATATTTCACATCGATACCGAGTGAAATTCTCCATAACAAAATCGTAAAAAGAAAGATTATTCTTTTTGTTTTTTCAAAAACGTTTCTTGGAAAGAAATGGGTGAAAATCGAAAAGTTTGTGTTGGAATTGCGCGTTATTAGAAAAGTAGTTACTTTTATTCTTAGAACCTTCAGTTTCACAATGGTCTAAGATTGCTAAATCTTACTTGTCTAGACAGAAGCCTGAGTCGATTTAGGTGATGTCAAAATACCGGTGATTTTGAGCAAATGATTTGTATTCCCCAATGTTTTTCTTAAACGCTGATCTCAAACAAATCTGTGCATCATTTGTGAAAACATCGCACAGAAATTAATATGAAACAGGCAAGAAGTCTCAAACAATAAAACTCTTGTAGACATGTGCCATTGGAGGATGCTTGTCCTAATCACCAGAAAGGGGATTGAGAGTTTGAAAAGGGAAAGTCGGTTCGATTTTTCATTATTTTGACATTCGTGTATCAAACTTACTCCTATATTTCCCCGGGATAGCAGTGAGTTACTTCATCAACGGCTTAGACATAACTTAGACTGGTAATTACAACATTTGTACGTTGTAACCCCTTACATAATACCACTGACTTTGTAACTAGCATGGAAGATATCGGTTGTATGCAGGTAGGAATTTCTGACTGCTGTTTGGAACATGTACACATGTGTACTATTCATGGTACAATGTAACGTCGCAAAGTTCATTCATAGTGTGTGTATTATGTAAATTTCATTTGTAGTGTTCTTTTACACCCAAATTATTCAAATTCCCATAGGTTCTTAGTTAAAATGATCCACCTGCAATTCTTTTTTGTTTAGGGGTTTAACGACCACGAACAAATCGTAGCGTCGTCAGTCCCTAATTTTGGACCACTGGTTTCTGGAAAGTGACAGAGCCAGCACCAACAGGAAAATATTTACCTTTGCTTCATCCGAGACTCGAACTCGAACCCACCTCAGAAGAATACGTGCAGTCAGAAGATAGCCTCTCAGACCACTCGGGCACCTGGACGGCCCATCTGCAATTTGTTTAGCATTTAAGAGATATGTTTAGGGCACCATGTTTGGCTACCGGAAAACCCACCAGCTGGTTTTCACAGTCCAGTGGCTTCCAGATTGGAAAATACACATACTAACATAAAAAACTAGAAACATGACATCGAATTTTCGGGTGTAATAAGCACGTCTTTTGAATCCGCTATTCAAAGTAAATGGAACCGGTATGGAGAACCATAGTATCTGACGGAAGAAAGGAGTTTTTTAATCGGCTTTTTAAACTCGCAGATATTGCTGTCTCTGGTTTCAGACTTGTGCGTTAGGAAACGTTTGAATTTATATGAGAAACATTTCGCAGCGGAAACTCTCTCCAACAACGAAATAATTTTTCAAATCGGACCCTTCGAAGCAGACATATGGACAAATATCAGATATGCATCTACGCCCCCTGGCGGGAAAAACCACGCATTATTTTAGGAAGAAAGTATTCTCAAAAGATTTTTCGATGTGAGCGGTATCGGTCCTGGAAAACAATTTTTAGTCGAGTTTTTAGGAGCTCAGATTTTGCTGCAAATACATCAGAAGCAGAAATTAACACTTGTGCTCCCCTGGTGGCCAAACAATTCTTTACTAAATATTAGAAAATATATGAAAGCATTTTCCATGAGGAGCTGTATGCGATACAGGAAGAATTTTTCAAATCGGAGTGTTAGAAGCACAAATAGCGCAGAAAACGCAATTTACCTTTGCGCTCCCTAGCGGAAAGTCTATGACTTACTTGAAAATTTTGACTTTACATGAAAAACTTTTCGCATCTGAAACACTATCCAACAAAGAATGAATTTTTCAAATCAGACACCTAGAAGTAGAGATATTTACAAAAGTAAGATACACATCTACACCCCCTGGCGTAGAAATGATGCAATATTTTAAGAAGAAAATATTTCTGAAAGGTTTGTCGACGTGAATAGTATCGGTCCACAAACGAATTTTCTTCAGTCGAGATTTTGGAAACTCAGATGTTGATGCAAATAAATCAGAAGTGGAAATTAAGACTTACTCCCCCTGGACGCCAAACAATTTTTACCAAAATTAGAAATTATGTGCAAAGGATTTCCCATCAGGAGCTGTACCCGGTGCAGAAAGATTTTTTTCAAATCGGAGTTTTAGAAGCCGTGATATAAGGGAAACGCAATTTACCTTTACGCCCCCTAGCGGAAAGTCTGTGAATTACTTGAAAATTTTGAAATTTTATGAAAAACATGTCACACCGGAAACTCTATCTAATAAAGAAAAATTTTTTCAAGTCGGACCATTAGAAGCAGAGATATTGAAATGAGATATCTACGCCCCCTGGCGGAGAAACCATGCAATATTTTAAGAAGAAAATATTCCAAAAAGGTTTACAGACGTGAGTGGCATCGGTCCACGAAAAAACGTTTTCAATCGAGATTTTAGAAGCTCAGATTTTATGCCAAATACATCAGAAATAAAAATTAACACTTACGGCCCTTGGTGGCCATAGTATTCTTTACCAAAAATTAGAAATTATATGCAAACGATTTTCCATTAGGAGCTGTATCAGCCGAAGAAAAATATTTCAAATCGGAGTTTTAGAAGAAGAATTATCGGGAAAAATATAATTTTCCTTTACGCCCCCAAAGCGGAAAATCTATGCGTAATTTCAAAAAGTAATTATATCTGAAATACTCTTCGACATAAATGGAATCGAAAGATAAAGGAAGTTTTTCAATCGGATGTTTAGAAGCAAATATGTGGAATAAACCGTATTTTTGAATTCGACATCATCTGCATTTACGCCCTCTAGCGGCGAAATTGTACATTGTACAAAAAAACGAAATGAAGGATCCTCATTCGCATATTTCAAGCTTCCCAATGCAGAAATAATTTTTTGAATAGGACTAATAGTTGCAGAGATATGGTGTCTACAGACAGACAGACGGACGAACAAACCGATAAAAAAGCATGATCTTTTTTTACAAAAGACGTGCTAAAAATGCGAACTTAGTATTGAGCAGGGCCATCTACATTGCGAATGACAGCAAACATGTGATACGGCAAGGTTTCTGTGAAGTTTAAATAACCTTTTGGTGCATGGGTATGATCATATGTAGAGGATTTTAGGAAGGGAGTGTCTCACCCCAGGTGTTAAACAACTCTTAGAAATAGGAAGCTAGGAGATTCGGGCTAAAGTGCCCAATAGTAAAGTGACACGGAAGCGAAGTAGAAAGGGGGAGGAAGACGCCCTTATTTATTACCGAGGGGCCAGTACCCGGGGTCCGACGGCTTAACGCGCCCATCCGACGCACGGCGGATATTTAGTGGATCGAGCGATCGTGCCTGCCCGTGATCGAACCTGACGGTCCTTCCGCGGCAGTCACGCACCACGCGCCGCCACCCACTGCGCGTGGGGCATGGATAACCATCCCTGCAGCAAAATATAGGGCAACTCTGTTAGAATTGATGGAAGGGGGCGCCGACGCCGAACAGCTACTTCCGGCATGGGTCATACATTTACAATGGAATTGAGATAATCGGAATTTGGAAGCGGGAGGAGATGTTATAAGTCCTCACTGGGTTCACCAAACTTTTTTATGCACTCCTGTAGCCACGATATGCGGTTGCATTGCCATCTAAGACAAGTGTCTCCTGAATGGCTAGACGATACCCAAAACCCAATTTCTCTAACTTTCTACGTATGGTTCTGGTAGAAATAGCTGCTCCTGACCTTGCTTAAATTCAGCAGTCTGCTGCTGCACACGGCAAGGTTTTTTCATCCGTACAATTCTCACAGCACATGGGTCATGTTTTTTAAGTCTTGCTTTTCAAAAATATGTAGGTCTTTTGAAAATGGAAGACCCACTTGCTTTCCAGTCGATAAACACCTTTGAAATTGCTGATTTAAATGATTTGTAATTCCTTTTGTTTTGTTATTCGTGATTCCAGCTAAACACGCGCCTACGATGAGACCTTTACCGAATTCCGATAGATCCTGGGTTTTCCTCATGGTTTATAACGAAGTAAATTTTTGGTCTACGCCGGGAATCGAACCCGAGTCCGCTTATTCCGGAACAAGTCGCTCTACCAACTGAGCTACGCAGACGTTCATTCTGATTGCTATCTGCCTTTATGTCGTGTGCGTCCTGCTGGCATGGGGCATGGTCCACGGGTCAGCCGTGACCATGAATCATTGCAGGCAGCCATCCTCTGTAGAACGTGCACTCGAGAACTCCCAGTCAATCTAGTGTGTGGAATGCAACATCACACATTTTTATTTTCAAAGCCCTGGAGAAGGGATTCTCTTATTTTTTCCCCTCTCGCGGTGTGAAAAGAACATCACACCATTGCGAGACTTTGAACGGTCGGGTCATCCGGATAGTTCGAGCGCCATTATAACGAAGTAAATTTATCCGTGATTTTTGGTCTACGCTGGGAATCGAACCCGAGTCCGCTTATTCCGGAACAAGTCGCTCTACCAACTCAGCTATGCAGACGTTCATTCTGACTGCTATCTGCCTTTATGTCGTGTGCGTCCTGCTGGCAGGTACGTCACAGGTTATATTAGTTAGTGAAGTCGAATGGCCTGTACGCTCTATCTAATGACCAAGGCAAGGAAGGGGCCATGGGGCCTTGCGACTGTTACAGTTGTATGTACGTTGAATAATAAAAACATTATGACCAGCGCGTCTTTATGGAAATCAAAGCCACTGCAAGTAAACGACGGCGCGAATGAAGGTCATGAAGAGGTATCAATAACACCTGATACTGAGAGATCTATAAATTATTGTTATTCTTGTCCTTCAGACTGCCAAACCAGAGGACTTAAGCGAGTTCAACAAAGGACAAAGTACAATGGCCAGACTACTGAGACAGAGCATTACAGAGATTTGTGAGGTGTTTACGATTAGCCGTGATTTAGTACCTTCAAAAAGTGCTCCAAAGTAGAAAAACCACCAGTAGCCGGCAAGGTGTGTCCTGGCCACGGCTCACTGATGTTAGAGGTAAGAGTAGGCTATCCCTAATGGTAGGAGCCAACAGATGGGGTAATGTGGAGCAACTCCCAGATAATTTAAATGCTGGTGACAAAAGTGATGTCTCACAACACACAGTACATGGAACGTTGATGATAATGGAGCTGCGTAGTCGCTGGCCTCTCCGACTGCCCACGTTAACCTAAGTGCATCTTTGAAAGTGTCTAAAATGAGCATCAAAACTGGACATTGAATGATTGGACGAAGGTCGTCTGGTCCTATGAATTTTGTTTCCTGTTGCACCATGTGAATGACTGGGTACGTGTGCGTCATTTCCTGGGATACTGTTGGTACCATGATGCACCGTAAACAAGTCAGTGGAGAAATTGTAATGCTTTGGGAAATGTACTACTGGGATACCCCTTGGTCCAATCATTCATGTGCAAGAAACTACGACGTCTACTACCTATCTGAACATCATTGCAGGATAGGTACATCCTTTCATGGCATCGGTATTTTCCTCTAGTATTGCCTTCTTTCAGAAAAACAGTGCGTAGTGCCAAACTGCCTGGAACTTTCGAGGATAATTTGCGGAACATGAGGAAGACCTTCAGGTATTTCTGTGTCCTCCAAATTCTCCAGACATAATCCAACTGAACATTTGTGGTTTGTGTTGGAACAGCAAATAATATCTGCGGCGGCTCAACAAAGCAACGTACAAGAGTTAAACGTATCCTGGGAGTGTGATGAAATTCGATAACACAAGACACCTTATAACGAAGTGAATTTCTCCGTCATTTTTATCCGCGCCGGGGTTCGAACCCGGGTCCACTCATTCCGGAATAAGTTGCTCTACCAATTAAGCTACGCGGACATTGATTCTAATTGCTATCTGCCTTTATGTCGTGTGCGTCCTTCTGGCAGGTACGTCACATCTCCTGGTACGTTACACCATCTCCCCCTTATTTTTCTTTTTTTTTTTTTTTTTCTTTCGAAGTGCTGCTCATATTTTTCCTATCTCGCGGTGTGGAAATAACATCACACCAATGCGAGATTTTGAACGGTCGGGTCATCCGGGTAGTTCGGGCGCCATTATAACGAAGTGAATTTCTCCGTCATTTTTATCCGCGCCGGGGTTCGAACCCGGGTCCACTTATTCCGGAATAAGTTGCTCTACCAATTAAGCTACGTGGACATTGATTCTAATTGCTATCTGCCTTTATGTCGTGTGCGTCCTTCTGGCAGGTACGTCACATCTCCTGGTACGTTACAACCTTTAGAAATCTTGCAGAGTTTAAGAATCTCTTGGTAATAGGTGTTTTGGCGGAACGTGAAGGACGAACATAATGTTAGGCAGGTGGTGATAATATCTTGGCTCTTCGGTGTATAAGAATATATTGTCTGGGATTGTCTCAAAATAAGGAATTCAAATTTTTTGTCCAGTGTGTGTACTATTCCAAACAACTTGGTTCGCACCTATATTATTCCACTAAAAATCTATGAGACAATTTGACTTTGCTAAACCGTTGATGTAAAAAAATGAGCATACGATCCTGAGCAATATTGTTCCATTGATTTTTAGACTCCTGCTTATATTTGAAAATATGAAAGTTATTTTTCGCCTTTCAGGATCTCATTCTGCAAAAACCAGTAGTTCTGATGCAGCGACGAGAGAAAAAATTTCAATTCCTGATTCACAAGGAAATCACTCAGTTATTCCGGATGTTCACTTGCCTTACATAAAATCGCCGGCGGCCAAACGAATGATGCTATTTTTAGTGTCATGTTAATTCTTCCGCCTGATTACTACGCACGCGTGATTGAAGAAGTGGAGTTCTGTGTCGATAAATGAAACGCGAGATCGTTAATGATATAATTACCCTGCCAAGGGAAGAATACAGGTATACCCTTGATTATTTTGGTTGGGAACTATTATTAGCGTGCGCGCTCTCATTAGAACTCAGCGTGATTTCCTAACACAAGTATATTTTAAGTCTTAAAGAATTTACCAGCTGTTACCATTTTGATGCCCAATTGCCAACATAGCTATTAACACGAGAATATTCAGAGATTTTGAATCTATCGGGCAGCTCGGATTTTTCTGGTTGTCTTTATTACTTCCTACAATATTATTTTGTTGCGGGTGTTTCTTCAAGTCTTCTGTTTCTTCCAAAGTTTGTTTCACAGAAATCAATGCTTTACCACAAATACTTTCAATATTTCGAGATTAATGTGAGGTGATCATTAAAAATACTTGTTACGTTTAATCTAATTTAACCTTCCTTTTTAGGTTCCGTCTTCTGAAAATTTTGGTTTACTTCTCCGCAAGCGTTTTTCAGGCTAAATGCTAAATTCTCTCTCTGGACGAAGTTATGCCTTGCAAACCGGTGCAGAGGTCAAAATATAAGGAAGTACGCTAAACTGATGATAAGAGTTGCTGTTTTGCACTGTACGAGAAAGAAAGACGATTTGTTTTGTAGAGAAAGACGATTTGATATGTACGACGACTAATTCCTAATCTAGGTTTAAAGACCTGAACCTACAGCGCCCTGCGCCTTTAGGCAGGTGAAAAGATAGAAAACAGTTTTTAGAAGCGGGAGCAGTGGACCCTGATAGGAAAGTGATACAAAGAAAAATACAGAAAAATTAGAGTTTTAGGAGTAAACGGTTTCCCGTCAAGTGCTGAACTCATAAGCTGATCTGAGCATCCTCAGCAGCCGTCCGATCCAAGCATCCCGCTGATGTTCCGCCACAGCAAACGCAGAGAAGTCCACGGAGAAGAGGAGCCTAAGAAAAATGAGAAGCAGCACACACAAGAAAATCAAATACAAACAAGAACATTCACTGAACACACACCAGTTATCTAACCTTAATTCAAGCAATAGTCGACTTATGCTCTAAAAAAGAAATTAAAACTTTTAACATAAATTTCAGTCATTGGGGTATTAGTCGACTTTGCTTAGTTTAATTTAATACACTGGCGTGCAAACATTAAGGACGAGACGGTTTTTCGAATGTAACGTCGTGCAGAAGTACTCCACATCGACTCAAATCATACCACACGATCCCCACGATTCAAGAATATGGGACAAGTGAGCAAAACCGTCCACACAAGGAATCTAAAGGATACAAAGGCACTTTATTGAAAAGGTAGCTTCGAGCACAACTGCACAGAAGACAGAAACGTCCATGTGACAGGCGGATGCCAAGAAAAATCCAGTCTTTAGTAGGGGATATGATCACCCCTGACTTCGTTGCAGAATTTACAACGTCTGTCCATGCTGAGGACGTGGTTGTCAAGGAGCTGTTGAGGCATCGCGGCCCATTCCTCTTGTACTGCCAATCGCAGCTGCGGAATCGTTGCTGGCGGCTGGTGACGTGCTGCCAAGCCTCTCCCGAGAAGGTCCCACACGTGTTCGATTGGATTTAGGTCCAGATACCTTGTGGGCCAATCCATGCGTTGAATATCTTCACTCTACAACGGATGCCGGTCAAAACGGCGACCGTTCAAAACGCCGACATGTCGAAACACCGACAATCAAAACACCGACAAATCATAACACCGACAATCATAACACCGACAATCATAACACCGACAATCATAACACCGACAGTTCAAAACACCGACAATCAAAACACCGACACTTCAAAACACTGACAATCATAACACCGACATTTCAAAACACCGACAATTATATGGAATCTAAGCCGGCGAGTAGAGGAACTTTATTCTGAGCGATTGCAAAATTACAGTGGGTGGAATGGGGATGACAACCCTCAACGAATGGATGGGTGGGCAAGGGGATGCAAAGGTGTTGGATATGTGGATGCTTATGTGCTGCCCCAAGCGGTGGACGATGGAACTTTTTGAAGTCTATTCCGACCAATGGCAACATATTTTTATTCCAAACAACGGTGGGAAGGGGAATGCATAGGTGTTGTATATGTCGATGATTATGTGCAGCCCCTAGCGGTGAACAATAGAACTGCATAATTTTTTATTCGGTCATATGGCAACATATTTTAATTCCGAGCGATGGCAACATCGTCGTAGATGGGTAGGAAAGGGGATGTATAGGTGTTGGATATGTGGATGTTTGTGTGCTGCCCCTACCGATGAACGATGGAACTTTATTGATTTCTATGCCGACCGACGGCACCATTTTTTTATTCTGAGCAATAGCAACATCTGAGTGGACGGGCGGGAAGGGGGATGCGTATGTGTTGGATATGTCGATTCTTATGTGCTGCCCCTAGCGGTCAACGATGGAACTGCATATGTTTTTTTTTCGACCAATGGCAACATATATTAATTCTGAGCGATGGCAACATATTTTTCTGAGTAGATAGGTGGAAAGTGGGATGTATAGGTGTTGGTTATGTGGATGTTCATGTGCTGCACCTAGCGGTGAACGATGGAACTGTATGAATATCTATTCCAAGCGACGCTAACATATTTTGATTGCGAGCGATGGCAACATCTGAGTGGATGGGTGGGAAAGGGGATGCATAGGTGTTATATATGTGGATGTTCATGTGCTGCCACTAGCGGTGAACGATGAAACTTCACTGATTTCTATTACGACCGACGGCAACATATTTTTATTCCGTGCAATGGCAACATCTGAGTGGATGGGTGGGAAGAGGAAGGCATAGGTGTTGGATATGTGGATGCTTTTGTGCTGCCCCTAGCGGAGAACGATGGAACTTTATTGATTTCTATTCCGACCGATGACAACATATTTTTATTCCGAGCAATGGCAACATCTGAGGAGATGGGTCGGAAAGGGGATGTATAGGTGTTGGATATGTCGATGCTTATGCGCTTCCCTTAGCGGTCAACGATGGTACTGCATACATTTTTATTCCAACCGATGGCAACATATTTTTATTCCAAGCAATGGCAACATCTGAGTAGAAGGATTGGAAGGGGAATGCATACGTGTTGGATATGTCGATGATTATGTGCAACCCCTAGCGGTGAACAATAGAACTGCATAAATTTTTATTCTGAGGGACGGTAACATATTTTTATTCGGAGCGATGGCTGCACTGTTACCCTTCTGTTATATGTTACCAGTCTGGACACTCTCCGTTCCGCCCGAGGAGTCACTAGTCGATGACGACCACACGTTGCACATAGAGATCCAGTTTTTTGGCTGACAGTCCAGTCTTTAAACACTTTAACAACAGCTGCTCTGGAACACTTCACGAATGCGGCGGTTTCGGTGATACTCGTTCCATGGTTCCGAGCTCCTACTATCATCCCACGTTGAAAGTCCGTCAAATCGCATTTTTTACCCATCTCGTCACCAAAAAATAACTTCTACTACTGTCCCAAGCACTAAGGTTTCCCTTTTATATTAGCCTCTGGTCTGGCGGTAACAGCGTGCATCCATAGCTCATTTGCTTAAAACTGTCAGGTTGTCCTAATAAAGTGGCCACTCAGTGTATGTAGATAAACTGGAGGTAATCAGGGGCAAATGCCTAGACTACATGCGAAAATAACTATGGCTGATCCTGTACTTTGGGATAGAATACTAGATTGTTTCCTGGCAGGTGATAGCAAACAATAAATTTATATTAAAAATTATAACTATTACTTAAACAAATTAAATGACAATAAACGGACTTTCTTTATCAATATATGGATAATGGTACTTGCCATGGAAACATGATTTTTGTCACATAAAAAGAAATAGCTGGTTCCTAAGATATTGAAATATTTGAGACACAATGCCCTTGAAAATTGTACAGTTTCTTCCATAAGCATCGTTAGGTTGTTATCATTACCTTCTATCACCCACCCATTTGTGCATCCACTTCAATGTTGCCATCTCTCGGAATAAAAATAATATAGTTCCATCGTTCAACAAGGGCAGCACATAAGCATCGACATATCCAACACCTATGCACCCCCTTCCCACACATCCACTCAGATCTTGCCATCGGTCGGAACAAACATTAATGCAGTTCCATCGTTCACCGCTAGAGGCAGCACATAAGCATCGACATGTCCAACATCTATGCATGGCCCTTCCCACTCATCCACTCCGATGTTGCCATCGCTCGGAATAAAAATGTTGCCTTCGCTTGGAATAAAACTTCATAAAGTCCGTCTTCACCACTAGGGACAGGACATAGGCACTGTTTGGTTGTTGTCATCCCCTTCTATCACCCACACATTTGTGCATCCACTCCGATGTTGCCATTCTCGGAATAAAAATAATAAAGTTCCATCGTTCACCTCTAGGAACAGCACATAAGAATCGACATGTCCAACACCTATGCGTCCCCCTTCCTACCCATGCACTCAGATGTTGCCATCACTCGGAATAACAATTTATAAAGTTCCGTCGTTCACCGCTAGGGGCAAAACATAAGCCTCGTTTGGTTGTTGTCATCTCCTTCTAACACCCACCTATTTGTGCATCCACTCCGATGTTGCCATCTCTCGGAATAAAAATAATAAAGTTCCATCGTTCACCGCTAGGGCCAGAACATAGGCATCGACATATCCAACACCGCATCCCCTTTCCCAATCATTCACTCAGATGTGGCCGTCGCTCGGAATTAAAATATGTTTCCATCGGTCGGAATAAAAATTTATGCAGTTGAATTGTTCACCACTAGGGGCAGCACATAAGCATCGTTTCGTTGTTGTTATCCCCTTCAATCACCCAGCCATTTGTGCATCCACTCCCATGTTGACATCTCTCGTAATAAAAATAATAAAGTTCCATCGTTCACCGCTAGAGGCAGCACATAAGCATCGACATATCCAACACCTATGCATCCCCCTTCCCACTCATCCACTCCGATGTTGCCATCGCTTGGAATAAAAATATGTTGCCATCGGTCAGAATAAAAATATACGAAGTTCCGTCGTTTACCGCTAGGGGTAACCACATCCATCGATTGGGTGTTGCAATCCCCTTTCCCAACCACTCTGTTGTTGCATCGCTCGGAATAAAGTTCTTCTTCTCGCCGGACAATTATATTAATCCATATAATTGTCGGTGTCATGGTTGTCTGGGTTAGGATTTGTCGGTGTTCTGATTGTCGGTGTTTTGAACTGTCGGTTTTATGATTGTGAGTGTTTTGAACTGTCGGTGTTATTATTGTCGGTGTTTTGAACTGTCGGTATTACGATTGCCTGTGTTATGATTTGTCGGTGTTTCGGCCTGTCAGTGTTTTGAACTGTCGGTATTTTGATTTTTCGGTAAAAGTGTTTTGATTGTCGGTGTTTTGTACTAGAACCCTCTACAACAGGTCTGCGAGAGCCACTGTACGATGAGGTGTAGCGTTGTCGTCCATTAAGAGGAACTCAGGACACACAGCACCTCTAAACAGACGCACGTGAGGCGGAAGAACCTTGGTACAATAGCGGTCACAAATGACTGAACCTCCTTGGATGATGTGGAAGTCAGTACGGCTACCAAGCATGATACCGCCCCAAACGAGAACTCCGCCACTTCCAAACCGGTCCCTTTCAATGATGTTGGAGGTATGATTGCGTCTTCCTTGCTCTCTCCAGATGTGTATACGTCCAGAATCGCACGTCAGACTAAATCGACTCTCATTCTTAAAGAGAACTCGACCCCATTGCTCCTGTATCCAGTACTTGTGTTTCTGTTACCACAGAAACCGCCGTCTCCGATGAGCAGGCGTTAATGGCACACACCGTACTGGTCGTCGTGCAAATAGACCACCTTTGTGCAGCCTCCTGGCCACGGTAAGACGCGATAACGGACGTCCAATTGTCTGTTGCATTTGCCTTGCGATTTCTCCCGCTGTCCGTTGCCTGTCTATTTTCGCCTGTAGGACAATATACCGGTCGTCCGCCGCCATGGTTGCTCGTGGACGACCACTGCTAAACTCTCGGACAGATGTTCCTGTCGTTTGAAATGCTCTCCAAGCTCGTGAAACGATGCTATGAGTAATCCCGAACTCCTCGGCCACACTAGTCACACTTCGACCTTCTGCCAATTCCCCAATGACGCGACCTCGGGTAAAGTCATCCAGATGTCGTCTACTGGATAACCTGTTGGCCATATCACACGGTGGCAGCAATTCGACGTCGTTCAAACCGATGTACACCGTGCAATAGCTTTCACCGAATTACTGAGCGTACACCTCTCGTGTGCTTTATACGCTTCCGACACTTTGCGTCATGCTGCATATATGCGCATGTCCTACCGTACCGGACCCTAGTCTATCTCCTGAGTGGTCTTTCGGTCCGTTCTGCCTGCTCGTTCCGCTGTTATGCTGATTTCTCCTCTGGGTCCCTAATTTTTGCACACCATTGTAGTTAGGCACCTGGACATAAAAAAAGAAAAAAGATAGCGTTGTTTCTATTCATAGTTAGAAGCGCAAAAATAAAGTTAAAAAGTTGCAGTTACTTTCAGAAATTGCAGGTTGCTCTGTCCTCAAACTGGAGTCGGCTTATTGACTTGCTTCTCAAGAGCGAGTCAGAGAACAGTTATTTCCTATTGGCTGATCGAAATTTTCTAAGCAACTGCGAATTATCATTGGCTAATAAATTGGGCTTTCAATCCATATATAAGAGAGTTACTAAGTTTTGCATTAGTACATTTGTTTAAATGTAGTAGGAGACAAACCATGGAGGAGTAAACAACAGAGTTACAATTCCACAAAACAAACTGCCACGAAATCTAATTTTTGAAATTTCTTTTTAGCTATATAGGGCCAATCAATTTTTAATACAGGCCCCCTTTAAGAAAAGTGATAATGCAAAGCAAAAATAATTAATCCCAATTATTTACTTTTCTACAAGGATAGCTGTGTATTGTTTTTTTCTGTTTTTGTTTTTGTTTTTGTGGAATTTTGTCTAGAATTGATTTTGGTCTTTTATATCAGTCCGATTCACTAATAGTGTAGTTAAGTGCCTCCCTGACAAGTGGGTTAGGGTACACCTTTGCTTTTTCATAGTATCTTCTTGCAAGTTCATACATAGTGTAAAGAATTGAGTTGATACTCAGCATACTTCTGATAGCATTGTTTGGGGTTGTTCCGTCACGCCCTACCATCATACGAAGGGTTTTATTTTGAAGTGAAGTGATGTGATTTTTTGTTGTTTATTACAGTTACCCCAAATTGCAAATCCCTAAGTAATTACCGGGCTGAAGCAGGCTTTCCAAAGCAGTGCTTTATTTTTCTGCTTAGCTTTTTATTTCTTATTAGGGGTTGGGGACACCCTTTGAGTTTTAGTGCCGTAGACAAGGTTTCTTTGAATATGTTTGTTACAATTTAGGTTAGGATCAATTTTATTTGTAGAGAAAGACGAATTGATTTATAGAGATAAACAATTTGATTTGTAAAGAAAGACGAATTGATTTGTAAAGAAAGACGAATTGATTTGTAAAGAAAGACGAATTGATTTGTAGAGATAAACAATTTGATTTGTAAAGAAAGACGAATTGATTTGTAGAGAAAGACGAATTGATTTGTAGAGATAAACAATTTGATTTGTAAAGAAAGACGAATTGATTTGTAGAGATAAACAATTTGATTTGTAAAGAAAGACGAATTAATTTGTAGAGAAAGACGAATTGATTTGTAGAGAAAGACGAATTGATTTGTAGAGATAAACAATTTGATTTGTAAAGAAAGACGAATTGATTTGTAAAGAAAGACGAATTGATTTGTAAAGAAAGACGAATTGATTTGTAAAGAAAGACGAATTGATTTGTAAAGAAAGACGAATTGATTTGTAGAGAAAGACGAATTGATTTGTAGAGATAAACAATTTGATTTGTAAAGAAAGACGAATTGATTTGTAGCGATAAACAATTTGATTTGTAAAGAAAGACGAATTGATTTGTAGAGAAAGACGAATGGATTTGTAGAAATAAACAATTTGATTTGTAAAGAAAGACGAATTGATTTGTAGCGATAAACAATTTGATTTGTAAAGAAAGACGAATTGATTTGTAGAGGAAGACGAATTGATTTGTAGAGATAAACAATTTGATTTGTAAAGAAAGGCGAATTGATTTATAGAGAAAGACGACTTGATTTGTAGAGAAAGATGACTTGATTTGCAGAGAAAGACGATTTGATTTGTAGGAGAGCTCTGATTGGTTTGAAGGTATTCATGAATTTACGCAGACTTGCGCAGTCGCTCACTTGTTTATCGAACGTTGAATATATTGTTACAGGATAGCCGGGCTACTTCGTTTTCAGAAACCTCCCGATTTGCCCTGTTTTACATCTGGGCGAGGGAACGAATTGATGGATTAGCGCATGGCTTACTTCTTGGCAGTTCTGCAGCCAACTTCAAAACATGCGGAAAATGGCGCAAATGTTTATGTGCAGACGTTTATTTCGAAAGAGAGTTATGTTTTAGCAATATTTACACACAGGACTTCATGCATTACTGCTTTTAAAGATTGCAACACCATGAAGGACTGCTGGTATTAGCTTGAAACTTACAGGTTATGTTCAACAGGTTGGGATATGCAAATGTTCAAACTATCAGTGAAAATGCGCATGTGGTTTCGGAGCATCTATGTCTGAATTGTCCGGTCTTGGATATAAAGAGCTAGCTTAAACGATATGTAGCAATCAGTGAAGAGAAGACATTCAGTCGAAAGGGTGTTTCTTGTCTCAATATACCCGTCGCCGAAGAAGGTCGCATTGTGAACACCTGACGGACTTTGAGCGAAGAAAGATTGTTAAGACAAAGGAAGCTGGATTTTCCTAATGTGAAATTCCCACTGGTACGAGATGAAACGACAGCACAATGATGCGAACATTGCCTCAGTAGACAGGTGAGGCTCGGACATGCAGAAATCCGGGAAATGGATGGCAAAATAGCACGATTGTACGGGATGGCAGACACCTATACTGCATCTCATTGACCGATCGCTCAGTGACATCTACGGGGTTAGCGTAGCTATGGAGCACTGTCACAAATCAGGCTTTGTCCATCTACACAGTTCGATGTCGTCTGATTAACAGAGTACTGGTCGCTATCAGCTCATTCCTCCACATTCCTTTGACCCTCAAACACTGACGCCTCAGGCTGTAATGGAGTCACGAACACAGACATTTGCGCGCTGATTGGCAACACGTCGTCTTTTCGGGTCGCGATTCAACTTGGCGCATCATGATGGTCACATTCGTGTTGGAAGACATCGTGGTAAACGGCACCTTGGAGCGTGCATTTTGCAGCCTCATACCTGCTCAACACCAAAAGTCATGGTTTCTGACGTCATTGGGTTTAATTTACGATCTCGCCTGTTATAAATTGAGGAAACAGTCAACAGCCAGCAATACATGAATGATGGTTTAGAGGAAGAGGTGATACCCTTCTTTCAGAATTGTTCTGGTGCTGTATTCCAACAGGAGCCCAGGCACATGTGGACCAGAATGTCGAAGATCTATTCCATGCTCTCCAGATACCGTTTCTTCCCCGGCTTGCACGTTCACCGGATATGTTTCTGATCGAACATGTCTGGGACCCGTTAGCTAAGCGACTGGATCGTCAAGCGCCTCCACCAGTCAACACAGATTAACTTTGGTTTTGCATTCCAGCAGCCTGGTAGGCTATTCCTTAGGTAGATATCAAAAACCTCTTCCATTAAATGCCACGCTGTGGCTTCACCCGATAGTGAGTTCCGAGGATAAAAAATTTTGTATATCCCTACAAATGTAGTCAGGTATCTCCTGCAATATGAGGAATTTGTGATATAAATTTCATTTCAATAGCGTGATTCTATTTCTTGGTGTTGAAAGTTATACAAACAGTAGTGTATTAAATATGCGCCCATCAGTCTGTAAAATCTTTCGTGCCCGGGAATAAAAATGAGTGAAAGAGTCTACTTTCTCATAGTCATGGGGGAAGCATTGTTATTCAAGAGAAGAGTTAAGCAGAATATATTGCCCTAGAATTTCACAGCACGTGATTGGTACAGGTTACACTCGCACTGACTTCTAGTTTTTTTGCAAGTAATCAGCGGCGTTCACCTCTCTGTACTGCAGGGATAGGCACTTACACACAGGCACGGATGGCTGAAGGCAGAAAAATGTCCCATCCCATGGATCACTCCCGTTCTTTGGGCGCAGGGCATCAACTTCGAAGATCCATTCAGCGTTCTCGACACACGGAAGCCGTCCCAAAAAGAGATCTTTCTTCAGCGGCGAACTTCGATCAACCCCTGCGCAATTTTCCAGCGCTCAATGCAGTTTTACCTCGCCAAAAATCTCTCTGATGCCTTCTTTCTTTCTCACCCGTCTTTTAGGAGCAACAGAAAATCCTGACTCATGGACTTTGTGAAAACTCAAGTTTGTCCGAGATAGACATCGACTCCATGTCCCCTCACTCCGTAGTAAGTCGCTCTCCCAACTGAGGTACGCGGACAGAATGTCTCGCGGCAGATTTGTCGTCTTCACACATGTTTTCACCTCTGTAGTACGTCACAATACTTGCAAATTTCCCCTGTAGTTTAAATTGACAACCCTTTTGTATTCTGATATACATGTTGCTCCCGTCCCGACCAGCCAAACTAAAAGTAGTACGTCCTCTGAAAATAGCCTCTCTACCTTCATGCCTGAGAAAGCGTGTTGGTCCAATATTTGCACCCGTAACAATATATTGGGTTTATGATATTTTGGTGCACGTCGTTGTAAATTTGTGTGATTGGCTCTTGCAAAAGTATCAAGCAAACTCAGTATTTTGTACACTGTAAAAACTTTAGAGGCAAGTTTAACTAAAAAGTGGTGCTACACCAGCTGCACCATTTTCTTACAAAAGATACACCATTCTGCAATGCAAGATAAACCCAACAACATGATGTAAACTTGCGTGCAACCTTATACAATAACGTCGTGAAAATTTGAACCACGTTGTTGGGATTTGTTTACAAAAAACGATGGTGTACCTTTTCTGAGAAAGTGTTGTAGCTGGTGTCTAGCACCACTTTTTGGTGCAACTTACCACAAAATGTTTAAGAGTGTATTGCTGAAAGAGAAAAGGATTGAGTCTTGTTGTATAGGCTATGAGATCAAATTATTTGATAGAGGGGAGTGTTTGCCATACTACTCCGTGAAGTACGTGAAATAAAAGACTGTACCTAGCTAGTACTATTTATTTGACATTCTACTGGCGGTTATGGTTTCTAGTGATTAATTAATTGATTCAGGACCAGCTCGGCGAAGTGAAGGTATCCGCGATTCAACTAAAGCGATACGGCTAAGTAATTTAAAAGGCTTTATAGTGATGCAAGTTACGGCAGCAGGTAAACGCTTCAGTCAGAAGAGTGCTTTACAGCGAAGTTTCATGTTTGGGTGATAGTGCGAAACGTAAACATATACGATAAAATAGCTATTATCCCCCATACTCAGAAATTTAAAGCAAGAAAATGGTACGACACGAAATTCTTCAGAGAACTGCACGAAATCCTTATTTCGTAATATTTATTTGTGAACTCAGTTTCGCTGCATGCGATTAGCGTCATGCTTCGGTGGTTGCGAAAATTATAAATCTTTGCTAACAGTCTTATCCAGTTTTCTCATGTTTTTAATTTACACTCACAAAGGAGCATATATACACTGCTGGCCACCTAAAATGCGAAACCAAGAAGGAAGCATCCGATTGGCCTGAAATTCGCAGTATGCGTTGCCCGGGAGAGAACGTGCAAACGATTAGCATTGCAGGGCATATGCAAATCATGTGCGCCCGCCACGACACTAAGAAGCACTATACGAAGGGTGCACAGAAGGCGGGGGTGTAAGTAGTGGAAGCGTGTTGTGCTGCCGGACCTGTGCGTGGGAAGCTTCCTGATGCCTCATCGCAGAATACGGAAGTCATACAGCAGATTTCGGAGTTCGACAGAGGTCGAACAGTGGCTTATCGCGACAGCGGTTTTTCGTACCGAGACATCGGCGCACGTGTGGGACGACATCCAGCCACAGTGAGGCGACTATGGATTTGGTGGGTGCAGGAGGGTCGGACGAACCGACGTGAGCAATTGGCGCACCCGCGGCACACCACCGAACGAGAGGACCAGCATGTTGTGTGGTGGTCATTGACATCTCGCACCGCCACATCACGAACGTTAGCGCAGGAATTAGGGTGTGTTGCGCAACAACCTGTGTCAGCACGTACCGTTCAACGTCGTCTGCAGGAGCGGGGACTTGTCGCACAGCGCCCATTGCTCCGATTGCCATCGACGTTACACCACCGGCGAGTGCTGCGGCATTAGACCGTTGAACGCCCCACCTGGACTGCGGAATGGAACGATATTGTCTTCTTCGACGAATCCCGCTTCTGCGTGCAACACCACGATGATCGGATCCGCGTGTGACGGCACAGCGGCGAGAGACTGTATGACGCCTGCATTATGCATCGCCACACCGGTCCGTCGCCGGGCGTTACGGTTTGGGGCGCAATTGGATATGACACTCGCACCCATCTGGTACGCATCGCTGGTACACTCACGAGCCACCGCTACATCTCCAACGTTTTGGAACCTGTAGTCCTCCCTTACCTGCAGGACCTGCCAGCGGCCACGTTTCAACAGGACAATGCGCACCCGCACGTAGCACGCATCGTGCAACAATTCTTCACGGCCCACCATGTGTCACTGTTGCCGCGGCCCTCCTGTTCTCCTGATATGTAGCCCATCGGACACGTCTGGTCGCTGATCGGTAACCGATTGGCCCGGCAAGCACCACCAGTTGCTCCGCCTGTTGAACTGTGGCAACGTGTGGAAGCAGCATGGACCGGCGTACCCCAAGCCCACATCCAAAGCCTCTTTCGTTCGATGCCGCGGCGTGTAGCGGCCGTTATTGCCAGCCATGGGGGCCACAGGAACTATTGATGTCTGCGTGTTCCGCAAGTCGCCCGGGCCTGTAAGCTCAATCGTTTCATCTTTGTATCCGTTGTTATGTGTCCAGTAAATCTGGCTTTGCTATCTCGTGTCCTCCTTGGTGTTGCATTTTGGTTGGCCAGCAGTGTAGCTTATCATTTATCAAGGGAGTGTAATGATTCCGCGGTAACAATTCAATATTTATTTATCCTGGTTAAGCAAAAACTTCAGGCCGTTTTCATCAAGCAAACAGAGATGCTAACGTGTGTTCAGAACGTGAGACCGTAGGCGGCACTGTTTCGCGATGCTTCAATGCTAGAATTTGGGTATTAACAGGATAGGTGGTGTGTGTCTGCTGCGGCTGTACGTTTGTGAGTATATAGCGTTCAAAATGGAACTTTCGCAGACGGCTATAAAGAGATGTATGCTCTTCGAGTATAAGTTATACACAAACGCGAAACAAGCAAGGAAACGGATATGCACATTATTTGGAGCCAGCGTGGTGAGAGAACCACCAGAAAGGGCTTTCAGGAATTTCGTTGTCTCGGCTAATATTTTAACGACGCCTGACGCAGTGATCGGTCACAGACGCTTGTTGATGACCTGTTGCGTACCACCATTGAAGAAGATAACCTGCAAACGGGTAACCAGTTTACCATAAGGTGCGGGGAAAGTACTGAAACCTTTCGCCTGCGTTTACATGCCGTGGAAAAAGACAGTCTTGGGTCCCACATTATTTGTCAGATGACAAGCAGCAGCTGTTAGCTTTGTGCATGTCGTTGCTCTCACGTCAGCGCAAGGAGACTTTTCTCAACAGTGTTCTTATTTGCGATGCGAAGTGGGTTCAATATCATACTCCGAAACATAACCGACATTGGTTGCCACGAAATGAACAGATACTCCTTATCAGTAAGCCACTTTTGCACACGCGTAAGATTTTGCTATTTATACACCGAGTAACCATTTTATTATGAACACCCGCTCAGTACTTCGTTGGGCTACCTTTTGCCTTTAACACTGCGTCGATTCTTCGTGGCATGGACTCCACGAAATGTTGATAGGTGGTTTGTGGAATCTGAGAAAATGCTTGATGAATAGCAGTTTCCAGGAGTGTGAAATTGCCGGGTTGTGGATCCAGCTGTATGATGGCTCATTCAACTTCATCCCACAAATTCTCAATGGGGTTGTGATCTGGAGATTGTTGGAGCCACCTAAGCAAAGTGAACTCACCGGAATGTTCCTGAAACCAATCCTGTACAATACGAACACTATGGCAGGACGCATTATCTTGTTGAAAGTAGCCGTCGCCATTGGGATAAACCATCCACATGACAGGATGCACTTGGTACGCAACGATGTTTAGATATGATGTGCCAGTCAGACGTTGTTCAACACGAATTAAAGGGCCCAAAGCATGCCAGGAAAACATTCCCCAAACCATAACGTTGCCTTCAGCAGCTCGCAGGGTTGTAGCAATGCATTTGGGGTCCATGCTTTCGTGCTGTTTCCGTCAAATTCTCACTCTGCCATCGGCTTGGTGCAACTGAAAACGTGATTCATCGGACCACATAATTTGTTTCCAATTGCCGACTGTCTATCCTTGTTCTCCTGTGTGAACTGGAGACGTTTTCTATTGTTAACAGCAGACAGCAAAGGTGTTCGAACAGGCCTTCGGCTGCCATATTCCATCCGATGCAGTATACGGCGAACAGTGAGTGCAGAGATCATTTGAGGGGATCCTTGATTAAGATGGTCTGTAATTCGCTGCACTGTTGCCCTTCTGTTGTCTGTTTCCAGTCTGCACACTCTCCGTTCCGCCCGAGCAGTCACTATTCCATGACGACCACATGTTGCACGTAGAGACCCAGTTTTTTGGCTGACAGTACAGTCTTTAAACACTTTAACAACAGCTGCTCTGGAACATTTCGCGAATGTGGCCGTTTCGGTGATACTTGCTCCATGGCTCCGAGCTCCTACAATCAACCCATGTTGAAAGTCCGTCAAATCGCATTTTGTACCCATCTCGTCACCCAAAAATCACTTCTACTACTATCGCAAGCACTAAGCTTTCCCTTTTTATACTAGCCTCGCCCTCTGGCGGCAACAGCGTGCAGCCATAGCTCATTTGCTTAAAACTGTCAGGTGGTTATAATAAAGTGACCACTCAGTGTATAGTGGACGGGGAATGGCATAAGCTTCTCTCACAGGGTAATATCATCACAGCTGGCCTGTACCTCTACCAGTTGAAACGGGTTTAGGATGCACTGATTCGCAAGGATCCGGCATTGGTTAATCTGAAAGGTGTGCTGTTCCTTTAGGACAACGCCAGACACCACGTGTAAAACAGACTCTGGAGACCATAGAACGTCTTATCAGGAAAACCTTGTGTGACCCAGCATATTTCTTCACACATCTCTCCCTCGTGGAGAGAAGTTCTAAAACGAACCACAATTCCCAAATGCATTGGATTACTTTTTTTTCTGGCATTGCAGAACACGGAATTTCGCCGTCGAGGCACTGACCTTCTGGTTTTCGGCTGGAAAATGGTTGTATACTCACATGGTGACTAGTTTGTGGAGTAGAGATGCGTTTTTCTTTTTATCTGTGCTCCGTTATCTACGAGTCTGCCAAAAACTCGTTTGGTTACCCAATAATAATTTCCGTTATCAGCCGAATCTGTTGAAGCTTCTGCGGGAAAACATTAATGGATAAGAACAGGAGGAACGTTTCAGTTAACCTTATCGAGACGAGTTTCAACTCGTGTTTGAATTCTATGCTACTCCTTGTCCTTACGGTGGGACTTGGCAATTTACCTAATTATTTAACTCTTAGTGTTGTGATTCAATAATACGTTGGATGGTTACCAAAATATTTATTCGAACGATTTCTGAAACGAGTTGCAAACTATTTTAAACTGTCTCCACAGTAAGACTTGTTTTCTTGCTGCGTCATCATGGATTTCTTTAAATTTTGCGGAACTATCACCATCATTATTTTGCTTCGAAAGTAGTCTGTGTACATAGTGTTGGAAAAGTTGAGGGAGGAGATTATGATTGATCACACTAGTTGGTATTACGCCTGAATCCAGAATAAGGCATGAGTGGGGAATTTGTCCTTCTGCGCTGTCTCTGTCGCTTACCTGGAACCAGTGGTCCTAAATAAGGGACAGATACTCCTTAAAGCCTTCAATGCGCTCGGGGATCGTTAATCCACGAAACAACAACGGCAAAATGAGTCTTTGTTGTCAAAGACGAGACACCTAGTGAGAATTGAAATGTTGTCCATGAACTTGCGTTTCACGTTTACCATCATGTCTGATATTTCTGCACTTCAACAAGTCCAAGATATCCCTGACAACAGTGATAGCGTGATAAACGGCCGAGAAGCTCTCTTATAGGATTGTGCCATACGTATATTATAGTTGTTTGTCTTGTGCTGAAAAGAATGACTGATGCAATGATCAATTATAGTTTTCTTTCTTGTCCTTGCCAAAATCCGAGCTTTCAAAGTTCATTTGCAGAGGAATTAGTCAAAGACAAGTAGATGGAACCAAATGTTAATACTTGAACACAACAACGAAACCTTTTCCAATAGCGTTATAAAATATTTGGAGCAAGTCGCTCTATCTTAACCTAAACCGTAAGAGCCACACCGATTGCACACAACAAGGGCATTTTATCTACACCTTTTGACTTAAATCTCTACCAGGAATTTCCGAAAAGGTAACCTCACTTGAAGGATATGACGTAAGAAGGGGTAACGAGAAGTAGCAAAATGTATTTAAGAACTGATGACTGAAATTGAAAGTTAAATCAGAGCGTATACGTCAGGATGTATGTACATGTGAAAGATCATCTGAAAGTTTTAGGCCTTCCCTGATTTTTTGTTTCTGAAGAAAACGACGTTGTCATCTGCTGCTGCCATCGGGGCATCGCAGCGTTAGAACTGTCCAAGAAAAACAAAAGTCCAGAAAAACGGAGTGGATAAAAACTTTGAAACTTCCTATCTTTTGAACCAAGTCACTTCTCTTTAAAACGAACAAGCAGAAAATCGTTTTACTGATGCCGTGAATTCATAGTTATAAATAATCACGAAAACAGAAAGAGCATGCTGGTTTTTTGATTTGCAATTAAGAGGTATTGACGGATTTTTTCAAATTTTAAACGCGGAAATGTGATTTTTCGGTCAAAGAAAATGGAACTCTGACTTTTTTTATTTATTCCCCTTTTAAAGCCATTTACCGACATTCACGAGAACCTAAGGGGATGAGAGAGAGAGAGATATAAAGAGAGAGAGACGGGGAGAGAGACATGGAGTGAGCGATTGAGCAAGACAGGGGGAGAGAGGCAGGGAGAGGGCGATTGAGGGAGAGAGAGGGAGGCAAAGAGGGAATACAGAGAGGGAAAGAGGAGGGCGAGAGGGTGGGGGAGAGAGAGGAAAGTGGTAGCGAGGGGAGAGGGAGGGAGGGGAAGAGAAGCGAGAGGGGCTGAGGGAGAGAGGGGAAGAAAGGGGAAGAGAGGCGAGAGGGATTGAGAGAGATAGGGAAGAAGGTTTGAGAGAGATAGGAAAGGGAGAAGACGGGGATTGAGAGAGATAGGGAACAGAGGGGGAAGAGAGTGAGAGAAGGGGAGAGAGAGGAAGAAAGATAACTGAGAGAGATAGGGGAGAGTGAGGGAGAAGAGGGGGAGAGGAAGGGAAAGAGAGGGAGAGGGCGGGGAAGAGAGGAAGATATAGGGGGAGAGCTAAGGGAGAGATAGAGGAGGAGAGTGGAGGGAGAGGTAGAGGGGGAGAGTGAGTGAGCGAGAGAGAGAGAGGAAGAAAGAGAGAGAGTGAGATAGAGAGCGCGAAAGGGAGTGGCTGCTCTTCTCCTTAAGTTTCATTTATTTCTTCCTGGGGCGAGGAAAACCCAAAGAACGAGGAAATACAGTATGAGTATTCGAACCCTAGTCTCCCACAATTGAAATTAGTATCACAACTCTGTAAGAGGATGACAAAACATCAATATAAATTGTTTGCGTGCCTTTCGGGCTGCTCGTGGGGGTTCAGCAAAAAGTTTTCAAGAGATGTAAAGATGTGAAATTGCGTCTCGACTGGGTCGGTTCTTAGGTTCCCCACTGTTTTCAAACATGTCCGTCCTTTTTCAAACATCGCATCTCCCTAGAACCTATCTTTTTATCTTTATTACACAATATAAATTTTTTTTCTGTTATAGCTTTTTTAATGAGTGCTCCGTTGGAAACTCATAAAAAAGCATATAATTTCGGAATACGGTTTTTCTGTCACTTTCGTTTAGAACAATATTGTAATGAAGTGTTTTTAATGTAGTTAGTATTTATACTTTTGTACGTTTGTCTTAAGGTTGTGCAGATTGAACTGGAGCCTTATCAAAGCACAAAAGGAAGAAATATTTGATATTGCAATAATAGAGTGTATACATAAAAGAAGGTCCCAAAGGGAAAAATTAATAACACGTAAAGTAACGCACATACTTGTATATCATTGCAGGCTATGTACAGATGACAGTAAAGAGGGTTTTCCCGACATTATAAATTTCTACGTGCACGCCTTTATTAGCCCGAATGACATCTAAATGCCATTCCTGTTCATTCCAGGTGTGTTCGAAATTATCATGTGTGATCGTGGCTGTAATGCTTGTCATGAATCGAAGTGCCAGAGGATCCATCACTTCAGTGTAGTATAAGATGTCGTTCACATATCAACACAAGAAAAATCTAGTGGGGATAAGCTGGTTAGAAGAAAGACAAGAAATTGACCGTGCACGTCCAATTCATCTGCCCGGTAACACCCTAATAAAAAATTATCTCACTTAAGAATACCAGGGCGGGAACTTGGATCTTAGATTCGTCATTCCTTAATATACACAATTGACGTGGACTAGGAACATCAAACAAAGATCTTCGCTCTTTCCACGTTTATAAGTGAGTCACGGAAAACGTCTCATCGGCCGCCACCGGAAATCGAACCCAGGATCTTCCTGTGTTCGATTTCCGAAGATTTTTGTTAAAGAGATGTCTTCGAGTTGGACACCGGAACTCCAAAAATTTTGGAGATCCGGTGACCAACCCGAAGACATCTCTTTACTTTTAGACTCATCCAGGATGTCTACTTGCAACTGAAATTTACTTGTCTTCGAAAGTCACAGCTAAGATACAGATATTCTTTGCCATTTTGACGTACTAATTTTAAAAGCACAACCATACTCTAATAATGGCAGAACACATATTAATGGTAGCACACTGAACTATCATCAACACACAAATACACTTCTGTTGATAGTTAAATAGGTCTTACGCAAACACCACGATACAGACCCATTCATACTAAACATTCTTGTATATGATGAGACGATATGCGAAAATAATCCATTTTTCTGCCGGTGGTGTTATTTGAACCCACGTGTCCTTGCTCAGAATCAAGTGTGTGACGTACCTGCCAGCAGGACGCACACGACATAAAGGCAGATAGGAGTCCGAATGAACGTCTGCGTAGCTCAGTTGGTAGAGCGACTTGTTCCGGAATAAGCGGACTCGGGTTCGATTCCCGGCGTAGACCAATAAGGACGGAGGAATTTACTTCGTCATAATGGCGCCCGAACTATCCGGATGACCCTACCGTTCAAAATCTTGCAATGGTGTGATGTTATTTCCACACCGCGAGATAGGAAAAGTCAGAGAATCCCTTCACCAGCGCTTCGAAAAATAAATGTGTGTGACGTTGCATTCTACACACCAGATTGACTGGGAGTTCTAAAGTGCACGTTCTACAGTGGATGGCTGCCTGCAACGATTCATGGTCACGGCTGACCCGTGGGCCATGCTCCCGGCCCTCTTTCGGGGGGGAGATGTGACGTACCTACCAGCAGGACGCACACGACATAAAGGCAGATAGGAGTCAAAATGAACGTCTGCGTAGCTCAGTTTTTAGAGCGACTTGCTCCGGAATAAGCGGACTCGGGTTCGATTCCCGGCGTAGACCAAAAATGACGGAGGAATTTACTTCGTTATAAGTGACTTTCCTGACTGAAATACCATGACTTTGGCTTATCGCTACAACTTGCCGTTCCGACCTTCACCTCAGTGGTACATCACATATATATTCCCTCTTGAGAAAAGTTGAGACACGAAATCACAAGTTTCGGGTCCGCGGCAAACCAAGCTTGAAGAAGAGCTTTCAATCGGAAAACAAATTCTCGTTAATGTTTGATGATGTGTGGAAGAAGTATCACACACATTAATTTCGAAACTCACAGCCAGGTAATTCATTTTTACGTTCGGGTGTCATTGTGAAAATAAGCCCATTTGCCGGTGGTGGTTTTGAACACACGTCTTCTCCTCCACAGCCAGTTATTCTCCCAAATGAACTACACCGACCTTGGCTTATTGCCACAACTTGCCGTTTTGACTCTTGCGTCGCCTCCGTGGCATGACACAAATAGCACTACTGTGAATGCAAGATGTCTCTATCGACATATTTAACTGACTTCCAGCTCGGATTGCTAATTGCGTGCCACACAGGGACTCGCTTCGAACGTGACTTTTCAAAAGCACGGAAGAGCCCTAGTTAGAGGATTTGTGGTGTGACATGGAAATTGGTGCGGACTAGGCTTAGATCTACAAAGAAATGATCCGATAAACATCATGAGCTAACAGAGCTTGGTAAGAAACTCTTCAAAGGCTTTTCGCTCACAGCGCAAATCGACCCTAAATTAGGGACGGGCGACTGCTTATAGCCCATTGAGTTGCTCACGGTGGTCGTTAAACCTCCAATAAAAAAAAAACATTCGTGCACGAGAGAAACACAAAATAAATGAGCTTTTGGAACAGTACACAGGCACACAGAGCACAAAATGCGGAGCTCAACAGGGCGTGACCAGCAGCCATAAAGCAAGAACTGTTACGGCGTGGTTGGACGATAATTCCGTATCGTGTGCAGACTGGCCAGCACAGAGCCCTGATCATAATACCATAGAGCACCTATGGGATGAATTAGAGCACCGCATAAGAAGTTTGGAACCAAGGCCGACTGCTAAGAAACAGTTAGCGGTAGCATTATGTACTGAATGGAAGCGCATACCAATCGCTGTGTTCCAAACCCTTCTCGAAAGCATGTTTCGAAGGGTCAGTTTTCACACAGTATTTATTAGAAGAAAGATACAGGAGATGTGCTTGAATAAATCATCTCAAATGATGTATGACAAAAAAATATTTACAGATGCTTGTAGCTTACGCTACTGCTTATTTACACGGTTCTGTACTGATGATAGTAAAAAAAACAGTTAATTACAGTCGAGTGTCTGGTGAGGCAACAAAAGTCTCTGACAAAGCAAAGAATAGGAACAATTCAGCTTGAAGAGCGTTATACAATATTAATTTTGCACAGTATTGATGCAAGGAATAATACAGAATTCGAGCTTGCAGACATAGATTCAAAAGACAGGTGATGAGAAATTAACAGAATGTGCAGCTTGCGCTACGTTAATTACAGGATTCGGTGCAACGTTTGCATGACAACAGTTAAGTGCAGTAGAAATCTGGCGAGGCAATATGAATCTCTGGTAATACAGAGAGTAAAATCAATCCAGAATGATGAGCACTATAGAGTATAAATTTTACACAATATTGATGAAAAAAAAAAAAGTTCTGACCGAAAGGTGATACATTGTGGGTGACCTGGAAAACCAGGAGGTTGCAGGTGATCAAGGGACAAACATGAAATCGAAAGTTCGAAAGACAGATGATGAAAAATTTACAGATGAATGTGGCTCTCGGTACTACATGTTACATACAACGGTGATATGAAAAATAGTTATATACAATAATTTTCCTGAGAATACAAAAGAAAAAATAATCTCTGAAAATACAGAGAGAAGACACAACTCATCACAGTGAGTATTGGAGAACACAAATTTACACAGTTGAAAAGTAAAATTACACTGTTGAATCAGGAATTGAAGATAAGAATATACTGTAAAAACGACAAAGTTTACAGATGTCTGTGGTTCGTGAAACGACCTATATACATGATTCTGTACAATGAGAAGTTACAATTTATATATATTGGTTTGTCAGAGGTGGTAAAAAGAAATAGTCTCTGACATCGCAGAGAGAATACATAATTCAGCAAGATGAGTAATGAAAAACAAAAAAATTTACACATGAGTTATACACGAAATGATACATGTGAAGAGGATGAGAACAGAGGCTTAAAAAAAGCGTGAAAAGAAATTGACAATTATAAGTAGCTCATGCTTCGAACAATTCATAGGATTCTATACAATAATTGATCTACTAAAAGTGATGTACAATAGTGAGACAAACAAAAAATCTGATAAAATAGAGAGTACAAATAATATAGTACAGTGAATGTTGAGGAACAAGATTGCACTCAGTTGCGAAGCAAGAAAAAACAGGAAATGTGTATAGAAAAATCGTCTCAAAATGACAAATGAAAAGAAGATTTACAGGTGCTTGTAGCTGACGCAACGACCTATTCACAAAGCTCAATATAGTGGTGAGAGAATACAGTTTATGTATGAAAATTTGTCGGAAAAGACAAAAAATAGTCTCTGATGAAGCAGAGATTGAAGACAAGTCAGCATGGCAAAAATTGCATCTATCAGGAGGTAGGTGAAACAAAAGTTCCGACTGTAAGGTGAAGCGTTGTGGGCGACCCTGCAAACCAAGTGGTTGCTGGTGACCAAGTTGATAGGAATTGTGGTTCACTGCAGCGTGCAACTGCAGTGGTAAGTTCTAGTCGATGGCGGGAGAGTAGGCGATTACGAAAATGACAAAGTAACGCAGTACTGACTTTATTTATGTCAGTAGAAGCTTCGGGGGGACGCTGAAGATGATACACGTGAATTATATGTTTTACAAGCACGAAGATGTAGGAGCAGACTGCCGGAAGGTGAATAGGGCGAGAAGAGTTCAGAAGTAGTGTTCGGTAGGCGCTGAAGGTGAGGACGGTCTCACAGGATCGTTGCGCTAGCGTGAAAGCGAGATGGAGTATTGGCAATAATACTGTGCAATACATGAAGACGTGCTGGACGTCAGCCTCCTCGCCACAATACGGACAGGAGGGTGAAGATAAAATGGTCATGCGATGTAAAATCGACGGCACAGGGAGGCGGTTGTGTAAGAAAAGCCAATGTGAATTGACTTCAAGGGGTGATGAAAGTGGGGAAAGCGCAGCGGACCACACTGCGGAGGTAGAAGAAAGTGGAATTCCAGAAATGGGAAGAGGTGCGGAAGAGCGAGAGAGAAAACGGTAGAGATCAGCTGTTGAGAAAGAGACAAGAGGAAAAGGTGGACCAATGGACGACAGAAAAAATGGGAGAAGGAGATAGGCAGAGTGAACAGAAATGAGACCTGGGGGAGTAGCAAGCTCAGGGAACAGGGAGATTATAGTATAAATAAGAGAGTTGTGAACAAAGTGAGCGTTGGCATTGAAACGGAGAGCAGAGGGTAGAGAAGAGAAAGGGAGCCAGGAAAGATCGGTGTTAACAAGATCGCTGACAGTAACGACTCCAGCTCGGAGCCATGAAGGAAAAGCAAAACATGGGAGATGGGGAGGGTGTAGCAGAGAAGAAAAAAAGAGGTTCGGAAAGTAGGTCATTTGTGGAGGCAGGGAGAGAGCGAGAAAGAGGGAGGGAACGCAGAAAGGAGATAGCCTCTTTGTAGACAGGAGGGAAAAGTGTGAGAAGGGGACAGTGGTCCATGAGTAAGAACGAAAGGAGAGTAAAGCGTGGGTTATGCGGAGAGACTATGACATCACGAGCAGCAACTGCAGAGGGAGCAGGTGCCGCAAGTGATCGTAGAAACGTAGACACACGATAAGCCTTGTAATAGGATCTGACGTCAGGTAGACTAATGCCTCCGTTGGAAGGAGACAGGCTGAGTTGAGGTGCTCCGACCCAGTGATGGCCGGGCCAGATAACCTGAGTTTGACAGCGGGTGAGTTCAAGAAGACGTAGTGCTGGTTGCTTCGAAGCCAACCAGGAATACGTGCACATTGAAAGCAGGTAAGTGTGCGTTAGACGTGCTCTTTGAAAGACAGAGGTGCAGAATTGTGCGCGCCGCCAGATTGCGACCGAGCGATGTAGGCGTGGACGGAGAGTCATCCAGGTGACGAGTGAAGCAGTTGCTGGTTTTCCAAGGGGGACTCCTAGGAATCGTTGAGAGGTGTTGGACCACTCTGCTCCCCAAGGAGAGTCAGTGCGGGTAGCCCACGAACCGGTCCATAGGCCTGTGCTTTTCGTTGTGTTAAGCGCTGCTCCGGAACATGAAGCGTAGGTATTGTAGAGATTGTGGAGATCGTGAAATTGTGAGTCTTGCCGAATGCAGAATGTAATATCGTCGGCGTAGGCAACATAGGTAGCAACATGATGACGTGTGCTGGTTACCACCGGTGGTAGTGAAGCAAAAAAGGATCGATGGACTGCGCGTAAAAAAGGTTCTATTGCGAGGGCGAAGAGCTGCCCGGATAAGGGGCAACCCTGACGCACGCCGCGACAAAAGGGTATGGGAGCTGTGAGAAGGTTGAGCAGCTTGACGTGGAAAACTGCGTCCCGGTAGAGGGAGATGAGAAGAGAAGCAAAGGAAGGAGGAAAGCCGAAATTTAGTAATGTAGCAAGAAGGTAATCATGAGAAATATTATCGAACGCTGAGCGTTGATCGAGGGAAAGAAGAGCAAGGGGTTCTGAGCGAGAGCGGGCGAGGTGAATTAGATCATTAAGAAGCTGAATATTATGGGAGATGAAGCGCCCGGGTACAGTATAGGTTTGATTAGTGGAGAGAATATGAGGGAGTATGGGGTTAAGCCGGCGGGACAGAAATTTAGTATAGAGTTTATAATCAGTATTTAAGAGTGAGATGGGACGCCAATTCCCCAAGTCAAGCGGATCACCCTTCTTGGGGAAAAGTACAACATGTGCGAGCGTGAAACTCCTTGGAAGAGATGTAAGATGCATGGCAGTAGAAAAGGCACAGAGGAGAAATGGAAGGAGGGCAGGAAAAAAGCCTTATAGAAAGAAACAGGGAGACCGTCCGGGCCAGGTGAAGCCCGGGGGTTGAGGGACGAGAAAGTATCAGAGAGCTCAGTTAAAGTGGGAGGATGGAGGAGGCTGGCTGAAAGATGAGAAGGGACCTGAGGCAAAGAAGAGAACAGAAGAGCAGAAGCCGTAGGGGAGGGAGGAGGAGTTTCACAAAATTTTGAAATGTAGTAATTACGTACCATAGAACAAATTGGAACTGGTTCGGATGAAACTACTCCAGTTGGAAGACGAAGGTGCTGTAGAACAGAAGAGGATCGGCGAGTTGACTCAAGTGACGTAAGGAATTCGTACGAACAAGCATCAGGTTTCAGGTGTTGTAGTTTAAGGCGTTAAAGGGCTTGTTTTGCAAGTGGCACCAAAAGTGAATGTAATTCTGCCTGGTAGACTTGAAATAGGGGATCAGCAAGATTGAGCAAAGAAAGCATTTGCCTAGTATGATCAAGTCGCATCCTCCGTTGTGTCATGATCGAGTATGACAGGTTTCGTACCAGTAGTATGAGGTGGCGTTTTACTTCCAACCAAACGTTGAGGGGGCACGGTACAGAATGAAGCCTTGTACGCCAATCCGCAAGAAAATCTCGCACCGATGAGCAGAAGGCTGAGTCATCTAAAAGAGTGTCGTCAAAAGTCCAAGGCCGGATTGTACGTGGCTGTGTTCAAGTAGCAAAAACTGTTATGGCAATGGCGCAATGATCCGAGGAAGCTAAGGGTGTACAGCATGAATCTGATATTACTGGTAGAAGAAGAGAAGTTGCATAAAAGCGATCCTATCTTGCTGTAGGAGGATCAATGGCTCTTGGTGCACGCCATGTATGTGTAGTCTGGGTTGGTGACAAATGGCGTTGAACATCTACGAGTGAGAAGTCTTAAGTGATAGACTGTAAGAGATGTACTACTTCCGTACGGTGTTCTCTGGAAGAAGAAGAGCGATCAGTTAGGGGATGTAGAGTGCAATTGTAGTCACCTCCGATAAGTACCCGGTCGGTGATGGGAATACGTGACAGAGCCCGTCGAAGTTTTGCAAACAGCTCTGGCACGTGAGTAGGAGTGCAAGGAACATAAATGTTGAATACATGAAATTTTTCAGCTGCGACGGTGAAAGAGACTCGTTGTAATAAGTCTCGACATAAGTTTTTCACTGAGAAGGAGGAAAGAGTTGAACGAAAACGTGAGTGAACACCAACTGCCATGCCACCACGCGACAGTTGGCTGTAGGCGTGATGGAAAGTATGATCCCACTGACGCCATTGATCAAATTGAGTGGTGGAAGTACAGTTTGTTTCCTGCAGAAGTAATATATCAGCATTCAGCGGAGCAAGATCCTCTCGTACCAGCGCATTCGCAAGAGGTGTCGCAAAACCGCGACAATTAAGTGACACCACCTTGAATGTCTAGGTTAGTTGTGGGATGCAGTAGGAATTGACTGGCTGTAGTGATAGAGTGGAGTCGACGGAGAAAACAAGCACTCCACGGGACCTCGTCCTCAGTGCGCCGAAGAGTGTTTTCAAGTGAGTGTAATTGAACCAGCACTTGTGGAAGAGCTGCTTCATACTGCTGAATGGAAGTGCGTGCTGAGGAAGGGCTAGAGGACCCTAAAAGGCAATCCAGCACGTCCTCGTATGGCAGAGGCTCAGCAGGGAAAGCATTTTCTGCAAGAAAAGTTGTGAATTCTTCTAGTGAGGGAAAGGCACCCTCACATGCTGTCTCAGAGGAAGTGTGTAGAGGCGACCTGGAGAACGGTCGTCGAGAGCTGACGGAGCGAGTGGATGAGCGGGTAGAAGAGCGAGATGATCTTCGGGACGCCAGAGTCTTTGACTTTTTCGTCTTGGGGCGAGTAGCACCACTGCGTTTTCCAGCAACCACTAAAGCTTCATGATCATCTGGAGAGTCTGAACCCGAAGCGTTACCTGTGACTCGTGTCATGGAGCCAACGGTAAAAGCTGAGGAGTGGTCAACATGTACATAAGCAGTGGTTGTAAAAGTACAAGGGGGAGTCGATTTTGGAAGCCTGGAAAAATTCTTAGGATCAGCAGGAGGTGGAGGCATCAAAGTCATTTGTTGACCAATGGCAGTAAGCTGACTTTTGGAAGATCTTGATTCCGCGACTTTCCTCGAATAGGAAGAAGTCTGTGAAGCGTTGGTGGACAAAGTAGAAGAAGATGTAATGTGTGGAGCTGTTTGCGGGGAGGCACGTGGGCACTGAGCCCTTATGTGACTTTCGCTCTGACATATAGTGCAATACTGTGAAGTGATTATCTCAACTCTTCGGCGTTGCTGTCCACAGCGGATGTGCAAAACATTCGGAACCGCTTTCAGCTGAGCATCAGATGAAAAGAGGACTCGAGCAGTGCGGCGAAAACCTCGAATCGATTTGTCTTCAGGGTCTCTGGGAGCCGCAGAGAGAGTTGTTATGGAGCCAACAACTCTGCCGTACCTGCTGAGCAAGGTGCAAAGTGCAACGTCGGATACTTCTGGTGGTACGGGGTAGAAGGTCACCTGCACCGGGCGGTGCGCAACCGGTTGTGCTAACAGATGCACGTCATTGATGGTTAGACCTTCCGTAAGGACCTGGTCAGCATGCGCTTTATCCTTAAAATAGACCAAGACAGATCTGGGTTTTCGAGCTATAAAGTCTATTGCATCCTTTGGTAAGATAGTTTTGAGGGCTCGGCTATATTGCCACAGCTTAGTGTCGGGTAGCGCATCAAAATAGACGCCCCGTTCCATAGTGGAGGAAAAAAGGTGACCAGCTCGGGAATCCTCTGGTATGTCAATTGTAGCAGTAGAACCGACGACAGTGACATAGGATTCAGGAAAAGGCATAGCAGATGAAACTGGGGGTGTGAGGACCCCAGAAGTTGCAGAAGCATAGGACGCTTGGGCAGACATGGGTCGAGAATTCGATGAAGCGGCTCCTAGCAGTGAGGGCGAATCAGAAAGTTGGTGAGAAGTAGAAGCTATGAGCTCAGTATTGCTGATAACGGATACGTCATCATCTGCTGAGATGTAGATAGGAGACTTGGCACCACCGCACTTGGTGGGAGTAATAGCTGGAGAAGAAGAGGTGTCCATGACGTCGCAATGACGCTCGGGAGCCACCTCATAAAGCTGAGTGGTAGAAGAAGAAGAGGAAGCTGGCTGATCTGCCAAGATAAGGATGTGGGCGTCACCCTTGTCTGCCTCCGCCATCGAAGCAATGGCGAGACTTTAACGAAAAAAGACCAGGTTGGTTGAAAAATAAAACAGTGAATAATGAAAAAATTTGGCACTCACCAACCTGGGAGATACACGAACGTAAAGCGTGGACTTTCAACTTGAAGATACACGCAACCACAGAAACTAAAGCACTCAATAAACAACTTATAGCAACGAAAATCACGGAGCTCAAAACCCAACCACTTCGAGCTTCGAAGGGTCAGTGCATGCATTAAAGCCAAAGGTGAACCAACACCGTTCTAATGTATGTCAATAAATGTTATGTTGTGTTTCTCTTCTAGGTGTGCGGTGGTTTTTGTCAATGTAGTGTATATTGGATTTGGTTCACAGATTAATACAGTAGAAACATTTTGTGTTTCAACGTCAGCAATGTACATAGGTTAACAAGGAACTCAGCGAATAAACCCTTGAAAGAGAAACACAAACAGCCATGACTTAACTGGATTCGAACCCAGACCCCTCCGTTGGGCGAATGATTAGGAGCCATCACTTAGACCACTGTGCCACTGGGGCGGCATAATAAATCTATAACAGCACTCTCTAATGAACAATTTACTTCAGAACAAGAATATAATTAAGGATTCAAATTCTACCCATGATTAATTAAAACTTAGTAAAGTAAAAAAACAATAGGCACAGTATGTAGTATGTATAAGAGAATTTTTTTTTTTTTTGATTGGAATTTTAACGACCACCGTGAGCAACTCAATGGGCTATAAGCAGTCGCCCGTCCCTAATTTAGGGTCACTCATTCCAGGGAAGGGAGAGAGCCAGTGCCGTAAGACAAACACAACATCCATGCCTCACCGGGATTCGAACCCGGACCCCTTTCGGACGAATGATCAGAGGCCATCGCTTAGACCACTGCCTTCAAAATAAACCTTTATTAGTCTAAAAGCGAGGTACACGTGATACGCTTCAGTCACATGAGACTGTATTAAAAGAGACGAGGCCAAGAAGTCTCAACACAAAAGAAAGGAGGAAAGAAAACTGGTAACATCAGCACAAGATTAAAATATATACCGATAAAAAAGGAACACAGAAAACAAAAACAAAACACACACACATTACAAAACTCAAACCCCAGAGTGAGGGAAGAAAACACATTCCAAAAACTAGTACACAGCAGCGCGAACACAAAAGTGACAGGTAAAAAACACAGCAACAATACAACACAACACAAATTGACTGACACTGCAAGACAGCGACAGGAGAAACAAAACTGTACTTCTGAAAACATGCAGCAGCGGCCAAAACATTAGTACAAGAAGAACATAAAAAACAAAAAACCGTGCACATAAAGAGGGGTGTTAACCAACCGCTATAACTAAAAACGAAATACGAAGTGACGCATGTATGTCAGAAGGAACACTGTACAGAAGAATACATGATAATAAGGGGAAAAACCGCTGCATCACACAAAATAAATGTAGACAAACAGGCACACGGGGTTCACAAAAAACAAATCGCACTCAATTCAAATTTCATACTCAAAACAAGAAGTAGCGCGTTAACAAACCCCGGAAGCCGACGTGGCGCTATAGAGAGAATCACGCGGAAACAAGATCGCATAGCACCATAACACATTGAAAACAACACAAATTACGCCCAGTCGTGCACGGCAACAGAAGGCTGTGCCAAGAAAAAATACAATATTACAGGAAAAACACAGACTGGAGAAACACGAAGCAAGACGTAGAACCCTAGCTTGAGTGCAAAGAAACACAAAAACGAAAACACAAAAAGTGCACTTAAAACATAATCAAAGACAAAACTGCCTCAACTGACTACTTCACTACACATGTAGTCACATACAGTCAAGAAAAAAAAACACAAGAGGCACAGTAAAAAAAAAGCACAAGGCAAAAAGTGCGTTGACCAACTCCTTGGGTCAACGTAACCCAATAGACAAGATACGCACGAGAAGCACACTGTATAGAAAACGAGAGATAAGGCTGAGTACTCAATTAAAAAACTCAACGAGACCAGTGGGGCCACACTAAGTAATTCAAAGTTCATAAAAAAAAACAAAGCAAAACAAGTGAACATGAAACACAGGGCATGAGAATAAAAAAGGCTCCCTAAACTGAGGAGCCAACTGAAACACGAAAGTAGAACATGCACAAAAAAGAAAAACAAGATTATCACATTTGCAGTCTAGGTAAAATACAATCACAGTATTAAAAAACTCACACAGGAGCAGAGCGAGTAGAACAGCCGCCATCCGAAAAACTAAACAAAACACGTGCAAAAAGCATGAGCAATTACAAATACACGGGAATACCACATACAGGAAACACAGTACAAAAAAGAAGATCAGGAACAACAACAAAGAAACAAGCACAAAAGAAACACAACACGCCAAAAAAACTTTGCAAAACTATACAACACAGACTAGCCCAACGGAAAACAACAACACCCAACAAGCATCACACTATACCAAACAATAACACTGATCACAAACAATTGGTGGCCAACCAGTACAACAAAACACCACAACAAGAAATGCGTCGACCAACAACTGTGGCCGACGAAAACATAGAAAGCAAGCACACAATAATACATAGACAAACAACTGAACAAAATCACCGACACAAAAACAATAACCGATTGCACAGCACCACCAAGAACCAGAAAAAATATACTCACAGAACACAGGAACACAAATGCAGATGGACTCCGGACAGAAAAAAAAGCCAATCCATCCAATCACAGCGCAAAACGGCAAGAAAATTCAGACAAAGAGACCGAGGCCGCTAGTAAGAGGAAAAGTACAGAAAAGCACTATCCAAGAAAGAATATACCGACCAGTAGAATGAGCTAACAAAGCACAGAGGAAAAAACAACAAAAAGACCGGAATCTCAAGGAAGCAAAACAGTACAACATTACCAAAGGGCCATCAAAAACAAGAAAAGGAAAACGGTAAAAAATTTAAAAGGAAAAACAACAGGATCAGAGGAAAAGAATGAATACGAGGGAAAAAATACCTGCAGCTCAATCAAAAACAGAACAAGACAACAACCCGGAAAAGCAAAAACAAACAAAGTGAAGAAACCAGTACACCAAAACAAAAACAAGAAAAAAACTGATCAAACGAATTGAATCAACCCATGCTCAACCCAAAACCATGGAAGGTGGGGGACCAGACCGAGAAGAAAGCAGGAACTGCCTGCCGGGCGAGAGCTACCTCGTACTCAAGTTGGATGACGGACTTGATCGAGGAACGAAACCTACGGCACAGAAAATCTCTCGCAGGATGATATCGACGAAGAGCAGGCCGATCAACACTGGTATGATAGTATAAATAAATAGTCAGTTTGGCCTGCAAAATTAAAAACGCGCATACTGGATTGTGAACAGCAGCGGAAGGATGATGACGGCGAAGAAAATAGTAATGTGAAACAGAGTGAAAGGAAGGACAGACCTTGGAGAGAAGAGCAAACATCAATGAAAAAAAAGCTGTAAAACTAAACAGGAGTCATATGCGTGATGAACATCACCGAGCGTTGAACAGAAAAAGCACAAGGGAGAAGACAGGCGACCAAAACGATGAAGAGTTCGTGGTGTGAGCAAGCGACGATGAAGATGGAGCCAATGAATATCAGTTGCATTTGGGAAAGCTAGAGAAGTGTGAGAATCGATCCATGTCTGAGAGGTTTCATCAGGTGGCACAAAAGGAATAGCGAGAGGTGCTCGAAAATAAGTAAGAAAGTGGCGGTACAAGAGTTTTGCAGTAACTTGATGCACTAGAAAGGGAACATCATTCAAATAAACTAGAAAAGGAAGGCAAGGGGACGCCGAAGAAGAAACAATTAACCCATAAAAATTCACGAGGGACGGGTAAAGGCGTTGAAGCTGAAAATGAAGCAACCGGAGCTATGCGCGATGTAAGGGAGTGTCAGCAAGAGGGGGTCGATTTGGGAAAGAGACTTCCAGCGGAGAGAAGCATCTACAAGTTGGGATACTTGTACCACGCCACTGGCGAACCAGGTGGAGAAGCACAAGTACGGTGAAGAGGGAGAACGGAGTGCAGAAGAGTAAAAGAGAGGTTCCGCAAGCAGATCATTAGTTGAGGTAGGTGGAAGACGGACGGGACATAAGGAATGCCAGAGGGAAAAGACGGTGCGATAAGTATCGGGAAAGTGATCTGGAATGAGGGGGAACAGATCCATACGGAGGAAAGTAGCGAGAGTGAGAAACGGACTGCGAGGGAAAAGTAAAGTATCAACAATAGTAAGCGATGAAATCTGAGGATGAGAAAAAGAACGGAGAAAGGTCTGAAGATGAATAGCATTAGATTTTTGAAAAAGATCTGGGAGGGCAAGACCTCCAAAGGACAGAGGAAGGACGAGTGTAGAGCGATGAACCCAGTGAACGTTATTCCAGATGAAATCAGTAATCAAACGTTGAGCGGATTGGAGAAAAATGGGCGAGGGAAAATAAGCGAACCACGAATGTGTCAGAATGGGAAGAAGAAAGGAAGAAACCAAATGTGCTCTACTAAAAAAGGACAAAAAAAGGTTTGAACCGGCAAAAAGGAGCAAGTCGGCGATTGAGCTGCTGAACCAAAGGAATCCATGTGGCATCAGCAACAGCCACGGGATTTCCAACGTACACACCAAGAAGTTTAATGACCGAGGATGACCAACGGGCACCCCAAGGGCGATCACCGTGTGCCACCCACGATCCGGCCCACAGACCGACAGATTTAGACATATTAAGTTCGGAACCGGATATTGAAGCATACTCACGATAAGCAGTAAGGACAACACCGAAAGAACGTTCAGTGCGAAGAAAGAGAGTGAGGTCATCAGCATACGCAGACAACACTATGCGGTGGTGACGAGTAGGAGCAATACTGCGAGGAATCACAGAAAACAAACGAGAACGCAGACAAATTAGGAGAGGTTCAAAGGCAAGCGTAAAAAGTTGACCCGAAAGGGGACAACCCTGCCGGATCCCGTTGTCAAAGGGGTGGTAGCAGTCATGAATGTGGAAGTGCAAATACGGAAAGAAGAGTGAGAGTAAAGATTAATAAGAGCTTGACAGAAAAGAGTAGGAAAGCCAAAATGACGAAGAACAGCAAAGAGATAAGAGTGATTAATGGAGTCAAAAGCTTGTTTCTGATCAATATTAAAAATTGCGAGAGGTTCAGAAAGTTGAGAAGCAAGAAAATATAAGTTGCGAATGGTGGAAATGTTGGTAGTAATCGAACGGGAGGGAATAGTGTAAGTTTGATTGGGGTGGATTAAATGCTGCAAGACGGGATTGAGGCGAAAAGCGAGAATTTTAGCAAAGGTTTTGTAGTCAGTATTAAGAATAGAGATGGGACGCCAGTTAGAAAAAGACCAAGGTTTCCGGTTTTGGGGATGAGACGGAGAAGAGCAAAAGTGAAATCAGAAGACTGAAAATTTGAAAAAGTAAAAACGGCATTAAAACAAGCAACCAGAAGCGGGAGGAGAGAAGGAAGAAACTTCTTATAAAATGAGAGCGGAAGACCGTCCGCGCCAGGGGAAGAACGGTCATTCAGACTGGAAATTGCAGAGCGGACTTCAGAAGGAGAGATAGGAGAAACAAGAGAATAAAAAAACAATGTGGAACCTGAGGAATGACATGAAGAAAAGGGGAGGTATGTGCAGGAGAAAGGAGTCGGTGTTGAAAACGATCCGAATAATGGGAAAAAGTAAGTTCACAGATACGATAAGGGTAGGTAACTGTAGATCCGTCAGGTAGTGAAAGAAAGGAAATTGTGTTGCTTTTAACATGATACTCCTCAAAGGACTTCAAACTAGAAAAGGGGTCGTGAAACCGTAAGTGAGTGAATTTCAGACGAGTAATGGCTGTTGAATCAAAAGTAAAGAGAATACGACGAAGTTGAGCTTGAAACACGGGAAAAGAAGGATCAGAAGGAGAAATAGTCTGCAATTTACGACGGAGAACATCAATATCTTGAAAGCGAGAAGTACGGGAAGAGAAAAAACTGACGTGCGAAAGAAATAATCGAAATTTTCGTGGAAAGCCACAGAGCCACTGGGTCGTCAGACGAAGAAAGTTGTTGCACAGAAGACGAGATCATAGAGCCAATTTCAGCACAGAAAACAGGATCAGTTAAAACTGAATCGTCGAGCGACCAGACTGGGGAAAGGGGAACAGAGGAAGAATGCAAAAAAGTTTAAAAAGAACGGGGCGATGATCTGACGAAACGGAAGGATGATGAGCAATTTCAACTAGAAAGGAATGGAGAAAACTGGAAACATAGAATCTATCTAGGCGTGCTGCGACACAGCGTGAAGCAGCCGGGGGAACCAGGAAAATTCCTTGGACCGGGGAAGGAGGGAACGGAATGCATCAATCAAATCAAAATTAACAACGAGTTGAGTGAGATTGGAAACAAGGTCGGAACGGCTTTCGGTTGAAACATCTCGGTCAAAACCGGGTTGCAAAGTGCAATTGAAATCGCCTGCAACAATGACTGTATCATTTGGATGGAGGGTCCAAAGGATAGAAGAAAGATGTTCGAGGAGAGTTTCTGCATCCGTAGCATATTGCGGAATATGGATATTGAAAACAAGAATACGTTTAGAACAAAAACAAAAAGAAATATGTTGAAAAGAACGCAGCAAACTCTGACTCAACAAGATCAGAAAGGGAAGAATGAAAACGCACGTGAAACGCTATAGCGGTACCAGACCTGAGATGGGTCCGGTAATTATGATAAAAAATGTACGGCCAGCGTCTCCAGCGGGAACACCCGGCATCCAAGGAACAGTTCGTCTCCTGGAGAAGGAGGATATTAGCCCCCAGGTAACGAACGTCCTCGTAAACCAAAGCATTCGCCGCAGAAGACGCAAGCCCTCTACAATTAAAGCTAAGTAGTGTTAACAAGGACATCACTGGTAGGTTGCATCCAGCCTTCCAGTTCAGCCCTTAAAATCTTGAGTAAGTATCCCAGACGGCGAGCATATTGCTCAGTCCCGCCAGGCAAAGTAACATTAGTTATAAATGCATGGAACTGGTTTAGCTGTGCAATCATTTCAGGCAGCAAATGAAGCTTTTTCTTAATGCAAGGCAGTGTTATCAACTTCGCCTTACGCGGGCGAGTGGTCAATGCATACAGATCAGTTAAGGTAAGAGGGTGCAAAGGCACCGCAAGTTCTTCAGACATAGTAGAAATGTCAAGAAGTGTAGGAGAAGGAGAATCATCGTCAGAGTCAACCATTGCAGTGTCATCAGGATCAGGGGCAACCGTGTCCATAACATCATCATCCTGGAGACATGCGAATCGGTTCGAAACTAGTAATTCAGAAATTGGCTCATGATGGCTAGGTGAACCCGAGGTAGAATGGGCTGGTTTCTTGGACCGAAGACGTTGAGACGAACGAGAAGAGCTGGTAGGAACACCTGTTGAGCTGGGGCGTTTACGTTGTGATTTAGGTGCAGACACTTCCAGCGATGGAAAATCCTCATTGGAGGGTTCCAAACCATTCAGTACGACGACAGGAACCGGGAGGGAAGGAACGACTGTAGAAACAGCAGGCGAAATTTATGAAGGTAGAATGTGAGCAGGAGCATCAGCGGCCTGCACAACATCCGCAGGGGCAGCGGCCAACTGAACTGTAGTAGCTAATAAAGAATCAGATCTAGCACCAGGAGTAGCATGAGGACAAGCAGAAGCGAGATGACCTTCCCCTTTACAGCGGAAGCACTGAACCCCTGCAAAAAGATTAAAAATGTACGTCCGGGTATCAGTGACTAATTCCAGAGTTGCAGGGCGTTCCGCTATTGACTGAGAAGTTGGAAAAATAACCCGGTACTGGCGGCGCCCACCCTGCACATCTTTCAGGGGGGAATCACGGGATGTAGCTGGAAGAATCTTGGTCACTCCCACAACACGACCCATCGTGTTGAGGGCATCAATCAGCAGAGAATCAAGAACATCCGTTGGTACAGGAGAGAGGGTCACCGTAACTGGTCTTTGGGCTGCAGCGACAGGTTGTAGATGAAAGGACCCAATATCAACCCCATGAAATATAATTAAATCTACTGCTTGCTATTTGGTGAAGTAAACAACCACCCCTCCACCCAAGCGAATAATGGACACAATGCTTTCGGCTGGAACGACCTTCGACACAGCATGCAGATACTGGGGGAGGGGTGTCACGCAAAGCAGGAATGAAAACACTTAATAATAAGGCAGACGACAACTGCTTACCTTGCGGCAAATCACTTGAAAGAATAATTTTCAATGCCGAAGCTACACGTTTAAAATGTGGTGCAGAATCACTAGAAATATATGAGGTACTTCCCACAGCTTGTGCGAACGACGTTGAAGTAGAACTAGCAGAACCAGGAATATTAGACGCAGCCGGCACACGGGTGGCCAGAAGCACAGTTTCTGGAAGTCCAGCAACACTAGTCGACGCAACATTCCCCGAAGAAGGCACAGAACTAAGAAGCGAAGACATATCAGCAATCGACGAAGCAGCTGTAGACGACGGTGACTTATTAACAGTGGTAGTGGACATTCTCGACCACTGGCCCACCAAAACTCATGCGTCGTAACTGACGACACACGAAAATGAAAAAAAAAAAAAAAAAAAAAATGAGCACCCACTCGGCACTCAGCCTCACTGCTCGTGAAGCGAGGGTACGAAACACTGCAACCAAAACGCAAAACGACGAAATACCACAAAAAGAACAAGTAAACTAACGAATGTTGACTTCTACGCAGGAGCCGAAAAAATATGCGACTTGTCTGTTCAACGACCACCGCGCCAGCTGGGCGGCTAAGAGAAAATGCATGACTAATAAGAGTTAGTTAGAAATAGGACTTTTAAAAAGCAACCTCAAATTAGCGCGAAAGATTTCGTGTGAAATTATGAATAATACCATATTATGATACAATGTTTAATTTTCTGATACACGAATGAAAGTTCTAAAGAAAACATTAATTCAACTTGAAAAAATGTTAGCACAAAATGTTGTTGTTTTTAAGGCTTTGTACTCCCGAATACGAACTCAGCGTTACAGTATCCTCATTACATTTCAGCTACAAAGGTTTCGAGGGCATTGTATCAGGCTGTCACTTTTAGCTGAATACAAAAATAGAATCAGTGTGAGTCACTGCCAAATGTAGGTGAGGGTAGTCCAAAGGGAAGAAGTGGGAGGAGCCTAAGTGTATCATGTGTTCGTCGTAGAGACCAACGTTACCGTTCTAATGTTAATCTAATATCTTTTGACAGATGTCGCATTCATAAACCATGACTAAAGATGAAACATTCAATTAGTGTGAAAAATGTAGGTCAATATCATTAAATGTTGTTGGCATTTTGGTTTTCTCAATTACATGTGGTCATATTTTACGTAGACATGAAATCACTCTTGAAATGCGTCAGTAGCTGAAGAATAATAAATATAAATTTGGACGTATACGTTCCCTTCAAACATATAATAATAGTTATTTAGAAAAAAAGAAGGATTAAAACAAAATGGAACATGAACGATGGTTGTTCGAACGAAATAACTTTTATCATTTTCGCTTCGCTGTAGAATGTCAGATGGTAGATGGCTTCACCAATGATCCTAGTTACTTAAGTTTTTGTGAATTAAATGCAGTTGTCTGAGAGCACACCTAAGATGAGAGAAGATGAAAGTACGCCGACTTGTAGCGAAAAAAGGAGTCTTTTTCCTTTGATCGCCGTCACCCAAATGAATAAAAGAAAACCGGCGCTTTCACTCGAGGAATAGAATCACGGCAAGTTAAACAGATATGCAATATATAGATTTCCAAGAGCTTTAAGGGGAAAGAAAATTAGAAGCTAGCTGTAACATAAGTTTCGAAAAGTAGAAATCTCCCAAGGATAAAAGAAAAAGAGGTGTACAAAACTGAGATAAGAAACAAGATACAGATGTGAGTTTTCGTGGTGCTTATAATCGATAACGCAAAAACAAATACAGCCGTTCCTCGGGTTTTGAAATTATTCGTAATTACAGAATTTACTCCAATCGATGGTATCATATGAACTAGAAATTAAACGAAAAAATGTTTTCTTATTCACATTTCTTTTTCCTTCAGTATTTTTGATTTTTTCTTTATTTTTGTTCCCCTTTTGACTCACGTGATGTATGGAAAAAGAGACGAGCTCTAAATGTCGAAATGCCCGAATCATTTAGCCTCTGAGTATCACATACACAGTGCGTCAAATAATTTTTAAAACTGGGTCTGTAAAATAAAATAGAAACAAGAAATTATAATTTGTTTTGGTTTTTTATTCAAAATAAGTCCCTCCGGCTTCAATACACTTGTTAGAGCGATTTAATAATGATTCGAATGCCTGTTCCTAGTTCACTTTGCGGAATTGCCTCCAAAGCACGCGTCGAAGCTGTTTGTATGGTCGAAATATCATCAAAATAACACCCTTTTAACGTCATTTTAAGTTTTGGGAACAAAGAAAAGTCGCAGGGTGCTAAATAAGGCGAATACGGTGGATGATTCAACACACAGACGCTATTTTTCGCCAAAAATCTACGAACAAGAAGTGAGGTGTGACTGGGTGCATTATAGTGCAACAAACACCAACTGTTTTCATCTCGATATTCTGGACGAATGCGAAGAATTCTGCCCATCAAACGCCTCAAAACATTTAAATAAAACTCACCAGAAATTGTTTGTCCACTTGGAACAAATTCTTTGTGGATAATACCCTTACTATTGAAGAATGTAATGAGCATTGTTTTGATTTTCGATGGAACTTTTCTTGTTTTTTTTTTTTGGCTTGTGGCGAGTTTTTTGACTTCCATTCCACACTTTGTCGCTTTCTTTTAGGATCATATTGAAAACACCATGTTTCATCACCAGTAACAATCGATTTTAAGAAGTTTGGATCATTTTCAGCGGCTGAAGTTATGTCTCTGCAATGTGCACTTCTCCTTGATTTTTGTTCATTGGTTAACGTGTGTGGAACAAATTTAGCACAGACTTTTGTTTTGCCCAAATCTTCATGCAGGATGGTTAGAATCGTTTCTTTGTTGATGTTTAAAGACTCTTCAATCATTCTTAGTGACGCACATCGATTGTTTGCCACGAAATCACGCACTTTGTCAATAATCTCAAGTGTCCCAGATGAACTTGGTCTTCTGGTATGCTTATCATCTTTTATCGTCTCTCTTCCGTCCAAAAAAGATTGGACCACAGGAAAACATTTGATCTACTTAAACAAAACTCACCGTAAACTTGTTCCATCATTTGGTACGTTTCCGAGACACTTTTACCAAGTTTTGCGTTAAATTTAATAACAGCCCTTTGTTCCATCTTAATAATTCAACATGAAAAAAATTTTACTTCTCTAATGAACGCCTGTTACGTTTGAGTTACTTTAACAATTGCGCAGTACTTTTGGCAGAAAGCAAGCAGATGGTCACGGTTTATAACGCATTCGCGATTACACTGGTGTCGCCACCGTAAGCTGAAATCTAGCGCCTGTGTTAAAAATATTTTGACGCACTGTGTATGTGCCTGTATTAGTCGAGTTTGAAGGATTAATTTTCCTTTGATTAGCTCGAATTATGAGACCGGTGATACGTAACTTTTGCTCTGTGACGTACAGTCTAATTTAACTTTCATTTTTAGTTTCTTCATGTAAATTTTAGTTCATTTTCTTCAAGCTCTTCAACCTTAGCGATATATTCTTCTCGCTTACGAAATGATGTTGGTAACAATCTTGAGTACAGAGTGCGCGACGTGTGCGTGTGGACAGATAAGAACGAGAGATATAATGTTGGAGCAAGCAGCGAAACGTGTAGTGATGTTGTGGGGGCTGGATAGATTAATCTTGCGTTACGTTGTATCAGATAACTATAAATGTATTGGCCGTTTTCGGAGACTGAGACAAAGTATAACACATACGTAGCAGAAAAGCAATCTATTCATCAAAATAATTACCATGGGCATCAACAACATTCTGCCAACGTGTTAACAATTTATATATACCCCTGCGATAAGCTGCCGGGTCATGGGAAGAAAAAAGCTTTGAAGGGCAGCGTGCAACTTATCAAAGTTGGAAAAGTGTTCACACAAACGATTGTCGAGTGAAAGAAACAAGTGACAGTCTGAAGGAGAGATATCTGGTAAATGCGCTGGATGACATAAAAGCTCCTATCCAAGTTATTTGATAGTGTTTCTGGTCAATGCAGCGGAGAGGGCAAAATCGTTATCTTGAAGGAGCAGATCTCCCTTTCTTTTGACCAGTGCTGCTTCATTCTTTTTTAGGTTTTTATGCATGCGTTTCAGTTGTTCATAGTACACTGCAGCGGTGATTTTTAGGTCGTTTGCAAGATTTCATAAGGAGCAATACCACGTGTGTTGTCCACCTTACACACAGCACAACTTTACGTCGATGCAAGGCAGGCTTCGATGTGTGTGGAATCGAGCAACTGGAGGACAACCAATGTCTGGAGCGTTTTTGGTGGTGTACTGGACCCACTTCTCATGACTTGTGAGTACTCTATCCAAAAATGTTTCCTTGTCATAGCGAGACAGCAGTACAAGGCAAGCTGAGACACGTTTCTGTCTGTGCACTGCAGATAATTCGTGGTGGAGCCACTTGTACAAATTGTATGCCTTACCTATTGAATGCAGATATATTCAGACGGTTTCATCATTAACGTCAAATGACTGGGATAGCTCTTGGCATGTTTGGCTACTGTCTTACTTAATAGTAACTTTCAGGGCATCTGAGTCAAGGCTGACAGGACGACCATTTCCGGGACTACGAGACTAGTCCTGAAGGGATTCATCTCCGTCTATGAACTTTCAAAACCAAATCTGAGTTGTGGGTTTCTTCACAGCATCTGCCCTAAATGCTAAGCAAATGTGGCGAGTTGTTTCTGCAGCAGATGAACCGAGTTTAAATTTGTATGACAAACACAGACGAATAATCTCCATTGATATTTCCATTGTAATCGCACGTCTTTCTACTACCAAACTGCTTACTAATCTGATGCATATGTGGAATGAATCGGGATTATTTCGAACGATATACCGCGGGCGCAACGCCATCCCTCCGCAAATTCAATCATTACAAAGTGTTTCTTTTGCTCCCTCGAAAAACGGCAAATACTTTCGTAGTTACCTTCACGACTTTATTTATGTAAAGAAGTTTTTTTAAAAGTAGAGTTACTGCTTATTGCGCGGCTGGTGATTATCGTACATGCCTTATTGACGGGTCTAGTACGATTCGTCCAACGAGGACTGGTCCAATGCCGATTCGTCCGAAGGGACAATTCGGCGAATGGACAATTGGTCGAACGGTACGATTGGTCCAATGGTACGATTAGTCCAATTCCGTCCAATCTGTTCGAAGTGCTACTCGTGAGAAACAAGGCTCATCCACCCTGATTGTTTCTTCAATGTGGTATGAAAGTACCGGTTGTCCAAATAATGTAAAATAATGTTACAGTTCAAGCCAAATACTGCAGTTATAGAGCTTTCTTTTATTTTCTCTTTAAATCGCTCTTTTTCTTGTTTTACTGTCCTCGCTGCCGTATGAAGTTACTGATCCGTTCAAACAACTTCGATGTTTCTCTTTTGCATTAAATAATAGAAAAGACTAGTTTCCTGTTTCTGTTTATAGCATGCAGTTGGGTTCGGCCAAGTAGTCACTGCACGGGATTCGAACCTGGGCCCTTTTTAACAATTTGTATGCTACCGATGTCATATTCATAAAGTTAACATATCAAGTCAAGTTAATAATATTGCGCTTTTACTTAGACACTAAATCTTAATTCATAAGTCCTAGGCCTAGGTGCCATGTAAAGAGCTGAGTATTGAAACGCTGAGTGCCTTTTATTAGGTTTTATAACATGTTTAAAAATACCAAATATTTAGGTTGTAACTTAAAACCTAAAATGCAGCGGTCTAGGTTCCTTGCAAAGAGCTGAGACATGATATGTTGAATGCCTTTTATTAGGTTTTATAAGATGTTTGCAAATAAGAAGTATCTGGGTTGTAACTTAAAATCTTCTAAATAGGCCGCGGCTTAGGTGCCTTGTATTAAGTTGAGAAATGATCCGTTGAGTGCCTTTTATTAGGTTATGTAAAATGTTGACAAGTGTTAAATATCTAAATTATAACTTGAAATGTTCTAAGCCGGGTGGCGCAGTGGTCTAAGGCACTGGCCTCTGATCATTCGTCCGTAAGGGGTCCGGGTTCGAATCCCGGTCAGGCATGGATGTTGTGTTTGTCTTACGGCACTGGCTCTCTCTCCCTTTCCTGGAACCAGTGACCCTAAATTAGGGACGGGCGACTGCTTATAGCCCATTGAGTTGCTCACGGTGGTCGTTAAACCTCCAATCAAAAAAAAAAAAAATGTTCTAAAATGGCCCGCTGCTTAGGTGCCTCGTGAAGAGCTGAGTAATGATCCTTTGAGTGCCTTTCATGAGGTTTTATAACATGTTTACGAATTTCAAATATCTAGGTTGTAACTTAAAATCTTCTAAAAAAGGCCCGCAGCCTAGGTGCCTTGTTAAGTGCTGAGAAGTGATCCGTTGAGTGCCTTTTATCAGGTTTTATAACATTTTTACAAATAAAAAATATGTTGGTTGTAACTTAAAATCTTCTAAAAAGGCCCGCTGCCTAGGTGCCTTGCAAAGAGCTGAGAAACAATCCGTTGAGATCCTTTTCCAGGTTTTATAAAACCTCTTAATGAGGTTTTATAACATGTTTACGAATTTCAAATATCTAGGTTGTAACTTAAAATCTTCTAAAAAAGGCCCGCAGCCTAGATGCCTTGTGATCCGTTGAGTGCCTTTTATCAGGTTTTATAACATTTTTACAAATAAAAAATATGTTGGTTGTAACTTAAAATCTTCTAAAAAGGCCCGCTGCCTAGGTCCCTTGCAAAGAGCTGAGAAATAATCCGTTGAGATCCTTTTCCAGGTTTTATAGAATATTTACAAATGCCAAATAGGTGTAAATGAGCATAAATAGTGACCATGATAATTACTTCATTCCATTTCGCTGCTTTCAAAATCAAAGTGAATTTTCTTTTGTCCGATGTCCTTTGCTATCACGAACATTTCGCCGACATTTCCTGGTTTAAAGAATATCGCGTAAAAGTCCAAATTTGCCGGTGATAGGATGAAATAACCTTCTCTTTCCGGAGTCAGATGCTCTACCGCTTGAAATACATCGACAGAGGCTCATCGTGGCAACTTGCTGTTTTGACATGAGCAACACCTCTGAGGTAGGTACGTCGTATACAGTATATCCCCTTCATAAGAAAGGCGGCGACACGAAATCGCAGGTTCTGGTTCTTTCCGCAAACTATGCATGGAGGAGCTCACGGTAAAAGAAGAAATTCTGATTGATTTTATATGACATGAGAAAGAAGCCTCACATATTTTTTTCGAAATGCTGAAGAATGAATATTTTATTAACAGTTTTGCTCAAACCGCACGTTCAGAGATTATTTTATTCTTCGGGCGCCAATATAACGTAACGTAAATGCATTATATGATAGGATTCGAACTCACGTGTGCCAGCTCCGGAGCCACTTATTTTCCCGAATGAACTACGCGGAAGAATATTTTCTCTGTAACTAGCCGTTTTCATAGGTGCGTCACTTCTGGGGTAAGTACCTCACAAGAATTCTTAGGGGTTCCACTAGGGAACCTAGATGATACTGCATTATTCTTACTATCTGTACTTCATTCGATAAGTTACAGTCATTTACAAAATATTAAGACCACCTGTTGGTATTAGATTTCAGCCGATTGCGTTAGCTACTGTCTGTATTACACAACTTCCTGTCGGTGTTGCATCATCCTACAGCGGGAGCTGTTGATAGAGTTGGGGGAAGCGTGCGAGCGTCAGTTTGCTTCTGGTTTTCATGCTGAGAGGTTTTGTACTTATTTTCTGTATAGCAAAAAATCAGGAAAAAGCATCATTAAGTGTTACTCAGAGGGCACAATTAGTGACTTTATATCACGTAGGATACTCCGAAAGTGAAATAAGCATAAAGGTGAATGTGAGCAAGACTGCTATTCATAATACGATCATTAAATATCGAGATATAGGTGAAGTTAGCGACCGAAAGAGAAGTGAACGTCCAATGAAAACAACCTCACGTGATGACAATACCATAAAGCGAATAGTTTTGCGTTCTCCGAGGACTTCATGTAAGAAAATCAAGGCCTTTCTACATTCAAAAGGGTCTGATATCAGTATCAGCATTGTTTCCCGATATCCTAGCAAAGGATTTGGACAAAGTCTTATAAAAGTGGACTAACCTCTGTCATGAAAAAGAAGAGACTCCAGTTTGAAAGCGTCATCAATCGTGGACTGCTGAATACTGGGGCCAAGTTCTTTTTTCCGGTGAATCAACTATGCGCCAATTTGAATCACGTGAAGCACATGTTTGACGACCAAAAGGCAAAAGGTTAGATGAAAAATACACCGTTAGCACCGTGAGACATCCGCTTAGTCAGATGATATGGAGTGCTATGTCAGCCTCTGGTACGGCTTTATTATCCTTTTTGCCGACAGGCACTACCATGCCTGGTGCTTTTTATGTGGAAATGTTACGTGAGAAGCTGTTAACTCATATACAAGTGCACAGATGCGCAACCTTTATGCATGATTGTGCTCCATGCCACAGGTCAAAGACAGATAAGGACTACCTGCAAAGGAAAATATAACTGTACTTGACTGACCCGGTAATAGTCTTGAACGTAGTCCCATCGAAAAGTTGTGGACCATTTTAAAAGACAAGGTATCAGAAAACACAGGTATCAAATTCCCAAGCTTTGGCGTGATAAAGTACGTGTAGTGCAAAGACATTTCAAGTGACAACTGCAAATCCCTCATTGAGGGTATGCCACATCGGATACTGTCCGTTATAAATAACAAAGGTGGCCACACAAAGTACTGATTTCGGTCTTTTTATGTTCTAAAGAATGCTAGTGTTCATCTATGGTGTCATTTTTTCAAATATCTCTGACTAGTAATTAGTTGTTTCTTTGCAAATCGTAATTTTCAATAAATTGGCAGGTGGTCTTAAACTTTTGCAAATGACTGCATTTCTTTGAGTCTGATAGCTTCCACTGTGAAAAATGCTTTACTTCTATACTGAGATGTTAGTTCTTTACGTATACTATTCCTCGTCAAGTAAATGGCTCATGCTAACGTATAAGACGGTATGTTAGCGTGTTTGAAATGTTCCTAGGTATAAAAGAATGTCAATATGTGTGTAAAGTCAATTCAACCTAAGAAACACTACTTGAAGCTTGTTCTTCTAATGCACTTTGGGTGAGACCCTAGGTAGCTTAACGACGCAGAAAAAGTCATTCAAAAAAAGTTCGAGAAAAAGTTACTTACAGTAACCTTACTTAGCTTTTATTCATCCAAGCTTATTGTCGGCACAGGATATCAATAACAATGCAGAGTACTCCATACACAATGATTTCGTAGCACAAAACACTAAATCTCATGCACATGACTATTAGTCGAGCAGAAGGTGACACACACAAATGCGAACATGTACTGATCCAGACTCATTTAACATTGCTTTCTCCACATATTATATATTGCGTTCATATCTTGTCAAACATGTACACGTCATTCACTCTTGACCTCAAGACTGTGGACACATAACATTCAATGAGTGATAAAATATAAGTTTAAGATTGTGATGCACAAATGAACGAACTCTAAATTTACATAGGGAAAGGAAACTAAAAATAGAGTTTAATCTAGAATACACGCCATATTATGTGCGATGTAAGTCAGACAGACCGGCTGTGATGTATACTCTAATTTACCTTTCCTTCTTGGTTCCTGTTATGTTATGTAAATTTTGTTTCATTCTCTTTAAGTAGTTTCTAACTTAACGCTACGTTTTCACTCTCGCTGAATGTTGATTTCGCAAGGGTCAAAAATGCTAGACGTATGTGAACGAGACTGATAAGAGGGACGTTTACGATTGTATTAGTGCTCTCGTTAGAAGTCGGTTAGACTGTGAGATCTTCAAGAGAGGTTGTTGAGAGAGCTCAGACTATTTTAACGTTATGTTATTGGTTCGATCTTATATAATATGATTAATTCTTTCACGTTGAGTGCTTGTCAGACTGGTCAGTCAAACTGGTTCCGAGTAGTAAGACTTAAGAGTATCCTTGTTCTTTTTAATCTGCTATATTCCAATGTCGAAGAGCTAGATGATTCCGTGATGTTTTGCTGAGAGTTTAATCATTTAAGCGGCCGATGTATTTTGAAACTAATGATGCCACATTTTTTATGCACTCTCCGAACAAGAATGTTCACATAGAGGCTGCGTTTAAATAAAGCTGCGGGAAAACAATTTCTTTTTGCCCCTCTCACTTTATAGTATAGACCATAAACCTGTCACAGCTGATAAGCGTCCCTTGTAGTCCTTTATTCTCTGCTACATGATCCGAAGCTGGATGGGGAAGGACTACTCCTTCTGACACGGTCATCATGCCACTGGGTAGAAACAAATGACTAAAACATCTTCCCTCTCCTTTCTTATGTTTGTCGCAATTATTATAAAAATTTTAGCAGGTAATCAGAAATAATTAGTGTTAATCATCATATTAATTAACCACTTTGAATAAAAGAGGTAAGGTAAAGCGACGCTTTCTGATGCTTAGTTTCACTCATTCCAGCCGCGTTCGGCCCATTTTTTTATACATGGAACATACTGTGTTTGTTCGAGATGATTACAGCACATTTTGCTAACCCCGAATTAATTTGTTCCAGCCGCTAAAAGTGGACGTCTAATGGTTCTGCCTCTGTACTTCCAATAGAAATAAAGAAAGATGACACCGAATTTTCGGGTGTAATAAGCACGTCTTTTGAATCTGTTCTGACGCAAATTAAAGTTATCAAAGCTATTCAAAGTCAATGGAACCGGTACGGAAAACAATAATATCTGACGGAAGAAAGAAGTTTCTCAATAGGGTTTCTAATCCCTCAGATATTGCTGTAAACAGGATCGTGAGCTTACGCCCTCTGGTTGCAGACTTGTGCATTAAGAAAAACATGAATTTATATGAGAAACATTTCTCTCCGAAAACGCTCTCCAACACAGAAATCATTTTTCAAATCGGACTCTTAGAAACATAGATATCGGTAAAATTAAGATGTTTCTTTACGTCTCCTGGTGGGAAAACCATGCATTATTTTAGGAAGAAAGTACAAAAGGTTTTTCCATATGAGCGGTATTGGTCCAAGAAAAAAAAATTCTTACTCGAGTTTTCAGGAGCCCAGATTTTTTTTTTTTGATTGGAGGTTTAACGACCACCGTGAGCAACTCAATGGGATATAAGCAGTCGCCCGTCCCTAATTTGGGGTCACTGGTTCCAGGGAAGGGAGAGAGCCAGTGCCGTAAGCCAAGCACAACATCCATGCCTCACCGGGATTCGAACCCGGACCCCTTTCGGACGAATGATCACAGGCCATCGCTTAGACCACTGAGCCACCGGGGCGGCCAGATTTTGGTACAAATACAACAGAAGCAGAAATTAACACTTATGCCACCTGGTGTTGCCAAACCATTCTTTACCAAACATTAGAAATAATGTGAAAAATATTTTCCATTAGGTCTTGTATGCGATACAGGAAGAATTTTTCAAATCGGAGTTTTAGAAGCAGATATAACGCAGAAAACGCAATTCACCTTTGTGCCTCCTAGCGGAAAGTCTATGATTTACTTGAAAATTTTTGAATTTATAGGAAAAACATTTCGCATCGCAAACACTATCCAACAAAGAAGGAATTTTTCAAATCGGACTCCTTGTAGTTCAGATATTGACAAAAATAAGATATACATCTACGCCACTAGCGTAGAAACCATGCATTATTTCAAGAAGAAAATGTTCCTAAAAGGTTTGTCAACATGAGTAGTATGGTCAACAAACGACTTTTTTTCATTCGAGATTTTAGAAGCTCATATTTTGCTGCAAATACATCAGAAGCTGAAATTAAGATTTACGCCCCCTGGTGGCCAAACCATTTTTTTGCAATAATTTGAAATTATGTGCAAAGGATTTACCACCAGGAGCTGTATCCGGTGCAGAAAGAATTTTTCAAATCAGAAATTTAGAAGCAGAGATATAGGGGGGAAGCAATTAACTTTACGCCCCCTAGCAGAAAGTTTATGAATTACTTGAAAATTTTAAAAATATATGAAAAACATGTCACACTGAAAACACTATCCAACAAAGAAGAAATTTTTTGAACCGGAATCCTTGAATCGGAATGATGTCGAATTCAAAAAATTTCAGATCATCCGAAATATGTTCAATGGGATTTAGGTCCGGAGATCGAGCTGGTCTTTCCATACGGACAATGGTTTCCTACTCAAGGTATTGCTCCACGAGGCGCGCTCTGTTTGGTCTAGCATTATCGTCCTGTAGGAGAAACGTTTCGCCCATTGCACTTGCGTAAGGGCGTACATATGGATACAGGATATCATCTCTATATCTCTGTGCAGTCAGGTTACCACGTGGCAGGAAATAGAGATTTGTTCGACGATTAAAAGAGATGCCGTCTCAAATACACACATTTTCCTCCAACATAAACGATCTCTTTCACGGATGTTACTGGGATGATAGAGGCTTCCTGGCTCCCTCCAGATCAAACAACGTCTGGAATCACTCTCTGAACTGTATCTCGATTCGTTAGTGAAGAGGACAGACCTTGATTGACTCACACACCAGCTAACATGCTCGCGGGCCCAACTCAATTCTTCCCTCCTGTGCCATGCAGTGAGCGTAACATAAATTGCTAGTCGTCGAACATACAGACCTCCTTCATGAAGCCGTCTGCGTACAGTTGAAGCTGATATCAACCTTCCAGTACCGGCAGCAAGGGCAGGTTTGAGCTGGGCTGGTGTTGAGATCCTTTGTCTTCGTGCGGTTAACTGCAAATAACGGTCGTCAACGGCAGTTGTTGCTCGAGGCCTTCATTGGCTGTACTTTCTAGACGCTGAACTTGTACTTAGAATTGCATTCCGCGCCTATGAAATACAGAAGGACTCACATTCAACCTTCTGGCAACATGTGTTTGACTCTGGCCTGCCTCCAGGAGTCCAATACCTCGTCACCGCAACTCTTCTGGTAAATGATGTCTCGAAGTGACTCTTTCACAATGGCTATCTCCGATTTTTCCGATTGCAATTTTAAACACGAAATCCTAGCACTTTGTGAAACACGCGGTTTTATACCGTGCATGCTATCGTCGTACGACTACAGCGTTACTACTTTACATATGATATTCTGAACCGGCAGTGGTTTTTATGTCACATATGCAAATTTGGTGCAATTCCGATTATTGTTGGCTGAGTTATCGCAAATTTTCTGTTTTTTCCTTAATTTACGGCAACCAGTGTATAATGTTTTCAGAAGCAGCAGTTTTGAGATTGACGGTGGAAATTAATGCTAATTGTGGATACGATTGCCGTTTGAGTTATTTGAAGGCTGCGTGTTCTACTTTAATGTCAGTTATAACAAAGTGAATTTCTCCGTCATTTTTATCCGCGCCGGGGTTCGAACCCGGGTCCACGCATTCCGGAATAAGTTGCTCTACCAATTAAGCTACGCGGACGATTATTCTGATTCCTGTCTGCCTTTATGTCGTGTGCGTCCTTATGGCAGGTACGTCACATCTCCTGGTACGTTACACAGTGTTGTGTCTCTTAGTCAAGTTTTGTTGATATTAACTTACGTTCGTCATCTTGTTGAAGTGCTAAAGGATATTTATCTGAATAAAGACTAACTGTAAGTAATCTTTTCTAAAGTTATTTGAGTGACTCCTGATTCGCTTAAATGTGAAGTTATCGAGAACTGATTTGTCTAGTGTTCCTACAGCGCTATATTCCATGAACGTTACAGTATCCAGGGTCATGTCGGCATACCAGCAAGAGGAAAAAACCACATCCAATTGGATTAACTGTCGAGATAAAAGGAAGCTGTCTGACAGGGATTTCTGTGTGCTAACATGGATGGCAACCAAAAAACACACAACCGAAGCTGCCTAACTCGCCGCAGAGTTTAATACGCACCTCGACTCACCTGTTCACTTCAAAACTGTTCGTCGGGAGCCGGTCATCATTCACGGTCGTATAGCTATCGCCAAACCTGGGATCACCAGTGTGACTGCCAAATGCCGGCTGCAATGGTGTCAGCAGCGCAAATCGTGGATGTTAGACAAGGTAAAATGTGTATTGTTCACCGATGAATCGTCATTTACTGTCTTTCCCACAACCAGGTGAATTTATGTGTGAAGACATCCCTCACAGGATTATCACTCGGACTGTTTATTGCCCACAGTGCAGCACGGAGGTGGATCGGTGATGGTTTGGGCCGCAATATCGTGGCAGTCTGTCGGCCCGCTGATTGTTCTTGAGGGGCACATCATTGCTAAGGACTATCGGACAATTCTGGAGAACCAAGTGCACCCAATGGTTCAAATATTGTACCCTGACGGTGGTTCATGATGATAAGGCACCGTTACACACAGCCGAACTGGTGGAAGAGTGATTTACTGAGCATGAAAGTGAGGTTGAACATCTATCATGTCTTGCACAGTCACCCGACTTGAACATTATTGGGCCTTTCTGGGGTGTTCTGGAGGAGCGAGTCAGGAAACATTTTTCCTCCACCAGCATCACATCGTGAACTAGCCACTTTTCTGTGAGGGCTCTGGCTTCAAATCCCTCTGGCCAATGTGTAGGATTTGTATGGGTCCTTCCAACGACGAAATTCAGCTTTATTGGCTTCCAAAGGAGGCCCTACACCGTATCACTAAATGGTTTTGCCCTAAACCCATGTGCTTCAGTTTCGTTGTCCATCCCCTGTATATTAAAAATCAATACCTTTACTTCGACGTAGTGGTAAAGAAGAACGGCGCTATCTGTAAGCAAGTATCATAACCACATCGAAATAAAGTTATTGGTTTTTAATATAGTTCAGGGAAGTCATTTGGAAAAAAACATCGATTGTACAATCTAAGTCTGGATGTTTTTTATGAGTGATCCAATTTTGACGTATTTGAAATCTTTCTTCGCTGAGGAACTAGGGTCGATTTTTTTCCTATTGGAAGTATAGGGAGAAATATCACTAGACATCCACCTTAAAGTGTTCAAGGGAGTAAAGTGGACCAAATAAACAAGTTGACAACTATAATTACAGACTATTTATTTACCTAGCCGTTAGTGCTACTTTCCGCCTAGTTAAGTGCTCAACGTGCTTTATTTAAACTATTCGGAGCACGAAGTTAAGCTTTACAGTGAAGCCAAGTTCTGTACTAGATTACGCTTAAATCAGGAAGTGCTTTACAGAGAAATATTTTTTTCTTTTTTGTTGTTGTGTGTAACATAAGTAATTAACATATATTTTTACCCAGTAACACAAAAAATCATTATATTGCTTATCCAGTACCAGGTAGCGTTGAGTTGAGGATCCGAATCAGGAAAACAAATGATCTGGGTGACTTTGAACGCGGCATGATATTTGGAGCTCCAGGTTCAAGCATCTTCCAAAAGGCCATTCTCCGGACGTTTCACAAACAATCGTGGAATAAGTTTACTGCGAACAACGGCACGCAAAAGGTGTCCAGAGCGATCCTGTGGACAAAAACTGGTGGTAGAGCAGAGGGGTCAAAGATACTGGCGATAATCATGCAAGCGAATCTCTCAGACCACAACTGTACAGACCAGTGCAAATTTCGCCATTTATAACGAAGTAAATTTCTCCGTCATTTCTGTCCACGCCAGGATTCGAACCCGGATCCTCTCATTCCGGAATAAGTCACTCTACCAATTGAGCTACGTGGACGTTTGTTCTGACTACTATCTGCCTTTATGCCGTGTGCGTCCTGCTGGCAGGCACGTCACATCTCCCCCCCCGAAAGAGGGCCGGGAGCATGGCCTACGGGTCAGTCGTGACCATGAATCGTTGCAGGCAGCCATCCACCGTAGAACGTGCACTTGAGAACTCCCAGTCAATCCGGTGTGTGGAATGCAACGTCACACACATTTATTTTTCGAAGCGCTGGAGAAGGGATTCTCTGATTTTTCCTTTCTCGCGGTGTGGAAATAACATCACACTATTGCGAGATTTTGAACGGTCGGGTCATCCGGATAGTTCGGGCGCCATTATAACGAAGTAAATTTCTCCGTCATTTTTGGTCTACGCCGGGATTCGAACCCGAGTCCGCTTATTCCGGAACAAGTCGCTCTACCAACTGAGCTACGCAGACGTTTGTTCTGACTACTATCTGCCTTTATGTCGTGTGCGTCCTGCTGGCAGGTACGTCACACATTGGTGAGCCGATGCTCATCTTTAAACGATCTGTTTATTGGGCCATGTTGCAAATAGGAAACAACAGCCAATGACCGTATCACCAGAGTCATTTGACAGCTCTGTTCGACTAGCTGCTTCTTTCTATCGAACTGCCGACTGCTCTGAGATTATTTTACCTGTCGTGCAAATAACGGTGAACCCATTGCTGTGGTTGTACATAAAAAGTCTAGGAGGACGGCCGTTTTGGAGATGCTCTTCACCAGGATAATTGACATGGCAAAAGACTGGCTGTTGTGTTCGTTAGTTGAGCGCTTGTCAATGCAAGGGAGAGACTGAGGCATTTCTCGTAATCGCTGCTAAAATAACGGAGAATTCTGCAAAACGTCGTGTGTCAATGGGCCAATAACAAAGAGAGGGCTTTTTGTTCGTTTCATTTAAACTTATGTCTAGTTTTCTTACATCTCGGGCAATATAAGCGTACATCAAACTAAAGTGTATGAAGATTCGATTTCCTGCGTCACTCAGATATCTCAGAAGACTGCTTTTTCTTGACAGATTAAAGCTCCTGATTGATATTTGAGGCTGCGTTGAACTTCCCAACAAACCTTTCCTGCAGCAAGATGATGGAACCTTAGGGAACCAGTTCTTTAGAATAGGTACGGTGTCCATGTCTTCATGAGCACTCACTCAGCTTTCCAATTTGTGAACCACAACACATTTGCCAAATCTGATTACGGCAATCAATTTCTGAGAAAAGTCTGGTCTTGTTTGATATACAACATGAACCCTTTACCTTTTGAAAAAGTTGATCTTGATCCAATATGGCGGATTTCAAGATGGCCGCCATGTTCCGGAAATAGTCTAAAAGATAGGACCCCTCACCGATAATTTGCTGGGGTATTCAGATATTTCATTTTCCCTCCCGTTTCTGAAGTTCAAGGGTGTCGTGCGACTTTTGACTCACCCTGTACAACTTAGTTTTATTAATTTTGCAAATGTTGTAATAGTGTCCAGAGATGTATTCAGGAAATGAAAGTATTTTCACCCACATTCATTGCTTAATAACATTTCATTGAGTAGCAGTAGTCGTTAATGTCGAACTTTGTTATTCTAATGTTGGGAATAGGACAAGCAATGATTCCGTACTAAGCAGTTCTTTTTTTTTTTTTTTTTTTTTTGATTGGAGGTTTAACGACCACCGTGAGCAACTCAATGGGCTATAAGCAGTCGCCCGTCCCTAATTTAGGGTCACTGGTTCCAGGGAAGGGAGAGAGCCAGTGCCGTAAGACAAACACAACATCCATGCCTCACCGGGATTCGAACCCGGACCCCTTACGGACGAATGATCAGAGGCCATCGCTTAGACCACTACGCCACCGGGGCGGCACTAAGCAGTTCCTTCTGTACGTTATTTTTATATGTTAATCGGAAAACAGTAAATTTATTTGAATATCTCAAACAAAATGAATTAATGCGCATTACATACACACACCTATTGTATATGAATAGGTAAACACGTTCGTAATTCTTATCGCTAATATTTCAGAGACTTCTGCAGCTAGGAAGACGGGATTGTTTTGTTCAGAAAACCAGGGTGAGTCAAAAGTTCGTCCCGTTTTGAGCTAAACATAATGTTGGGCATCCATACTTCTTTTTTTTTTTTTTTGATTGGAGGTTTAACGACCACCGTGAGCAACTCAATGGGCTATAAGCAGTCGCCCGTCCGTAATTTAGAGTCACTGGTTCCAGGGAAGGGAGAGAGCCAGTGCCGTAAGACAAACACATCATCCATGCCTCACCGGGATTCAAACCCGGACCCCGTTCGGACGAATGATCAGAGGCCATCGCTTAGACCACTGCGCCACTGGGGTGGCTCCATACTTCTGCGAAACGTGTGCCAGCTTCGACTGGGTGCGGCGATCACGCGAAAAACACGGGCCAGGTGATATGCGTTTGTCTGTCAACACTTTGCGTTAACATTTGAGCAGAGGATGGTGGTCGGCAAACGTGCTGTTCGGGTGCTCCTCTGCTGTTATTAAAAAAAAGGGTTAAACGGGGAAGCTGAAACGGGAATTTTTTTTGCAGTTGAAGGCGAGGAAACAGTGGACAACAGAACTGTACGAAAATGGTACTGGCTTTTCAATGGTAGGAACACCAGTCTCGAAAACAAGCGGATGTCAGGACGACCAACAACCACCATCACTGACACCTTGGTTAAAGCTATGACAGCTAACCCCTGTGTCGGTACACGGCAATTGACAACTCAGGTGAATAATTCCTAATTCATTATCGTTGCTCTTCTGCAACAGCTTGGCTTCTTCTCAAGGAGCCATCTCACGATTTGCCATAAATTGCGCGCCTTGCAGAGAGAACAACGTATCGTTCTACGCAGCACATTGCTGTCGAATCCACAGGACAAAAGGTTTTGGCGTTGTATCGTCACAGGAGATGAAATGTGGATATTCCTACGTTATCCTATTAATACCACTGGGAACCAGTGGCTCAGGCCACGCAAGGAATCACAGCTAATGGTGCAAAGAGGGCGGTTCAAGAGGAATTTCCTACTGCGCATTTCTTGGAATTCTAAGGGTCCTATGCACTGGGAGTTCAAGCAAGATGGTCAGGTTCTAGACTGGAAACTTTAAATCTAACAACTGCAGTGGGTCCATAATGCTCTGCAGCAAAGCTATCCAGCCCTCAACAATACGAAACGGGCGTTGCTGCAAGTGGGTAATGCCCCAAGTCACATCTCCAGAGTAGTCCACCGGAAATTGCCAGATTTTCAAGGGGTTGATATCCTACCTCATCGTCCATAGAGTCCGGATCTTGCCCCATCCCTCTACCAGCTGATTCTCTCCATGTCAATTTTTTACTAGAACGGTCCTTCGCTTCACTGGTGAATGTGGAATCTGGCATCAGAGAATTTCTGTCTTCGTAACTTGCAAAGTGCCTTGAGATCGTGATGGTGGAACGTTGACAAAGGACTATAGAAAACAACGACCTGTATTTTGGAGAATGAGGTGAAGTGCCTGGCTTTTTTGCATCATTAAACTTTCTGGGTGCAAACGGGACGACCGTTTGGCTCACCCTGGTAATTCGTGTCATTTAGTAGCTTCAGAAATATACCGCCAAATTTAATATCTCTTAGGGGTCAGAATTTTCGTAAAGCTCCGATTTTGTTTTCAAACCCTTGAAGATGGTAATTTTACAGACATATAGACTGGATTCCATGCAAGTTCAGAATACACTCATTGCCATAAAAATCTGCACACCAAGAAGGAGGCGTCGGAGCGAAAAGAGATTTTAGTAGTGATGTGGTACGTACCAAGGACAGAAGTGATTACAATATCACAGCAGTAGGACGATTTCCCGCGAACATATGGTACACATTCCGGTCAGCGTTAGTACTGCGTCGAACTGCCTCGTGCTCGGATACATGCGGTGATACGGTCAGGCATGGAGTCCAAGAGACGCCGTACGTTATCCTGAGACAGATTGGCCCACACTTCTTGCAACTGACGCTCTAAATCGCGAGCATTGGGACATGGAGAAAGCTGTTGTCCCATCTGGTCCCCCATGTGCTCAATGAGCGAGAGATCAGGCGATCTGGCAGGCCACGAAAGCATCGAAGCATGACGTAGAGAGTCCTGGAGAACCCGAGACGTGTGCGTACGGGCGTTATCTTGTTGAAAAATGGCCCCGGGCCTCCCCTCCAAGAAATGCAGCACATGGGGCCGCAAGGTCTCCTGTACATGGCTCTGGGCTGCAAACGTCCCTCCGATCACTGCGAGGAAAGTCCGGCTGTCATTTGCGATGGCTTCCCAGACCAACAAGCCTGCAGTTCGGGACATGTGCCGCTGTATAGTGTGGTTGGGATTGTAGAGTTCACCTGCGGTTCCTCACACTCTGGCATGGTGGCCGTCCGTTCCTATACAGAAGCGGAATTCGCCACTGAACATTATACGTCGCCAGTCCGTAGCATTCCACGTTGTTCGCTGCTGACACCATTGCAATCGTGGCCGACAATGGTCAGATGTTAATGGCGGAAAATGCAAGGGCCGTCTGGAGTTCAGATTCCTCTCTGCCAGGCGTCTGTAAATGGTTCTGGCGGACACAGGAGTCCCTTGTACAGCCGTCACATGTCTCTGGATATTGGACAAGGACGTCTTTGCATCAGTGCGTGCCGCTCTCACGATTCCACGGTCCTCTCTGTTGGTGGTGTATCTGGGTCGTTCAGAGATAGTCTGCCGAATCTGGGTGTCTTCCCGTGTCTGTTGCTCCCAAAACAATCGCACCATACTGTCCGACCGGACAAAATGGCGGCCGATACGGCTCGCCGGCCACTCTGCCTCTCTCATCCGAACGATACGGTCCCGTTCATACTCCTTCAGTTGCCCATACGCACATCTACAGCGGATCCTCGGCATGTCTATCGCTCAGGGATCTCACCTAACTCTTACCGTGCACTTCGGCACGAACGTGGAGTCCCCTGCGTGGCGCCTGATAAGCCCCACGGATTGCTACTGCAGCGCCGGTCTTGGACGCACGGGCACGTGGAATCACACCAAAAATTTAATCATCCGCATGTCTGCCCTCCCAAGTGCTATTCGTCGAATTTCGCATTAATCGCACAGTTTTTTCTAGGTGCGCGAATTTTTATGACGATGAGTACATTTCATTTCTTCTTAGTTCTTCAAACCAGCGTTAACCGCTTAGGATAACTGATTATCCTAAATGTTTAATATTTATTTAATAGAACATATCTGCGACCTCGGAAACAATATATATTTAAACATACGGCCAGCAATTCCTTGAGGTAAGGTAAACGTTAAATTCTCTTTGAAAGTTCTCCAAGATGGTGAAAGTACATGAAATATTATGCTTGCCTTTGAACCGATTTCCAATGGTTTTATGTTTTCATGTGAAGGTGTTTTGTTATCTATGTGTTGATTCTTTCGTATTTCTTAATTTAACGTTGCGCATATAGTTGAATTTTTGACGCGAAAGAATGGTCGATAAATGAAAAACGGAGGAACAACGTAGAAGAAAAACTCCAGGTACGATTTTTTATAGTGGAAAATGAAGATTGTTGATTTTACCATTTTTCCTCGCTCTAGACTGTGACAACATACCTCTGTAATTGAAATGTCACACGTTGTTACCATTACTTTAACTGAAAAATGATATATTTATTAAATAATTAAGATCGTTGATTTTGCCATTTTCCCTCTCTGCAGATTGTGACAGCATACCTCCTTAATTGAAATGTCACACGCTGTTATCATTGCTTTCATTGAAAAATGATGTATTTATTAAATTATTAATGTTTATTCAATTCCCATCATGTTTGCAATTAATAAAAGAGAGTTTCGAAACGGGAAATGTCTTTCAAAGATCTGCGCCATTCTTCTCTTCTTTCTTCGCTATGTAACCCCAATGGGTTACCGACTGCACAGGGAATAGAGAGAGAGAGAGGATGTGTATGCATTTCTTTGTTTAGTACCGTGATACATCAATACAAATTAATAAACATCTGCATTGTAAAGAAACAATGTTCGAGTGCTCGCTGTGGAGAAAAGGAACCAAGTTCCCCTCTGATAATTATCGTAGTTCGGTAATTATTCGTAGTTGGTAGAAAGATGAGTGAACGTAGAAGATATTTAAGACACGTGTAATCATGCTGTTCATCTGAGAACTGTTAGTTCCATAGTTAACTGCAGTCCCACAGTTGCTGATGTTCTCTCTCCGTTCATTTCTTTCTCACTTTTAACTTTACTCTAAATTCCACTACGTTGTTCTGTACGCAGTACATGTGCTGTTCAACGTTGAAAAGTCCCGCTCTTTTTTTCTGGATGCTACGTGTTTATAACATTACGCCAACGCAACTTGCATTTATTTTCGAGTGTTAGTAATAAAATCTTAACTCGAAATATCAAGTAGTTTAAGCTCACGTTCTTAGCTTTGTGTCACTCCAAATGCTCAGAGTGAACTTTGTGAACATATATTACACTGCTGGACAATTGCTAAGGACGGATCATAAACGGCTATATAGCGCATAAAAAAGTAAGTGTGGTTGGATGCCAAGTGAAATAAAATAATGTCAGAATGCCAGGACATTACAAGAAAGACAATTTGTTGTGCTCTGAAATCCAGAAGGCTTTGGAACGTGTTCAAGGGACAAACAGGCCATTTTGTGCAGAATACGTAAACGTGAAAAAAATGCAATTACCGTCCGCAGGCGTGCCGGCGTAAGATGTCAATACGGGATATGGCCACCATGGAGGGCGATGCAAGATTCCACACGTCGTGTCATGCTTTGCATAACATTATCAAGCAGCTGTTGGGGTAATTTATCCCATTCCTCTGTCAGTGCACGGATGAGGGTATCCTTGTTTATTGGAGGGCATTAGCGACCAGCAAGAGTCCTCCCCAAAGCATCCCACACATTTTCAATGGGATTCAGATCTGGAGAACATGCTGGCCATACAAGGCGTTGAATATCCTCGCTCTCAAGACACTCCTGGACAGCGACTGTTCGATGACATGTTGCGTTGTCGTCCATAAAAATGAATCTATCACCGACAGCACCACGGAACATGCAAACATGAGGTAGCAGAACATCATTAATGTATCGTTGGCCAGTCATAGTCCCAGTTGGAAGCGCATAGAGGGACGTACGGCCATTGATCATGATGCCAGCCCATACCATGACACTACATGTCGGATATCGGTCCCTTTCCTGTATGTTTGCTGGACAATATGCAGTACCACTATCACGCCAGATCAGTTGTCGTCGACAATCAGACGATAGACTGTATCTACTCTCATCTGAGAAGAGGACAGCAGACCAGTCGTTATCAGTCCAATTGCGATGTTGATGGGACCATTGCAAACGGGCGGTACGGTGACGTCTGGACAATGGGATGCACACAACAGGACGGCGGGCGTATAGTCCTCCTTCATGCAAACGTCTGGCGACAGTTTTTCGGGTGATCCGCTTGCCAGTAGCAGCCATAAACTGATTTGCTACCTCACTAGCTGTGCTGCGCCGGTGTCTTTTTGATGATAGCACTATGTACCGATCTTCTGCAGGTGTCGTACTGCGAACACGACCTCCCCCGTGACGTTTGCTACACTCTCCATTTGTTTGAAATGATTTCGAAAGCCTTGAAACAACACCGTGGCAGACGTCGAACTCCCTGGCAACATCTGTTATTTTTCGCCCTTCTTCAATCTTGCCAACAATACGGCCACGCGTAAAATCATCTAGGTGATGTCGGGAAGACATACTGAAAATTACAAGTTCGTCAATTGATTCTTTCCCTTTCAACTTTGCGTTTGAACAACAACGGTCAATACGCGTCAAATCCTTTATATCTCTAATCAGTGCTATGACGTCACGAAGAAGTTCGGCAATCCAAAATTTGCATACGCACAACACGTCTTACTGTATCCCGCACTTATGTTAATTTCCACATTTTCCTGCCTTCCATTTTATGGTTGCTATCGTTGCTATTGTCATCCGTCCTTAGCAATTGTCCGGCAGTGTATATTCAGCTCCTTGAATAAGTAATTAACTGTTAATGGCCAGAGAACGGAATTAGCATGACAAAGTACAATTACATTGTTTCAATAATTTATTCATTCATTCGCTGAAAATTAACATCCATTTATATACAGGATGTTCTGCTTAGACGTATAATAAAAAGAAGAATCATAAATTCCGAACTTACTGCAATGTTTTAGCGACACGTATTATCCCAGATACACAAACTAAAATCTTTTCTTTACATGTCTATTACACTTTAACATGAGCTCCACTGGTGGCGTGGCAAACGTTCAATCGATATTCTGCCTCAGCCCACATGTTGAGAAACATTTCTGGTGTCACGGTATTGCTTCCAGCACAAGTTCTGTCGCGTAGGTCACACCGATGTAGCCTACACCTGGTCCTTGACAAACTCCCTAACTCAGGTAGAGTTAGGTTTGCGATCTTGTGGGCCATACAATTATTTCATCAGGTAGAGTTAGGTTTGCGATCTTGTGGCCATACTCCCATTTTATCGTGTAGTGAAATGGTCATCCAAGAATGTGGGAACATCATTGGCAAAGTGCGGGGGAGCCTCATCTTTTTTAAAAGTGCTCCTTCAGGCAGCTGAGGCACAGCCTATTCCTGTAACATGTCCAGGTACGTTAGTCCACTTACCGTGGCCTATGCAAAAATAAAGGTACCGATGATTTTGTCCTTCATGATCCCACACCAAACATTGTGTTTTCGAAATTCCCGCTTTTGTTCATGAATAACGCACGGAATTTCAGACCCCCGGATGTGAGAGTTATGTATGTTTACTTTTCCAGACACGTGAATGTTGACTTGTCTGAGAAGCATACCTGGTCTAGGAATGTATTATCGGTAGCAATTTTGGCTAGCATTGTCTCTGCAGATTTATTCCTTGCCGTTCTGTCATGTGGCTTAATTTGTTGAAGCAGTTGAATCTTGTACGCATGTAAACCCAACCTTTTATGGAATACCCGATGCACAGTTGTTGGTGGAATGTCTAGCTGCACACTAGCATCTCGGATGGATTTCTTTGAGCTTTTCTGAAATGACTTTTGAATCCGTTGAACGTTTTCCCCAGACACTATACGCTTAGCATGTTTACCAGTCATCGGTAAACAATGCTAAGGTGACAAAATTCCCCACTTCTCTGAGTTGTTTGTCCCACTTCATAATATACACGTAAGTCGGGACGTCTTCCGTCGCTCCAAAGTTGTACTCTTGGCGAAAACGACGCTGTGCAAGCGTCATGGATTTCGATTCCGCAAGGGATAGCGCAAGAAACACCTACTGTGGAGTCGAAATGGCGATTGACGCAGAAGCTATCTACTTCTGCCGCAAGGGGGTCAGCAGTAGATAGCTTCTGCGCATGAGCTGTGAGCCCAAATTCACCCGGTATATACATTTCACAGCTGTTATTTACAATTTAGCCCGTTTGTTTCATTCGAACTAGTACTTTGTATGTTACAGGTATTTCTTTGGTTATACGTCTAAGCGGAACACCCGATACTCCGACTCTCAGGTGTTCGTATAGAGTTCGCTCCAATAATATCAATCCTTCTTATAACAACTCTAGTACATACACCGAATAGACAAAGCATTATAACTATCGACCTGATATGATGCTGGTCCTTTATGCGCCGCCAAAGCATCTCTTACACGGTGAGTCATGAACACTACAAGATTTATAAAGTTGTCGTGTGGTATCTGCTACTGGAAATTTCTGACGTGTTTGGGTTTTAAGTGCTGTTACAAAAGTAAATATGCAGATAATACTCACAATATATATATATATATATATCACTTTAAAGCACGTTTTATGCAGAAGCCAACTCAGTTTACAGAATGGGAATATCTTTAACAGAACTCCAGTTCTGACCAGAAATGTTCTGCGAAGGAAGCACATTTCGTTATGTGAAATGTCATCGTCTTTGTTACAAGGCAACAGAACTTGCTTGTACATCCGCGTACAGACGTTATAAGGGCAAGCGATGTGCGTGGGATTATTCCAGGCGTTTTCGCAGTGCGCGTAGGTAGTTCGTTTGCATTGCTGAGTGTGTAGTCGTTACTCCTGTAGACTGCAATATAAATCTGAAGTTTAGAGTGCATCTCGTTTATTATGTGCAAACTGTGTTGCAGTTATGGGAAGATTAGGTGATATTTCACCACGAAAAGATTCGCGAATGGTGACTTTAAGTGAATTCGGCCAAATCAATACAAAAATTGCCCGGATAACAGGGGTGCACAAGAATACAGTTGAATTGTAGCTGGCGAAGATCCGTGATATGGGTGGAATGAAGAATGGCAGGCTGGGTTAATGTGGCCGAAAAATGAAAACAACTCCTAGAACTAACAACGCGTTGAAACGGTTATGTTTGCGAAATGGGCTCGTCTCGTCAGCAGTTCTTACCAAAGTATTGCGGGAGAGCTGTGGTACTGTTGTTTGTCCTCGAACAGTGAAGAACAGGTTACGTTCTATGGGTCTGACGTCTCATAGGGCGGTAAAGAAGCCATTGCTAACCAATGTACAATACAAGAAACGTTAAGAATGGTCAAAGGAACATAAGGAGTGGAGCACTGATAGGTGGCGTCAAGTATTATTAAGTGATGAGACAAAATTGAACATCGAGAGTAACAACGCGGGGTGCCGAGTGTTTCGACGAAATAATGAGGCGTTGCATCCCTCTTGAACCCTTAACACAAGAAAGTATCCATGCGGCGTTGTGATTTGGGGAGGTTTTGCTGCTGCTGGAGTGGGCAGAATCCATGTGTGTGAGAGCACTGTTAATGCACAGGCGTACAAAAGTATCCTCCGGGAAAGGATGGTGCCTTCCGGACGTTTTTTTTTTCCAGGGTCAGCCATGCATCTTGCAAGCCGATCCGGCCCCATGCCACCGTGCAAAAATCATTAAAGCTATGTGACGTCATTCGGTAATGTTGTGCCTCTTCCTTGGCCTTTTAATTCGCCAGAATTGAACCCAATTGTTATTTGTAACGCAAAAGGAAAGAGCACGAACGTCACCCCACAAATAAAGTAGAACTGATTGACGCAATTACTGATGTTTGGCACAGCTGTATTTCATCCTATATGTTGCGTACGTCGGTAGCCTCCATGCCCAACAGGTGCGCAGCTGTTGTTAAATCAAAAGGTCACCCAACGAAATATTAGGTGCGCAATTGTATTTGAATTTGAACATGCTACTTTGCCGTGATTTCTGTTTCGCAGTCATTTATGTTCAAAACTTGAAATATGTTAAAGATATGCCCATTCCATTCTGTAAAAACTGGGGCCGCGGGTGGCCTAGTGGGCAACGTTCGTGACTGCCACGGCTAGGAATTCAGGTTCGATCCCAGGCAGGTACGAACGCTCAATCCAACAAATATCCGTCGTGCGTCGGATGGGCACGTTAAGCTGTCGGACCCCGGGTACTGTCCCCACCGTAATAAATAAAGGCGTCTTCCTCCACCTTTCTACTTCGCTTCCGTGTCACTTTCCTATCTGGCACTCTAGCCCAAATCATCTAGCTTTCTATTTCTAAAAGTTGTTTAAGACCTGGGTTCAGACACTCTCTTCCTAAAATCCTCTACATATGATCATTTGATCTCTAAAAACTAATTTTACTTTTGCATGAAATGCGCTTTAAAATTATATACACTGCTGGCCAACCGAAATGCAACACCAAGAAGGACACGAGATAGCAAAGCCAGATTTACTGGACACATAACAACAGATACAAAGATGAAACGACTCAGCTTACAGGCCCATGCGACTTGCGGAATACGCAGACATCAATAGTTCGTGTGGTCCCCGTGGCTGGCAATAACGGCCGCTACACGCCTCGGCGTCGAAAGAATGAGGCTTTGGATGTGGGCTTGAGGTATGTCGGTCCAGGCTGCTTCCACACGTTGCCACAATTCATCAGGCGTGGCCGCGGGTGGTGCTTGCCGGGCCATTCGGTTGCCGATCAGCGACCAGGCGTGTTCGATGGGCGACATATCGGGTGAACAGGCGGGACACGGCACCAGTGACACCTGGTGGGCCGTGAAGAATTGTTGCACGATGCGTGGTACGTGCGGGCGCGCATTGTCCTGTTGAAACGTAGCCGCTGGCAGGTCCTACTGGTAAGGGAGGACTACAGGCTCCAAAACGTCGGAGATGTAGCGGTGGCTGTTGGGTGTACCGGCGATGCGTTCCAGAGGGGTGCGGGTGTCATATCCAATTGCGCCCCAAACCATAACTCCAGCCGACGGACCGGTATGGCGATGCATAATGCAGGCGTCATACAGTCTCTCGCCGTGGTGCTGCCACACGCGGATCCGACAATCCTGGTGTTGCAGGCAGAAGCGGGATTCGTCGGAGAAGACAATGTCGTGCCATTCCGTAGTCCAGTTGTGGCGTTCAACGGCCCACTGCCGCCGCAAACTCTGGTGGTGTAACGTCAATGGTAATCGGAGCAATGGGCGCCCTGCGACAAGTCCCCGCTCCTGTAGACGACGTCGAAAGGTACGTGCTGACACAGGTTCTTGCGCAACACACCATAATTCCTGCGCTAACGTTCGTGATGTGGCGGTGCGAGCCGTCAATGCCCGCAGCACAACATGCCGGTCCTCTCGTTTGGTGGTGTGTCGCGGCTGCGGCAATCGCTCACGTCGGTCCGTTCATCCCTCCTGCACCCACCGAATCCATACTCGCCTCACTGTGGCTGGATGTCGTCCCGCACGGGCACCGATGTCTCGGTACGATAAACCGGTTTCACACAAAGCCAATATTCGTCCTCTGTCGAACTTCGAAACGTGCTGGAATGACTGCCGTATTCTGCAACGAGGCATCAGGAAGCTTCTTACGGACAGGTACGGCCGCACAACACACTTCCACTACTTACACCCCGCCTTCTGTGCACCCTTCTTGTAGTGCTTCTCGGGGGCGTGCCGGGCGCATATGATTTGCATATGCCCTGCAATGCTAATCGTTTGCATGTCCTCTCGCGGGCGATGCATGCTGCGAATTTCAGGCAAATCGGATGCTTCCTCCTTGGTGTTGCATTTTGGGTGGCCAGCAGTGTATATATTGTGAGTATTATTTGCATATTTACTTTTGTAGCAACACTGAAAACCCGAAAATGCCAGAATAAAGTTTCTATTAATGTTTCCGGAACTATATTTCAAGCAGTTTCCTATTTTGCACGATACCTTAAAACCTATAAAACTTGAAAGGGTTAAAACCCTTACAAGAGTAAATAGATTTTATTTGATTGATAGAAATTGAAACACTAAACATCAGACCTTTCGGTCTTCCACTAAGCCCATCTTCCGATGAATGAAACCGTAGCATAAATGGGGAATACATGTAGTTATACATTTGTCAATGTAACTGATGACGTAGTTAAAGGGGCAGGTTTTGGGTGCGCCGTAGACATACACTGCTGGACAATTGCTAAGGACGGATCATAAACGGCTATATAACGCATAAGAAAGTAAGTGTGGTTGGATGCCAAGTGAAATAAAATAATGTCAGAATGCCAGGACATTACTAGAAAGACAATTTATTGTGCTCTGAAGTCCAGAAGGCTTTGGAACGTGTTCAAGGGACAAACGGGCCATTTTGTGTAGAATACGTAAACGTGAAAAAAATGCAATTACCGTCCGCAGGCGTTCCGGACTAAGATGTCAATACGGGATATGGCCACCATGGAGGACGATGCAAGATTCCACACGTCGTGTCATGCTTTGCACACCATTATCAAGCAGCTGTTGGGGCAATTTATCCCATTCCTCTGTCAGTGCACGGATGAGGGTGTCCTTGTTTATTGGAGAGCATTGGCGACCAGCACGACTCCTCCCCAAAGCATCCCACATATTTTCAATGGGATTCAGATCTGGAGAACGTGCTGGCCATACGAGGCGTTGAATATCCTCGCTCTCAAGACACTCCTGGACAGCGACTGTTCGATAACATGTTGCGTTGTCGTCCATGAAAATGAATCTATCACCGACAGCACCACGGAACACGAGAACATGAGGTAGCAGAACATCATTAATGTATCGTTGGCCAGTCATAGTCCCAGTTGGAAGCACATAGAGGGTGGTACCACCACTGATCATGATGCCAGCCCATACCATGACACTACATGTTGGATATCGGTCCCTTTCCTGTATGTTTGCTGGACAATATGCAGTACCACTATCACGCCAGATCAGTTGTCGTCGACAATCAGACCATAGACTGTATCTACTCTCATCTGAGAAGAGGACAGCACACCAGTCGTTATCAGTCCAATTGCGATGTTGATGGCACCATTGCAAACGGGCGGTACGGTGAGGTCTGGACAATGGGATGCACACAACAGGACGGCGGGCGTATAGTCATCCTTCATGCAAACGTCTGGCGATAGTTTTTCGGGAGATCCGCTTGCCAGTAGCAGCCAGAAACTGATTTGCCACCTCACTAGCTGTGCTGTGCCGGTGTCTTTTTGTTGATAGCACTATGTACCGATCTTCTGCAGGTGTCGTACTGCAAACACGACCTCCCCCGTGACGTTTGCTACACTCTCCATTTGTTTGAAATGATTTTCAAAGCCTTGAAACAACACTGTGGCTGACGTCGAACTCCCTGGCAACATCTGTTATTTTTCGCCCTTCTTCAATCTTGCCAATAATACGGCCACGTGTAAAATTATCTAGGTGATGTCGGGAAGACATACTGAAAATTTGAAGTTCGTCAATTGATTCTTTCCCTTTCAACTTTGCGTTTGAACAACGGTCAATACGCGTCAAATCCTTTATATCTCTTATCAGCGCTATGCCGTCACGAACATGTTCGGCAATCCAAAATTTGCATACGCACAACACGTCTTACTGTATCCCGCACTTATGCTAATTTCCACATTTTCCTGCCTTCCATTTTATGGTTGCTATCGTTGCTATTGTCATCCGTCCTTAGCAATTGTCCGGCAGTGTAGTAACAAGTTTATAAGTCTAATATCGTTGTTTTATAACGAAGAGATATTTTGGTGGAAATTAAATTAAAACTATAGTTATACCAGTCCTGTACACAAGTGAAAAGGAATATTTCAATTAATACAAAAGAAAAATACAACAGTTCAAATTGTTTAGTATTTAAAGTCAGTGTAGTGTTAATCTGTAAGGAAAGTTCACACTCACTTCCACAAAAGAGTTTATATATCCCTGGGACGCTTTAAATTAGTGCTGCAATTCATCTAAAAGTCATGATGTCGAATATACTTCCTGCTTGTTTTCATAATGTTCCTCTGTGGAAGGAGGTGTAACCAATTGTCTCCACTGCATCCGGACGAAAATAGGTGTGTTATCATTACAACAGGTGAATCCTGTGCTGATTATAACCAGACTCTCCGTAAACAGCAGAGATGATCTCGTGTATAGTGTCACCAGAATATTGGCTTCTTTCCTAACAGGGTTATGCGTTCCTTCGCCAACCTTTCGTGCTAATGAGGTCCTAACTGATCAATTTTTGACATCGTATTTATGTTCCTATAGTCTTGCCCCATTGAGCGTTGGGTTGATCCCATGAATAATCTCATAGACATAGCTTTTTCTAGACGTTTTAGCTGAATGCTACTATATACGCCGTATTTCTTATACTTTGATACCTGGTAACGGACCTTACTGACCATTGCGTAAATATTGTTTGCTTTAATTTTGATTAAATTTCAACCAAAATATCTCTTCGTTATAAGACAACGATTTATTGGACTTACAAACTTGTTACTATGCCTATGGCGCACCCAAAACCTGCCCCTTTTACTACGTCATCAGTTACACTGACAAATGTACACTGAGTGGCCACTTTATAATGACCACCTGACAGCTTTAAGCAAATGAGCTATGGCTGCACGCTGTTGCCTCCAGAGGGCGAGGCTAATATAAAAAGGGAAAGCTTAGTGCTTGCGACAGTAGTAGAGGGGATTTTTGGGTGACGAGAAGGGTAAAAAAATCGATTTGTGCGATTTGACAGACTTTCAAAGTGGGATGATTGTAGGAGCTCGGAGCCATAGAGCGAGTATCACCGAAACCGCCGCATTCGTGAAATGTTCCAGAGCAGCTGTTGTTAAAGTGTTTAAAGACAGGACAGTCAGCCAAAAAACTGGGTCTCTACGTGCAACGTGCGGTCGTTATCGACTAGTGACTGCTCGGGCGGAACGAGAGTGTCCAGACTGATAACAGACAACAGATAGAAACAGCAGTGCAGCAAATTACAGACCATCTTAAATCTTAATCAAGGATCCCTTCAAGTTATCTCTGCACGCACTGTTCGCCGTACACTGCATCGGATGGGATATGGCAGCCGAAGGCCTGTTCGAACACCTTTGCTGTCTGCAGTTAACAAGAGAAAACGTCTCCAGTTCGCAAAGGAGCACAAGGATTGGACAGTCGATAATTGAAAACAAATTATGTGGTCCGATGAAACGCGTTTTTAGTCGCACCATGCCGATGGGCGAGTGAGAATTTAGCGGAAACAGCACGAAAGCATGGACCCCAAATGAATTGCTACAACCCTTCAAGCTGGTGGAGGCAACGTTATGGTTTGTGGAATGTTTCCCTGTGATGCTTTGTCCCCTTTAATTCGTGTCTGACTGGCACATCATATCTAAACATCGTTTCGGAACAAGAGCATCCTGTCATGTGGATGCTTTATCCCAATAGCGATGGTTACTTTCAACAAGATAATGCGTCCTGCCATAGTGCTCGTATTGTACAGGATTGGTTTCAGGAACATGCCGGTGAGTTTACTTTGCTTAGGTGGCCCCACAATCTCCAGATCTCAACCCCATTGAGAATGTGTGGGATGAAGTTGAACGAGCCATCAGACAGCTGGATCCACAACCCTGCAATCCCACACACCTAGAAAGTGATATTTATCAAGCATGGTCCCAGATTCCACAAACCACCTATCAACATCTCGTGGAGTCCATGCCACGAAGAATCGACGCAGTATTAAAGGCAAAAGGTGGCTCAACGAAGTACTGAGGGGGTGGTCATAATAAAGTGGCCACTCAGTGCATACGTATATGTCTTCCCCGTTTGTGATACTGTTTAATTCATATGAAGAGGGCCTTAGTGGAAGCCCGAAATTCCTAATGTTTTCATATTTTTATTTTTAACAATAAAATAAAATCCTTTTGGTCTTGTGAAGGTGTTAACTCTTCTGAGGTATCGTTAAACGAAGGAAGCTGCCTGAAATACACTGGCGGAAAGTGAAAAAAGAACACCAAGAAGGAGACGTCTGATACCAACGAAATTTATACAGCATAATAACGGAATACAGAGGATAACGTGATCAAAACATTATGGCAAAATACAGCTGTATTTGCGGATAAACTGAAAAATAACATTTCCATGTAACATGGTTAGTACGAGGTTGAACCGCCATGAACTGCCTCACACTGAGCAATTCAGGCATGGAGTATGTCGTACAGATGTTGGATGTAAGTTTGGGGTATTGAGTTCCAAGCATCCTCAACCTGGACGCGTAAATCGGGGATGGTCGTGGCTGGCCGTGGAGACCGGATAAGTCGTTGTCCCATAAAATCCCACACGTGCTCAATGGGGGACAAATCCGGTGAACGTGCAGGCCATGGAAGTTGTCTCACACCCTGAAGTGCATGTTGCGTTGCACGTGCCGTGTGTGGACGTGCGTTATCTTGCTGGAAAACACCACGATAGAGCGACCTATACAAATGGCACAACAACGGGCTGAATGATGTTGTTGATGTAGGAGGTGCTATTTAACGTACCCGGTACAAACACTAGTTGTATACGGGAGTGATAGCTGATCGCTCCCCACACCAGGAGACCAGGTGTAGGCCCTGTGTGTCTCTGGCGGATGCAAGAAGGGTGGGGACGCTCCCCTGTGCGTCTGCGAACACGCATACGGCCATCGGAGGTTCGCAAGCAGAATCTGCTTTCATCGCTGAACACGACAGTTCGCCATTGCGTTTAGCAGTGCAGAAGTTGGCGACACCACTGCAGCCGTTCCTGACGGTGGGCTGGAGTCAGAGGCACACGTGCACGTAGTCCTGCATCCCGTAGACGGTTGCGGATTGTTCGCACAGTCACCACAAGTGCAACGGCAGCTCGGATTTGCGTCGCAGTGGATGTTCTGCTTGACAACTCCTCTCTTCTTATGCGTCGAACGGTCCGCTCATCAGTCCGTCTGTGACCCCCGGATTCACGTCTTCTCGTGTGGGAATGTTCCTCGGACCATCTACGCCACCATCGTACCACGACCGATACTTCCCGTCCAATTCGCTCCGCAATACGACGATACGACCACCCGGCCTCGCGGAGTCCGACTAGATGACCTCGCTCAAATTCTGATAACTGCTGAAATCGTACACGTCTTCCACGTCCAGGCATTGCAGCTTCTTCAGGGTCTTCGCACGTGTCCGTAGGCCGACGACTGATTACATTCACTTCGCCGCACTCCTTAAATACCACCGACGATAATTTGCATATTATGTCGTGCTGTGGCGTAAACGCTTGCCGATTGGTCCCCAAATTAACATCACACCTACGTAAACTCGACCCCATTAACATATGTAAATTTCATGATCGTCCGCCAATTCCTTCTTGGTGTTCTTTTTTTCACTTTCCGGCAGTGTATATACTTTACGTCACGCACGAAAAAGTAAGGTTTTCATGTTATCAGGAGATCCTTTAGCTCTTGTAAGTTGCGTAGTTGAGCCGCTGCAGATCGGATTTGCTTTTCCAACACAAACCACAGATGTTCGATTAGACTGATGTCTAGGGAATTTGGAAGACAGAATAATACCTGACATTCGTCATTTTCTGCGAACCAATCTCGAACAATCCGGGCAGTGTGGCATGGAGCATTATTCTTCTGAAAGAAGACATTACCGGAAGGGTATACCGTTCCCATGGAAGAATATCCATGGTCTGCAATTATCTTTGGATAGGTGGAAGACGTCATAGGTCACTGTACGTGAATGCCATGACTCAGGGATTCCCAGCAGAAGATTGGCCACTTCATTACACTTCCTCTACCGGCTGGTGTTCGTCTCACGGTCAAACCTGGAGCCAATACTTACCAAAGTAAACGAAACGCACGTACCTGACTGTCCACATGGTTTAGCAGAAATCTTCTTGCAATCATTAAATGTCCAATTTTGATGCTAAGCGCTTTCGACGGTTAACCGAGGTTAGTATGGACACTCGGAGTAGTCTGCGGCTATTTGGCCCCAATTTTCAAAAGGGTTCGATGTACTTGCATGTTGTGATACATTATTATTGTAACCAGCCTTGAAACTACCGGCGAGATGCACCATATTATCTTTTTTGTTGGTTAATGCAATACGGAATAACCTTCGCTGACCTCCAACATGGATGACCCATGTTCGACCCACATCATGCCGGCGGTTCGGGATTTCCAATCTCAAACCCCTTTTTGAAGGTATTAACCTCGACTGACCGTGAGCATTTAACAAGCATTGCCGTCTTGGAATTTCTCTGACCTAGTCGTTTGACAATTGGCATTATTTGACAATTTGTCAAACTCGCTTAAGTCCGCTGCCTTTCGCATCTGAAGAATAAGAATGACATTGGTTAACAGACCTTTGTATCAGGTGTTACTTCTATCTTTTCATGACCTTCACATGGGCAATCGTTTACCTGCAGTTGCTTCGATTTGCATAAAGACGCACTAGGCATAATGTTTTGGCTCTTCGGTATAAATCTCGTGACACTTAAAACGACATACTTTTATGATATATAAGTCTCTCCACAAATGCGCATCATCTAGTATGCTGGAGTCTCAGTTACATTCCGCGTTTACATTCTTATCTAACTCTGATTCACTGTTAGTGTTGCGAAATCTGAAAAGCTTTTCTGGGAATTAAAGTGTTGTTCAGTGAGAAAACTTTTAACGAGAAGTAACTGAACATACACTATATTGACAAAAATAACCGGACATCCTTTCAAAAGCAAATGAACGGATCCGCTGCGTTGTTAAGATGCGCGGTACAGCTCCAAAAGGTATAAAAACAAGCCTGCAGCTGACAGCGATCATATCGCACTGCGAGGGTAGAGTGAAAATCTCGCAGCGGGAGAGAACTGACTTTGAGAAAGGAAAGATTGGTGGGTGTTATATTAGTGGGTTGTCCATAAGAGAAACCGAGAGGCGTTTAAACATACCCAAGTCAATTGTTTTGGATGTACTGAATCAATGTAAGACAATGGCGTGCCTGAAGCTGCACAACGTACCGGCAGAGCAAAGAAAATTAGTGATCGAAGACGTCGACGCCTCGGGAGAGTCATTACAGCTAATCGACGGAGTATTATTACACAAGACCTGAGTGTACAGGTGAGTGTACGCTGTTTAGTTTCTCGCATCAGCAGACGAGAAATATCTCAGCGCGACCTGATCTGTTTGTGTTTCCTGCTGCTTTTTAGATGTTGCCTTTGATTATTTTTTCAGAAATGTCTTTTGACGAAAAAAGTGATCAAAGCTGTGCAAATAAATTTAATTTTTACGACATTGGTCAGAAACATTATTAGAACAGTTTCATAAAAGAAAACGTGTGGCATGAAATATCAGAAGATCTCACTGTAAATCTTCTAAATGAATTATGACTTTTATATTCTTTTCGCATTTAACGAAAATATGTTTATTTTTAATTAAATGCGTACACAAGAAAACTTGCGTTCGTAGGTTATTGCAAGCTACTGCTGTGGGATCAACTTATTGCATTTCATGTTTGTTTACTTGTATGGAATTTAATTATCAGTGTCATTTTATTTTGTGTTTATTCAGGTATAATGATAGTATTTTACGATCACAGTTTTTTCTGTCCGCAAAGAAAGTATGTTTCTTTATTATATGTCCACATATTTTCTCTGAATTCTGATTCTCGCTTTCCTCTGTTCAGCACTTCATCTTGAAAGACTGCCGCCCCTTTAACCGAGTGGTACGAAGCTCGAAGTTCTGGCTTGTAATCATTCGTTTTAGATGGTTTCGGGCCCGAAACACGGGTGACGCATGGATGGTGGGTTTGTCCTATAGCACTGGGTTTCTCCATAGCGTGGAACCAGTGGCATCAATTTCAGAATGGGCTTCTGCATATGCACTGGTGTGCAAAAATTAAGAACGAAGAGGAGAAATTAGCATAACCGCGGAATTAGCAGGGAGAACAGACCGAAAGACCACTCAGGAGATAGACTAGGGTCCGGTACGGTAGGGCATGCGCATATATGAAGCATGACGTACGGGGGGGGGAGGGAGTGTCGGAAAGGTATAAAGCACACGGGCGATGTACGCTCAGCAATTCGAGGAACGTTATTGAACGGTGTACATCGGTTTGAACGACGTCGAGTTGCTGCCACTGTGTGGTATGGCCAACAAACAATCCAGTAGACGACATCTGGATCATTTAACACGAGGTCGCGTCATTGGGCAGTTCGAAAAAGATCGAGGTGTGACTAGTGTGGCCGAGGAGTTCGGGATTGCTCACATCATCGTTTCACGAGCTGGGAGGAGAGCATTTCAAACGGCAGGAACAGCTGTCCGAGAGTTTAGCAGTGTTCGTCCACGAGCAACCACGGCGACGGACGGACATCCGGTATATTTTCTTACAGGCGAGAAGAGACAGACGGCAGACAGTAAGAGAAATTGCAAGGCACATGCAACAGACAACTGGACGTCCGTTGTCACGTTTTACCTTGGCCAGAAGGCTGCAAAAATGTGGTCTATTTGCACGACGACCAATACGGTGTGTGCCATTAACGCCTGCTTATCGTACATGGCGGTTTCTGTGGTGCCAGGAACACAAGAACTGGACACATCAGCAATGGGATCGAGCTCTTTTTACGGCTGAGAGCCGATTTAGTCTGACGAGCGATTCTGGACGTATAAACATCTCGAGAGAGCAGGGAACACGCAATCACACCTACAACATCATCGAAAGGGACCGGTTTGGAGGTGGCGGAGTTCTCGTTTGGGGCGGTGTTATGCTTGGTAGCCGTACTGACCTCCACATCTTCCAAGGAAGTTCAGTCACTGGTGTTCGCTATTGTACCGAGGTTCTCCTTCCTCACGTGCGTCTGTTTGGAGGTGCTGTGGTTCCTGAGTTCCTCTTCATGGACGACAACGCTACACCTCATCGTACAGTGGCTGTCGCATAGCTGTTGGAGAGTGGAGATATTCAACGCAGGGATTGGCCTGCAAGGTCCCCGGACCTAAATCTAATCGAACACGTGTGAGGCCTTTTCGGGAAACGCTTGGCAGCACGTCACCAGCCGCCAGCAACGATTCCGCAGCTGCGACTGGCGCTTCAAGAGGAATGGGCCGCGATGCCTCAACAGCTCCTTAACAACCTCGTCCTCAGAATGGACAGGCGTTATAAATCCTGCAACGCAGTAAGGGATGAACATATCCCCTACTAAAGACTCCATTTTTCTTGGCAGCCGCCTGTCACATGGACGTTTCTGTCATTTGTCCAGTTGTGCTCGAAGTTACCTTTTCAATAAAGTGCCTTTGTATCTTTTGGATTCCTTGTGTGGACGGTTTTGCGCACTTGTCATATATTCTTACATCTTGGGGATCTTATGTTATGATTTGAGTCCATGTGAAGCACTTCTGCACGACTTTCTATTCGAAAAACCGTCTCGTCTTTACTTTTTGCACGCCAGTGTATTATTTTTTTGTTTCTTTGGAATTTAACGACCACCGTGAGCTACTCGATGGAGTAAAATCACTCATTCAGTCCTTAACGTAGGGCAACTGGCTTCAGGAAAGGGAGAGAGCCAGTGCAGTAAGGCAAACACAACATCGTTGACCCACGGTGTTCGAACCCACACCCATCTCTCATGAATAGTCAGAAGCAAGAGCTTAGAACTCTGCGCCAGCTTGTTCTCTCGCTTGCATTAATAGCTGTTTGAATTGCTCCCGTTGATCGTAAAGCCCCTAAAATAATCTTGCGCCCGACTATCCTGTCTTCTGGTGAACTATAGAACGCTTTGAAATTTTCCTATACATTGAAGTCTTTCAGTGACGCGTTACCACCTAACCTAGGCAGGTGACGCAAGGCGCCTCTTGGCCAGAAACTTTCAGGAGGCACCTTTCGTACCTGATTTAAGCCCCCAGTTCCCCGGGCGGGCACAAGTCTCTGTCGTCTCATCGTAGAAAATTATGCAAGCAGGTTGTTGCGGAGATCAGGTTTTTCACTAAATAAACAACCTATAATTCAACCAGTTAAACTCAAAATATAATACGGAGGCTGTGCCGAATGTTTTTAGCTGCTGCCGATCGCTTTGTAAGCCGACAATGAAACAGCTGTAGTTAGGAAGCTTGTGTTTGTACTGACCAATGACGGGCGCCGTGGCCACCTGCTCAACACAGATTTTGCTGACGTGGAAGGAGAATGGAACACAGTTGAACTCATTTGGCGCGATAAAATGGAGCTGTCGAGACGTGGCTTTGGTGCAACGATTTTTTATAATTTTAAAAAGATTTTGGTGGTGTTTTGAACCGCTATCAAATATGTTTCCAGAGACTGCTTCTTCTCTCTCCGCAGTTAGAAACTGGTTTCGTGAATATAAGAAAGAAAATATTATTTAGAAAGTGACCTTCGCTATGGTCGGCCCCATACCGTCATAACGAATGAAAATATCGATGCTGTAAGAAAACTTATTAAAGAAGATCCTCGTGTGACATACTGTATCATTAAAAAGCGGCGGCCTTGGGCATTGGGTCAACTGCTGCACAAACTATCATTCATTGCACGTAAGGAAGCGATGTGCCCGTTGGGTTCCTCATTCACTCACGGACCAGCAGAATATAAGCCGAGGTGAATGGAGCCAATTCATGCTGTCAAAATTCAGAGGAGGATGTAGTAAAGACACAAACTTGTAACTGGTGATGAATCATGGATTTATCTCCATGATCCTGAAACAAATGAACTGCCAAGGGTCTGGTACTTCAAAGGTGACGCACCTCCAACCACAGTCCAACGAATCTGCAGTGCATAGAAGAAAATGGTAACATACTTCTACTGTAAAACAGGTCATGTGACAACTATTGTTCTTAAAAATAAAAGAACTGTTACTTCTAATTGGTACACCAATCAATATCTACCAAAGGTCGTCGCAGAATGGAAGAAAAGCACTCAAGATCGAAAAATGAGCACCTCCGTTTGCACCACGATAATACATCAGTTCACACTGCAGCCGAGACAACGGATTTTTTTGGCAAGAGAAAGCGTGCGGATTTCGCCTCACCGAGCCCATTCTCCTGACTTAGCACTTTCTGACATCTTGTTTCCAATAGCCACGGAAACACTGCGTCGATATTCGTCTGCTGAAAAGGCCCTAGATGCATCTTCTGACTTTCTTCCAAAACAAAGCTTAGAAGAAACATTTGCAAAATAGTTTTATCAAATGGAAAAGTGTATACAGTCGCGCCCGTTTGTAACGAAGTCGTTAATAACGAATTTACGGTTATAGCGAAGGGACGGCCATTATCCTTGATTTATAGTAGAAAAACACATGGTAAAAGATTTATTTATAACGAAGTCAAAATTACCAGTTACGGATAGAACGAAGTATTGCATATCCTTTAATGTGCTTACCAAACTGGAAAAAAAAACGTAGCGGAGATTTCCCACGCTTCATTAGTCTCTCTCTAACTAACTGACGCCAAAGAAGCAATCAATCAACAACAGGAGCAGCAACTGGGGTCAAAGTTCAACTATCCTAGAGGTGGCTGCATCCAATTGGTCGTCACCTGCGGCTTCCCCAGAAAGAATTATACGTGCCGCTCTTGCTTTCCTGGAGGTTGTTGCTGTTACAGCAATCCGGCTCCGCTGGCTACATTCACTCGGAGTACAGCATATCGTGTGCGAAATTTTGGGATGTCTCAGAAGCATAAAGTGCTTACTTTGGAGGCGAAAGGGGTCATAATAAGAAAATGTGATAAAGGCCAAAAGAAAACGGAGGTGGCCAAAGACTATGGGATAGCACGAAGTTCTTTATCCACAATTTTAAAGAACCGACAAAACGTTTTAACGGAGTTAGCGAAATTGGAAGGTGCCGTAAATCGGAAGAAGGTACGCCCGGCTCTCTACCCGGATGTAGAAGATGCCCTATTTCACTGGCTTGGAGCTGCCAGGGCCCAAAACATGCCTGTGAGGTAGGAATTGTTTCATTAATTCCAAACAATGTGTGGAACAAACATCATATATTTTTCGAAGAACCGAACGACCAGTGGATCCATTTTCCCCAATCGGGCGCCAATGTGAAAATATAAGTTTGTCCGCGACGGACATCGAACCGTGTCCCCTTACTCCGGAGCAAGACGCTCTCCCAACAGAGCTACGCGGACAGAATGCCTCGTTGCAGATTTCGCGTCTTGACACATGATTTCACCTTCGTAGTACATCACAAGTGGCCCAATAATCCAAGAAAAAGCTAGAGATCTGGGCTTGGCTTTGGGGGTATGATAACTTTAATCCGGGAACTGGCTGGTTACAAAGATTTAGAAACCGTCGCAACATTACTTGCAAAGCTGTGATTGGAAAGTCAGGAGAAGCAGATGTAGCCGCAATGAATGACTGAATAACAAATAAGATGGACCATATACTGGCATTTACAGTGCTGATGAAACAGGACTTTTTTTTTATCAGATGCTACCATCTAAGACAATGGACATTCGTGGAAACAAGTGTGAAGGTGGAAAAGCAAGTAAATATAGTATCAAGGTGATGCTTTGTGTTAACATGGATGGTAGCGACAAACAAAAAAACCTTTGATTATAGGCAAGTCTGTCAAGCCAAGACGTTTTAAGGAGTGGATATGTCATCACTTCCTATCATGTACCGCAACAACAGAAAAGCTTGGATGACCCAAACACTGTTTCGCGAGTGGCTTGTCACGTTTGACAGCGACATGGCAGCAAAGCATCGGTAAATCTTGTTGGCAGTGGACAATTCTTTAACACACAATGCATTGACAGCAGTGAAATTGGTACTTTTTACCTTCCAATACAACATCAAAATTGCAACCTCTGGACCAAGGCATAATTGCAAATTTTTAAAGCATTTACAAGCGGTTTATCGTTGAACGCCTCCTCCTAAATTCAGACAAATGGTCCGATATGTAAATCGACATACGAATGACTACTGACTTTGTTCGCCGTGCATGGAATATGGTAACCCCACTGACGATACAAAATTGCTTCCGAAAAGCAGGCTTTTCCCCAAGAGTGAACAATGAAGAAATAATTATGGAGGAAACAGATCTGTACTCGTTCAAATGTGGGACGACATTTTGAAGAAGGAATTAAACGAAGGAGCAACGCTCCAAAATTTTTGTACTGCTGACGATGACGTTGTTTTAAGCGCACTTCTAACAGATGCTGAGATCCTGGATCAAATTCAAAGGAAGTTAATTGACACTTCGGGCTATGACACCGAGGAAGAGGATGCAACTACGGGATAGACAGTTTCGGCTGCATGTGCTGCATTTTCATTGTCCAATGTAGCTAGATCTTTGATGTCATATAACATGTACACTAGTAGTGAATCAGAAAAAGTAGAATCCATAGAAAAATTAATAATATCATGTGCTGAAAAGGAGAAGCAAAGTTCTTTAGATTCATGGATATTAAAAAAATAAATCTCTACAATGAGTTTTCTTGTCTGTATGAACTATGTACATACGTACTACGCATTATATATACTGCATTTCATTAATATTATAGTTACTGCATATACGTACAGTACTTTATTTTATGACCAAGTTACGGGTATAACGATGTTCTGTCCAGGTCTCTTGGACTTCGTTATAAACGGGCGCGACTGTAGATGTTCATGGAGATTATTTTGAAAAGTATATAATTATTCGTAAATAAATATGTTCTCCTTTAAACTGCTAATAACTTTCGGCATGCCACTCGTATAACACTTTCAATTATAGTACTCGCAATACTACTTCCAGATCGGTCGACATCTTTCGAATGAATGATTCCTATTCCGTCTGGTAGTTCCGCCCAAGTGGGTGTACAAACTTTGTTTCCGTTCCGATGTGTTCCGATGAGAAAAGTTCGTTTCATTTCCGACGCCTTCCGTTTCAATGTAGTGTGGTCTTTATATATCTTTTTTCTGATTATGTCATTTTATGCAACCCTGCATCCTCACCAGCGTTTTCATTTCTGCAAACCATAGCTTATTCTTCACACATCATTTCATTGTCCAGATTTCATCATACACTGCTGGACGATTGCTAAGGACGGATCATAAACGGCTATATAGCGCATAAAAAAGTAATGTGTGGTTGGATGCCAAGTGAAATAAAATAATGTCAGAATGCCAGGACATTACAAGGAACACAATTTATTGTGCAATGAAATCTAGAAGGCTTTGAAACGTGTTCAAGGGACAAACAGGCCATTTTGTGCAGAATACGTAAACGTGAAAAAAAATGCAATTACCGTCCGCAGGCGTTCCGGCGTAAGATGTCAATACGGGATATGGCCACCATGGAGGGCGATGCAAGATTCCACACGTCGTGTCATGCTTTGCACAACATTATCAAGCAGCTTTTGGGGTAATTTATCCCATTCCTCTGTCAGTGCACGGATGAGGGTGTCCTTGTTTATTGGAGGGCATTGGCGACCAGCAAGACTCCTCCCCAAAGCATCCCACACATTTTCAATGGGATTCAGATCTAGAGAACGTGCTGGCCATACGAGGCGTTGAATATCTTCGCTCTCAAGACACTCCTGGACAGCGACTCTTCGATGATATGTTGCTTTGTCGTCCATGACAATTAATCTATCACCGACAGCACCACGGAACATGCAAACATAAGGTAGCAGGACATTATTAATGTACCGTTGGCCAGTCATAGTCCCAGTTGGAAGCACATAGAGGGACGTACGGCCATTGATCATGATGACAGCCCATACCATGACACTACATGTCGGATATCGGTCCCTTTTCTGTATGTTTGCTAGACAATATGCAGTACCACTATCACGCCAGATCAGTTGTTGTCGACAATCAGACGATAGACTGTATCTACTCTCATCTGAGAAGAGGACAGCAGACCAGTCGTTATCAGTCCAATTGCGATGTTGATGGCACCATTACAGACGGGTGGTACGGTGACGTCTGGACAATGGGATGCACACAACAGGACGGCGGGCGTATAGTCCTCCTTCATGCAAACGTCCGGCGACAGTTTTTCGGGAGATCCGCTTGCAAGTAGCAGCCATAAACTGATTTGCTACCTCACTAGCTGTGCTGCGCCGGTGTCTTTTTGTTGATAGCACTATATACGGATCTTCCGCAGGTGTCGTACCGCGAACACGACCTCCCCCGTGACGTTTGCTACACTCTCCATTTGTTTGAAATGATTTCCAAAGCCTTGAAACTACACTGTGGCTGACGTCGAACTCCCTGGCAACATCTGTTATTTTTCGTCCTTCTTCAATCTTGCCAATAATACGGCCACGCGTAAAATCATCTAGCTGATGTCGGGAAGACATACTGAAAATTGCAAGTTCGTCAATTGATTCTTTCCTTTTCAACTTTGCGTTTGAACAACAACGGTCAATGCGCGTCAAATCCTTTATATCTCTGATCAGCGCTATGACGTCACGAACAAGTTCGGCAATCCAAAATTTGCATACGCACAACACATCTTACTCTATCCCGCACTTATGTTAATTTCCACATTTTCGCGCCTTCCATTTTATGGTTGCTATCGTTGCTATTGTTATCCGTCCTTAGCAATTGTCCGGCAGTGTATGATTGTTAATTTCACTATATCCAAACTTATTATTTTGCAGTCACATTCGTATCCTACTGTTATTCAGTGAGCCTAATATTTTATTCTACTTATTCGTCGTTTCACATCTCTATTCTTCAAAATTTATTTCAGAACTCACTCTTTTTTATCTTAGAACGCAACTCCTTTTTTTCTTTTATAGGCAGCGACTTTGTTCTATTTATCTTACGTGCTCTATTTCGTACTGCTCTTTTCCAGCTTTCTATACTTTTTATCTACTTTTCGCATTTCTCCTCTTGCTACAGAGTACAATTTCATATGATTGCCCGCCATGTTCCTGGTCCTTTTTCTTTCTTTTCTTCTTGCCGTATCCATTAAATAAGAATGAACGACACATATAATCCTGTGCAAGTTAAAATCGGAATTTTCCCCGGGGAAGTTTAGAAATTGCTCAACAGCGAGGTTGCGGCAAAAGTTCAGAGTATCCTGGACCAGAATCATCGTAAGGAGATGAAGACAGAGGATAAAATGATACCCAAAGAGTAGAGAGTAATATCTTTTCAAAGGGAAATCGAAACCGGGAGAAAAAAAACCCACTTTCGAACACAAAGAGCTCTACTACTCAAAATACAGGATTAGCCTGCAATATGATCTTGACAGAACAGAAATGGAGGGTAGGCAAACAAGAATGAAAAGAAAAATCTATTTTGTGTGATATACCAATGTCTTCCCTATGTGAAATGCTATATGGTATAGATGGATATTTCTGATAAATTAAAAGGATAGCTTTCGCAAGAGCGAGTGCGTTTAGGTTCTTTTACGCTAAACAACCGTAGGTTGAAGAAGCGTATATGCTCCAGCTTTTTCGTCTGTCTGTCTGTCTGCCTGTCCGCACGACAACTTGCGTAAAATGATTCGACTTCGATGAAAGTTTACTATGTGGTAGGGGACAAAAATCTATTGAAAATGGGCGAAATGGGGTCAAAGGTCAGGACATAGGAGCGGGATCCATTCCACAGCCATTATCCTCATAACTTGACTAAAACTGCTTCTATTGCGACAAAACTTTAGTATTTTGTTCCCGAAGTATACTGAACCAATTCTGTTTAATATAGTCGAAATGGGGTCAAAGCTCAGTGCACAGGAGCGAGATTTATTCCACAGCCATTATTTTCATAAAATGACTAAAAATGCTTCTATAGCGACAAAACTTTTGTCGGCGTGTGTTGCTGTTTTCTTGTGCTCGTGATTTTGGTTTCGTGTGTGCTGTATTTCGACTATATACCTTATGTATCCGTGAAGGAATCGTCTTTGTTTCTGTGCACCTGCCGAGTTGGTAAGTGATTTATTTGCTTTACAATCCTTATTTTACTTGTCGGCCACGTTGGCTGAGACTAGATCTCATATCGCCATTGCAAATGGCGACTTTCGAATACGACACTGATCAAGCTCTCGTTTCCGGAATTGCTGATCCAGCAAGCCCTCTTTCTATCGGTGCAGTCGTCAAGGACGTGCCTCGATCTTCTAGCCTCTCCTCACTGCGGCGTTCTATCGCTGCCCAGTCTGCTCTTCCCAGCGGTGCTACAGCGTCTTCTCCTGTACCTGTAGAGGATGCTATGGACCTCTCACAGCCCATTGATGCTCCACCTTCGCCGCAACGACCGGCTGCCTCTTATGCCACCGTTGCCTCTTCTGTTTCCGGAACTTTGCACTTGAACTCTTCTTCTACTTTACGTCAGCTCACGATGATGTGTGATGATGACGCTATCTCTGTTGACTTTTCACCGAGCTCTTCATATGGGCAGCACTTTATGAAGACTGTCGCATGTGGAGTTATCTTCCGGAGTCTGCCAAATACAAAACTCACGGCATATAGTGGTGCTCTACGTAAGATATTTTCACCTCAGGTAATCAATCACGTTGGACGGCGGCCCAGACAGGCGATTGCCTATTTTTCTAAACCTGAGTATGCCCTTCGTGTACAGATCGAAGGTCTGTCAGTTGGAGATCAACATCTCTCGGCGGAACCACTCACGCAACTCGACGTCCCAGTCATTTTTTTCCTGTGCCACCGGAGGTCTCCGAGGATGTGCTGCTGTCAGTTGTCCATCGATTTGGCCGTTCCGTTAGATCCATGACTACTCACTCCTCTTTTCCGGACACACCAGAAGATCGCTACTTGCGCGGGTTTCGGCGCCAAGTGAGAGTGGTCTTCCCTACTGATGATGACATGCGACGAGTTCCTCCGCACCTCAATGTACGTTGTGGGCCTCACTTCCGTCAAATTACCATCATGGTGGGCACTGCCTGTCTAGTTTGCAATGGTAGAGGCCACACTCGAGCTCTCTGCCCCCTACTTGCTTCCAATTCTCCTATCTCGCCAGTACAGTCTATTCTTTCTACCTCTAGCCCTCCGGAGTCGTCACCGCAAACATCGGAACAGCGATTGTCGAATTATGACATAAGTATTACTAAAGCCTTTCGTCAACGCGTGACGTCATCCCCCTTATCCGACCACCAGCAATGATGGAAATCAGCCTCCACCTCCATCCCTCGACCTTCCAGCCGAGGGCGTTCCACAGCCACCTCTTACGCCTTCCTTCTCTACTCCAATTTCTCCTGCTGCAGCAGACTAAGAGGCCACTGCTGAATCTTCTGCTTCTGCGGTTGTACAGAACACCACCGCCGAACCTCCTACTTCTGCAGTCATTCATGACGCCACTGTCTCCGGCCTTTTTAAAGTACCCGAACTACCTTCTCCGGTCTCTACACATCTTCGAGGGCGCCTTAAGCGACGTCAGTCAAATCGTCAGCGTGGGCAGAAATCTGGTACTTTGCCAGCCACATCTAGTCAGCGAGACCGTTCTTTCAGTGATTCTACTTTCGAAGGCTCCGCGACCTCGGATGTGGATGTCAGCGGCGCTGATCCGATCTCTCACGAAGCTTTTCTCCGCCTAATGGATGAACTCTCTCTTCCGAAGACGCCCGTCCCGGGAGTGGTTTTACATACCTTTCTCCCTTGTACTGGTTATAGTCGGATGTCTCGCACATTCCTACTTCCTTATTCTCTACAACTTCCGGAGGTCGTTGGGAAAACGCAAGAAATACGCTAGCGTCTGAACGCACTGGTTCCTACGCCGCTGGGTAGCTCGGCATGGTCCCGGAAATTCTTCAGCCGCCTTCATAATCTGAAAGACGCCGCCGATAAGCTCCTCGAACCCCTATCCGATGCCTCCGTTGAAATTAGTGACTTTGAACTGTCGGTGCTTTAGTTCCCCGCTAGCGAACGCAGTCCAGAAAGACGTTACCCTCTTGGCGGGGATATTCTGCTGCTACAGGAAACTAACTGCTTGTCGTTCACACCATTCCACCGATTGCGAAGCTGGGAATATCAGTTCCATCATGAATTCAAGCAATCTCAGACCGGTGGTGTCGAGCGTATCGCCATCGGGATACGCTCTTGATTCCGCCAAGCGATCTCTTCGGTGCACGTACACAACCTTCAAAACGTATCACCTTCCGTTTTGGAGGCCGAAGATACCTGATATTTAATCTCTACGTCCCATGCACTTCACCGTCCCTTACCTCTTTATTCTTGGCACTGTGTACCGCCCTTCAGTCAACGTTGCCTTCAGACAATGTTCTGGTTGGAGGGGATTACAACTGCACACTGCACCCTGCTCTGGATCGCATTCCTTCAACCACCGAGTATCGCCATCGGCTTGTGAATCTACTCGGTACACTTGTAGCAGACTGCAACCTCACTGATATCTTTCGTCACCTCCATCCAACAAACATATCTCACACGTGGCGGAGTTCGGCTACGTCTGTTCTCACTTCCGCGCGACTAGGTTGTTTCTACATCTCTTCTACACTCCTTCCAGTGGTGACGACATGCCAATACTCCCCGGAAGCTTCCTCGGACCATTGTGCGGCCCAGGTTGCCTTTGTCCATTCTTCATATCAGCGTTCTGGGTATCATTTCTGGACGTTCGACTCGACTCTACTAACCGATCCAGATCTTTCCTCTCAAGTCCGAGAGCTACTACAACACTTCCGATCTGGACTCTTCGCCGCGCCTTGTGCGCTTACGTATTGGCTGATGGTCAAATCGCACCTCTTGGATATTCTTAAACGATTCTCCTTTCGCATTCACACCCAACGGAAAATGGAGGAACAGAACATCCGTCACATTTTCTCTCATTTTGGCGTCACTCATCCTCTCTACCTAGCCTGCATGACGGACCTCCGAACGATATTGGAACCACGAGCACAGCACGCCATCCTTCGCCTCCGTTTGCAGCATCTTGCTCCAGAGGATTGTACTTATGACTTCCTTTCTTCGCTTGAAACTCAACGCCGCTCCTCGCATCATCTCCGTTTTCTTCGCCAGTCAGATGGACGGATTGTCTCAGCTCCCGACGATCTCTGCTTGCAAACTCGTAGCTACTTTGCTTCCAAATTTGGTGAAACTCCTCCTCCTTCCTCCTCTGCTGTGTCTTCTCTTCTCTCTTCCCTTCCTCAAGTCCCTTATCATCTCTTAGACTCTCTCTCTCTCCCAACCCCTCACCTCTTCAGAACTTCGGTCCGCCTTCCGTTCTCTGAATTCCCGCGCCGTCCCTGAGTCAGACGGGCTCACCCACTCCTTCTATCTTGCTTTCTTTCTAGCTCAACTTCCGTTTTTACTCGCTGCTTTTCTCACTGCTTTTACGTCCTCTTCTCTTCCGAGGAGTTTTACTGTTGCCCACATCGTACTTTTTCCTAAGAAAGGGAATCTCCTTGCCCTGGGAAACTGGCGGCCCATCTCTCTACTAAATATTGATTACAAGCTTTATACTAAACTCTTATCCTGTAGACTCAACCCTATACTTCCCTATCTTCTTTCTCCCGACCAGACATATACGGTTCCTGGTCGGACCATTTCTTCCCAATCTCCATCTTCTTCGTAACCTTGTCCATCTCGCTTCTACTAATCGAGAATCGCTCGCGCTCCTTAACCTAGGCCAGCGCGTTGCGTTCGATAACATTTCTCACTCCTATCTTTCTCTTACTCTCACTGCCTTCGGCTTCCTCCCTCCATTTGTCGCCACTCTTCTTGACCTCTATCTGGATATAGTTTTCCACGTCAAGAACATTGCCTTTCTTACCGCCCCCCTCCCCATCCGGTTTCAGCTTGGCATCCGGCAAGGTTGCCCGCTGTCCGGTCAACGATTTGTCCTAGTGTTTGAGCCGTTCCTCAGAGTTTCTCATCGTGCTCTGCTTGCTGCACTGCCCCCATTAACAGCCAGTACTCGGAACTTCAGCGTAACCTATTCGGCGTACGCAGACGATGCCACCTTCTATGTCCGACATAACCAGCAATTCGCCATACTCGAGAGTTCTTACCAGCTCTACGCCTCCTGACCCAGCGCAGCACTAAACACTACTAAAAGTACTGGTTTGTGGTGT